>CM065726.1:36153396-36193396 GCA_033310375.1 Conus canariensis | reverse complement strand
CGCGCGTGTGTGTGTGTATCTGTGTGTATTCGCATGCCAGCAAAGGAGCACTCCATGCATTAACTTTGTAACCACAAACCGAGGTCAGCTCTTGCGTCCTTGTCCACCTTTCGTCCAGAAACGGAAAGAATCCTTCGGCATGGCCGGTTTGTCAATCAATCAATAACACGACACTAGATCGCTTGATCTAACCAGACCGCAACTTCATGAAAAGCTTCAGAACCTTCCTCCGTCAAGATCGGGTAATAATTTATCTGTTTTCCACTCCTTAGTATCCAACCCTGGCGCCTGAATTCTAGCAAAAGGAGCACTGGTGTTACAAAGGGAACACTGGTGTTGTCTGTTTGTGATTGGTATTTTCATTTCTATTTCCATGCTGCCTGCTTCTCATTATGATTCGACGTTGTATACCTTCCTGTAACGATTGACAGTTTGGGAAAACACTTGAATTCAGTTTTTTAGGTTTTGTATACTTCTGGAACATATTATTGTTCTCTACCCATCAGAGTTTGCCCCTTAAAAATAATCCAAAGAATATTAATCACTACCTGTACAGATACCATTGTGTTAAACGGTTTGGCCGTCATATAGACCACATCCACTGGTCATTGGTTGGAACACGTGGAAGGTATTAACTCCTCGCTATGCGGCAGGTAAGACCTGTCGTCTGTGATATTGAAGATGCTACACAAAAACAGTCCTGTAAATAAAGGAGACACTTGTAAAACATTATGTTTTAGGACAGAAACAGGCGTCTTTCATCCTCTAGAGTGTGATTCACTTGAGATTAAGTCACACGCCAAGCTTGAGAATGTTCTTAACGAATGTTCAGCCATTGAATGTTTCTAAAATCTGTTGTGGGTGACATTCAAGTTTATGAAGTCTTTGCTTTGATTGCAGAATTTTCATGTGATTCCCGATTGTTCGATGCACAATGTGTGCCATGGTGCAGTAATGTCTTATCGTGACATATTACAAACGATCCATACACATGATCCCCTCCCTACCATACTCAAATTCTATCAGTGTTCAGCGATTTCCTATTGTATTCTATACAACTGCACCATTATTCAGTGATACCCCATTGTACCATGCCTAAACTGTACCACTGTACAGAGACTCCCTATCGGACCATGCACAAACTGTAGCAACATTCAATGATTCCCTATTGTACTATACACAAGCTGTACTACTGTGCGTTATATCGCTATCGTACAACACAAAATGTACTACTTTTCACTGATTCTCTATCGTGTATACACAAATCATGCCAGCGTATAGTCAGTTCCTATTGTACAATACACAAACTTTGTCCGTGTGCAGCGATTTCGTATTGTATCATCCACAAATTATATCACTATGCCGTTACTTCCTAACGCAGCAGACCCAAACTGCACCACTGTTCAGTGATTCAATTTCAGCAGGTTTGAATCATAAACGGAAATCTCCAAAGTAAACAAATGGTTTCAGTTGTGAATGGACACTACCAAAACCTACAAATGTTTACACTTATAAACGGAAATCTGCCCTGATTTATCAACGAATTAATTTATAAAATGCAATTTGTTAGAACAAATGTGTAGTTTCACTTGTAAATGGAAATCTGTCAATGGTTTCACAAATAACTGAATATGCTCACCAGTTAAAATGTATAGAACTGAAATGCACTTTGACACAAACAACCCTTGTCAGGAAGCAAGTCAAAACATGTAAGCAGACCAGACCCTCGACTCGCAGTCATTAAATGTGTCAGCTTGTCTGGTACTGGCATGTTTCTCGCCATGACTGTCTGTTCAAAGCAGTACTGCATGGCACAGTTGAGGGTGATCGTCCCAGAAGCAGACCAGAGAAGCGCTGTATTGAAGGACTGGGCTGTATATAACATCTCTGCCCTAGTGCACATAACTGACTGTGTAGGGCTATAGAGATTTCTTATTGCTGAAGCAAATCATAACTGACAACACCCCTAGGTGCTTCTGTCAGGAGACAATGCTGGTGAACATAAATCTATAAAACTTCGAAGCTTATGTTGTGCAGTAGTCATCGTTGCATGACACGGGCTGGTAGTTTTTGGGTTCGAGTCCCATCATCGGCAAATATCTGTGATTTTTAAGCCCATGGCCCTCAATGTCCATAGTCATTTAGTGTTCTTTCGGTTCAAGTGGAAAGACGAACAACACGGCCGAGTTTGATCCTCTTACAAGATGAGTCCTTGAGAGTGTTTTGGGAAAAAATCCAGCCAACTCTGCAACTAACGCTGATTCATTATGAACGGAGGCTTATAGGAGATACGTCATGTAGTCTAAGATCAAAATAAAACTCAGAAACATCATTTCATAATTCTCATAATTCCCCTTCTTTAATTCTCAAAGTTCATGATCTTTTATGACCTGCTTTCTTTGTGATCTCTGTTCCAATTTCTTCTGCACATCGTGTATTTGGTGGGTTCATATCACTGTCCACTGTTATTCATTTCTGTGATGACTTCATGTCAGAGAGTTCAATGTCCACCCATGTCTGTGTCAAGTTCAAGTCAAAGTGTTCACAGTCCATTAATGCTTATGGTGAGTTCATGTCATAGCGCTTCCTGTCCATCTATATCTGTGGTGAGTTATAGTATTCACTGTCCTTTTGTATCTGTCGTGAATTCATCTCAACGTGATCACTATCTATCTACGTTTGTGCTGAGTTCATGTCATAGTGTTAATAGTCCATTAACGTTTGTGGCGAGTTCGTGTCAAAGTGCTCACTGTCCATTCATGTCTGTGCTGAGTTCATGTCGTAGTGTTCAGTGTCTGCAGGTGGACAAGGACAGTTGTCTGATGGACTCTTCTGTTCGAAGAGAGATGCTCATCCACAATGGTTGTCTAATTTTGCAGTTATTTACTTTAGGAAGAAATCAGTAGATGTCTATCTAAATACGGCAGGCAGCACTGAACACCAAGGGAGTTACTAAGAAGCAGGACAATGTCTCTAGCTGTGGGCTGCCCCATGAAAATTTGAAATGGATCTGATGGCAACAGGGTATCTAGAAGTCATGATCTGGATAGGGCCCAGCCCCTCGAGAGTGCAAGGTGCTCATGGCTGAAACACTTATCTGAAGGAGACATGATGTTCTTCCTTGAAGACCTGCTGTGAAGTTTTTCCTAGAGCTTCTTTCCACTTGATTGTTTCCTGTCTATTGCTGGGGCTCACGGTGTGGCAGGATGGTTTTAACTCTGGCTGTGTGAGAGTGGGCGTGTGTGTGTGTGTGTGTGTGTGTGTGTGTGTGTGTGGTGGCATGAGGCAATATGAGATATGGATGGGGAAGGAAGGTGAAGGAAAAGAGTGAGGAAAAGAGACGAGTTGAGTAGGTGGAGGAGTGGGGAGCAAAGGGCAAGAGGAAAGGTTATGTGAAGGGTCAAGAGATGGGGGTAAGAGAGGAGGGGGGGGGGGGGCGGGAAGGGATGACCGGAGTGAGTGGAGCGTCACTAATGCCACTGAAAAGACATGGGAAATTGGAATAGGAATAAAGCCAACTTTAAAACTGTTCATGATTCAGATCGGGCCAAAGACAAATGGCTGAGAGAAAAAAAAAGCTTGAACACAAAAACTTGAGCACTGCTTCCTTACACTCTATAAACATGGTTATCAGTAACAAAACGAGAAACTCCAACAAAACGATGACTAAACGCTGCACGTGTCGCCTTCACCTTGGCAGAGACATCAAGAAAAGACCAGCAGCGTACCATGAAATTAGGACAGCATTGGAATGGCTTTGCCATCTCGTGTGTTGTCTCGGCCGCTGCGTTCATCAAAGATAGCACCGATTCTCCATTTCCAGCGTCATTGACAGGCGGATCTCCGGCTGAACAGAAAAGGCTAGAAGTGACGTGGGGTGAGAGTGAGGGTGGAGAGGGGTGGGGGTTAAGGGGGTTGAGGATGAAGAAGGCCGCATGAAATTACTGGAGCGGTAGATGAACGATTGCAGGACAGAGGAGGTGGAAGGTAGTGGGAGGGATGCAGTGGGTGTAACAACTTGAAATTGCGTGGGCTGGAGAGGAACGGAACAGCGTAGAATGAAAGGGCCGCAATGGCGGCTTCAGAAGCTGAAGAATTGCTCGCTGGTAACGGAAATGTTGAAAAAGGATATCAGATTATATTTAAACAGAGGAGTCATTGATATCTATATGAAGCGCTTTTTTCTGTCTTCTCTTCCCTGACTCCCTCGTGGTATTGCTCTCACGCCGTTCCTTTCAGCTCCCACATACACAAGCATGTTTGTCCCATCACATGCTGTCTACAGATCGATGTTTGGTCGTCATGAGGCAGCCTTCCAGAGTAGTCTTTACAGTGCCGCAAATTATTTTGGTGTTGTTCAGGGATGCCTGTTCTCAGCCAACACAGATGGCAATGCAGTTATTACGCCCCCAACGGTTATATGGTCATGGATCCACCGTGAGTTATGATCATTACACGGATGATGAAGGTAATGCTACGGGAAATGAAAGGAGGCAGGAAACATTAAACAGGTGGGGTAACTTTTGCTCCCTAAGAAAACCCAACACAGAATAACTTTTATTTAAGACTGGCACAGCCTTTTAAACTTGGATAAAGTCAGACAAGTACAAAGACGAACAATCAATAGTGGGGGAAAAAAACAAGCGCAGGCCAACAACTCAACTGTCTTCATAGTAGACTTTGCAAAATTTGGACTTAAGGGGGAGGAGAGGGAAGGTTGAAGATGGAGAAACTGGGAACATGAAATTAAGAAAATATATTACAGATATGAAAACTCTTCACTAGGTGCATAAGGGAACCATCGCAATCCCTTTTGAAGGCAGATATATTTGTATTGCCTGCTCCGAGGCCTTTCGTCCGTTGGGTCGGAACAGATCAGGGGGACACGGTTGGTTGTGTCTGCGCTCCTGGCGTCAAATAGAGACACACCACAGTCCATAATACCGTGGTGTTCTCACCACCAAGGGTGCAAGAAAAGAATCCATTAGCACCCAAAAGCAGCATGTGAAGGGTATAGTAATGAAACCAAACGAAAGTGTGGGAAGGAAAGAAGTTGCTGAAAAACTAAAGACATTATGCAAATAGTATAAAACGTAGGGGACAATCTTTGAGCCTACGCTTGAGGATCCACCCAAGGATGCAAGGGAGATCAAAACACAAAGACGGACAGAAATGCTATGGGGTTCCAGTTTGGTCGCAGACTACACGACAGGGTTGTATTATACACTTCCTGTCATATCTCATATCCCTGTGTCAACTAGCCCTGACAAATAAAATTTCGGAGTGCTGATCAGGAAATTTGAGCAGAGCTTTAAAGACGCAACATCCACTGAGCAGATTAAACTCCGCTGTGTGTTTCCAGTTTCCTAACTTTATTCTATAGCAAACGTAGCGCTAGGCAGAATCTAGCTCGGACAAAAATCCCACTAGTAAAATGGGGGTGGGGGTGGGGCGGTGGGACTGAACTGTCGCTTAGCTTCTTTTTCATTCGCTTCAAAGTCTTCGACAGATGATGTACCACCTTTTGTCTGCTTGTACGATTCATATGTAGCGACTCTCAAATATATATTTGATGATAATTAAGGCTTTATGGCTGTGTCTGGTGACGTGTTCACATTTGACAGACATAGGCTGAAACGATTTGACCCTTGCAACATTGAACAATATGAATCGAAACCTTTGTCGCAGCCTTTCCGTATACACCAGCTGCTTTCTTGAAAAGAAAAGAAAAAACACTTTGCTTTAGATGAGATTTGGTTGGGGATGTTTTCATCCACGAAGTGCTCTTTCAGGCGATCTTTCTCATTTCTTCCTTTCTATCCTCCAGTGGTTCACGTTGATTGACGGAACTGGGCACGGGGCGGAATTTCTGGTTAAAGCAATAACACATGTGTTTGCTCTTTGGTGAGATTAATCAATGACAGACTAACCGCTTGATCGGGATCTGATTCAGACAGGCTGTTCTCGAACGAAATGTTTGTTTTCCTTTCATTTCACGGTGTTTCCGGATCCTGCCTACAGGGACAAACGATGTCTCGTCGTCTGGGTCTGACAAACAGGTTACTGTAATTGCGGTTTCATCTGGTCCAGCTGTTGGTCATGTGACGATGGTAACAACCTCTGTAGGTCACATGACGACAATAACAACGTCTGTTGGTCAGACGCGGTGGTGACTGTTTTGGTGGTCAGGAGGCGACATTAAACTGGTAACACAATGGTAGTGACAGTGTTTAGTGATCGAGCGAAGATGGTGACAGTGTTTTTTAACGGGCGACGATGGTGTCAGTTGTAAGGCGAAGATGGTGACAGTGTTTTTTAACCGGGCGAAGATGGTAATGGTGTTTTCTATCCGGACGAAGATGGTGACAGTGTTTTTTAACCGGACGAAGATGGTGACAGTGTTTTTTTTTAACCGGGCGACGATGGTGACAGTGTTTGTAACCGGACGAAGATGGTGACAGTGTTTTTTAACTGGGCGACGATGGTGACAGTGTTTGTAACTGGGCGAAGATGGTGACAGTGTTTTGAATTGGGTGACGATGCTGACAGTATTTTGAACTGGGCGACGATGGGGACAGTGTTTTTAACTGGGCGACGATGGGGACAGTGTTTTTAACTGGGCGACGATGGGGACAGTGTTTTTAACTGGGCGACGATGGGGACAGTGCTTTTCTTAAACAGTGTTTTTTTTTTTCAGCTGGGCGACGATGGGGACTGTGTTCTTTAACCGGGCGACGATGGGGACAGTGCTTTTTTTTTTTTTAACCGGGCGACTATGGTGACAGTGCTTTTTTTCACCGGATGACGATGGGGACATTGTATGGTGATCAGGTGACAGTATCTGGTGATGGAGCAATGATGGTGACAGCGTCTGGTGTTCCAGCGATGATGATGAAATATCTGGTGAATGGGTGACGATGAAAAGTGTGTGTTGTTTAGGTGTACGTGGTCACCGTGTCTGCTGTTGATGGTGAAATCGGCTGGTGATCAGGTGACAATCATGATGGTGTCTGGAGGCCAATAGCTAATAATGACCGTAGTTAATAAATGGATGCCTTAAAACAACAAATAAGGGAATGCGTAATCGTTGCGGTTGCAGTCTCTTTCTAAAGCAAGCCAATCAGTTGTTTAAAGACTATTTTCATTTGTTATTATTCATGTCACTTCCATATCATATTTGTGTGAAAACGCCTGTCCCATCTATGATTTTCCACGTCCTAACCGAGTGCCTATTGTTTCCTTGACTGCCGCATGAAGTGGGTTTTGGGGAATTTCAAGTGCTCTGAAATGTGCCTTCACCTGTTCTAGCTTGTGTCTTGCCTGCACTGAAGGAAGGTCAAGCAGGTATCGCATAGCTTCAACTGGTGTATCCTCCATGGTTCCCAGGATCAATCTCATTGCTTCATTTTGAATTCTTTCTAATTTAAGAAGATTGCTGTTGGACAGTGTTGTAAGCCCTAATCCACGATCAATCACACTGTGCGTGATACAGTCGGTAGAGATGGCGCTGATCAGTGCCTTTAGCTGCCATTGCTTTCATGGCAGAAAGGCCTTTTTTGCATTTGAGAACAATATTCTCAACATGCTTTCTAAAGGTTAGCATTCTATCAAAGCCTACACCCAAATAGCGTAGGCTGTCAGTTAATTCAACTGGTATTCCATTGAAGGAGACTGGTGAGGGTGCTTGTCCTGATGTCTTGTGTTGAGAGTGCAGACTAATGTAAAGGTAAAGATGCCGTTAAAAAAGAAAAAAAATTAAAGTATTTGAAAAAGGATAAGGTACCATAGGACACGACGGGGTAAGTGGGATATAGTATGTTAAATGTAGGAAAAGGAAAAGGGTACACTAGGGGGTGATACGTTAAAGAAGGAAAAGAAGGAGCAAGGTAGCAACATAGGATTAAATCGGAATAGGATTGGTACAGCTGAAAAAAAAGGAAGTAGAGGTAGTGAAGAGTTGCAACACAAAAAGAAAATTAGAAAAAAGAGAGAAAGTGAGGAAAAGGTGGATAAAGAGAGAGAGAGAGAGAGAGAGAGAGAGAGAGAGAGAGAGATAGAGAGAGAGAGAGAGAGAGAGAGAGAGAGAGAGAGAGAGAGAGAAACAGGGGAGGGGATGAGATGGGAAACTACGGAAAGTTAGATCAAGAAGAAAGGGAATGGGAAAGCATGTAAAGGTTAGGTGAGGTAGGCAAAGGCATGAAGTATTGTCTGGGCTTATTAATGAGTCTGCAGCACCCTGCGACTCACCCTGGTGGGCACCGAAAGTGACAATAATTTCCACATAGGTCAGCTAGAGGAGAGAAAAGTACTCACGTCGGATTTCAAGTCAGAAATCTCTTCCCCACACCTTTTTTGCCCCCTTTACACACACACACACACACACACACACACACACACACACACACACACACACACACACGCGCGCGCGCGCGCGCGCGCGCCGCACGCGCGCACGCACGCAGACGCACGCACGCACGCACGCACGCACACACACACACACAATTCCCTCCCAAACAAATTGACATACTCTCTATTGAAAGCTTGAATATGGGTAGCTATTCCCACCAACCTTAGAACGCTACTACGGTCTGTGTATGGGGAACAAAAATAATGGATTAACCTAATTCTTAAAGAATTCCCGTTTGATCTCTAGTCCTTTCAGACATTGATCGGGTTCATCTCGAAGATGGAGAGGATTTCAAACGGAAAGAAACTGAAGTAGACTCTAGATTGTTTAAACTGTCTTTGTTCTTCATCTCCGTCTCTTTCATCTATACATCTTATGCATAAATGCATTCATTATTTAATAGTGTCTCCATAGGGGGTTGGAGTGGGGGGAAGAATGATTCTGACAGCATGACGTCAAAACAACGACGCACATTAGCCTGCAATTCAGTGCCCATGATCTTTGGTGCTCAGATTGGGTCAGAAGATTTTTTCTAGGTGTGGACATCCTCCAAGTTAGATCAATCAGCCTTAACTATCACCACCCCTGCAGTACCGTGGATAACGATGGTGCTGACATAGACCTCTTGTGAGAGTGCCACGTGCGTGAGAAGCCAATCAGCACACTCCCTCACGATTACATAGGCCAGAGTGGCACCGCTATCCCATCATTTCTTTCCCCTTTTCCCTCCAGCTGTCAGGTTTATCCGCTAGTTAGCTGTTGCGGTTACCTCCACTCTTTCGTACGCCTTACTCTACGACCACTCACCTCCCTCTTTTCCATCCCCATCACTGTGGCCTCGCCAAAGATGTTTGTTCTCACAACACCCATGACAATTCTCTCTCTCTCTCTTCTCTCTCTCTCTTCTCTCACTCGCTCTCTCTCTCTCACTCACTCACTCTCTCTCTCTCTCTCTCTCTCTCTTGCATTCTCTCTCTTAAGGATGAAGCGGGTCAAAATGCTGATATCATATACAGACAGACAGACAGTCAGACAGGCAGACAGATAGACAGACAAACAGACAGACAGACAGACAGATACATACACACATACATACATACGTATATATGTCGACATGTGATTAATCCTACACTATTAAATATCTTGTCATTGGGAGGAAGAGCCTTCGGCATTCTCCTGATGAATTGTACATCCAATTAACCCCAATAAAGATTTAAAAAAAAATGGAATCTATGGGTAATATCTCGTTCGGGCTGGATCGCGCAATGCTTGGCGCAATGTCAGATGAATAAGAAAAAAGAGGGGGGTCGGCGGAAGGGGAGGAGGAGCGGACATTTCATCTTCAGTTCGAGGTCAAGAACGCCAGCGCCATTTGACAGGGGGCGGAGTAGCAGTGAAGTGATGACAGGAGATGCTAGAACCCACACCCTTGTCCCTCCTCCACACTTCAAAAACAGAATCAATACACACTGCACTCTCAGTGATTCGTTTGCCGTGAAAGACGTAAGCCCCTTTCAGTTCGTATTTCTGCTGTCGTTGAGTTCGGATGCAGATGGACTTCATTCCTTTTCACCCCCACTGAAAGTAAAAGCACTGGCGGATTTTCCATCAAGAAGAAGGTGCATCTGTTTAAGAGCATAGTGAAAAAAAATAACGGCTAAACATAATTACAAAAGTACCCTTCTGACGTCAGCATCTGTCTTGTTTCTGTGAAAGATGAAGTGGCTTTTGAACGGAAAGAACATGAATTATCGTGCAGATTGTTTAAACGTCGGCTTCGATTTTCATTTGCGTCTCTATTACTAATAGATATCAATATTAATATAATATCAATATGTATGTGCATATATATATATATATATATATATATATATATATATATATATATATATATTTGTGTGTGTGTGTGTGTGTGTGTGTGTGTGTGTGTGTGTGTGTGTGTGTGTGTGCAGGTGAATTCTGTAACCTTTTCTGCCAGTGGTCGGAGATCATTTGTGATTCACCGGTTGCAACTTTTGCATCACTCTGTCTCCATATCCTTTCTGTCAATTCCTATCTCAACATGCCTTCCACTCCGGTAATGGTCTTTCCCCGGCCATCATGAGATTTTGTGAGACTGGTATTCCTGCCTCTCATCTCTCCTCGCTGTTGCTAACCACACTCTTCCAAATCCTTCTCTCTCCCTCTCTCTCCACACATATAAACACATAGACACACACACACGCATACATACACAGACAGACAGACCGACCGACAGACAGACAAACACACACACACACACAACATGCACGCACGCTCGCACGCACACACACACACACACACACACACACACACACACACACACACACACACACACACACACACACACACACACTTCTGCAAAACGTTTGGCATTTATATGGATCAGGCCTGATAAAGAAATTAATGACTTGAAGACCTCTCACCCTCCCACTCCCTCTCTTAATTCTGCCTTCGTCACCCCCTCCTCCGCGTTCGAATTTCCTCTTTTTCATTGCCACACTTCATGACGAAACGACCGCGCTGTATGTGGAAATCCTTGAAGGCAATGATGATGAGCGCAATACAGGACTGCTGCGTGTTAACGCCGTATAGCTCGCACTTTGAGGAGAAGACTGGAATATTCCCCGACTGGGAATACATGACAGTAACCTTGACCTAAGCCGGACCACAAACCGAACCCAAACTCTAACCTGATCGAAACCTTACCTTAGTCTGAACCCTAGCCTAAACCTGGCTTTCATCATAAACCTTCTCTGATATTGTTTTTGCAGTGTATGGTGCAGTGGTGTTTTCTTCTTTCTCCATCCATACAAGAAAGAACGTGTACCTTCCCCTGTCAGTTTGGAGGAGATAGGAGACGTGGGCTTCATCCCACATGACAGGTCTGCGGTGTCAGAAACGTCAGATAGACAAGATAAAGAGGACTTTTTTTTTAATTCGCTAGAACAGAAGCAAAATTACATTTTGGGTTTCTTTATGGATGAATTCGTTTTTCCTCAACGACGAATACGATCAATATTGCAATATCAAACGAATACCACAGCCATGATATCAATGGCGAGAAGGAGAGCGCGCGCGCGCACGTGTGTGTGTGTGTGTGTGTATATGTGTGTGTGTGTGTGTGTGTGTGTGTGTGTTGTGTGTGAGAGAGAGAGAGAGAGAGAGAGAGAGAGAACGAACGAGAGAGAGAGAGAGTGACAGAGAGACAGAGAGAGACAGAGATTCGCACACGCACGTACATAATTTATGCGTGTGTGGGTGTGCATGTGCATGCATGCGTTTGGAGAAGAAAGAGGAAAGAAGTGAAAGAACAGAGAGAATTATACGGCATATGATTCTGGTTCCCTAATCTCAATACAGATTCTAACGTTCTTGACACTGACTTTGATCACTGATCACAAAGATTGTAGGGGAAACACTGGTACTTGGAGCAGTCGATTACATTCCATCACGAGAATACTAAAGCAGTCTCTACTTACATGTGTTCCAACCACTGAGACAGCTGGGACCGATTACGATCTCATCCTGCGTGAGATATGGAAAGAATGAAGGAAGTAAGGAAAATGAGTGATCGATATTGAACGATACTGACTGGATGACACGGGAAACGACTGAATGAAGCGCCAGCTGGCAGCTCTTCAGTCGGCACTACCCAGGTAGGCAGCCCGTTGTGTAAACGAGTGTGGATTGTAAAGCGCTTAGAGCTTGGTCTCTAGCCGAGAATAGGCGCTATATAAGTATTCATTATTATTATTATTATTACGTTCACTGCGTGCGGTCCCCGTTCTCACCATTCCGATCAATCCGCATGCTACACCCCTCCCCCGTGCTTTGTTTTTTTTTTTTACCGCTTCCAGTCCCATCCTCACCATCCCCAGTTCCCCATTCTATCTCTCCCAGTTTCTATCCCCACCATTTCCCATCTCCCATTCTACGGTTTCCCGTCCCCATCCCTATTATTCTACTGTTTCCAGTTCCCGTTTCCATTATTTTACTCTTTCCAGATCCCATTCCCATCATTCTAAACTTTCCAGTTCCCAACTCCATCATTTTGCTGTTTTCAGTCCCAATCCTCATCACACTGCTGTTTCCAGTCCCATTATTCTACTGCTTCAAGTCTCCATTCTCATGATTCTACTCTTCCCAGTCCCGTCCCATTATTCTACAGTGTTTAGTCCCCATCCTCATTATTCTACTGCTTCCAGTCTCTATTCTCAGTATTCTACTGTTTCCAGTACCCATCACCGTTATTCTACTGCTTTCAGTTTCCATTCTCATTATTCTATTGCTTTCTGTCCGCATCCCCATCATTCCACCGCCTCCAGTCCTCATCACAATCAGTCTGCTTCTACCTGTCCTCATCGTACCATCATACTGTTTCCAATTGTCAGTATCCGTCCCCATTTTCGTCGCCCATTCAGCTTCTTCTAGTCCCCATTCCCATAATCCCAGTTCCCCAGTTTATTGCTCCCAGTCCGCATGTTTAATTCTACTGTTTTTATTTCCCATCTCTATCATTTCCAAACCAACCCCCCTTCTACTCCTTACAGTCCCAAAGCTAACCATCTCCACGTACCTCTAACGTTACTAGTCCTATTTGCCATCATTTCTATCCCCATTCTTCTGCCTCCAGTCTCCATTCTACTGCTTCCACTCTCGATCCCCATCTGCCCCCCCCCCTCCCCCGACTGCTTCCAGTCCCAGTCTCATCCATTTCCCTTCCCTCTGTCCAGTGTTCCAGTCCTGATGCCCCATTCTTTCGCATTCAGTCTCCATTACCATCATTCTCAATCCCCCATTCTAATTCCTCCTGAATCCATCCGTATCATTTCCATCCCGACTCTAATCCTACGTGAACCCATTCTCATCATTCCGTTTCCCCTATTCTAATACTTCCTGTCCTCGCCCACCATTCCTCATCCCCCTATTCATTGCCTTCAGTTTCTATCCCTATTATTCTCCATCCCCCTTTCCACGGGTTTCTTTCCCCTTCCCCATTTCCCCCATCTCCCATTCTACTGCTTGCAGTCCAGAGCCCCATCATTTCCCATCCTGATCTGCTACTTCCAGGCCCATTCCCATCATTCCCCATTCTACTTCTTGCAGTCCCCAAGTCTTGTGAAGACTGGCCTGGCTGTCTGTAAAACCTGGTCATGCTGATATGCTTGCAAGGCTTGGTGAGGTGTGTTTTTTTTTCTGTAGGACTGGGTAATTTGGAATTGTATGCAATGCTGGATAATAATGACTTGTCTGAAAAACTTGGTGATAGTGATCAGTCTGCAAGACTGGATGATACTGAACTGCCGTCACGTTCTGTTGATAATAATCCGTCTGCAATTGTGGATAAATAGTCATCTGTCTGCAAAGACCGGATGGCACTGATTCGTCGGCAAGACTGATTGACATTGAATTGTCTGCAAAATGTCTGTAAGTGTTAGTAATAATGTTCTGTTGGCAAGATTGAGTAATAATGAATCTCAGGATATGTTAATAATGATCTTCTGGAGAGTGCATGATAGAGATCTGTCTGCAAGTCTGTGTAATAGTAATCTGTCTGGAAAACTGGGTAATACGGATATGTCTGCAAGAGTTGTTAAGAATGATGTGTCTACAAGGCTTTCTAACACTGATATTTTTGCAAGACTCGGTAATAAATATTTCTCTGACTCGTAAAGACTGTCTGTCACAAGTACATGTCTGTCTGAAGGATTGATTAAGATTTGTATGTCGGGGTATCTGCGAAGTATTGGTCTATCAGCAAGACGGTGTTATACTAATCTGTTTAAAAGACCACGTGATACTAATTAGCATACAAGATTAGGCGATATTGCTGCATATATCACTTGTGCACTTTCATTTTTAACTATGCCGTTCAGGTTTGAGATGATTAATGTGGTCAGTTTGACTATCAGCTGCATTGAATGGATATGTAACTTTACAAACAATATATAAGGAAGAGGCATAAAAGCTGCGTTCACTTCTTCAATCGCACGGAAATTAGGGAACAGCATACATCAACTTTATTCTTTATCTCCCCTATCCGCACACACTTCCGCACCCCTCCCCTCTCCTTCCTAACTCGAGAAGACAGTTCCCATGATCTCCTTCTGTATGAAGAAATTTGATAAACAAACAGAACATTGGAATCTATGGGCTTCATTCACATGCAGGTTGAATTGCGCAATACAAACAGCAATATCAGAGAAATGAAAATGTAAGAGGAAAAAAAGAGAGAAAATGGGAAGGGGAACATGCCGTGAAGATTGGGCGTAGGACGGGGATAAGGGTGTGGGGGGGGGGGGGGGGGGGGGGGCTGGACATGCGGTATCTGGAATTAGGAGGTCAAGAAAGCCAACGCAATACGGCTAAGGGGGCAGGTGGGAGGGGAAGGCGGTGCGGAGTTGTGGTGAGATGGCGACAGGGCGGGGGAGGGGTTGGGGGTCAAGAACCCCACTCACTCTTTTTCACCCAACACCACAGCCCCCCTCCCCCTTCCTCACCCCACCCGAATCCTTTCCCACTCTACCTCCTATCGATCACACACACACACACACACACAACACACACACACACACACACACACACACACACACACACACACACACACACACACACACACCTCCCAAAACAAATTTGATCCAACTTTGTGATTCGTTTGCCTTGGGAGGCGTAAACTCCCATCAGTTGTGGTTGCATCTTCTCCCGTCGAGGTCACGTGTAGATTAACCCGCCTTCCCTTCGCCCTCATCTCCTGAATCCCAAAGCAACAGCTATCCCTCCCTTCCACCTTCACTCCCCCTCCCCCTCTCCCCTCCCTCCTCCCCTCCCATACGTTCCTTCCTTCCATCCCACTCCGGTCATCATGTGTTCCCGAAGACGTAAATTCCGACGGCCATTTCTTCCAGTCCCAAGAAAGTTTACGAACTGGGCAAGTTCTATTAATATCTAGAAATAAAGTTGGTAGATCTTTAAAACCAAGATGAATGCTTAACAAGGTACCTTCTAATTAAGCTTTTTTTTTCGTTTCAAATCCACTTCATCCTGAATACAAGCAAGATGAATGCCTCAAAGAGGTCAACCCGGAAATATCTTCTGATTACACTCCATCATTATTGCTTCTCTGTGCATCAAAGCCAGTACCATTCTTTGATCGGCTGGTCCTCCTCGACCCGCTCTCCCCTTCTTGTGTCACCCTCTCCTCTTCCACATCTTTTATCCCCCCCCTCCCACCCTATTTCATCCCCTCCTCCTCATTCTCCTTCTTCATATTCTTCTGAACTTCCTTCCAAACGAACTGACCGTCTGTATATGGAGACGCTGGGAGGCGAATGATGATGAAGGCAATGCAGAGTGTCCTGCCAGTAAGGAGATGAAAGATGCGGGCTTCATTGGACACCCAGGTCTGGTGGATCAGGACCTTCAGGCAGACATAACAAATCAGGTTCTTTAATTGCCAGAATAAAACCAATATTTCCTGGAGAACTATCTGTGACATTTACTGTAATGAAACAACCAATGATGAGGGACATCGCCTGCTCGACAGTGATGGGGAACATCGCCAGTAGTAATGTCTTGGTTCGTGTTAACTCTGTCGGTCACTATAAAGCATCCCCACGATGGACATGGTACTCCACAAACGGTCAATGTAACAGCTAATCTAGTATATTCTTCTGACGACTCGGGACAGGTCTGGCGTTTATAGGACTGAAACAAGGGCGTTTTCAGTGCCTGAACTTTGCAGTGACAACGTCCTGATCATGAACCTTAAACCACAGCTGAAGAACAAGAACAGAGTAATGAACACATACAGTCATTTTGAATTCAGTCTAGGAGACACTAACAGATATTGACATGACTGAACACTTCCAAGCGGCAACAGGAGGACAATTCTCCCCGCTATCACAGTTGGAAGAAGACTTTGAATCCCTCACAACCAAGTGATGGCTGAAACAGCAACAGAGGCCGCAGGATCAAGCCAAAAGGAATCCAAGTCATGGATCACAATCAAATTCTTGGAGATGTATGAATATAGAAGGAGCTTCAAACCTCATAAGAAGACTAAGATAAGAAAGGGAGAGAAAAATACAGTTTTGTAAACAAGAAAGTCGGTGGTGAAATGAAAAATGCAAAGGAAATCTGGATGGAAGAAAATGTTTGTTTGAAGACTTCGAGAAAAAACGTGTAGAACAACGACATAAAGAAAGCTTTTAAATTTTTGTCTCTAGAAAGGATGTAGCTTTCCAAACCTTTCCATCTGAAATATGTAAGCTGCTGACGTAAAGTTTGCGCAAACACATTTTCTTCACCTGCTTCTAATAATACCATGAGAATTTAAAACCACGTTCACACAGATAAACACCCACATTTGTCACCCAGTTACTCGTGCCCTTAGGTCTAGATCGTGGATCATGTCATAAAATTTTAGTGGCAGTCGATTAATGTTTAATTTCCATTATTTCAACCAATAAGCGGATATATCACATTCAGAGTTTACGTAAACCGGATACTCATTTGTCTCATGATGCACGTCATTTGGCGTTTTAATGCGGTGACCACCGAGGAATCCTTAAAGTTCAAATACATGAAGGATTTACAATGCACAATAGCTTTCGTATCTAGTCTTCAAAACTCTGAGCCAGCTTGTAGTATTGTACATTAAGTTGTATCTGAAAGTCAATTTTGGACAGAGTTCCAGCTAGATTTCATTCTACAAAATCAAAACGTAGAACATGCATTTCTTGCTCTTCTAAAAAAAATTCTTGACGGCAGCTACGAAACAAACGAGTTGAGAACAAAATTTGAAAATACTTGAATACATTGACAACTAAAAAACAATATAATTATTCATCTACCTTTCCCGTGCTGCTAGTAGTTCCCCCAACCTACCCCACCCACACTATTCTAAAGAGGTGATATGACTTTTATCCAAATTCATTTTTAACGGAAGTTCGTCAGCTGAGTGTCTTAAGCTGTTTAATTGTGTTCGCAAACCAGCAACTGTTTATGAGAGCAATAATAATATTTTCAGCAAGTAATAAAATCACCAATTCCAACGAGAGAGAGAGAGAGAGAGAGAGAGAGAGAGAGAGAGAGAGAGAGAGAGGGAGATCACACTCATGTACATATAATGTTGGGGTGTGTGTGTGTGTGGTGTGTGTGTGTAGATGAAAAAATAGGAGAGAGAGAAAGAGAGAGAGAGAGAGAGAGAGAGAGAGGGGGGGATGGAGGGAGACAGAAACAGAGACAAAGAGACAGAGTTCACACGCAGCGTACACATCATTGTGGGGGGAAGAAGAAGAAGAAGAAGAAGAAGAAGAAGAAGAGAGAGAGAGAGAGAGAGAGAGAGGAGGGGGAGAGGCAAAGGGAAACTCGTTGGAGGGGGGACGGGGATTGGAGAAGAGGTAAGGAGGCGGAGAAAATGGCAGAACAGAGAGGCCCACCAAGTTAATGAAGACACAGGGTCCTAGACCCCTAATCCGGATTCAAACACCAGCATCTTTTCCATCGCCTGTGATCAGGGAGATTGGAGAAGACAGAGAGAAACATGGCAGAGGGACCAGCTGATTACTGTCTATCATCACAATGCTAAATCAGATTTTATCGTCACACAGTGCAACTTCCGTAAACGTCAGGGTCTACTTCGGCAACTGCTTGCAGACCCCATCTCTATCATTCTCTCCCCCCTCCCACCCTCCATTCTCACATTTTCAGTCTCTACCTCTCATATTTCACGACTGTCATTCTACTGCTTCCAGTCCTATTCCCATGATTCCCCATCCACATTTGAATTTTTTCGTCCCCATCCCCACCAGTCCCTAACACCCATCGTACTGCATCCATCCGCTTGCAGACCCCGCCACGTCAACTCACACTCATTGTACTGGACCAACCCCCATCCCCTATTGCACCATTCGTCTATCTATTTCTTTCAGTACACATCCCTATGGTCCCCTAACCCTATTCTACAGCTGTCAGTGCCCATTCCAATTCATTCTCCGTCCTCATTATGCTGCTTCCGGCCCCCACCTTTATCATTCCCACCCCTATTCCACCGACTGTCCATCTCCATCATTTCCATACCTCTTTCTACTGCTTTCAGTCTTTCGTATTGGGTCACGGGGTAGGAGTGGAGGTAAATATTCTCTGTCTCTGTCTCTGTCTGTCTGTCTGTCTGTCTGTCTGTCTGTCTGTCTGTCTCTCTCTCTCTCTCTCTCTCTCTCTCTCTCTTTGTCCCTGTTTCTGTGTTTCTGTCTGTCTGTCTGTTGCTCTGTCTCTCTCTCTGTCTCTGTCTGTCTGTCTGTCTGTCTGTCTGTCTGTCTGTCTGTCTCTCTCTCTCTCTCTCTCTCTCTCTCTCTTCTCTCTTCCACTTTAAAGAAATTTGCTATCGAAACACCAGCTTCTCCTCCTGGGTATGTACTTATAATAAACAGATTACAACAGAGAACTAAAAATATCTTCTATTTCTTCTATGAAGCAGATTTGAAGGGACAGGCTGCATTGCTTCTCCGCACACCCTACCCCATTCCTTCCAACATGAGAAGATAGTTCCCTTCTCTCTATCACTGTGGACGAAATGGGTACAGAAGCAGAAAATTGGAATGTAGGCGAGATTTTCGTTTAGCTTGGATTGTGTAACACAAGCAACGATGCAAGGAAAAAAGGAAAACAAACAAGATTTCTTTTTTCAAACGGGAAGAAAAAGAAAGAAGATAAATTTTTTAAAAAAAGGGGGAGGGGGGGGGGGGTCATAAGGGAGTAAGAGGAGAGGGGGAACGGGTGCTGGGGTGCTGGACAGATTGTGTGTAGAAGAAGGTCAAGGAAGTAAATGCCATGTTACAGACGAGAGGTGGTGTAGTTACAAGGATTCGAAACCCTACTCACCACCCACACCCGCACTCTACAAACACTATCCATCCCTTCCTCCCATGCCCCCCCCCTCCCCCCCCAACCTCCGGTCTCCCCTTTCCAAAAAACAAAACCGATGCTAATGGGCTATTCGTTTGCTTTGGGAGACGTACATTCCCATCAGCTGTTGTTTTTCATGTCGTTGAGATCACGTGTAGTTTAACCTCCTCTCCGTCCGCCTTTGCCTCCTGCATTTCCGAACCACTAGCCCGCTAGCACCCGCCCACCCGCTCACACACACCCACCCCCTCCAATAGCACTCTGTCAGTTCCCCCCTGAGCCGACATTGCATTCCCGGTGATCTTCGTATTGTTTCCCCAACAGCTGAATTCCGGTGGCTCTTCCACACAGTCGCCTGAAAGTTTACAGATTCGACAAGTCACGTAGCTTCACACACACACACACACACACACACACACACACACACACACACACACACACACACACACACACACACACACACACACGGGTGGTGATGGTGTTGGACTGTGTCCAATATTCTTGTTCTCGCCGTCTCTGTCTGTCTGTCTGTCTGTCTGTCTGTCTGTCTGTCTGTCTGTCTGTCTCTCTTCTCTCTCTCTCTCTCTCTCTCTATCTCTCTCTCTCTCTGTGCGTGTGCCTGTGTCTGTGTTTGTGTGTGATGAATGCCCTGTCAATGCCCTATTGACAGCTTCCAGGGCTGGGTGGAAAAAAGCATTTGTATTGCTTATCTCATTACCATGGTAAAATAAAATTTCATTCGTTCGTTTCGTTCGTTCCTTGTATCCTTCAACTGATCCGCAAACATAACTCTAAGATTCCCCCACCCACCCCTGTGTTTATTACTCCTCGTGTAATGAGTTAAAATGTTAATGCTGCTTATTTCAGTGCTTTCTCCTCATTTTACATTTTGAACTTACACTGGCTTGCTTAGGGGTGCCATTGGATTCCATCTTTTAACCTGTGGTGGTGAGGATATCACAGAGTTGTTGGCGGTATAGTTTCAGGGTGCCATTGGATTCCATCTTTTAACCTGTGGTGGTGAGGATATCACAGAGTTGTTGGCGGTATAGTTTCAGGGTGCCATTGGATTCCATCTTTTAACCTGTGGTGGTGAGGATATCACAGAATTGTTGGCGGTATAGTTTCTTTCGATGCCAAGGGAAGACCACAGACGCAATCAACTGTTTACACGGATGAAAGTTTTCTGTGGAAGTAATAAGACAAGATTTGTTTCAAGTCGGGCGATAATGCTCTGCGTATTCTGTTACGTAAAGATTATGTTTCAGAAAAAAACTCACCCCTTTTTTTTAAATATGTGTTTATACGCAGGTTACAGACACGTTGCTGGATTGAAGTCAATTATTTCTTCCCTCCCCAACCCGTTTACTTACTTGACATTTACAACCGAAGATTGCCGTCGGGGAGCACGTCAAATCATTTGAAAGTTTGTAGTATCGGGAGAGGGAGTGGGTGGCTGGTGGTCACTGTCCGGAGGCATTCGCGTGACTGTTCGACCGTGGTGTCCAGCAAGATCTGTAATCATGAAATATCGGCCTGTCTCCCCCCAACCCCTGTAGAGATCCAGTGTGCATTATTACAACTGCTAGAGAGTGGGTATGTCCCTTGGCGTCTCAAGATATGCCCTGTGAATCCCTGTGACCTATGTTATGAACACGAACATACTGCGAGAGGTGGTACGGGATTTGGTTAAGGGATTGAGGTTCATACTTCAGTGAATCCCACTGGCGCCATAGGATTTTTTTTTTATAGGATGAAACACACGAAGCAGATCTGAAAAAAAGGATTTAAACAATATACATTAATGAACAATATACATTCTAATTCAGCTTTTTCCAAGTCCTCTTAAATAAAAACAACGCATGTTGTCTTATTGGGTAAAGGTCAAACGGAAATCTGTTCTAATTACACATAGCCGTTATCGTTTTCCCTTTCACTAAAACTCTATGGCCGGTTGGCGGAAGAGCCGCCGGTATTTTCCACTCGCGTTGGATTATCTTGAGAACTGATTTCTCCCCTCTCCCTTTCCTGTCGTTGCCCATTCTTCTTCCAAATCCTTTCACCCCTCAACACACACACACACACACACACACACACACACACACACACACACACACGCGCGCGCAGAGTTTTTTTTCCATCTTTCGCTCCTAGGTAATGTTGCTTATAGCCCAGCCGACCGCAAAGGGCCATATCAGGGCTGTTGCGCTCCCAGACAAATTGATAATGCTGTATACATGGAGACCCCTGGAGGCGAACAATATACGAGTGTCCTGTCAGTTGGAAGATGAGAGTCGTGGACTTTATTTGACATCCAAAGTCTGTGGGGTCAAGACCTCCAGGCAGACAAGATGAAACAGATTCTTTATTTGTCAGAATAAAAGCAATGTGTCCCAGAGGAATATCTGAGACCCCTATTGTGATAAGGCCGCCGAGGTGGGAGATATCGCCTGCCAGAATTTGCCTGTGATAATGTCTGGGTTTGTGCTAGCACTCTCGGTGACCATAAAGCATCCCAACGATGGACATAGAACCCCCAAACGACCAATATCATAGCCAGTAGAGTATATTTTTGTACAGAATCAGAACAGGTTTGACATCTCAAGGGCTGAAACACGGGCGTCTCCAGGAGATGACGCTCGTAGCAACAACGACTTGGTCATGATAAACTTTGAAGTATGACTTAAGAACAAGAACAGAGTGAAAAACAATTGACTCGAGTTCCGTCTAGACAAACTGAAATCTCCTAAAACGGCTTAATTGTTCCAAGTGGCTACAACTGCTTGAAGATTTCCTTAAAACCCTCACAACCAAGCAACGACTAGAAAGCAACAAACATTCTAAGAATAAGCCGATGGAAATCCAAATTCATGGATTACAAGCAAAATCTTGAAGATTTTGAGATTAGGAGATAAAAACTGCAAAAGGAGACATGGAAAGACGAAAAACATACAGCGTTGGAAACAAGGAAAACGGTCAAGAAATAAAGAATGCGGAGGGAAACAGGATCAATCAACAGCATTGAGACACTGAGAAAGAACGACAACGCAATGAAAGCCATTGAGATTTCAAAGACCTGAAGATCAAAGCAAAATCAACAGCTTTCCGAATCAAGTTCTACAAAAGCCAGTACAAAGGTAGATCCAGCAGATGTAGCAGCAGGGAAACCGCTAAAATGTGGTAAACGTCCAGCATAGACAACATGCTCGCAGAACTGTTAATCAGCAGGACGTCAGTAATTGATATCCTTACAGCCATACGCGACAAAATCAGGCACACAATTGGGTCGCTCATGCTATAGTTTCATTCACTAATTGCCACCTATCTTTAGAAGGAAAATATCTCAAACACTGCCAGAACTTCCATACTATCATCTTGATTAGCCATGCCAGCAAAGCAATGCTCAAAATCATACTTAATAGTTACAGCCGCAAGCAGTTTGCTGAACGACTCGTTGGATTCTGCGAAGGCAGAAGTACCACCGAACTAAGCCGATGAGAGGGAGCCGGTAGAGAGAAAGAAACAGAGCCACAGACGGATGGAAAGGGCGGGAGATGGGGTGGTGCTGGGGTCTAAAAGAAATGGAATAACAGAGAGAACGACATGTGAACGACGACAAAGAGTCTGGACTCCTGATTTGGAGTCAGATGGCAATATGTCCACCGTTGCCTTTGATCACGGAGATTGGGGAGAGGAGCAGAAAACATGGCATAGGGACCAGTTGATTACATTCCATCATGAGAATGCTCAGTCAGCTTTCTCCACCACACAGGTCAACCACTGAAGACGTTTGGGGGCCGATTACATTCCACTGGATCGTGGCCCTGTTCCAGCCATTCCCATCTCCCCAGTTTACTGCTTTCAGTCCCAGTCTCCATCACCCCCCAACCCCAGCCCTCAAGTACTGTTTTCAATCCCATACCATTCCGCACATTCTTGTCTACTGTTTTCAGTTCCCATTCCCATCACTCCCCAACCCCTGTTGCATGCACACACGCACGAACGCACACACACGCACACGCACGCACACACACACACACACACACACACACCACACACACACACACACACACACACACACACACACACATGCACACACACAGACACACACAGACACACACACTCTCTCTCTCTCTCTCTCTCACACACACACACACACACACACACACACACACATGCACACACAGACACACACAGACACACAGACACACTCTCACACACACACACACACACACACACACACACACACACACACACACACACACACACACACACACACACACACCACATCCCTACCACTCCGTATCCCATTTTACTGCTTCCAGTCATCTATCGCTATCACCCCATACCCCGTTTTACTGCTTTCAGTCTCCCATCCCATTCAGCTCATACCCGCTTTTCCTGCTTCCACCCATCATTCCCTATTGCCAGGTCTGCTACCCAGTCCTTATCTTGATCATGTCCACCAACCTGTCCCAATTCTGTTCTTCAAGTCCCCACTCCATCCTTTCTATATCATCACCACCAGCATCACCACCACCACTACCACCACCACCACCACCACCACCACCACCATCAACACCAACACCATCATCACCACCCATTCTACTGCTTTAAGTCCCCATGCCCTTTACCCACTCCCCCATTCTGCTGCTTCCAGTCCCTATCCCAATACGTCACTTACCCCGTTCTGCAACTTCCAGTTCCCATTCCCATCACTTCCGACTCCCGTTCTACCACGTCCAGTCCCTATGTCAGATATTCCACCCCTCATTGTGCCTGTTTCCTGTCCCATCCCCATCACCCCTATCATCACCTCATCTCAGTGGTCTGCTGGAAAAACAAGGTAATAGTCGTCTCTTTGAAAACAGGGTAAGAGTGGTCTGTTGGAAAAACAGGGTAATAGTGGTCTGTTGGAAAAACAGGGTAATAGGGATCTGTTGGCAAGATTGGGTAATAGTAATGTGTCCGCAAGATTGATAATATAGATCTTTGCAAGTCTGGGTAATAGTGATCTATTTGCAAGACCGATTAGTGGTGACCTGTATGTATGACTAGGTAAATATGACTTGTTTGCAAGACTGGGCCATACAGATCTGTTAGCATGCGAGACTGGACCGTGGTGGCCTTTGCAAAATACAGCCATGCTGAACCGTGTGCAAGATGGAAATATTGAGCTGCCTGCAAAATAAGATAATGTTCCTCTCTGTTTGCCACACTGGATAATAGTGATCTGTCTGCACATTTGTTTTGATCCGTCTGCTTGATTCGGCGACACAATAATTGGTCCCTGGGTATGATTAAGTGATAGTGATCGGGCGCCACGTTACGGTGAAACTGGTCTGTCAGTAAGAATTCGCGTCCATGTAAAACACCCACAATCTTTCATGTCTCCTTTTCTCCATTCCCGTGGAAATCATTTGTACAGTTTAATTTTCAGTCATACTTTCAGGCCCGGGCTGCTTCCCGTAGTCGGTTGTACCATCAGCAACATTAACTGGAAATGTAACTGCATAATAGTTTAACAGAAAAACATAAAAATCGCATATTCTTTTTCATATACCGAATGAGAGGGGATAGCATGAAGTGGTTCCTTTTGCGAGAACCACGTTCGAACACCCGTGAATTGGCCAGCCTGTCTGAAGCTGAGTATCCTTGTAGTGCGGTCGTTGATTTGGTTGCTGCCAGTCTTCCACTGCATGAGCGTTGGCTTGTTGTCGCACTATAACGGTTGAACAGCAGATGTAATCAGACAAGACTGGATAATATGATCTGCTGGCTAAACAGAGACACAATAATAAGTGATTTGTTGGCAAAGCAGAGACAAGATGACAGTGATCTGAGGATGGGCTTATCGTCACACTACAACGGTTCAACAGCTGCTGTAATTAGACAACAGTATCCAGACAGTAACTGAGCTGAAGAAACAAGAACATTGCTCATAAATCCAAGCTGAGGGGTTTGCATGAAGGTGCACTGTCCGATGGTCGGTGTGCACGTGTTGCAGATTAAGTGACAAAGAGCAAGTAGCCTCTCCAAGATCATGACCCAGGGAACAGTACAGGAGGAGAGGAGACAGAGCGGACAGGGAAAGAAGGACCCGACAAAACAAATGCTGAGAGGACCAGGGAAAGCTTGGCCCCAAATTTAGGCACTGGCCCACAGCCGTCAGAGATGTAGAGACGACTGTTGCAGCATTCATCATGGCAGACCTCCGGCAGCCCTAGTGATTTCCGGGACCAGTGACTGAATCCTGGTCATGCTTGGTCTCCGTTCTCCTGTTGGCGGCCCAGGGGCTCTTCCTGTCGACAACGTGCGTCCGTGTTCTTGATAGTCTGTTTTGGAAATGTTCCCTTTTATGCCACTCTCGTTAACTCTGCTATTTATGTTTCCCTTTTCTGTTTACAGGTTCCCTCCCTCCTCCTCTTCCCCCTCACCGGCTGCCTTTGCGACTCAGTCGAGCGTATTTTTCGACAAAATATGTCAAATATGTCACCATTTCTTCTCCTGTCATAATTCATAGCAAGCTATCGGGGACTAGGTTAGTGAAAATGTTCTCAACGTCTAAAGTGGTGACACACACACACACACACACACACACACACACACACACACCACACACACACACACACACACACACACACACACACACACACACACACACACACACACACACACACACACACACATCCCTACCACTCCGTATCCCATTTTACTGCTTCCAGTCATCTATCGCTATCACCCCATACCCCGTTTTACTACTTTCAGTCTCCCATCCCATTCAGCTCATACCCGCTTTTACTGCTTCCACCCATCATTCCCCATTGCCAGGTCTGCTACCCAGTCCTTATCTTGATCATGTCCACCAACCTGTCCCAATTCTGTTCTTCAAGTCCCCACTCCATCCTTTCTATATCATCACCACCAGCATCACCACCACCACTACCACCACCACCACCACCACCACCACCACCACCATCAACACCAACACCATCATCACCATCATCACCACCCATTCTACTGCTTTAAGTCCCCATGCCCTTTACCCACTCCCCCATTCTGCTGCTTCCAGTCCCTATCCCAATACGTCACTTACCCCGTTCTGCAACTTCCAGTTCCCATTCCCATCACTTCCGACTCCCGTTCTACCACGTCCAGTCCCTATGTCAGATATTCCACCCCTCATTGTGCCTGTTTCCTGTCCCATCCCCATCACCCCTATCATCACCTCATCTCAGTGGTCTGTTGGAAAAACAAGGTAATAGTCGTCTCTTTGAAAACAGGGTAAGAGTGGTCTGTTGGAAAAACAGGGTAATAGTGGTCTGTTGGAAAAACAGGGTAATAGGGATCTGTTGGCAAGATTGGGTAATAGTAATGTGTCCGCAAGATTGATAATATAGATCTTTGCAAGTCTGGGTAATAGTGATCTATTTGCAAGACCGATTAGTGGTGACCTGTATGCATGACTAGGTAAATATGACTTGTTTGCAAGACTGGGCCATACAGATCTGTTAGCATGCGAGACTGGACCGTGGTGGCCTTTGCAAAATACAGCCATGCTGAACCGTGTGCAAGATGGAAATATTGAGCTGCCTGCAAAATAAGATAATGTTCCTCTCTGTTTGCCACACTGGATAATAGTGATCTGTCTGCACATTTGTTTTGATCCGTCTGCTTGATTCGGCGACACAATAATTGGTCCCTGGGTATGATTAAGTGATACTGATCGGGCGCCAAGTTACGGTGAAACTGGTCTGTCAGTAAGAATTCGCGTCCATGTAAGAACACCCACAATCTTTCATGTTTCCTTATTCTCCATTCCCGTTGAAATCATTTCTACAGTTTAATTTTCAGTTATATTTTCAGGTCCGGGCTGCGTCCCATGGTCGGTTGTACTATCAGCAACATTAACTGGAAATGTAACTGCATAATAGTTTAACCGAAAAACATAAAAATCGCATTTTCTTTTTCATATACCGAATGAGAGGGGATAGCATGAAGTGGTTCCTTTTGCGAGAACCACGTTTGAACACCCGTGAATTGGCCAGCCTGTCTGAAGCTGAGTATCCTTGCAGTGCGGTCGTTGATTTGGTTGCTGCCAGTCTTCCACTGCATGAGCGTTGGCTTGTTGTCGCACTATAACGGTTGAACAGCAGATGTAATCAGACAAGACTTGATAATATGATCTGCTGGCGAAACAGAGACACAATAATAAGTGATTTGTTGGCAAAGCAGAGACAAGATGACAGTGATCTGAGGATGGGCTTCTCGTCACACTACAACGGTTCAACAGCTGCTATAATTAGACAACAGTATCCAGACAGTAACTGAGCTGAAGAAACAAGAACATTGCTCATAAATCCAAGCTGAGGGGTTTGCATGAAGGTGCACTATCCGACTGTCGGTGTGCACGTGTTGCAGATTATGTGACAAAGAGCAAGTAGCCTCTCCAAGATCATTACCCAGGGAACAGTACAGGAGGAGAGGAGACAGAGCGGACAGGGAAAGAAGGACCCGACAAAACAAATCGCTGAGAGGACCAGGGAAAGCTTGGCCCCAAATTTAGGCACTGGCCCACAGCCGTCAGAGATGTAGAGACGACTGTTGCAGCATTCATCATGGCAGACCTTCGGCAGCCCTGGCGATTTCCGGGACCAGTGACTGAATCCTGGTCATGCTTGGTCTCCGTTCTCCTGTTGGCGGCCCAGGGGCTCTTCCTGTAGACAACGTGCGTCCGTGTTCTTGATAGTCTGATTTGGAAATGTTCCCTTCTATGTCACTCTCGTTAACTCTGCTATTTATGTTTCCCTTTTCTGTTTACAGGTTCCCTCCCTCCTCCTCTTCCCCCTCACCGGCTGCCTTTGCGACTCTGTCGAGCGTATTTTTCGACAAAATATGTCAAATATGTCACCATTTCTTCTCCTGTCATAATTCATAGCAAGCTATCGGGGACTAGGTTAGTGAAAATGTCCTCAACGTCTAAAGTGGTGACACACACACACACACACACACACACACACAACACACACACACACACACACACACACACACACACACACACGTAATGACAGAGAGAGAGAGAGAGAGAGAGAGAGAGAGAGAGAGAGAGAGAGAGACAGGCAGACAGACAGACAGACGGACAGACAGACAGACAGACAGACAGACAACCAGATAGATAGATAGATAGATAGATAGATAGACAGATAGATATACGCTATTTGATCTTTTACTTCTTTTGATTAAACCCGGGATTCATAGATAGATTGGGGTGGTCGACTCACTCTGCTGGGCTCACACTTATCTGTTTGACTAATGGCAACAGTTAAGCTATGTTTGTCTATTTTGATAATAATCATGCGCGCTGCCAGGTATCGGCTTTCAGACAGCAATTTGCCCATGGTCTTTCCGGTCGGCAAGGTGACGGCCCTGACATTCCCTGTGCCGCAGGCTGGGGCTGAATCGATCTACACGTCAGACGCTTGGTGCCCCGCATTGTAGCAGGGTGTAATCCAGCACGTCATGGGAACTCTCCATCAAGGGCAGCTTACTCCAATCATGAGGTTGTGGGGCCAATTTTTTGTAAAAAGAGATGTTTGGACCTCTGCCACACAAATAAATCTTACCAAAAAAAGTTTTCAGCTAGGAGGCAGGCGAGGGGGGAAAAGCGGGGAAGGGAGGGGGAGGGGGGCAAGGGATTGGGATGGGGCAGAGACTCAAGACGAAGGACGGGAGGGGTGAAGGGTGGTTGCAAAAGAGTGCCCGTTTCAGTGTTATTGTTATTGCCCAGCCGAATACAGACCTATTCTTGTTCTTTATCATGTCGTTGGAATCCAACTTAAGAAAAAAAATCCATTCTCAGTGTGCTGTCTACAAACAAACAACGTTTTAATGACAGACCCAGTGAGGAACTGGTTCATCAATGATATAATTGGTGAATTCCTTTGTGTATATGTGGACCCCTCTTCAATAACGCCAGGAACAATGGGTCAGCTAGTTATCCTTATCATCATCATTTACGTATTCCATTTGTTTATTTATTCGGTTTTATTTTTAGTTGTTATTTTATTTTATTTTTGCTGTCTCATATCCAGGCTCTCGCAAAGTCCTCACTCTTATTCTGTTTATTCGGGACCCCCATAGACATGTACTCTCATATTTGTCCTGTAACAGACCCTACTTCCCATATCCACAGGGAATTACCAATACGAGGTCCACTGAGGCAACGCTCCAGAGTAAACACTGCCCTGCTGCGGAGTCACTTCCAAAGTGTTCAGTAATGCCGGTTCTGATCCAGCACACGCAGGATACCACCGGCTGAATTCCCTACTGATGGCGACAATTGCTTAATCGCAGAGCCAGTGTCCCCTTCCGTAAGGCACCATTATTTCCATCCAGCAATAGTCTTCCTGCATTGGTTGCTATCGAGGCATGTGACATGAACTCAACACGGGCAAAGATGTGGAGGTGAAATCTAAACTGAGGGCACCATTCGGCGAGAGCATGAAGAGCCAGAGAATTTGTTGAACTACTACATTTGTAGAAACCACTTGCCTTCTCATATTCGGCGCAAGATCAAAACAGTATTTTGATCTTGCGCCGAATATGAGAAGATAAGTGGTTTCTCGTTCTTCGTTTTCACTGTCCTAAATGTTATTTGTTTTTGCCTGAAGAAGACACTGTGCACAGAATGCATTGTGTTTTGTCCTGTACTTTGTTTGTGTGTGTCCTCGGCAGTCGCCTCACTTTGCAACTGTGTCCTTGGAGTTAACTAACCCCCTCTCTTTCTAAACATTGTGTTTGCTGTAGTTGTTAGGCGGACCAGTTATTCTGCGTTTGCACCTATATTAAAAAAATATATTATAGTATTCGCTAACATATGCTGACACGTATATATCGTCTATTTCCATTAACAAAAATAACAAATTAATCAAACTGACAAGTAAGTGTCAACTTATCTTCGAGAAAAATGCCCCGAATTTCTTTTCATTGAGTCATTACTGTGTGGTTCCTTTTCTCTTTTTTTTACCCCTGTTACTGACGCAGTGCTTTAACATTTTTTTAAAAGATGTTTTCTTTCAAAACTGCACATGAAATCATTTGATTCATTTATATAAACAGATCATCAGCCCCAAATGATTATCACTACAAACCAGACACACATAAGACAACAAACCAGTTACGCATAAGACGACAAACCAGATGGTTAAGACGACAAACCAGATGGTTATCACTGCTGCTCAACAAACTAGGCACAAATAAGACAACAAACCATAAGACAAAAAGACAAAAAGAACAGACACACATAAGACGACAAACCAGACACCCACCAGACTACAAACTAGACACACATACGACGACAGACCACTCACACATAAGACGACAAACCAAATGCACATTCGACGACAAAGCAAACATGTCAGACAACAAACGAGGCACTCTTCAAACGACAAACTAGACACTCATCAGACGGCAAACCAGACGCGCATCAAACCAGATACATAAGTCGACAAACTGGACACACACCAGACGACAAAGCAAATGCACAAGAGACGACAAACCATATAGACATCAGACGACAAACCATATAGACATCAGACGACAAACCATATAGACATCAGACGACAAACCATATACGCATCAGACGACAAGCCATATACACATCAGACGACAAACCGGACATTCATGAGAAGACAAACTAGGTATTCATAGAGCAACACATCAGACACACATAAGACGACAACTTAGACGCACTTTGGACGACAAACAAGGCGCACATCAGAGGGCAAACCATACACATAGCAAACGTCAAACCAGACATATTTTACACGACAAACCAGACACGTCAGATGACAAACTAGAGACCAAAAACCAAACAATTATCAGGCATACATCTGACCATAAACCATGCGTTCATTAGAAGACAAACCAGACACATCAGACGACAGATCTGAGACACATCAGACGACACAGCTGCCAACAGATTCAGTAAAGGCCGAGGTAGACGCTATCCTCTCCATTTTCCGCCTTCCCCTACCGACACATTCTGTGTATGCGCGCTGAAAGAGAGAGAGAGAGAGAGAGAGAGAGAGAGAGAGAGAGAGAGAGAGAGAGACAGACAGACAGACAGACAGAGATAGAGACAGAGAGAGACAGAGACAGAGAGAAAGAGACGGAGAGAATTAACGGTCTGGCAGACAGGCATAAATAGAGAAAAGATAAAATGACCAGTCACTAAACAGTGGAAACCTCCCTAATCTCTCCAAGTTGCCAGTTATTGCGATGCAAGCGCCTCATACATATTTCATGTGGACAAATCATGCATATTCATGTGGACAAGTCATGTGTATTCATGGCTGTGGATGGGGAGATCACTAGCGACAAACTCTGACGGAGGTGTAGCATCGAGACAGGCGAATTAACTTTGCTGCACCGGCATCGTCGCTGGGCCATGGGTGTTAGAGACTTCTGTCCCCCAAAGTCTGGGAGGTCCGTCATTCGTATATTGCTGTAGTACCCGGTGAATCAAGAGTGGAGATATTTCTCAAGTTAAAAAGAAGTGCTCATAGCAGCGATGCCTTTGTGTGTGTGTGTGTGTGTGTGTGTGTGTGTGTGTGTGTGTGTGTGTGTGTGTGTGTGTGTGTGTGTGTGTGAGTGTGCGCGCGCGCATGTGTGTATGTGTGTGTGTGTGTGTGTGTGTGTGTGTGTGTGTGTGTGTGAGAGAGAGAGAGAGAGAGAGAGAGAGAGAGAGAGAGAGAGGTGTGTGTGTGTGTGTGTGTGTGTGTGTGTCGGCGGGTGGGTGGTGGATGTGTGCGTCTGAAGGGGCGGGGAGCCGTGTATGTGTTTACGTATTCATTAATGTCTTTCTTTATGTTTGTTCCGTCATTATTGCAAATTTGCATATTCTTTCTTTAGCTGGTTGATCTTCTTTCACTTTTGGAGATGCGTGCATTATCAGCATTGTCAGTTGAGACTATTGTAAAGGCACGAAGTTTGAGTCCACTAGGATTAGAGACGTCTCGCATTTTAACGGTATTATGCTTAATTAAAATCATATACCACTCATTTTGATTGCATCCGATTTGAGCCCTAAGATAAGATACGACTCATTTTGATGACATCACTTTTAAACCATGAGATGATTCATTTTGATGATGTCAGTTCTGAACCATAAGAACAGATCTGTAGGCATACAAAAGGTCTTGTAACCTCCATCAGAGCACAGTGGATTACAGAAAAAAAAGCGGAAGAAGCCACTACTCGGTACACGCGAACATACTCGGACAGATGATGATCTCCGCCAGGCATCACCTTCCCATTCTCCCCCACCCCATCCCCACTTCCTCCCCACCCCAACCTCACCACACCAGTTGCACTCACACTGAAATACAGCACTGGCTTGTCAAGCAGACTCAACAAGCTTGAAGAGGATTGAAGAGATATGATACGAAGACACGCTACCGGTGTTTCAACTATTTCTGAAAACAACGAAACGTAGACAAGGATTAGATATCTGTAAGGTCCTGTTTGCTCTTTTTGAGTACACACACACACACACACACACACACACACACACACACACACACACACACACACACACACACACACACACACATACACACACACACACACACACACAGCGCGCGCGCACCATGATTTCCTTAGTGAAACTGAGGTCAGCTTTAAATCACTACTGTTGCACAGATCAGCGCCATTTCTCCCATAAGCCATTTCTAGGAGAGAGAGAGAGAGAGAGAGAGAGAGAGAGAGAGAGGGGGGGGAGGGGGGAGGATTATCGCCCCAGACTCTCCTGGCAATTCCGAGCGTTTTGCGCCCTGGGTTCAGACTTTTAGCTACCCAATACGCCACTCCCCTCCCTACAACTCCCCCACCCCCCGTACAGACTAACCGACCTACCCCTAAAGTGGTAATGACGTCTTTCAAATCCACGTGGATGTCACTCTCTCAGCGTCAAAATAGCGCAAATACACTTCAGAGACTGTGTTCAAATGCCGCATTTACATGTCCACCCACGAGACCGGCGCTGTCAGTTTTGTGCTCTTTCTCACGGTAAGGCAATACAACTATGTCTTACTTTTTAAGAACCACGCATTGTCACTTATGATGCTAAACCAAATGTAAAAGAATTGCTTCGAAAATGATGGGATGTGTGAGCATTATAAAGAGAGCCACCATAAAATAAAGTGGCGCTGGGAAAAAGTTAGTTTCCATGACCTTAGGCTCTGAAAGGATTACGTAAGTGCCTTCCGTCTGTCTGCAAAAACGGTAAGAAAGAACAATCATGTGTATGTTACATACTACACATACCTTTTCTTTCTTTCTTTCTTTCTTACTTTCTTTCTTTCTTTCTTCCTATACCCTTCATCATCATCATCATCATCATCATCATCATCATCATCATCATCATCATCATCTCTCTCCTCCTCCTCCTCCTCCTCCTCTTCCTCTTCCTCCTCCTCCTCCTCCTCCTCTTCCTCCTCCTCCTCCTCCTCCTCCTCCTCTTCTTCTTCTTCAACACTTTCCCACCCACCAAATGAGGAAAGTGCCATGTGATTTAACACCTGTAAAATAGCACTGGGATTTGTGTGTCTAAGTGTTAGGGGATTTTGACTTTTAATTTCTACATCGCGGTGATTGCGTGAGTCAGACCATCAAGTAACACATCGGACCATGTACAGATTTGCTGACAAAAGACAAATAAAGAAAACTACGTGGGCCATGTAACGAAATCAATGGCTCTGCTGTAGCAGTCTTGCAGCACTATCTGCTGCATGTTGGGAGTAAACCGAACTGGAAGATAAAAAATTATGACCTGGAGGGGGATAAGCTCCGCCAGATTTGACTTGCCCAAGACAAGTCATGAAAGAGGGAATTACAGAACTGTCGAGGGTGGGAAGCTGAGGGGAAGACATTTTTTTTTTAATCCCGAAGAACCGACACCACTGCAGATTGCACAAGGGAGAGCATTCAGAGATCCAGGTGTACGCACAAAAGCGACAGAATTGGAGGAACTTGGTGAACTGTTTTTCAGCATTGAGCCCCAGTGACTCTTCTCAGATTTAAGAGAAGAAGAAGAAGAAGAAGAAGAAGAAGAAGAAGAGGAAGAACAACAACAACAACAACAAAAAGAACAAGAACATGAACATGAAGAACAAGAACAAGAATAACAAGAAGGAGGTGACGAAGGAGGAGGAGGAGAAGAAGACAGCTTTAATTATTTTCATTCATAATCAGGTTTCTGTGGGTCGCCCAAGCTGGAAACAACATGACTCATATCATCAAACAAACTCATAATACAATGTACAGTTGACAGCCACATCGTTACGAGCAACTGGGAGAAAAACAAAGTGGTTTAAAACGTGGACGTCAACATTCTTTTTACGTGTTGCATTACGATGTGTTGCATTGTACATACTGGTTTGTGATACAATGCACCGCTTGGTATTATAGTGCGTTTGTTTTTCCAACGAATGGTTTCTGGAATGTTTTGTATTATACAGTTAATTGTGTAACAATTTGTTGTTCTATCAAATGAGATTGTATTGCATTACAATCTAGTGTATTGCGCTGCATTGAAATGTGTAATAATGCATATTGACTTCTCACAATATATTTGAGTAAAGGTCAGGAAGCTGTACTCGGGTAGAACGTGTCGCCACGATACATAGACATCCATATTGTTTTCTGCCTGCATGGAGTCTTTTTTTACCTCTGTAAGTGGATTTTTCTTCCCAGGTTTCGCTGGGAACAAAGTCTTTCGTTTCTGTAAGTTTCCTTCCAAGTGCATGCTATGCCAGGATTCATGGCTTTTCACTTCATCTCAGACAGCAGCACTCCAGACCACCACTCAAGATCAGGGGAGAGGAACGCTGGAAAAAAAAGACGCAGGCGAGACTGAAATTATGAATTTGGTGGTTTCCCAGGTGAATGTGTTTACCACTAGAATGCCTATATTCAGGTAAGATTCAATATGTCTTCACTGAACACAGTGTGACTGTTACCTGATGTAAGTGACATAGGAATTTGTCGTGTCCGTAAAAGACAGCACAGCAATGCGAAAACAAGAACGAAACAGATAAAGACAAAATGATCTTAGGACTAACATCAGCAAGCCTTTACATCTTTTTCTATTACGAGCTGGTTACCATTTTTGGTTGGATACCATCTCACAATGTGAACGATCAAGCGGACAGCGAAGCAAACAGGAGAGCAAGAATTTTCACAGGTGCTACACAACTCCATTGTTCACTGTTGTCCGAAGAGATGAGTAATATGATTGAAAAATACTTTTCTGTATGTGCTTCAGTTCAGCTTCACAACCTCGTTCAACGACTATCTCACACTGTGTTCCGCTCTGCAGATCCATTTCTAGTTTGACTTTTACATCTTGTATGTAATTCATAACGGATTAAATACTGTGTAATATCAAATACACATTGTTTATTTCACGTTTCAGCGTATCATTTATGACTGTGAGTTTATTAAGCCTTTCTTACATGAAAGTGTGCCTTTTAGAGACACTAAGAATTACGATGTTTTTCTTTTTTATATCTTAAGTTTTACAAAGTCAGTGAAGTAATATTCTCTAACCGGACTTTAGGTCATTTGAACACCACCTCTCACCCTCTCTCCTCCTCTTCCTCCTCCTCTTCCTTCCTCGTCTTTTAAAAGGATCATTATGAGATGAAAATGGTCATGTTAAGCGATGTTTACAATCCCCTGCATTAAACACAATTCTTTTCGTCCTGGTCACGGGGATGCCCTGTCCAAACTGCCATTACTCTTGTATACAACAGGCTTATCAATACTGTTGGAATGTACATGGAATATACCACCGGGCAATGGCTGGGAGGACTACCGAAGGTGCATTTGATGGTGGCTCCTGTTCAAATAGTCTTTTCTCGAACATGCGAACTCAAAGAGGTACTCAAAACCGCTTTCTAATGAAAGGCGAAATGGGAAATGTTCGGTGTACATTTGGAGATCTTCTAGGCAAAGTAAGCAGTCGGTGTCACTGGTCCTACACCTTTCTTCAGGAGGGTCGTGAGGCAAAGTAAGGGGAAAGGGGAAGAATTACTTGAGTTCCGTGATGGAAACAAACTGTAACACACATGTTACAAGAAATCAGGACACAGCACCACGCACTCGTCACACATCCACCAAAGGCAGAAATAACATAGGAACGCGGAAAAGGTGTTTTTTGTTTTTGGTTTTTTGGGTTTTTTTTTTTAAAAGAGAAACGAAGAATATAGCACAAGAAAAATTGTGGTATCAAGATGTTTTTTTTCTTCCAGATTTCGAAAAATAACTGTAAGAATGAAAGCTGGCCGTTGATTCTGTAGCATACTTAGTCCTGTTTTGTGGCTGTCTTTTTACCTCCTTCCTTCTTTTTTAATGCAACAACGATAAATTCAGTAGTAGCAGTAGTAGTAATGTTGTTGTTGTTGTCATTATTATTACGTAGAATATTCTTATAGCTCATAGTAGAGACCAAACTCAGCACTTTACAATTCACGCTCTCGTTTACCCAACGGACTGTCTACCTGGGTAGAGCGGCCGATTAAAGAGCTGTTTGCTCGCACTACATTCTGTGTCATTCGTTTATCGAATATCGTTCACTCCGATTTTTTTTTAACTCATTCTTTCCACACTCGTCATATATATTAGGTCAAATTGGCCTTCTCTTCTGTAAATTGGTGATGGAATTTACGTTTATGCAGATGTATGTATTCAAACACAATTCCTCGGTTTATAGACTCATTGGATGAAATTTTCGAGACAGAACTGATGTTAACTCCAAGAGAAAAATCCCACAGCGTTGATATGGCTCAAGGAAGATTCGAACGCGTAATTCTTCGATCAGTAGGATCATGAGCCCATGTTCTACCGACTTATCTATTCATTCTGTGGGCGATCTGTCTACCTACCTAACTTCCTACCTACCTATCTATCTATCTATCTATCTATCTATCTATCTATCTATCCATTATTTTAGCTTAATCTGTTCTTGTTTAAAGAGGAAACATGAACATGCACTTTCGCTTGTGCATAATTACACACACACACACACACACACACACACACACACACACACACACACGCACGCACGCACGCATGCACGCACGCACGCACGCACACACGCGCGCGCGCACAGTGGTGCCACCCTCTGACCAGTTGATCTGGATTCGCCGCCTTGCGTAAATCTCGGAACGGTTCCACCGAGAGACTTTCTGGGAGGAAACTTTCCCAGCCCAACCCTTTTCCTCTAATGTCTTCCCTAGCATGTCCGCCGTTCCATCTCGGCCACTCGGTCTCCTAGGAGACAAATGACCAGCGCGGCTGCTCGCTTCCTGTCCCGTGTTTATGTAGCACCCGGACCACAGGGAAAGAAAGGCTGCTGGTGTGGTTTACAGTACGGTGCAGCGCTCTGTCTTCCTCCCTCTGTCTTCAGGGGTCAACCACTTCGTCCAGGAGGTGGGGAACGGGGAGGGAGAGGGCGGAAAGTGGGAGGTATAAGGGGAAAGGGAGGTCGTCGGCGAGGGGAGGAGGATGTGTATCGAGGTGAGGCAGTATCTTTTTCGGGTGTGTCTATAAACGACATGATAATCGCTTTTCTAATTAAAAAATCCTTTTATTTCCACTTTATTTTTACTCATGGGAGCGGAGAAGGGGTGGATTTGGCTTAGATAGGAGTAGGCAATTAACAGAGTGAATTACTCTTGAGTGAAAAAAGAAACTTGCTGAGCCGGAAGAAAGGTGGGTGGGATAATTCTGCCCCCTTTTCACCTTTGTTTTGTGTTGTGTTGTTGTTTGCGGTGGTGGTGGTGGTGCTCTTTGGTCTTTTCTCTTTTACGGTTAGCGATTTGAGAGTGCTTTATGATCGTGTGTGTACTAAAGGGAAAGGACCGGGTGAGACTGGATGAGACTGGGTGTGGTGGATGGGAGAAAGGGGAAGAAGGGGATGCTGAGGAATGCATGGTGAAAGGGTGAGTAGTGGGGGTGAGGTGGAATTGAGAACTCTTTGCAGTTCACTTCCCCGTTTTCAAATGAACCGTCCGTCCGTGTTTCTTCAGCAGCGGCGTGTAAGATTTCTTTTTGTTTCTCTGTGTATTAACAATCTGAATGGAGATTTCACTCTCTTTCCATCAACAATAAACCGACTTGTTCCCCAGTTTCCATTGCTGTCAGTGAAGGATTTAATAGTTATTCTTTAATGTCGTCTTTTTTCATCCCTCATCCCCCACCCCCAACCCCCCACCCTTCCAATGCCATCCTGTTCAGCCATGTCAATAGTGAACAAGAACTTCTTTAGCATTCTTTTTTATACTCATGTTTTGCTTACTTTCGCTCTTTGTTTATTTTTTCTCGTCGTGCCTGAAGAAAACCAACATAAAGACGATTGTTGTTGTATTGTCCGTTTTATGTATATGTCAGCTCAGTACTTCAGCTTTGTTTTCACGTTTCACTTCAGATGTGTTATAGTGGAGTAGTGTCGCAGTGTTACAGTGGTTTATTTGCTGTCAATAGAACGGCGTGATGTACAGCTCTGGGAGTTACTTGCGTGTTGATGGGTACGTGATGTAGCGTTATGGTGGATGCAGTTGTTGTTGGCGTTGTATGATAAAAGGACTGTGATGGCAATATTGTTGCAGATACAGTTGTGTGGTAGTGGTGTGATGTTGGTGTTGTCGCTTTTTACTGTTTCTTCTGCTTGGTGGGTATGTAAATTGTTGGCTTCCCCACAAATTGCTCATTAATTTCTTTTAGCCCTCGTGTAGAATAACCCATTATAGTTTTCCTTCATTTTGTAGTGGACAGTCACATATACCTGTTCAAAGTTTCAACATCTTGATATTCAGATGCAATTACTTTACTGTGCAGCTAAATGTCTTTTTACCACGTGGCGAGCTTCATAGCGCGTGGCGGCACGCTGCTTCGCAGCTAAAAACACATTTGTGCACACGCGAGCACACACAGACACACATGCACAGACACACAGACACAGTCACAGACACAGACACGCACGCACACACACACACACACACACACACACACACACACACACACACACACACACACACACACACACACACACACGCACTCACACTCGCACACACGTACACACACACATACACACATGTACTAACATGATATATTCCAATTCACATCCATGACACTCCACACTACACACTTGCACCGCTTCATTGGTGCACACTTACTAGCGCACATACATTTGTAGTTAAAAAAACAACAACCACAACAACAACAACAACAACAACAACAACACAAAAAACACGGGGTCCTAACAAATTCAGTCTATTATCTCGGCTGACGTGTATTTAGACATTTGCGTCTGCCATTCGAAAAGCCCATTATAAGTTTGCGCCTGTCTTTAGGAGTCTTCGCAGTGTTGGCCTTGAGGTTTTTGCAGTATTTGTTTGGTTGGTGTTGTTCTTGACGGGTAGAAAAATCTGTGACGCTATTGTTTGGACTAAAACGTTTCCATGATGGGTCCTGATTTATCATACTACAACATGGATGTCTTTCTTTATTGTTTGCTTCTTGCCTTGACGGCCCATTACTCGACTCCCGCACCAGCTTCAAACTGGTTTATTTCTCTCCTATCATTTTACTGTTGTGGCAGGAAAA
>CM065726.1:36135896-36148396 GCA_033310375.1 Conus canariensis | reverse complement strand
AGTGTGCTATGGGCTGCAATGGAAAGACTGGATGTCCACAGTGTGCTATGGGCTGTAATGGAGAGACTGGATGTCCACAGTGTGGTATGGGCTGTAATGGAGAGACTGGATGTCCACAGTGTGCTATAGGCTGTAATGGAAAGACTGGATGTCCCACAGTGTGCTATGGGCTGTAATGGAGAGACTGGATGTCCACAGTGTGCTATAGGCTGTAATGGAGAGACTGGGTGTCCATAGTGTGCTATGGGCTGCAATGGAAAGACTGGATGTCCACAGTGTGCTATGGCTGTAATGGAGAGACTGGATGTCCACAGTGTGCTATGGGCTGTAATGGAGAGACTGGATGTCCACAGTGTGCTATGAACTGCAATGGACAGACTGGATGTCCACAGTGTGCTATAGGCTGCAATCGAAAGACTGGATGTCCACAGTGTGCTATGGGCTGTAATGGAAAGACTGGATTTCCACAGTGTGCTATAGGCTGCAATGGAAAGACTGGATGTCCATAGTGTTCTATGGGCTGCGATGGAAAGACTGGATTTCAACAGTGTGCTATAGGCTGTAATGGAAAGACTGATCCGCACAGTGTGCTATGGGCTGTAATGGAAAAACTGGGTGTCCACAGTGTGCTATGGGCTGTAATGGAAAGACTGGGTTTCCACAGCGTGCTATAGGCTGCAGTGGAAAGACTGGATGTCCACAGTGTGCTATAGGCTGTAATGGAAAGACAGGATGTTCACAGTGTGTTATAGGCTGCAATGGAAAGACGGGGTGTCCACAGTGTGCTATGGGCTGCAATGGAAAGGCGGGATTTCCACAGTGTGCTACAGGCTGTAATGGAGAGACTGGATGTCCACAGTGTGCTATAGGCTGTAATGGAAAGACTGGATGTCCACAGTGTGCTATGGGCTGTAATGGAGAGACTGGATGTCCACAGTGTGCTATAGGCTGTAATGGAAAGACTGGATGTCCACAGTGTGCTATAGGCTGTAATGGAAAGACTGGGTGTCCACAGTGTGCTATGGGCTGTAATGGAGAGACTGGATGTCCACAGTGTGCTATGGGCTGTAATGGAGAGACTGGATGTCCACAGTGTTGCTATGGGTTTGTAATGGAAAGACTGGATGTCCACAGTGTGCTATAGGCTGTAATGGAAAGACTGGATGTCCACAGTGTGCTATGGGCTGTAATGGAGAGACTGGATGTCCACAGTGTGCTATGGGCTGTAATGGAAAGACTGGATGTCCACAGTGTGCTATGGGCTGTAATGGAAAGACTGGATGTCCACAGTGTGCTATAGGCTGTAATGGAAAGACTGGATGTCCACAGTGTGCTATGGGCTGTAATGGAGAGACTGGATGTCCACAGTGTGCTATAGGCTGTAATGGAAAGACTGGATGTCCACAGTGTGCTATGGGCTGTAATGGAGAGACTGGATGTCCACAGTGTGCTATGGGCTGTAATGGAGAGACTGGGTGTCCACAGTGTGCTATGGGCTGTAATGGAGAGACTGGATGTCCACAGTGTGCTATGGGCTGTAATGGAGAGACTGGGTGTCCACAGTGTGCTATGGGCTGTAATGGAGAGACTGGGTGTCCACAGTGTGCTATGGGCTGTAATGGAGAGACTGGGTGTCCACAGTGTGCTATGGGCTGTAATGGAGAGACTGGATGTCCACAGTGTGCTATGGGCTGTAATGGAGAGACTGGGTGTCCACAGTGTGCTATAGGCTGTAATGGAAAGACAGGAAGCCCATAGTGTGCTATAGGCTGTAATGGAGAGACTGGATGTCCACAGTGTGCTATAGGCTGTAATGGAAAGACTGGGTGTCCACAGTGTGCTATGGGCTGTAATGGAAAGACAGGAAGCCCATAGTGTGCTATAGGCTGTAATGGAAAGACTGGGTGTCCACAGTGTGTTATAGGCTGTAATGGAAAGACTGGGTGTCCACAGTGTGCTATGGGCTGTAATGGAAAGACAATAAGCCCATAGTGTGCTATAGGCTGTAATGGAAAGACTGGGTGTCCACAGTGTGCTATGGGGTGTAACGGAAAGACAGAAAACCCATAGTGTGCTATAGGCTGTAATGGAAAGACTGGGTGTCCACAGTGTGCTATGGGGTGTAACGGAAAGACAGAAAACCCATAGTGTGCTATAGGCTGTAATGGAAAGACTGGGTGTCCACAATGTGCTATGGGATGCAACGGAAAGACAGGAAGCCCACAGTGTTCTATGGACTGTAATGGAAAGATTTGGTGTCCCCAGTGCAGTGTGCTAAAGAAATGGATGTGCGTGGCGAATAAAGGGAAAAGCTGCTTGGAATTACTGCAGGCGACATGGAGGAGTCGAAAACGGATGTTGAAGTTCTCAGTACGGCGTGAGAGAGAGAGAGAGAGAGAGAGAGAGAGAGAGAGAGAGAGAGAGAGAGGAGAGAGAGAGAGAGAGAGAGGGAGAGAGAGAGAGAGAGAGAGAGAGATACCGTGTGTGGTGTGTGTGTGTGTGTGTGTGTGTGTGTGGTGTGTGTGTAGAGAGTGAAGAGAGAGAGAGAGAGAGAGAGAGAGAGAGGAGGAGAGAGATACCGTGTGTGTGTGTGTGTGTGTGTGTTGTGTTGTGTGTGTGTGTGTGTGTGTGTGAGGAGAGAGAGAGAGAGAGAGAGAGAGAGAAGAGAGAGAGAGAGAGAGAGTTCTCTTCTCCCTTAGAAGGGTTTCAGTTCCCCCCACCTCCACCTCCCAGTGACGTGTGGGTTCAGGGAGTGTGACGCATTGGCTTGGGTGTTCACTGTTGTTAACTTCAGACTACAATGAGAAGACTGACTGCCTGGTCAAGCCTTCCTCCACCTTCTTTCTTCCTGTCTCTTCCTTCTACTACTATTTTGGTTGAACAAAATCTGTGTTTACTTTTCCTTGTTTTTAAACCACTCAGCCCTTTTCCTGTTAAAAACAACCAAACAAAAATATTTTATTGCTTCATTTGTTATTTATGGCACAGCAAATGGGAACAGACTGATGAAGAGTTAAAAAAAAGCTGCAACATGATCGAGTTTGTGATACCCAAACCAGTTTTGTAAAGTCTCGCACACATTATCATTATTTCTACAATTATAAGACTCATTTTCATATCCCCTGACGAGGCTCCAGTGGGCTGGTGGGTATGCAACATTTGTGGTGTCAGTTACAGTGCTACTTTAAAATGCGAACAAAATTAGCATTAAGTATCAAGATAATAATTTTTTCCTTTTAATTGTCTACTCGAAATACCTCAATTTGAACAGATCGGAGCTGATACACAAAAATGGTATGCAAGTCCGCAGACATAGTGTTCCGCGCTAATGGTAAAATAAAGCATAGGTTAGTCGAGTGATTATTATCCAGAAAATCGTTGGTCCTCGTTCTTTATTCTAAAAAATTAAACCTGTATCCTGTCGATTCCAGTTCTGTCCAAGTGCAGAATGTACTGCCGACGTAACTTCCCATGTGTGTTCACTCCACCTTCCGGTGACAATGTCGTTACTGGTCGGAAAATGTCAGATACAATAGCCTGCATCTCACTCCAGCCCCCCCCCCCTCCTCCTCCTCCTTTCCATGTGCTCCCACACCCCTTCCCCACCGGGTCAGTGCGTTCTGTGCCCCCTTTTTCCACCCCACGCGGTACTGTAAAAAAGAAATGCAGATCAGGCACTTTTGTCTGGGTCAGAAGTCTCTCTTTTCCTATACCAACTCCCTTCGCTTCTTCCTCTTCCCCCTTCTCCGCTCTTCCTCTTCCCCCTTCTCCGCTCTTCCTCTCCCAGCCGCCTTCCTCTACCCACGTCGCCCCCCCCCCCCCCCCGATAATTTTTCTATGGCTCAGACCGGAGTCAAGTCTCAAGAGACTTGAGAATCTATGTTCAGCTGGCTTTCCACATAGGACACATTGTGCAGAACCAATAAATACATGTGGATATCGAGCAAAATTTCTCCCAGCAACCATCAGATACCATGGAAAGCTGATATGATGAGAGCATGGATCTGTCCCTAATTCCCTGTCCTAGACACACAGGGGCACAAAGTAATGCAGATACAGAAAGAAGAGGTGCTGGTTGGAGACCCGAGACACTGTAAAGAGAGAGAGAGAGAGAGAGAGAGAGAGAGAGAGAGAGAGAGAGAGAGAGAGAGAGAGAGAGAGAGAGAGAGAGAGAGAGAGAGAGAACGAACAAACGACCGAACGAACGAACGAATATTATTTACTGAGGAAAAAGAAAATGCACATAAAGTCCTCTATACATTGCCCTCAAGACTAGAACAGCACTGAAAGAAAAAAGTATAACAAGATATTCAATATATTAAACTCCAAAATGACGTTCAATACACATGAAATGTCAGTGCATGTGTAGGGGTGACAAAACTGTTGGGGGAGAAACGACGGGAGGGGAAGGTTGGGGTAAGGTAAGGTAATGTTGCTTATAGCCCAGCCGATCGCAAGGGGCATATCAGGGCTGTCACCACGTTGAAGTCAGCTCACAAGTCACAAACCAAAAAAAAAAAAAATGATAATGAAAAACACACACCTTTCACACATCTCTTTAAGATACGCCGTCTGAAAACGCACCAGAAATCTTTCTTCCATCAGATGAAAAATGTTAATCTCTTTCAGAAATTCAAAGATCCCGTCAGGTTGGACATCTCTGAACAAAGTTTTCATGGAGTCTGCCTTAAAGTGTTTAAGTCTGACATCGTGGAAGTCCCAACACTCTAAAAGGATATGTTTCACTGTGAGTGGTACTTGACATGGAATGCACCACGGAACTTCTCCATGTTTTAAAAGATAAGAATGGGTGTAAAACGAATGGCCTGTATGCAAACGGCACAAGACTGTTTCGTCTTTACGGCCACCTCTGGGACACGGTAAAATCTCTTTCAGGTTTGGACGGATTTTAAATAGTTTGTTATCCGTCTGTGAGTTCCATTCCTCTTGCCAGAGGTCTTTGACATAAGCCTGTGTTTTGGGTTTCAGATCAGTGTGAGGGATACACAACCTGCTCAACTTTTCCTTTGTGGCACTCTTGGCAAGTTGATCAACTTTATCGTTGCCTCGAATGCCCACATGGCTGGGAGCCCAAGCAAACACTATGTTGAATCCATCTGATTTCAGAGAGGTGTACAGTTCGAAAACTTTCAGTAGCTGAGGGTGCTTGAGATTACGGCCGGCAATGGCCTCCAAAGCAGAAAGGGAGTCTGATAAAATGAGGAAATCTTTATGATTGGATTTGCAGACCATTTTAAGAGCCAGGACCACGGCTGTCAGCTCAGCAGTGTAGATGGAGCTATCGGTGGGGATGTGTTCAGTACATCTCTGAGGGGGGTCTACTGCACAAAACACAGCAGAGACATCTCCTTCCTCAGATTTGGAACCGTCAGTGAAAATTCTTTTGAAGGATGGAAACTTTGTAGAGACGGAGAAGGAGTGAGGTGCAGGTTGGTGTTGAGACGGAGAAAGGAAAAAAAGAGGGGGAGGGGGGTTGAGAGGAAGGGGGAGGGAGTACACAAATAAAAAAAACGAGGCACACAAATGTTTCCATTACTGAAGGGATTCAGAACCATTTAGAAAATGTGCATCACTCGGAAAAAGATTACTATACATAAACAGTAGAATGAAAGCCAAATGTATGGGGAGAGAGAGAGAGAGGAGAGAGAGAGAGAGAGAGGAGAGGAGAGAGAGAGAGAGAGAGAGAGAGAGAGAGAGAGAGAGAGCATTATTACAACAGATATACAAAGGCAAATAAATGGAATAAGATAATTAAATTTCACTAGATAGATGCACACAATAGATTGTTGGAAATAAGAATGTCATACATGTTTTGTTACAGCAAAACAATGTAGGTGAGAGGCAACATGTGGCGGAAGGAGGGAGATTACAATAGAAACACAGATAGAAAATAGAAAGAGGAGGGTGACGGGGGCAAGGGAGGGAAAGGAAGACGGGATTACCCTGAATAGAAATAGAAGTACTAGATTCATACGATTGCGTTGATAGATTCTGTCATAAGGTGTTTACGGAAATGTACTCTTGAACATATTCAGGCCAGTGTAAACGTTGAAAATAACTGAGATTGTCCTTCACACGAATCCACCAGAATAAATGAGAATCGATTTGAAAAGATCAACTCAAGTATAAGGAGAATGAGTTTATGCACATGGCGATGATCATTAACAATAAATTCAATAGTAAATGACAATGGAGCACAACCTGATAGAATGTTGAATATGAAAATGGATTTCATTATATCTTAGTTCAGGTGAAACGACAGGAATTCCAATGAAACATGATCAGAACCTATCAGTTCCCATGATTTATTGAGACTCGTTTTAAAGCACGACTGTAAAGACTTGGTAGGGGAATTAAGCTATTTACACCCGCTGAATCCCAGGCAGTTGAGGTCTGATTCATTTGGACTAAATGAAGGCATACATTTTGTTTTCCAGAATGCAAATCTAGGAGTGTTTGATGTTAGATAACTGATAGGACCAAATGGAATATCCATGTGTCTGTGGAAAGCGTTTCGCTACCACCCGTGGCATGAAGATCCACAGAACAAAGATGGGATGTGTGAAGACTCATCTGAATGAGCAGCAGCGCACTGCATCAGCAGATAAGACGTCGGAAGACCAAGGCCAGGATTTAAACCACAGTGCCAAGGACATCCACGCTGTTGGTACGGATGAGGAATTTGCACAGGCCCTCGATGCCAGGCGCCTGAAACTCAACCTGCCACGAGCAAACGAAACTGAAGATTGGGAGAAACTGGATGCAAAAATCGTCCAAAGACTCGATGCACTGATGGGAAAAGCACCCTGGAACACAAACTAGCCACATATGGGGACATTGTGTATGCCACATGTAGAGGCGCCTATGGAGCAAAACTACCCAAAGAGAAAACACCTCCAAAGAAATCCAGACGCCAAGAAAAGATGGACAAGATCAGGGTCCAAAAGAAAAACCTCAAGATGCAAATGAAGACCGCATTGCCAGCTGAAAAACAAGGCTTGGAAAAACTGTGGAAAGACCTGAAAGAAAAACACAGCGCCCTCAGCAAAGCGGAATCTGCGAGGAAGAGGAAGAGCAAAAAGAAGAAGACACAAGAGCGCTTCTTCAGAGACCCCTTCCAGTTTGCCAGAACACTGTTTGAGCAGCCAAAATCTGGGACCCTAAGTGTGGACAAAGGAGTTCTTGAGCAGCATCTGAGGAAAACATACTCTGACCCACAGAGCAAAGCACCACTCGACATTCAAGGTCTGGTGTGGCCAACCAACCCTGAGGAACAGTTCAATGGCAAGCCTCCAACGTTGGCGGAAATCAAGAAGGTGGTCGACAAAGCCAGAGCCAAATCATCACCAGGGCCAAACGGAATACCTTACCAGCTTTACAAGAAATGTCCCAAGGTGCTGGAGTGGCTCCACAGGCTGCTGCGATCGGCTTGGAGAAACCAGAAGATCAGCGGCCAGTGGATGACATCCCCAAAGAGCAAAACTCAAGTGACATCAGCCAGTTCAGGCCAATATCACTACTGAACGTCGAAGGGAAAATCTTCTTCTCTGTCATGGCAGCAAGGCTGACCAAGTACCTGATGGAAAACAAGTACTTGGATGTGTCAGTCCAGAAAGGTGGCATCCCAGGCGTGGCTGGCTGTGTAGAACACGCCACAATGATCTGGGACGCAATCCAAAAAGCAAAAACAGAAAAGAGAGACCTGGACGTAGTGTGGCTTGATCTGGCAAACGCATATGGATCTGTGCCCCATGAGATGATACAGTTGGCTCTTGAGATGTACCATGTGCCAAAGAACATCCGCGACATGCTCAAGAAGTACTTCAATGGCTTTTCAATGCGGTTCTCTACCAAGGAGTACACAACAGACTGGATCAACTTGGAAGTGGGTATTGCAATGGGCTGTGCAATTTCCCCAATACTGTTCGTGCTGGCAATGGAACTCATCTTGAAAGCAGCAACAAACAACGCGAGACAAACAGACCTTGGCGATGGATACAAGATGCCTCCTCTCAAGGCCTTCATGGATGACACTACAGTGATTTCATCCAGAGAAGACGAGACACGTCATGTGCTGGAGAGGCTGGACGACATAGTTGCTCATCCAGAATGAAGTTCAAGCCAAAGAAATCGCGGAGTCTCTCACTGAGGAAAGGAAAAGTGGCCGGATCTGTGGTCTTCAGTGTTGCCAACCAGGCCATTCCAACAGTCACAGAAGAACCAGTCAAGAGCCTTGCAAGATGGTATGATGATACGCTGAAAGACACACAAAGAGCAAAAGAAACCAAGCAGATGGCGGAGGAAGGCTTGGAGACCATTGACCAGTGTGGGCTCCCTGGCAAATACAAGGTCTGGTGTCTGCAGTTCATGCTGATACCAAAGCTCCTATGGCCTCTGATGATATACGACATCTGCACCAGCATAGTGGAGGCAATGGAAGCCAAAATCAACAAGTTCACAAGGAGATGGCTTGGTGTCCCACCCTGTCTGACTGACATAGCGCTGTACTGTCGCCAAGCAAAGCTGAAACTACCACTGAAATCCATCCTGGAGGAATACAAAGCAGGGAAGATCAGACTTCAAAGCATGCTGGAGGACTCAGGAGACAAGGTGGTAGAAGCAATCAAGCCCCAGCTGAAGACAGGCAGAAAATGGAAAGTTCAAGAGGCGATGGATTCTGCAAAAGAAAGTCTCAAGATCAGAGAAATAACAGGACACACACAGACCAACAGACAAGGACTGGGGGTGACCAAAACTGAATGGTGGTCAAAGGCCAAAGGAAAAGCCAAAAGAGACATGATGATTCAGGAGATGAGAAAAGAAGAAGACCAAAAAAGACTCCAAAAAGCAGTCCAGCAGAGCCAGCAAGGGCAATGGACAACGTGGGAGAATGCACTCCAAAGAAGTCTCACTTGGAATGACATTTGGCACATGGCCCCTCTCAGGATCAGCTTCATTCTCAGATCTGCTTATGACCTTCTGCCCTCAAATGCAAACCTGGTGAAGTGGGGGAAAACAGACGATCCTGCATGCCCCCTCTGCCATGAAAAACAAACAGTGGAGCATGTCCTAAGCTCATGTAAAGTAGCCCTGGCTCAAGGAAGGTACACATGGAGGCACAACCAAGTGCTCAAAGAGATTGTACAAGTAGTCTGGGCTAGTACCAACACCACAAAAGGGAAAATCACGACTCCAAAAGCACCCGCAACATTCTTCACGGCAGGAGGCAGCAAATCATGGCCAAGAACAACAGTGCCACTCGAAACATGCAGGCAGAGTCTGCTGGACGGGGCAGATGACTTGGAGTGCACTGCAGACCTCCCAGAATGGAAGAGTCACCCAGAGATCATCAGCAAGAGTGGCATGAGACCAGACATAGTAGTCCACTCTAAGTCAACCAAGCAGCTGATCATGATCGAGCTCACGGTGCCATATGAGAACAGAATGGAGGCAGCTCAAATCTACAAGACTGAAAAGTATGCTGATCTGGCAAACAGCCTGAGGAGAGAAGGCTATCAGGTCAAAGTCCTCACTGCAGAAATTGGAGCTAGGGGGTTTGTAGGAACGTCTGCATACAGCCTCATGAAACAGCTCTCAGTTGCAGGGAAGGAAAAAACCAGAGCCCTGAAAGCAATGGCAGAAGCGGCAGAGAGGTGTTCAAGCTGGATCTGGTCAAGGAGGAACAAAAGTGAACTTCATAAGGCTTAATTTCCCTACAAATATCAGGTGTCCCTGTGGCTCAGTGGTTAAAGCGCGAGTCATTAAGTGGAAAATGAGCATGTCCAGAGGGTCATGGGTTCGAATCCCAGCCATGGCTCGTCCCAAGATGGGGGAAAAAAAAAAAAAAAAAAAAAGGGGCAGCAGAGGGACATCCGGAGTCATGAACCGGGTGTGGCCCAACCCCCCTAGAGTGTCAGGAGATAAGGGCCGAAACACTTGCTTGAAGGGGGCTTCTCTTCTGAGGACTCTCTGCTGCCACGCTCTCCACGAGTTTCTTTCTACTAGATCTTTTTAAAAACGGATTTGTAAATCATTGTCACATGTTCGGACTATGACAGATCATGATCCAAGACAACACCAAGAATTCATGGTTTTGAACTTGGTCAATATTTTTTTTACCGTTTAAGCAGAGAGGAGAACCACAAGAAAGGTGTCGACGTTTCTGTCTTATGGTGATGATAACAAATTGAGGCGCCTGTGGATGTTGACTCGGGTGTTTTGACTCTGACCATGTCATTGGTTTACTGACTCAATTATACAAAGTAAGTGAGATCTCTGCATTATTAGCATTACTAGCATGTATGGCCATGTCGTCTGCGAGTAATTCATATTTGTGCACTTTCACTTAAAGGTAAATCATTAAGACAGACTGAAAGTAAAAGGTCCTTATGAGTGACAGAGTGACAGAGAGAGAGAGAGAGAGAGAGAGAGAGAGAGGAGAGAGAGAGAGAGAGAGGGGGGGGGGGGGGTCTCAGCAGATGGTGGAAAATATAGAAAGGGAGAAGGAACATTTCTGATCACACTATTAACATGTTTTAACAGAGCAAATTCAAACATCTATTAAGAAGCTTACTCAAACTGCTTTGAAAAAAAAAGTGAACAAGCTTCACTAGCGTTCGTTTATTTTTCTTTCGAGGCATGAAACTTCAGTGTCCTCACGTTTTCTCTCGATGTGTTTTGCCTGTCAAAACAGTTCCAAGTACTGCAAGAATTGTATGAAGACACTGAGACAGACATTGATATCGGGTGACGACATACCAAGAAGACCTGACGTTGCAGCTGGAAAGAGGTCAGGTGCAAAAAGTAAACACAAAAACCACACTAGCGGGCTGCTGTTGTCCCTCACTGCCAAGGCACTCGTCACGGGAGCTCGTGATGACCATGACAATGGTCAGCACCGTTTGGTAGATCAGTGTCATCGTCTGCACACCCCTGAAAAGATCATGAGTTACGGCTCCCGTTGGCCTCTAATGGACTGCAGTGCGCAACAAGATTAGAACAAGATTCTACCCCGAGAGAACAAGAATCCACTTTGGGACTTTGTATGGCTTTCAAGCTGTTCCAGCGAGTCCTTGTGGATCTGCTTTTTTCCCTCAATTTAAAGGATCGACAATCAGGAAATTTTGCTCTCTCGCTTTCAATCCCAATATGTCCGTTTTTCTTTTCGCACTCCATGCTAATCCATCTCTGTAATTGCCTCTCTGTGTTTCCTTGCCTCTTTCTTTTTCTGTCTGTGTCTGTTTGTGTTGGTCTGTAGGTCGGCCGTCTCTGTGTTGATTGATTTATGTCTGTTCTTGTAGTCTGCGGAAGCTGTGTTATTTGTTTATGTCATTGCCTGAATTCATGCGTGCTCGTACGTGACATATTACGTTACATCGGCGCTAAACTTGGAGAAGGTCACGGGTTTTTTTTTTCCACCCAGGGAACGTTAATTCAAGCAATCAAGACAAAGCTCAACCATAAAGTTAATTAACTCTAGACTCGTCAATAAAAACAGAAACGTAAATTCTCTCTCTCTCTCTCTCTCTCTCTCTCTCACACACACACACACACACACACACACACACACACACGGACACGCGCGCGCGCGCACACACACACACACACACACACACACCACACACACACGCACACGCACACGCACACACACACACACACACATTCTCCCTTGAATGCAAAGCGAAACCGAAGAAGGGACGCTACTCGCTCTGGTCGTATCTGCACCGGTGACGCAAGCTGCTCGCGTAGATATTGAGCAGACGACAGCTGAGAGAGAGAGAGAAAGGGGAAGGGCAGCAGACCACCAACTGACGGTGGATATGTGTGCAACATTCGGTGTTGTGTGATTGTGTCAGATTTCCATCTCTTCTCAAAACCTAAGAGTGAAAATGATGGATTTATAATCCAGTGTTGAGGATTATTTGTGGATCGTGATTCACGTTGCACGGTAACAGTGAGCACATACTGTTGAAAACTTCACTAACTGGCCATCGAGGTATTTGTTGTTTGCTTATATTCTAGGTGTAGAATACTAACAAGTCAGAAATAAAATAGTGACCGATTCTCCTTATTTCTGTTTTGTAGCGCCAAACTTTGAATGGATTAACAGTCGGACTTACATTCTTAGGCCTACCCTAGCCTTCAGGGCGTGTACCAGACTGTGAACATTTTGTCGATGTTGGTGGTGTAGCATGAGGTGCATATATCAATGACATGCAGAAGAAATCACAATCTCCTTTTTCTTCAGGTGAAGGACTCACGATCTTGACATCGATTATTCTGGCATCGAAAACTTCGAAGTGAAGAGTTTGAGGAATGGAATCAAAGAGGGGGTGGGTGGACGGGAGGAATGAAGAGAAAGGATTTTGGGAAGGGAAGGAGAGGGAAGAAGTGTGTGTGTGTGTGTGTGTGGGGGGGGGGGGGGTAGAAGAAGAGAGGATACGGAGCGAACGTAAGGTGGATGAGTGAGAAATTACAAA
>CM065726.1:36115896-36125896 GCA_033310375.1 Conus canariensis | reverse complement strand
TCAGACGAATTTACGACAGCTTACAATCATGTTTGTAAAGGCCATGCGAACATTGGAACGAGTGAATGATTATTTGTTAATGCCCAAAACGGAATAAGCACCAGATAGCTATTTTCATATGGCCCACAGAAAAGGAAAATAACAACATATTACATTGACATGAAAAGGGAAAATGAATTCTATAAAAGCTGCAATACGAGCCAGCAACTGCACAAATAAAGTAAACTTTCTGGTATAAATATGATGGGAAATATTCAATATACACAGGAGGAGGGGGGAAAAATGAAAGGGAAGAAGAAGAAGAAGAAGACGAAAGAAGAAGAGGAGGAGGAGCAGGAGGAGGACTACTACTACAACAACTATTACTACTACTACTACAACAACAACAACAACTACTACTACTATCACCACCGTTAGTATTATAGTAAGCCCTACTGACATAACACGTATGAAAACAGTAAAAAAAAAAAAAAAAAAAAGAGAATGGGACAGAGGGGTCGCAAATGATAATAACACACACAGGACATATGATTAGGCGCACTTGTTGATTCATTGCATGAATAACGGCAAGAACAGAATGTAATAGGCCCGTTTACACTGTGTAACAATCACAAAAAACAGGACATGTTTAGCCCCATATAGATTTCATGGAACATGTCCAATTTCCAGAACAAAATATTGATTTTAGGTGTAATTTGATTGCCTTTGTGAAAAACACCTGCGAACAGAACACAATCCAGCCCACTAATGTCAGCCCTGTGCGTGTGATGATATACTGTACAGTAGGAGCTTTGTTTGCTTGTTTTTCTGTCGTTATTTCTTCAGTAGGGCGGGAGGGGGGGGGAGGGAGAGGAGGAAGAGGGCACCTTCAAACACTACATTGCCACTGCGACTAAGCAATTACAGTCATTAGTATACAGTCATTAGTAGGGGGCTCAGTGAATGAGAATGTTGGATCAGAAGGTCCACTGAACATCACCCGAAATGACTCGGCAGTGTCTTCTCCGGCGTGATGCCTCGTGACTATTTGACTTTGGTTGTATCTGCCCCCCCCTCCCCCCGCAGTACAGGGGCAACAACAGGACAAACGTAAGTGTTGCACTGTCTTAGTAAATCAGAACAAACAGCATGGAAATAATGCAGCTGAGGTGGGCACAGAAGATGAGATAGAAGACAAACAAAGCAGAAAGCTGACAAATGCACTTGCAAAAGGTGGCGAGGTTTCAAAGATTGTTTTAGAGTTATCTTCTTGTCAGACAGACAAAAACGACTGAGAGCAATACCCTCTTCCATAGCGTTACATCTGCCCATAGGTTAATAAGACCGATTGTTTAACTGAAATAACTCGTAGGTCGGATCCGATGGTGGTTCTGTTTGCAACACAGCTTATGTGAGAAACATACACACACACACACACACACACACACACACACACACACACACACACACACACAGTATCGGACGTGAAGCCGACTCAGCAATCAGGCATCAATTGAATCCTCCAGCCGGCCCCCACGTTGTTCCAGAGAAGTTCCATTTAGACGTTATCCTCCGTCGGATTGTCCAAGAGACAGGGATGGGGTGCCCTGTATGCAGCGACTCTCACGTGACACAGCGGTTAAATAATGGGACCGGACCTGTGTACATTAGTTGGTAATGGGTGGTGGGGATGGGATGGAGGTGGATGTGTGAGGGTGGACATTAACACGGGAGAGGATTTAGGCATCACAAGTGTTGTCCATCTGGCATCAGGATTCTTGTTTGGGGATACGTGTGTGTGTGTGTGTGTGTGTGTGTGTGTGTGTGTGTGTGTGTGTGTGTGTGTGTGTGTGTGTGTGTGTGTGTCGTGTGTGTGCGTGTGTGTGTGTGTGTGTGTGTGTGTGTGTGTGTGGTGTGTGTGTGTGTGTGTGGTGGTGTGTGTGTGGTTTGTGTTTGTGGTGTGTGTGGTGTTGTGTGGTGTTCCGTGTGTGTGTGTGTGTGTGTGTGTGTGTGTGTGTGTGTGTTGGTGTGTGGTGTGTTGCTTGTTGTGTGTGTGTGCGATTGCTGTGTTGTGTGGTTGTGTTGTGTTGTGTGGTGTGCTGTGTGTTGAGAGGTGAGAGGGGAGGAGAAGAGAGAGAGAAGAGAGAGAGAGAGACAGAGAGAGAGACAGAGACAGAGACAGGGAGAGACAGGAGAGACAGAGAGAGAAGAGGAGTGAAGAGGAAAAGGAGTTCTTGATCCTCCCCGCCAGCATGATCCATCTAACATAACCATGTTATCAAACAAAAGAACATGCAAGAACTGAGTGAAAGAAATTCAAGGAAAATAAAGAAGAGAAGAGTGGCTGGGTTGATCAGGAGGAGGAGGGGGGGGGGGGGAGGGGGGAACATGAGAGGATGGCATGGGAAGTGGAGGTGAGCGGGGTTCTTATGAAGAGGAAGAAGGTAGGAGGAGGGTTGGTTGCCGAAGAAACAGCGCAATCTACGGCAGACAGGATGACTCCAGCTGCCCCTGTTCCATACATTGCTCTCTGACAGCTTCCTGTCAGACGATACCACGGGCCGGTGTTAGCCAACTGGGACTGTACCTCCTACTCCTGTTTGGCTCCCGGGAGACAAGGCTACCGCTGACGCGTATTTTGCGCGTTATGACGCAAAAAAATCCGTTTTTAAATTATGTTCAGGCATTAGTCAATCTTTTGAAATCGAAATACTGCAGTTACTGGGGTTGATCTTTCAATGTTGTTGTATGTGAAACCGTAGCAAAGGAAAGTTTGTTGCACAAGTGCACAAGCCATTTGTGAGGTTTTCCCAGTAAATGTAAAATCAGAAGGCATTCCCTTTATTCCTTCACACAGCCAACTTCAGACGGGCCTGCACGCAGTATTTTTAATGAAAGACAAGCTACAGTAGAATGTGTGATCCAAATATAGGACACACCTGTCCCACAAAGGCCAAAAAGCAACATTTGATGCAAGAATGAAACATAAATAAAACAGTTCACACCGTCAAGATTGACCATTTCGAATGTTGTTCTAGGGTTATGTGATGACTTAAAAAAACCAGCCCTAGGAATATAAGGTAATTCGGGGTATCTGTTTGGCCTAATGTGTAATGACTATTATATCAAGATCTAGGAGTGACATTCCCACTCGAGATGGCAGGTTAGAAGATTTTGTTTCTCTTTTGACTTAACTAATGTGCAGACTCTAAACCTCTCCTAGTACTTTAGATGAAACTTTAAACCCAGGTCCTCAGTGTGAATGCTTGCCTAAAAAAATAGCACACGTTTTATCCTAGTTCGCCTTTTGGAGAAAAATGGACTGTCATATTATGCTGGTGGGATGGAAGAGATGATAGTGGAAAAAAAAATCCATGCACGGTGGTGTTGTCTTCAGACGTCACCTCCTGAAGACAGAATACGACTCCTTTAATGGGGGGATAAAAATGGTGCCACGGTCGAAGGTCTGGCCAGGTTTATACCTCTGAGTTCTGGCCGAGGCGCACAGAGAGAGAGAGAGAGAGAGAGAGAGAGAAGAGAGAGAGAGAGAGAGAGAGAGAGAGAGGAGCGCGAGCGAGAGAGAGACAGAGACAGAGAGACAGAGAGAGAGAGAGTTTTATGCATAAAGAAAGACATTTTTGTTGTCTGATCCAATATAATTGTGGAGCTGATATTCAATTGATATTGTAAAGGGCTTTGAGATGCCGAAAAGCACTACAACAATACTGAATGTTCCATTTCTATTTCATCATTTTTATAATACAGACTATTCAAATTACAAACATGAATCTCTGGCAATCTTGATTTAACCCTGACCTGGAACAGTTTGCCTTTTGCCCACTTCTTCTTCCTCAGAAAGACAACAACGTACGGTTTAAAAGAACTCACGATTTGAAACCACCAAATAAATCAGGGGAATAATTTTCTTCCTCTTTTTAATTGAATGGTGCTCATGGAGAATAGACTTAAACATGTGTTCACACACCAGAATGGAACTGATAGGAGATGAAAATCCCCGATGAGGGAAACAGATACAGCCCACGTGACTTACAGGTCATTATCATACCATTAACATGGAACACTACCTTCTTTTGTTTTTACCTCCATGTCACCATACAACATTGTGAGTATTGGCTGGACAAACTTTAAATTTGGACTTAAACAGTTTTTTTCCCCCACGTGGCATGTTTTCTTTGTGTGTGTGTGTGTGTGTGTGTGTGTGTGTGTGTGTGTGTGTGTGTGTGTGTGTGTGTGTGCGCGCGCGCGCGCGCCTGTGTGTGTGTGTGTGTGTGTGGATTATCATCTTAACAAGGATACACTATATCTATTGTGCAAAAGATTCGATCAAACCATCTGACATAGAGACTGAAACAACAAGGGTAAATACGTCTGGATCTTACACTGAAACTGGATTGAAGAGGACGTCAAAAGGGAGACAGGGAGAGAAATAAACGGGGAAAGGAAACAGGGATAAATAACGGCCGCAAAAGCGATTGCATGACAGACGGAAATTGGCTTCGTTTGGAGATGGTTAACAGTTACGATTTTCGGTCCCCGCTATGCTAAAACGAGCCTTCCACAGTGCTAAGTTTTGAAGCAGAGTCTCACAATTCTGACCTTGTGGTTGGTCAACTCTCCTTTGCAGAGTTGATGGACCACATGTAAAACTGTGGCTTAAGAGCACGTCTGTAGCAAGGTTTTAGATGACACTGAACTGTAGTCCGGCGTTGAGAGTTCATGCTCAAGGTTTGAAATGAAGGACGCAAGTTTCATCGCAGCTTATGTCTTCCCTCAATGTGGAAATAGAACACGCAACACTATTCTTTGCCATGTCTGTACATCTATTGAACAGCAGTTCTTGCTTATATCAAACACATAAGTTTATTACTTGATAATATTACAAGAATCGTACATTGATTGTTATTAGGAGTACACATTGTCGCGCACTTTATGCCATCAAGAAGTGAACTAAGATGCGCATTGATGGCTTGATGCAAGAGGGCGTGTTCCTGTTGCTATCAGAATTTGTAGTAATACGTACTAATACTGAACGTGATGGTTTCCATACTGACGCTCTGATAGGTCCCAGCCGATGTTTCCACAGTGGCCGGTGAAATCCAGTTTCAGTTTAATCAAGGAGGCATCAACGAGTGTGGACCAGTCCTAATACACTTCACCTCCTCTGACAGGCCATGGAGCACAAGGAGGCATCAACAAGTGTGGACCAGTCCTAATACACTTCACCTCCACTGACAGGCCATGGAGCACAAGGAGGCATCAAGTGTGGACCAGTCCTAATAAACCTCCACTGACAGGCCATGGAGCACAATGAGCTCCACTGACAGGCCATGGAGCACAAGGAGGCATCAACAAGTGTGGACCAGTCCTAATACACTTCACCTCCACTGACAGGCCATGGAGCACAAGGGGGCATCAACAAGTGTGGACCAGTCCTAACACACTTCACCTCCACTGACAGGCCATGGAGCACAAGGAGGCATCAAGTGTGGACCAGTCCTAACACACTTCACCTCCATTGACAGGCCATGGAGCACAAGGAGGCATCAACAAGTGTGGACCAGTCCTAACACACTTCACCTCCATTGACAGGCCATGGAGCACAAGCAGTTCCACTGACAGGTCATGGAGCACAAGGAGACATCAACAAGTGTGGACCAGTCCTAACACACTTCACCTCCATTGACAGACCATGGAGCACAAGCAGTTCCACTGACAGGTCATGGAGCACAAGGAGATATCAAATGTGGACCAGTCCTAACACACTTCACCTCCATTGACAGGCCATGGAGCACAAGGAGACATCAAGTGTGGACCAGTCCTGATACACCTCCACTGACAGGCCATGGAGCACAAGGAGGCATCAACTGTGGATACACTTCACCTCCACTGACAGGCCATGGAGCACAAGGAGGCATCAACAAGTGTGAACCAGTCTGATACTCTTCACCTCTACTGATGGGCCATGGAGCACAAGGAGGCATCAACAAGTGTGGACCAGTCCTGATACACTTCATACCCACTGACAGGCCATGGAGCACAAGGAGGCATCAACTGTGGATACACTTCACCTCCACTGACAGGCCATGGAGCAAAAGGAGGCATCAACAAGTGTGGACCAGTCCTAAAACACTTCATCTCCATTGACAGGCCTTGGAGCCACAATGTAGTGTGGGTAGGACGTCATCAATGCACTGAAAGTAAAGTGTATCCACGCCCATACCGAGCGAGCCATCGGCCTGTCAGCTGACCTCTGCCCTCCGTGCCACGCTTGATAAGTATGCTCCAGTGAGCAGGCGCTTGATCACTGATCGCTCACTGTGTCAATGGCACAACACAGTGGGTCCCGAGTTGTCGGAGGCCAAGCAGGAGAGGAGGGGGGCTGAGAGGCGATGGCGCGCCACGGGACTGACTGTGCACAGGGAAATATATCAAACTGCGAGAAATCATGTTACTGACATTGTTCATCAAGCGAAAACTTTGTTCTATTCTTCAAAGATATTGGCCTGTAATACGGCCAAGCAACTATTTAATGTCACAAATAGTCTCCTAGGCACAGTCAGCTACTCCCTCCTTCCCACCATCTTCCAAACTCAAGAGCTCCCTCAGAAATTCTTAGAGTTTTTCAATGGCAAAATTGACGCTATCCGTGAAAAGCTAGATTCTACTGCACCTGTACATTATCTGAATGACAAAGTTTACTGTGAACTTCCTTTGGCTTGTTTTAGCCCTGTTAGTCAAGACTGTCAAAAACCTTTGTTTGTGATGCAGCCCTAAATCATGTGAACTTGATGCCATTCCCACTAACTTGCTCTTTCAGTGCATTGATGACGTCCTACCCCATCTTACTCATGTTATAAATACCTGTTAGTCCTCTGGTCAAGTTCCTGAAATCTTCCGGTCTGCAGTGGTACGTCCATTGATCAAGAAACCTTCATTAGATAAAAATGTTTTAAAGAATTATCGGCCTGCATCAAATTTGTCATTTCTATCAAAATTATTGGAGAAGATCGTTTTGGAACAAATTCGAGAACATCTCGAAAAGAATCACTTTTTGAATCCTCATCAGTCTGCTTACAGACAAGGCCATAGTTGTGAGACAACACTCCTCCATATAGTCAGTGACCTCCTCTGCGGGCTTGACGATGGGAATGTTTCCTTATTAGCGACGTTAGACCTCTCCACAGCATTTGACACGATCGATCATAATATTTTGTTCTCACGGCTTCAAACTTCCTTTGGATTCAAAGACACAGCTCTCGATTGGATTATCTCTTACTTGACTGGACGGACTCAGACAGTGTGTGTACAGGGCAGATACTTAGACAGTTCTCTTAGGTATGGTGTGTCTCAGGGTTCTGTACTGGGGCCAGTCCTTTTTGTGCTGTATGCTAGTCCTGTGTCTGACGTCATCAGTGGTCACGCCATGTCGCATGAGAGCTTTGCTGATGATACTCAGCTTCATCAGTCGGCTCCCATTGCTGAAATTGACTCACTGATTTCTCGGACGCGGGGCTGCATTGCAGACCTGAAGGACTGGATGACAACCAACAAACTACAACTAAACGACGACAAGACGGAACTCATGTTCGTGACAAAACAGCCTAACCATCCTTCTCTGCCTTCAACTGTCACTATCAATGACTGTACTGTCTCTGTCTCCACCTCTGCCCGCAGTCTAGGGGTCATTCTTGACCAATCCCTCTCCTTTGAGAAACAGGTTTCAAATATTTGCAAGATTGCTTATTTAGAACTAAGAAGAATCAGCTCCGTACGTCACCTTCTCTCTACAGATGCTACAAAAACTCTCATTTGTGCATCTGTCTTATCTAGAATAGATTACTGCAACTCACTTTTGGCCGGCCTTCCAAAATACCTGATAGAAAGATTGCAGCGAATCCAAAATCATGCAGCCCGAGTCGTCTGTAGAGCAGGAAAATATGATCACATTTCGCCTCTACTTCACTCTCTTCACTGGCTATCTGTCTCAAACCGTATCTCGTACAAAATCTCAACTCTCACTTTCTCTGCTCTCTTTGAAAATGGACCTTCTTATCTCTTATAGCATGATTTGACCATTCTAACCCCACGAATAAGCAAGGTTTTTGTCTTCTCAAGAGACAGACCCGGAACTGTCTCAGCCATGTTCTGGAATTGTCGTTCCCATCCATGAAGACCGTATAGCTATTTGACTTGCTAATCATTTTTGCTCGCCGCTCTTTCTTCTTGTTTGTTTGTTGTTGTTGTTTTTTCTTTTTCTTTTTTTTGTTTGTTTGTTATTGGAAGGCAACGATCTGTCTGCCTGTCTGTCTGTCTGTCCGTCCGTCCGCCCGTCTGTCAGTCTGTCTGTCTGTCTGTCTGTCTATCTGTCTGTCTGTCTGTCTGTCTGTCTGTCCTCTCTCTCTCTCTCTCTCTCTCTCTCTCTCTCTCTCTCTCTCTTAAACAACTGTTATTTGCTTTGTTTAACGGAATTTTGTAACAAACAAACAAGCAAAGCAAATAAAGTGAACGAAAATGACACCACTATGTTACGTAAGTCCGAGGGAGGGAAGGGCAAACTCTACGTTTGCATTATATCATAAAGCTGAATTGATCAAGATCAAGAAGGAAGGTGGGGTGGGGGGAGGAAGGGGAGAGGGTAGGGGAGGGCGAGAAATTGAAGAGAGACAGAAACAGAAGATATACATACTCTATTATACTAAGAACAGACAGACAGACAGACAGGTAAAGTGGGTTGGATGTTTGACAGCTCTGGAATACATGATTTGTACACTGGTTTGCGACTGTAAAGAAAAAAAAATCCCAACAGCATACGATGACTTCATACATAATGAACAGAAGGGCTGACCAAGAAAGTTTTTCATGTGGGCATAACAGTACCTCGCGTGTCTTACTCTGTTAGTATTTGAATCGATAACTGTGACATACCTCATGTTAATTGAGACAACCATTTAAGATAAAAGTAATGACTCACATGCCAAACATTCAACACTGAAATCAGCATGATTCAGGTTTAAATAAATGTGAATTAACGTTTTCAGTTTTGTATTGAACATTCAGTACTTTCAAGAAATCTGCATCTTAAGGAAGCCTACATTCTACTTTGCATTTATACAAATAATGGTTTGCTAGAAATTATGATGGAGTAAAAAAAAAAATACAATCAATAGTTGTCAGATGAAAACCAAGAAGTACGAGGCGTGGATTCTGGGCGTTGAGACTTGTCTCTTTAACCATACCGGCAAAGATACTCCGACAGTTTTGAATGCATAAGGATTTCCATCACATGTGGTTAAAATTGTCTTTATGCAAACCACAAGAGTTATATTGGTCGTGATTTATAATTCTTATTTCTTTTGAAATGCCAATTATAACCAAACATCTCTCTACTAATCTGAGCTGGAACCATTTTAGGCTTACGTCAGTTAATTTGTGTACGAATGAAAAAAAAAAACGAACAGATTTCCAGTCATGACCTTTTGGCTGTTACAAGTTCCATTTGTCACAGCGTAGAGGTCTTAGATTATTTTCAATAAAAGTATCATAATATACGTGGAACCCTCGTACGTTTCAAACAATGTCAGTTAACAGAGCGAAGAACTGATATACTTGTTATTTTTAACAGTGACAACACACTTAATTATGTCATCAGGTATCGCAAGCTTCTAACCCGCAAAGGTGAGAAAACCAAATTGAAACTATATTTTTCATTGAAATGTCTATAGGAACAAACCTGTCTATTTTCATGGGAAAAAAATATCCAATGTAGTAAAAAAAATCTTTGTTTTGAAGCTTTTGGGGAACAACGAATTTTGTTCTTATTTGAATATGTTTATTATAACAAAACAGTTCAGCAAGATACATTTGTAGCAACAAATTTTATACGCTTCAAAAATATCAGTCCAGAACTGATTATATTTTGATAACTTCAAGACACTCTCCAGCCGACACTTTCTAATATGAGATCATTGAAGAAAATCGCTGAGAATGTCCTTCCGTATGT
>CM065726.1:36093396-36100896 GCA_033310375.1 Conus canariensis | reverse complement strand
AATTCTAAACTTCCTGACTCCTCTGCGACATTATCAGTTTGCTTCTCGAGGGAAATTACAGTGCTGTCTTGTCTGATCCCACTTGATCGGGTATGGTTTTTCGCAAGATTTACTCTCTCTCTCTCTCTCTCTCTCTCTCTCTCTCTCTCTCTCTCTCTCAAAAGCAGACACGTGCAAGCACGCACGCACGCATACACGCACGCACGCACCCCCCCCCCCCACACATACACACACGCAAGCGCGTGCGCACGCGCGCGCGCGCGCGCGCGCGCACACACACACACACACACACACACACACACACACACACACACACACACACACACACACGCCACACACATATACACATCGCCAGCAAGATTTGAAAGTAATCTTCAGCATCGAGAGAGAGAGAGAGAGAGAGAGAGAGAGAGAGGTGACGGGGAGGGAGAGAGAGAGAGAAAGGGGGGAGAGGGAAGAAGGGAGTGGGGGAGAGAAGTGGAAGGGAGGGATGGTGATATGACGCCAGAGAGAGAGAGAGAGAGAGAGAGAGAGAGATGCAACAGACAGACAGACAGACACACCGACAGACAGACACAGACAGACAGACAGACAGTGAAGGAGGGACAGAGACAGAGAGACAGACAGACAGACAAAGAGACACAGAGGGAGGGAGAGAGAGAGAGAGAGAGAGAGAGAGAGAGAGACAGACAGACAGACAGACAGACAGACAGACAGACAGACAGGCAGACAGACAGGCAGACAGACAGACAGACAGAGACAGAGACAGAGAGAAGGGGAGGGGGGATTCAAGGGCACAGCAGACCCCGTGTTTTAGATAATGCATAAATCTAGTTGGTGACAGTGATGAAACCTTACCTGACCACTCCCGATCATCTATGGCTTCACGGTGATCAAGAAATTATCATTTTTAGTTGTTTGTTATTGGAGGTGATTTTATTGCATTAATGTTGGAGTATCTATGCCAGGTTCTAAGAAAGATTTCATGATCAGAGCGCCAGACAGCAAATATTTTCACTTTAGCTTATTGCAGTGCAGCTGTACCTGTTGGACAGATCATGTACTGACCACAAATCTGTCAGATCGGTAGCAGCTACTGTTGCCAGCTGGTTCATTACAAAGAAAACCGATAGAAACTCAGCAGAAGTTGCACGATTGAGACGAAGTAAAATCAAAGAAAACGGCAAACAAGGACAAGTTTAGACCAATTTACGTTGCATTGAAAAATGAACAAAACCAGTATGCATTTGAGCCATTTACGTCCCGAGGAGCAAAGGCAAGACATACCTGAGCCATTTACGTCCCGAAGAGCAAAGGCAAGACATACCTGAGCCATTTACGTCCCGAGGAGCAAAGGCAAGACATACCTGAGCCATTTACGTCCCGAGGAGCAAAGGCAAGACATACCTGAGCCATTTACGTCCCGAAGAGCAAAGGCAAGACATACCTGAGCCATTTACGTCCCGAGGAGCAAAGGCAAGACATACCTGAGCCATTTACGTCCCGAGGAGCAAAGGCAAGACATCCCTGAGCCATTTACGTCCCGAAGAGCAAAGGCAAGACATACCTGAGCCATTTACGTCCCGAAGAGCAAAGGCAAGACATACCTGAGCCATTTACGTCCGAAGAGCAAAGGCAAGACATACCTGAGCCATTTACGTCCCGAGGAGCAAAGGCAAGACATACCTGAGCCATTTACGTCCCGAGGAGCAAAGGCAAGACATACCTGAGCCATTTACGTCCCGAAGAGCAAAGGCAAGACATACCTGAGCCATTTACGTCCCGAGGAGCAAAGGCAAGACATACCTGAGCCATTTACGTCCCGAGGAGCAAAGGCAAGACATACCTGAGCCTAATTCCATTATTCTTTGAAATAAGCAAAAACACGATTTGTTCAGGCTTATTTAGGTCATGCCATGTAAAGAGCACAAAACACCATTTGTTCAGGCTTGTTTAGGTCATGCCATGTAAAGAGCACAAAACACGATTTGTTCAGGCTTATTTAGGTCATGCCATGTAAAGAGCACAAAACACGATTTGTTCAGGCTTGTTTAGGTAATGCCATGTAAAGAACACAAAACACCATTTGTTCAGGCTTGTTTAGGTCATGCCATGTAAAGAGCACAAAACACCATTTGTTCAGGCTTATTTAGGTAATGCCATGTAAAGAGCACAAAACACGATTTGTTCAGGCTTATTTAGGTAATGCCATGTAAAGAGCACAAAACACGATTTGTTCAGGCTTATTTAGGTCATGCCATGTAAAGAGCACAAAACACGATTTGTTCAGGCTTGTTTAGGTCATGCCATGTAAAGAGCACAAAACACGATTTGTTCAGGCTTGTTTAGGTCATGCCATGTAAAGAACACAAAACACCATTTGTTCAGGCTTGTTTAGGTAATGCCATGTAAAGAGCACAAAACACGATTTGTTCAGGCTTGTTTAGGTCATGCCATGTAAAGAGCACAAAACACGATTTGTTCAGGCTTATTTAGGTCATGCCATGTAAAGAGCACAAAAACACCATTTGTTCAGGCTTGTTTAGGTCATGCCATGTAAAGAGCACAAAACACGATTTGTTCAGGCTTGTTTAGGTAATGCCATGTAAAGAGCACAAAACACCATTTGTTCAGGCTTATTTAGGTCATGCCATGTAAAGAGCACAAAACACCATTTGTTCAGGCTTGTTTAGGTAATGCCATGTAAAGAGCACAAAACACCATTTGTTCAGGCTTGTTTAGGTAATGCCATGTAAAGAGCACAAAACACGATTTGTTCAGGCTTATTTAGGTAATGCCATGTAAAGAGCACAAAACACGATTTGTTCAGGCTTGTTTAGGTCATGCCATGTAAAGAGCACAAAACACGATTTGTTCAGGCTTGTTTAGGTCATGCCATGTAAAGAGCACAAAACACGATTTGTTCAGGCTTATTTAGGTAATGCCATGTAAAGAGCACAAAACACCATTTGTTCAGGCTTATTTAGGTAATGCCATGTAAAGAGCACAAAACACGATTTGTTCAGGCTTATTTAGGTCATGCCATGTAAAGAGCACAAAACACGATTTGTTCAGGCTTATTTAGGTCATGCCATGTAAAGAGCACAAAACACGATTTGTTCAGGCTTATTTAGGTCATGCCATGTAAAGAGCACAAAACACCATTTGTTCAGGCTTATTTAGGTCATGCCATGTAAAGAGCACAAAACACCATTTGTTCAGGCTTATTTAGGTAATGCCATGTAAAGAGCACAAAACACGATTTGTTCAGGCTTATTTAGGTCATGCCATGTAAAGAGCACAAAACACCATTTGTTCAGGCTTATTTAGGTCATGCCATGTAAAGAGCACAAAACACCATTTGTTCAGGCTTATTTAGGTAATGCCATGTAAAGAGCACAAAACACGATTTGTTCAGGCTTATTTAGGTCATGCCATGTAAAGAGCACAAAACACGATTTGTTCAGGCTTATTTAGGTCATGCCATGTAAAGAGCACAAAACACGATTTGTTCAGGCTTGTTTAGGTCATGCCATGTAAAGAGCACAAAACACGATTTGTTCAGGCTTGTTTAGGTCATGCCATGTAAAGAGCACAAAACACGATTTGTTCAGGCTTATTTAGGTAATGCCATGTAAAGAGCACAAAACACCATTTGTTCAGGCTTATTTAGGTAATGCCATGTAAAGAGCACAAAACACGATTTGTTCATGCTTATTTAGGTCATGCCATGTAAAGAGCACAAAACACGATTTGTTCAGGCTTATTTAGGTAATGCCATGTAAAGAGCACAAAACACGATTTGTTCAGGCTTATTTAGGTCATGCCATGTAAAGAGCACAAAACACGATTTGTTCAGGCTTATTTAGGTCATGCCATGTAAAGAGCACAAAACACGATTTGTTCAGGCTTATTTAGGTCATGCCATGTAAAGAGCACAAAACACGATTTGTTCAGGCTTATTTAGGTCATGCCATGTAAAGAGCACAAAACACCATTTGTTCAGGCTTTTTAGGTCATGCCATGTAAAGAGCACAAAACACCATTTGTTCAGGCTTATTTAGGTCATGCCATGTAAAGAGCACAAAACACCATTTGTTCAGGCTTATTTAGGTCATGCCATGTAAAGAGCACAAAACACCATTTGTTCAGGCTTATTTAGGTCATGCCATGTAAAGAGCACAAAACACCATTTGTTCAGGCTTGTTTAGGTAATGCCATGTAAAGAGCACAAAACACGATTTGTTCAGGCTTATTTAGGTAATGCCATGTAAAGAGCACAAAACACGATTTGTTCAGGCTTATTTAGGTAATGCCATGTAAAGAGCACAAAACACGATTTGTTCAGGCTTGTTTAGGTAATGCCATGTAAAGAGCACAAAACACCATTTGTTCAGGCTTGTTTAGGTCATGCCATGTAAAGAGCACAAAACACCATTTGTTCAGGCTTGTTTAGGTCATGCCATGTAAAGAGCACAAAACACCATTTGTTCAGGCTTGTTTAGGTCATGCCATGTAAAGAGCACAAAACAGACATATTAAGACATTTTCCATTACATTGTAAAATTTGCTGAAGCATTATTTGTGTCGGCCTTATTATGTTAAAAGTATAAAAAGAATATATATTTAAGCCTATAAAAAGAATATATATTTAAGCCTATGTGCACTGAATATCTGAAAACACGCATTATTCGGGTCTACCCACAGGATGTTTGTTTTTACTTCACTAATTATTTCTAGAGTAGAGAATTGTTGGGTCATTTAGTTATAGGGTTTAATCACTTAGAGGTCTCTAACATGGGCCATTTCTCACGTTTCTTAGCTGCAGTCAGCACTGGTGTAATTGACGATGTTAGGATGTTAAAGGTGACGATGTTTAGGATGTTAAAGGTGACGATGTTTAGGTGTAAAGGTGACGATGTTTAGGATGTTAAAGGTGACGATGTTTAGATGTTAACGGTGACGATGTTTAGGTTTGTTAAAGTGACGATGTTTAGGAGTTTAGTCCGATGTTTAGGAATGTTAAGGTGACGATGTTTTAGATTTAAAGGTGAGATGTTTAGTGTTATAGGTGACGATTTTAGGATGTTAAGTTGACGATTGTTTAGATGTTATAGGTGACGATGTTATTGGATGTTAAAGGTGACGTGTTTAGGATGATTAAAGGTGACGATGTTTAGGATGTTAAAGGTGACGATGTTTAGGATGTTAAAGGTGACAATGTTTAGGATGTTAAAGGTGACGATATTTAGAATGTTAAAGGTGACGATGTTTAGGATGTTAAAGGTGACCACCCAGACTGTTTGCACAAACTGACCTCCTTTGCACCCCATTTGTATCCTCAAGCACAGATTGAAAGATTTTCTTATGATTACTCCCTTTCTATCTTACATTTGGTTTTATAACTGTCAGCACAGTGCTTTCTTCCCGTTTCTCTGTTCTGTCCTTTTTTGTCTGTCTTGGGAGGCCTTTGAATTTAAGTTTTCTACCCAAAGTGGAGAGAATACAACCGAATTATGGGTGGAACATTCCTGTCAAATGCCATGAACGGACTGATACAACCAGCATGAGTTCTACTGATGGATTTCACCCAGGCGAAAGTCACTGTGGACATGGTTGACACATGGTTATGTTCACAAAACAGAATCCGATGATCTCCGCGTGCTTTCAATGGGAAGATTGAAATTTGCATCTCAAAGTTCTTTTCTTAAACTGCACTCCTCATATCCCCCCACCTCCCTCCTCTCCCATATAAGGTCAAAATGTTACCATTCTATGATACACAGGTGAATTTGGTTCATACAAATTCAGTGCTTTTTCTTTTTTTTTAAACACACTTCGAAAGATCCTTGTAAAAAACATAGAGAATGTCACGTCACAATTGTGTCCATATTCTTACAATATAGGACAATCCCCCCCCCCCCCAAAAAAAAAAAAAAAAAAAAAAGACCGATCATTGTGTGATCTTTCGAAGTGTGTTAAAAAAAAAGAAAAAGCACTGAATTTGTAAGAACCACATTCATCAGTGTATCATAGAATGGTAACAGTTTGACCCGGATTTGCCTTTTAGAAGCTACTGCTGGGTAACCCCAGCGTGACTTCCCTTTATCAGCCCTACTGTGGCCATTGCTGTCGGCCGGGCACTAACAACATACTTGATTTATTTTCTGGTAATGATTAAGACAATTATCTATTCAGGACTTTAGGATAGGGAAAACCCCCTGAAAATCCTGATGATGCTTTAGACAGAGAACGAAACAAACCTCTGGAATACACTGTTAGATCGAGGGGGAAGGTAAATCTATGAGTCATGTTTCTTGTAAATTTTCCTTTTTTGCTAACCTACGTTTGCAACTTCTTGTGAGGAAGAAGGAAACTTTTATCGTTGAAGCTGATGGATTTAAATGCTTGGTTAAACAAGACTACTCATCACTTTCCACAATCATCTTCTTCTCTCTCTCTCTCTCCTCTCTCTCTCTCTCTCTCTCTCTCTCTCTCTCTCTCTCTTGTGTGGGCGCGCGCGCTATGGAGGAAGGTAAGACGGAGAGGGAGATAGGTTATGATTTGAACAAAGACACTTTAACCTTTCTGCAAAAGATTCGATGGGCCCATCTAACGTAGAGCTTGTTACAGCATAGTAAATTCTGCTGGATACTACACGAAACTAGATAGATGAGGACGTCAAAAGAGAGACGGGAGAGAATTAACTGGGGGAAGAGTACAGGGATAAATAACAGCTACAAGACGGTGGAATCGCAGACGGCAATTGGCCTCGTTTTGAGATGGCTAACAGTTAAGATTTTTTTACGTCCCGATCTGGCTAGAGCGTGGAGTACACACGACAACGGTTTTGAAGGGGAGCGTCAACATGTTGAGTTTGTGGTTCATCAACTTCCTTTGCAGAGTTGATGAACCAGATGTGCACCTGTGGTTTAACAGCACGTCTGTAGCAAGGTTTTAGATGGCACTGAACTGTAGTCAGGCGCTGGTTTGCTCAAGGTTTGAAATGGACGCAATTTTCATCGCAGCCTATGTTTTCCCTTAACGTGGAAACGGATCAGAACACACAACATTATTCCTTGTCATGACTACATCTTCGGATGTGTAGATCTAGTGAACAGAAAATCATTCTTGCTGTTATCAAACACATCAGTTTATTACTTGATGACATATAAAGAATCGTAAAATGATTGTTTTCAGGACTACGTGTTGTCGCGTAGTTTATGCCACAAAGACGTGAACTGAGGTGCACACTGATGGCTTACAGGGTGGGAGAGGGCGTGTTCCCGTTGCTCTCAAAATTTGTAGTAATACGTTCTGACGCGTAATAGTGTCAGTACTGACATCCTGATATGCCCGATATTCCTGCTGCGGCAGGTGAAATCCAGATACAGTTTAATCAGAGGTGAATACGAAGTGAGGCAGGGAACAGTAAATAATAAACAAAAAACAAGTACGGTAACTGTCTGCTAGACGATTCGGTGTCGCTAGCAGCATTCC
>CM065726.1:36078396-36080896 GCA_033310375.1 Conus canariensis | reverse complement strand
TGTTGTGTCTTTAATAGTATTTTCATCTTGTACTCTATATACCGCTTCTAAGAATTCAAGGGATATCTTAAACATAAAAAAGACTTTAATTTATAATACCCTCACTCTCTCTGCTAATATTGAATAAACGATGTGAAACATGGTGGAATTGCCTCAAAGGCGTTAAAGCTTACTAAACAAAGAAAAGAAAGGGAAAGGGGCTTAAACGTTTTGCGGCTTATTCATCCATGAGGACAAGACTTTTTACTGGTTTAGCTTAAAAGACATTACAACCTAGTCAAAAGAACAGAATGGTGAAAGAATATGCTGGCCATGACATCTTTCCGTTTGTCTTACCGACGTCATCGTGTGATCACATACGTTTAGCTCCGGTCCAGATCAAGAACAAAGAGACGACAATGTCAACCCACTCCTCAGTTCAGTCCATCCTGTGCCTGGGTCCTGTGATTTTCAGTACAGTGGTGAGGTGGCCCCGGCGATAAGGAAGATAGGGTTCCCCCAGAACTCCCCGGGGGTTCGGATCCCGGGGCTGCACCAGCCAGGGCTGAGTGGGACCTGCGGATGGTGGTGGAGAGAGGGAGTTAGTGGTCATGATGATGAAACACCCAGACAGAGCTCACGCCATGCTGCTGGAGAACCTGAGGGTGATAGCCGATTATCGAAGACGTTCCCTGGACAACCGGTAAGTGTGTCGTTCTTTGTGCTGGTCTCTGTCGAAACTGGTGTTCGTTGTATCAGGGAGTCGGCATTATACTCTGTCTCTCCTCATTCAAGCAGCCCATCAGACGGTTATTGCTATACAGACTAGCTTTGTCAGAAAACAGTTTATCTTATCTCAGACAAGAAAAGAAGTAATCGACACTTTGGCATTGCGCTGACGGTCTACAAAACAAGTAAAAAGGGGTTTCAGTTTAACTCCCCCGTTGTTCAGAGTCAGGAAGGGTTTATACATAACAAACTACCAAAGACCTTACATAGGCTACTGCTTGTCAGACCAAAGTGTTGACTGGTGATCTCTGAACAACTTTTAGGCTTTAAACTGTAGTTCTTCTTATAAAACATATAAAACTCTTCAATATTTCGTTGGGTGTATATTATCCCTAAAATGATAAATTTGGAGATGCAGAACGATTCTTATATGAGCAGGAAGGGGTTGAGGGGTAAATATTATATTATGTATTAATAACGTTGATGCCGTCAAACTATTAATTTCAACCTGGCTTTATGCGATACATCATACCGTTCAAAAGAACATAAAGACGGTTATTTTTGTGTGTTCATTCGATCAAAGCTTGCTTCTTAAAATATGTTTCTTCCAGATCTCGAGAAATACGCAAAGAATGAGAAAATTCACAGAAGAATTCAAGAGCAGCCAGGCTTAGGTCCCGGTGGAAGCAATCATAGTACTAGAACTTACTAGTGCCTGCACAAATGGGAACGTTGTAGAATGCAAGTGAAAAGAAGTCTTGTTTGAGCAGATACAACAAAGAATAAACAAGGACAGTGTGATAGGTATCCCAACGTTTTCCCTCCTTATCAGTACATAATTACCGCATACAGGAATCCATGGGGCTAAAGACAGAAGCATTCATTCACATTCATTCACATTCTCCACAAACAAATTGTGCTCTGGCATAGGCACACACACTCCGTTACTGACATCCAGCCCTCACACATGTAACGGGGCATCAATAACATTTTTGACTATCTGGGAAAGACAACAAGACTCTGTCTAGTTGTGCACATACAACAACAAAAGAAAGAAACAAACATTCGCAACTTGACAGCCTTTTCAACCTTGGCGAACTGTTTTGGTTCAATCATCCCTCTCTTTCGTTACAGTCACGTTGACCAGTCTAGAGATACCACACTGTCCTTGCCCTCCCGATTTGGCCGAATCCCAGTTAGGGACATTGGCAGTGTAGCTGAAGCTGTTCCGCAGTGGAGTGCTCTCCCATGAGTACACTCACATTTAACAGCTAGTTTAGTTCATCAACAAATATTGTAGTCTTCTTTCTGTATTTTGACTTTCATTAGGCCTGCTTGTCGCATCCACAAACGAAACTACCATAAAACGTTTTACGGACAGTGTCCGTCTGTATTTACCCCAAGATGGCTCTGCGTCACGTGTTGGCCTGCTCTGGGGATGATTGGCCCCTCTTCCAAGGCAAATGCTTTGTTTGTTTAGTTTCAAAAACGAGAAACCATTTATCTTCTCCTGTTCGCCTCGCGATCAAAAACTTTAAATAAAAAAAGCATTTCTTTTTATTGTGATGCGAACAGGATGAGTGGTCTCTCGTTCTTCGTTTTCACTGTCACTGTTATTTGGTTTCGCCTGAAGAAGACCCAAGAGGTCGAAATGCGTTGTGTCTAGTCCTGTATTCTGTCTATGTCCTTGGAGGTAACTAACCCTCCCCTCTTTCTAAATTTGTTTGTTTGTTTTTGCTTGTTTATTTACGCGCTTTTTGTTTCTATTCTTCCTACAACAGGGCATGAAATG
>CM065726.1:36055896-36073396 GCA_033310375.1 Conus canariensis | reverse complement strand
TCCACAGGATGAAATGTTATAAGTATCAAATTTCATGAGAAAGAGTTCAGTAACAACGTTTTCGTTTCTGGAAAATTCTCAAGTCCAGAGTTCAGATAAAACGTCACAAGATCGAACATATCATTTTTTTTGTTTTGGTTTTTTTTGTTTTGTAGCGAGGTGAACAAAATTTAAAAGTTTTATAGTCAAGAGCCATTTAGGTGGGAAATATGCTAAGTTAAAGGTGTCTAGAATGAGGAACCGTCCAAATCAAATTATCGTAAATGGGACAGGTAAGGGGTGCAGGTAGAAAAGGGAATGGGATCAATTGCTCCGTGGACTGGTTGTCTGTTATTGCTTATCAAAGTGTTCCAAAAGGGTTTACACATTTTTCAGTGACCGCATCGACTGTACCCGTCTGCATAGTCCATTTGACAATGGGTATGAATAAACGTATGCAAAAATCTTTGTTTATTGAACTGTGAAACTAGAAATTGCTTCTTTTTCCAGGGTTGCCATAATCAAAATGCATAGACCGCATTTATGGAACCGAAATAAAATCAGTACACTGACCTTATCACGGTAATCTATACACATCGACTGAATTGATAAAATGGAAATAAAACCAGTTTGTTAATCATATCACGGAAATCAGCAATTATGAACTGCATTGATGGAATGAGACTAAAATCAGTATTTAGACAATACTATGTTAATCAATACACACTGACTGCATGGAATAGAATATACAGTCGGTGGGCAAATCATATCATGGTCGCATATATACATATAAGCAGTCATGCGTACGCACATTCGTTCATACATGTATCCATCCATCCATTCGTACATACATACATACATTCATGCATACACACATACAAACACACACATAATAAAAATATACTTAGATACATACATACATGCAAACGCTCGCGCACACACACACACACACACACACACACACACACACACACACACACACACACACATGTACATACCAGTCTTTTACATTCACACACACATTCACGCATATGCGATTTGTCCTCAAAGCAGTATAGATAGTAATGTCTTACGACAGGTTAAAAAACGATTTTTCAGTCAGACTGTGAGGTGCAGGTGGATGAAGATGAATTTATTTGTACATTATCCTCGTTATTTACGATCCGCACGGCAAACAGGCGTTTAAGTTCTGTACTGAGCACAGAGAGAGAGAGAGAGAGAGAGAGAGAGAGAGAGAGAGAGAGAAGAGAGAGAGAGGAAGAGAGAGAGAGGAGAGAAGAGAGAGAGAGAGAGAGAGAGAGAGAGAGAGAGAGAGAGAGAGAGCAGTGCAGACGAGAGGCTCCAGAATAACACTTGGCTTCTCCTATACTGAACATAAGACAACGGCAAAGTCCACTGAACCACAACATACCATGAGTCAGTTGACGACGGTGAAGAAAAGAAATGTAGAGGTGGTGTAGACGTGGGACAAGACCAAGGGGACTCTCCGAGATCCTCCTCCAAGGCACAGTGCAGGGAAAGAGGAGGCAGAGAAAGTGGTGGGCAAAGAATAAAGTCTGGTGGACCGGGAAGAGTTTGCTATAAAAGAACCGTTGCCTACAACGGTCAGAGGTGGAAACAATTGCACTGGTGCAGAGGTCATCATGGCATTTTTCCCAATGCCGGGCTGACTCCAGGTCAGTGACCAGTGACAGTGACATGGTACAACATTAGTTTGCTATCTTTGTGAGCAAGAAGAGCTGACAATTTCTCATATGCTTTTTGACTGTCATATAACACACCAATTTTAAATGAATTTTCAGCAGTTGCTGACTCGGAAATGTTCACATTGTCATTATTTTGTGATTGACAAACAACTTGTATTGTTTGGTGTAAAGCAGAATATACGGACAGACACTGTTTTTAATTTCAGCATTTTATTTGCGAAATTTTACATCTACAAATGTAAATTGCTAAATGCACAACCACATGTGCAAACCTTTGTTACATTATTGAGAGAAAGATATTACGTAGAACGTTACATGGCAATTATAAATGGAAATTGTACTCAATTAGAACAAACTCGGCTTTTGTACAATTCGATTCTCGATTAGTTTAAACGTTAGAATTCAAAACAGAACATATGTATTTCACCTGTAAACTATCACATTCATCAAGATCTACTTCAATTACGCGTTTTTGAAAATGGTTGAATATTTGTATATAATCATGTTTAATATGTATTTAATAATTATGAGAATGCTCATGGACCCCACCCCATCTCTTACCCTTGCCCCTACCCCCACCCCCTTCAAGACCCCTGGTCCCCCTTTTGTTTTGTGTTTCAGGATGTTTGATCGTTCGATAGCCTTTTTTGTTGTGTGTTTCAGGATGTTTGATCGTTCGATAGCCTTTTTTGTTGTGTGTTTCAGGATGTTTGATCGTTCGATAGCCTTTTTTGTTGTGTGTTTCAGGATGTTTGATCGTTCGATAGCCTTTTTTGTTGTGTGTGTGCGGGTCTTTTTTGTGCGTTTGTTTGTAATCAACTGTTATGTAATTTGTTTGTAATGTATGTGTGTTTGAAAAATGATTTGACATTAAAAATGTTCATTAAAAAAACCACATTAGTTTGCTATGAACACCATCATAGCTGAGCTCATCACAAAATAGACAGCAGTGACGATGTTGCACGTGATGAAAGGAGAGTGTTCAGTTTGAAGCAGAATCCATGGTGTAATCGGCTTGGAGTGACGAACAGCGAGAAAGTTGGCTATGAGATTAGTTGCTGGTTCTCACCGTTCTCGGCGTATGAGTTTGATAACTCCCGTTAACACAGTGAAGATAGTGATGAGAGAAAATCTTTACAGCCTATTATTAATTTTTTTGTTAACATCTTTATATCTATGACAAGTAAACATTATGAACAAGTAGGTAAACTACTTTTTCAGAACAAAATCGTGATTTCTGAAACTGATTTATGTGAGCTGTGTCATTCATGGCGTATAAACAATCTGTATATCACGACTAGTCAGAAATTCATCGCACTTTTTATCCATTATCATTAATTTTGGTACAGTATACATTACATACTAATCATGAATCACTTAAGTGTCTGTAAGGCTAGGAACAGTTATCCATTATGTATGCATAATGACTGTTTAATTCTAAATGGTGAGGTTACACTAAAATTGATATTAAGTCATCATTTGCTGACTGTACATGGGGGAGAGACTGGTGTAGTCGCCACTGTGGCATAGTGTGGAGAAGTAGATGGAGATGGCGGTAGGGCTGTACAGTTTGGTTCATATTGATTCCCTCGAAAAAAAAAATACGGCGGCTAGGGAAATAGGAGTTGGGATTTAAAGTACAGACTCGGCTGATGTTAATGGGAGGGAACACACAGCTGGCACATATTTTATTGATAAGGAGACATCCCGCCGCTCATAAAACCTTTAACGGCTAAAGTATTGATTGAATGAAAATGTGAACCTTTTTTGTATACTTGAAACCGTATAAACAGAATGACATATGCATGTGTGTTTGCTTAACTGTGTGTATGTGTGTGTGTGCGCGAGCGCGCGCGTGTGTGTGTAAAGGGGCATGTAAACGCGTGTACATACAATCTGAGAGAGAGAGAGAGAGAGAGAGAGAGCGCGCGCGCGCGCGCGCGTGTGTGTGTGTGTGTGTAAAGGGGTATGTACACGCGTGCACATACAATCTGAGAGAGAGAGAGAGAGAGAGAGAGAGAGAGAGAGAGAGAGAGAGAGAGAGAGAAAGAGATGGAAATGGAAAATGGTTTAATCAGGTTAGGCCACAGCCCCTACTGAAGGGGGAACTATTTACAATGGCACCTTAACGATAAAGGAAAGTAAGGATACATCAACATAATAATGACAATTCCAGCATCATTTGACCATAGAGTGCAACAGATACATGCTTCAATATTAACATTCACATCCTTTAACAGCAGTCGCACGCCTTTTAAATGCCTTATATATATACATGCATACCTTCTTCAGTATATTTTTGTTACTGTTAGCCATCAGTAAGGCTACATTAAATAGACACGGATTTGCATAAAATCTTTGTGGAATATTATTCTTGCCGAAGCTCACAGAGACTAGTACAACAAAACAAAACACGTACTTCATCTTCTTTTGCATCTCTGCACAAAGCGCATGTTACAGAATTAGTTGATACCTGACTATATCGGTCCTGATGTATTTAAATGTCTGTTATTCCGAATCTAAATTTTGTTAAATAACACGTAATATGTCTGTCGATGTCAATTAAAAGATACCTTTCACATCTAGATGATTTGAAAGTTCTATATAAAGAAAATCGATCACTTTCTTGGATATGTTCATTCCAGTTTTGCCAGCGGCAATCAATAAGCCTCTGGTGAAATTCATGCAGAAATGCATTGACATTTTCCAGCCTTTGATTTAACCATGCCACTCCAAATCCATTCTGACACGATGCATCTTGAATCCTTGAAACTCATGTATACTGACCATGTGAGTCTAGCCACATCAGCATCTCGTAAGCTTTCACCGGCAGTCTATTTCCATCCACACGTAATATCTTAAGCCAATAACTAATACACCGAACAGACGTATTTACATAAACAGGGTGGCATCCTGTCTCTCCGTACACTAAATCATTCGGCGTTTTAAGTTGTACCCCTAAAAATCTTTAATGTAAATAAGTGGACTTTTCAATACGAGCAACTGCTTTATCTAATCCCCATATTTCAGTACCGTACATAGCAATAGGTAGAACCTGATTATCAAAAAATTTCAAAAATACTGCAAACGAATTATTCTTAACCATGCACAACTTATGCATGATACGCCGCAAAACCTTTTTTGCTCGGCTTGAAAGGTCTTCACAAGCAAATACAAAACTAAGTCTAGTGGAAAAATATATACCAAGATACTAATAACAGTTCACAATCTTCACTTCCTCTCCATTAAGAAACCTCCTTTCTCTCGCTGCCAGATAACCAGCTATCATGAATACAACAACGGTTCTCTTTTCCATTTTACCTTGAGCTGAAGTCTTGAAGATGCACTCCATAAACTATTCAGTTGTGTTTGAAGACCAACTGGTGTTTTGGAAAGCAAGGCAATGTCATCCACTAATAAAAACAATCTCAACAATTCAATAAAATCAGAAGTCAATGTTGCACCGTGCATTCCTTTCTCTGTTATTTCCAGGGCTAGCTCGTTTATAAACAAAGAGAAAAGTACAGGACTGCATGCATCACCCTGTTTAACCCTCTTGTACACATGATATAGTCGGTACAACTAGCACCAGATCTTACTCTTGCTCTTGCACTACAATGCATATCATTAATGCACTTGCAGAGTTTTCCTTGAATTCCATTCTTTTGGAGTACTGGCCAGACTAATGATCTCGATATAGAGTCGAAAGCTTTTTCGAAATTAATAAAGGCAACATATGATTTACGGTTCTGTGAAAATTGTTTCTGTATTAACATTAAGAGTGTGAACATCTGATCAACAGTTTTTTTCTTAAACCCTGCTTGATGCTCACCTGTAATGTCATTTTGTCGTACCCACTCTTGTAGCCTGCAACTGATTATTGAACTGAATACCTTACTACTGATGTCACACAGCGATACACCTCTATAATTACCAGGGACATCAGTTGCGCCCTTTTTAAACAGTGGTTCGATCATTGACTCTGTCCACCGTTCTGGAAATTTCCCATTATCAAAAAGTATATTGAAGAACTTGATAAAGAAATCAATAGTAACATTACCACCAAATTTAAGTAATTCTCCAATAATTCTATCTGGCCCTGCAGATTTTCTGTTTTAAGCCTTTTCATCGCAACTGAAATCTGCTCTCTTGAAACTGGACGATCAAAATAAGAACACTCGGCATTATTTTCAGACAAATTTACTTCGTTAATCACATTAATAACATCGTCTTCGGTTTTACCATCTTCAAGAAGTCTATGAAAATGAGAAAACCAGTCATCAATAGTTATACCATTGGATGTATGCACTCTTTTCACAGATATTCTAGATAAGTGCTTCCGAAATTCTTGCTGGTCATTTACCGAATATACGAGGTTACACAGTAGAGAACTGTTATTTTCTTTTTTCTTCCTCTCGATCAATTGTTTGTATTCTCTTTATGCAAGACAATATGTTTTGTTATCTTCTTTATCTAGTGTTCGCGTGCATATCCACGAAAGTCTTCTTGCCTTTAATTTAGTACTAGTGCATTCTGTATCATGCCAGTCATTGTCTTTGTTCCTACCGTCCTCTCTAATTCGTCTTGTCATGCCTTCAGCTTGTTTTATAATACACTCATTAATAGTATGAGGAGCGGCATTAACATCCTCGTCAATAGAGAAATAGCCCGTCCAATCAATGATAGTGTATCTTTGCTATTCATATGCTCATTAAATAAATCAGCATGTTTATCTTGCACTCGGATTTTTCAATAAATTCTTTATTGCGCATGTCTTATCTTTATTGTTTTGAAGAGAACCAATGCTAAATTCCAAAGGCAAATGGTCAGAACCAATTCTTTCACCTACATAAAGTTTGCAAAACAGATGGATGACTGCAAACAAACCACAGGATGCTACGAGAAACAATCATTCACACTACTTCCCGTTTCTAATATGTGTGTGAATGAACTACCATTACACACACCATTTAAAACACATAGACCCAGTGATGTACATGTATCTGACAACAACTTACCAGATCTGTTTAAGCATTCATCTTCAGAAATATCTGTTACTCATCTCGGGTCTGTAGTTTAATTGAAAATTGTCGACAATTTCATGTGCATTCAAATCTTGTGGAGCATCAGATGTTCTATTGTTTAGATCCCCAGAAAAAAGTAAAGACACGTTAGGCAGAACTAGTAAAGCATCAACAATACAGTGATGCCATTGTCAGTATCGCAAAAAGAATGACATGGTGAACTCTCTGGTGGCACATAAGCACAAACATACATGATATCCTTTGATAAGCCAAAAAGATTCTTATGAATAAGGAACATAATGACGTTTTTATCATCCGTATGCACCTCTTGAATATATGGCAACAAAAAATTTTTTGACTAGACATATAATCCCACCAGATCGCCTTCCACGCTTTGTAAAACGAGAAGCAGTCTACAGAATACTTTATAGTTTCTATACACACTACATTGAAAATCAACCACAAATGTCTCAACAAACAAATCAAATCAAAAGAAACGGTATAGGACACAAAATCTGTGTCAACAATCTTTGAAAGCGAGCCACTAACGTTCCATTGTAGAAACAGTATGGGTTCACACATGGACTGTTTACATAGTCTGACCTCTCACACGATCTTGACCTTTCTCAATAGTTATAAAGACAGTGAAAATTGCCCCCAGAAGTTTCTGCACAAACATGTGAACAGGCAGACGAAGAGCTGTCATTCATTATAAAACATTTACTCTGCTAGACAAAGCAGCCATAAAAGTGTTAGCAGAACGGACTGTGTAACCATTGTCAACTTTATCAAAAGAACTCGTTTCATCTGCCTGTGCTTAAATCACGTGTTTACTGATGCCAGCATTACCCGTGTAAACACTGTCAAGCACCTGCCACCGACACCTCTGTATTACCTGCCAACGCTCGACCTGCACGTGAGCTTTTCTCAGGCGATTCGCACACTGCCGGTGTCAGACCACCTTGCGTTCCCTCTCCTACGTCCACAATTTCACGGACATTAAATTCTGATAGTTCAATAGAGTTACATATTTATGATGAGGCTGGCCGTGTCCCTAACTGACATGTTTAAGTTTGTCTGCCTGGTCTAAATAGTACATTTGACCATCAATTACAGGATGGTCAAAAACCATAGAAACCCTTTTTATTGGCGGTTTTTTTTTTTTTTTTTTTTTTTTTTTTTTTTTTTTTGCGGCCTCCAAATGACGAACGAGTTCTTTTCCTGATATCCCTGACACGCTGGGTAAAGTTCTCACCAGTGTAGATGCGTGATCCCTGGCACCCAGTAGTCCGTGTAGAAGGTACAGCAACCAATGATGGGGGAGTCTGGTTTTCTGTTCAGCCGGTGAAGCCTGTCAAACTGAATGTCAGTGCCCAACTTGAGTTGGTCAGTGATGAGATCCTGAACCAGCTTCTCACAATCCTGCCTAGTCTCGTTGTCCCTTCTAGGTATACCATGAATTATTATAATATTCCCTTTGGACCGTCCTTCTGAGTCATCAGTCTTCAGTTCTAAGTGTAAGACCTCATTCAGTCTGTCAGTTTGTTCTTTTAACTTTACGTTTTCTCGTTTGAGTTCAGACATTTCACGCCTTAAGGACGACACATCCTCACGCAGGCTTGCACCTTTCAGTTCTTTCATGGCCTCTTTCATTCCACCACAGTCAGTTTTTGATCCATCGAACTTCCTGGTTAGATCTCGCATACATGACATCAAGTCTTTCAGAGCTGGTTCAGCTCAGCTCCGACCAGGGAAGGGGTTGGAGGCGACTGATGCTTCGCTGGCACTCTTCAGCCTAGTTTGTCGCAGAGCGTCCGCCTTGTCCGCCTTGGTGCTGGGAGTAGATCCAGGATTCAATTCAATATCACCACATCTTTGTAATAACAGTCCGTGGAAAAACAGAGAGCGGAGCAAATCTACTGCAGCACCGTCCTGCCACTTCCGAAGTTTTAATGTCCGACAGAATAACCCTGCCTTTTTCACAGTACGTGCATACATGAAAGAAATAAAGACACTCACAAAAGGTCTACACACTGAGCGAAACAATTATAGGCAATGCTGGCATGATAATGATTACACACAATAATGATCAAAATAGTCCGCACAGACCGGAAGATTTCAATTACAAATGGGAGCCTCTGTCACACACGGTTTACATTTTCCAAACCGGAAGTTCACCACATACCCCGAGAGAGAGAGAGAGAGAGAGAGAGAGAGAGGAGGGGAGAGTATTTGCTTGAGAAGACTGAAACAGACCATAGTGTTTTTTTCAAAGTAGAAATAACCCCACTAAGCATACTGGAAAGCAACGCGGACTGCACAGTTTGTAAAGACATAACATTCGACGAAACTATGTTCTTCAGACTTCGCAAATAACAAATTCAATGCGCATAACCCTGCCCAGAAACGAAAGAGCAACTCGTGCAGTACTGTTTCCATGGTCTCTCGTGTCTCAGAATGTTGCATTATCTTCACTCTCACGTGGACATCATGCAAAAGAGAGCAAAAGGCATGTAACCTATTCCATAATATCATTTTCTTGTTTGTGTGTTACTGCTTCTTGTTAAGTCTTCAAAATGAACACTGATAACGGGTCCTTTGAAAGCAGAAAAGAGTTTGAGCATTTGGCTTTCCCTCTTATTTCTAGTGTACAGAAAATGGATTAGCGCACCTGTTAGATAGGAACTGTGTAGAATAGATGTACCGTGTCGTTATAGGCATGTGTAGATGGAGTTAAAGATTGAAAGTTCCCCCAAATCACTCACCAACACCTCTCCGAAAAAAAAATGAAGCGATAGCATCAACAGAATTAACTGTAATAATAGTGCTTTATGCAACATTATCCCAGACCATGGCTAATGGTAAGAGCTGTTAGTCTGACATACGGTTTAGAAAACATAAACCATTTTTCTCTAAAATGGCATGATATATCTGATGAATATGGTTGATTGTGCATTATATGCCGTAAGGGAAACGGTTGGAAAACAGCAAACATTACCCATTACACTGCTACCTCCTCCCACCTCCCGCTTTCTCCCCACTTCCATCCCCCCCCCCCTCCCCTGGAAATAAAAGATTGGAGCAAAAACTTTCCACTCCAAGAGCGAATAAGGTGTACCACTATTATCGAAGAGAGTGTGGTAGAGAAACGGACACAGTCGCGGCGAGAATGTAAAAAAAAAAAATCAGTAGCAGAGAGTTGCCGCTTGACGTTTAGTATTCATAACAGACGCTGAGTAAAAGAGATAAAAAGTGAGGGGGGGGGGGGGAGGGCATGGGACAGGTCTGGGGTAATAGGGACAGTGTAAATTGAGTGGAGAGAAACAGTTTCCGTCAATAAATGCTGAAAAAATCACGCGAGCAGAAAGTTTGTTGACACACGTGCATTTTCGTGGGCACACTGAACAAAGTGCGTTGAGAGAGAATCACTAACCGCAACTAACAGTAGTGAATCATTTAAAGAAAGAAAGAAAGAAAAACTTCTGGTAATAAAAACGCGAAAAAGAAAGTAGTCACATGGAAATCGTAAGTAGAGATGCACATTGCCAATAACATGAAATATTATACAGTGTATTTTTCGACAATGTCTGTGTGTTTCAACAATGAAAATAAAGTTTAATTAGTCACTATGCAGTCATTAATATTGAGTGACCATATCTGCACAATTCTGCATTCATGTCACTATTCGTTTGTGTTAGAAGGGAGTTCCAAAGCACATGATCAGAAAAACAAAGAGTTGTTTTTACGCAGGTAAATTCTATGTCCGGGAACTAGAGTTTTTATAAGATTATAAGATCCGTGGTAAATTAAAACTGAATAGGTATCGACACATCCACATACCACATTTCTTTATTAATGAAAGATATGTCCTTTAAAGCAAAAACAAAATCCACTCTGGTTAATTCTTTGTGTAGGACCTGAAGATTTTAGAAGAAACGCTAGAAGTGAAGCTGGAGAGATACTGATGAAAGATATGAATTTGTAATTGGCAGAATCAAATACGAGAGAGAGAGAGAGAGAGAGAGAGAGAGAGAGAGAGAGAGAGAGACAGACAACAGACAGACAGACAGACAGACAGACAAAGAGACAGACAGACAGACAGACAGACAGAAGAGAGAGAGAGAGAGAGAGAGAGAGAGAGAGAGAGAGAAATAAGACCAAACAAAATTGTTTATCTACGAGAACAGATAAGCACTAACATGTATGTTTACACCCAGTCCTTGCCCGGCGTAGTGGCAACAATAGAGCATAGTCGCAACGATGTAGAATAAAATATGGCAATATACGTAGAAGCACGCACAATGAAGGTTCAGTTGAAAATGTGAGAGAGAGAGAGAGAGAGAGAGAGAGAGAGAGAGAGAGAGAGAGAGAGAGAGATTGGGGTACGGCGCACGCGAGCGCGCGCGCGCGCACGCACACACACACACACACACACACACACACACACACACACACACACACACACACACACACACACACACACGGAAACAGTTAATTTCATCGTTGACAGCCCAGCGAACCAAGGGAAGGGAGGGATGCATATCAGGCTGATAACAAGTCCGCTTGAGAGAGAGAGAGAGAGAGAGAGAGAGAGAGAGAGAGAGAGAGAGAGAGAGAGAGAGAGAGAGAGAAAGAGATTGTAATAAACAGAAGGATAGAAAATAAATCGTCAAGTACTCCAGGCCTTGCCAGCACGGGCCAGGTCTGCACTTGGAGATAGCTGGAGTTTTCTTCTTTTTTTTTTTTTCAAACTATGTGTTGAAGTCAGGGTTTTATGGTTTCCCCCCTAAGACCAATAAACCGTTAACGACCTGCTCAGAAACTGTCCTAAGAATATACAGAGCTGTGTTGCCATCATCTCCCGGGTTCTCCTCTCAAGCAAATGGCAATCGATAGATCGAGAGAAAAAAAAGTCCAGGCGATTTGATTTTCTGACCAATTTAGCTCTGCTGAACCCTTTCAAAATAGGCAGACGGAATTGATTTCATGTCTTGCCTGGTCCTCAAAAGAGCTTTATTAGGCTCTCAGCCTTTCCTGCCTGAGCCAGGCATGCACAAACATTGGCAAGTCTCCGCTGCTCATACAAATAAGAAACTAGCCTTCGTGGCCCACTGGTTCGTCTCACAGAGAATCGTGGGTTCAAACCTCATGACAACCAAGAGTCTTCGGTCATAATTCATTCTCCTTTCAGCTTTGCAGTGAAGAGTGACATGCACTGCAGGCACATGCCTGTAAAGAAATGAAGGCAGGCAACCCACATCAGGCAGGCAACCCACATCAGGCAGGCAACCCATTTCAGGCAGGCAACCCACTTCAGGCAGGTAACCCACTTCAGGCAGACAACCCACTTCAGGCAGACAACCCACATCAGCAGGCAATCCATTTCAGGCAGGTAACCCACTTCAGGCAGACAACCCACTTCAGCAGACAACCCACTTCAGGCAGGCAATCCACTTATTCTTCCCATCAACACGCGCTGTCAGCAAGCTGCAGTCCTTCTGACGCTTAGCAGTCCATAGCATGTCGAGGAAGCTTGGTTTGTTTTCAGAAAACCGAAACTGTAGTGAATTCTGGGAGGCATTTCCCCAAATGAGTACGACACGCAGCTCATCGTGTGAAATTGCGTGCTCAGTTTGATTCTGTTGTCAAAATTACAAACTGATTGAGGCAGAACAAGAGCAGCACATGAAATGGACCCAAATTACGAAGTCTTAGAAGCTGAAAGCATGCTAAACGACAAAGGGCCTCCCTGGCAGCTTGGTTTTCAATTTTTTTTCTCATAATATATCAAAAATAGAAATGTATTAAGATACAGAGTCAGATTTCGCGAGCCAATTGTAAGCTAAAATTCAAAATAATTTGTAGCAGATTTTTCTGCAAGACGAGTGATGGACGATGTTCAGTCTTGTTAGATGTCATAACTATCTTTTTTAATAGACGCACAGTCTCTCGTTCATGACATGAAATAAAAGATATCTTGCAGTTAAAGCAGTAAAGTTTGATGTTGATATGTGTTATACTTCACACCTGTCTCTGACAAATAGCTGTAAACATTTCCCGATTCTGTACATCCTAGTTTGGCCAGCATTGGCATTATACAGTACAGTTCGGGAACGCATTAGCCGATCGCAAGGGACCTCCTTACCACCATCGTCTTCAATCATTCTCATCCATCACCGCGAGGAAAAAGATTGCAATGTGTGAGACTGGGCGGTCCCTTGGGCTGGGCCTCCATGGCGATCTTTTCCATTGATCTCCTCGCAGCCTTGCCCGTTGTGAGGTCCAGGCAGTATGGGAGACTGACAAGATTTATGGAGACGTGGAGAGTAGAGACGTACCAACGTCTGGGAAGTAGACATGATGGGCGACATACCTTTTTACCTCTTACCTTAACGACGACATTTAAACTTATGCACTAAAATGAATTTAATGGAAAGAAGCTAATTGGAACACCAGACTGCTTATACTTCGTTCTTCGTCTCTGTTCAGAAACGACTCATCAGTTGGTGTTATCAGTAATGGAGTTAATGGGTGGCGTAGCACACTCGCCGACTGGCCAGCTCCGCGTCATGCCGTTAGCTGTGAGTGATGTCATCGCTGCGGGAATTCCCGACAGATAGACTGCATTATGAATCATGGATCAAAACAGAGTAACAGATTTGTTTTAAATAAATCATATTGTATGACATCAAAATGAAAACGCAGGACTGAAAACAACAACAACAACAACAAAAAACCGCAACGAAAGTGATTCGGACGCCCAACATTGAGGTTGGGGATGTGACACTCTCGAACGCTCTAGCCAGGCGAAAGCGAATCAATAATAACCAATCTTAAATACCGCTATTAGGTTAATTATCTAACTATAACGCTGTGGTGTTGGGCTGGCAGGTTGGTGAGAATGATGTGCTTAAATCAAAACAGAGACGGCTGACCACCCAGCTGGGAATACTGTGGTTAAATCAGAACAGAGACGGCTGACCACCCAGCTGGCATAACGATCGTGCAGGGTCTGCTGATGGGTGACCTCACGACGACCCGGAGTGATAACTCCACGGGAAGGACTGTTTCTTGGACTGTTAAGAGACGAGTCAAAACGTGGCTGTGTCTGGAGATGAGAGGCGTCAAGACACAACCACCAGAGAGGGAAAAGTCCGCCTGCATCTGAGAAAAATAGATGAAATTTGAGAAAAGATTTACATTCCCATACAACTGAACACCTTACGATCCTACATAATTTATAAACACTGTTTATACATTATGGAAAAAGCAACAAAACCTATTGACGAACGGCCTAATATTTAAACAAACAGGCAATGAAGAGAATAAAACCAAATGTAATAATCATATTAAAAGCCTCTCTCTCTCTCTCTCTCTCTCTCTCTCTCTCTCTCTCTCTCTCTCTCTGACAGACACAGACACAAATACACACACACCGCGAGCGCGCGCGCGCGCGCGCGCGCGCGCGCACACACACACACACACACACACACACACACATGCGCGCGCGCGGACATATCATCCCTTCCCTCCCCCCCCCCCCTTTTTTTTTCCCTTTCTCCTTCACCGTTCACCCATCACATCCCCGCAGACGCCAGTTTCTGTTGTAAAGAGTTGGTGAACGGCGTAGAAGGTCACTTATGTCACGTTTTACACAACAATTGCATTTTCCAGTTGACTGTGTGGAGATTGCTATCAGTGATGGGCCGGACAATGACAACCTGGATTCATTTGCATAATGATTTGGGACATGGAAGATAATTCGATTCATCAATTTGGGAATGCTGTAATAACAATCGGTGGTGATGGATACAAACATGGTGACACTAACTGACATGAAAAGAAGATTGAAAACGCAGAAAGCAAAGTAGCAAGCGGAACATTGGAAAGGAATCCAGATCGGGGAAAAGTAAGTGCTTAAAACTTGATACAGTTCGTGTGTAAAGCTGGACATGTTTTCATTAGAAGACTGCCAGAGTTTCTTTTTTCGATTTATTAATTATTGATTTACTTATTTTTTCATGTATTTATTTATTCATTTCTTTATTTACTTATGTGTATATCTATATGTTTATGTCTTCATTATTCTTTATTTGTTAACAGACAGAAAGTCTTCATCAGGTCAGTCAAGAATAGGCAAAGGCACCAGCCGCCGTGACGAAGTGGTTAGCGTCGCGGATTCCCGGCTGGGAGGTCGTGGGTTCGAATCCCATCAGAGTCATGTGGGTTTTTCTGCCCCGACCGGCTCGTATCCAGAGTTGAGTTTGCTGCGGACTCAGTTGGGAAGACTGGGACCACACAGTCGAGTTTCATCCACTTAATAGATGCGTTTCTGAGAGTGTTGCTCAAATTTCTTGACCAACACTGCAGGTGCCTGTATCTCTCGGGCCTGGTTGACGCCGGGATATATTATGAAAGGAAGCGTAGAGTACAGCCCTGTCATGTAATCTCAGACCGAAATGGAAATCCGTAGCATCATCTTAATCATCCTCATTCTCATTTATCAGCATAAAAAAAAGGTCTCAAATTCTGTGGCCCTTCATGCCCTGCTCTCATGGTGACCTCAATTTCGATGTCCTCTCCACGTCTGTGGCCTTGGTTTGGTTCCGTCAGGGTCACCGGTATCGGCGAGTCTATGGGGACTGTCGTTGGACGGACGTGGTGGCGCCCTCCTGAGGGAGAGCTCACTCACGCCGGCTCCGCGACCAAGCAATTATTGTCGTCAGTAGGAGGCTTAGTAGGTGGTGTCCTGCGTATGTTAGATCAGAACAGGCGCCACTGAACACCACCGAAGTGACTCGGCAGCAGTGCAGTGTCTCCTCCGGTGGGTTGCCTCTTGACGACTTGACATTGACTGCTCCCTGTGGATTGCTGGTGACGGGGCTGCGGCGGTGCCGACCGGGCTGTGGCTGTGGACGGGGTGTCGGAATGAGCGGCGTGGGTGCACTGCCTCTGAGGTGGCGCAGAGGTTGGGACAGCAAAAAAAAAAAAAAAAAAAAAAGAAAGAATAGGCAAAGGCAACAATGTTTCAAACAGGAATCTAAAAGGGCAGTGTTTGGTCGGTGGGCGTTGATTGGGATTTTTCAGTGTATTGACTTTGATCGTTGTGTGGAGAGCTGTCAATTATTGCAGACTGCCAATATCCGCGAGAATTTCACTACAGAAATAACGCACATGCTCATGCTCGCATTCTCAGCACGCACATTGACTGTAAATAAATGCGAACTTTCGCTGTCAAGAAGAGCACAGATTTCATTCATGTCAGTGCAGTTCAAATTCATGTTAGTCGGTTGGTATGACATAGTGTGCGTGGTGTCTAGTATTAAAGTAGATTTGGAGACTAAACTCCTGGAGACAGATTTATGCGTCTCGAACTTCCTGCTTTAGTCCTAGATTTTCAAACCCGGTCCATGGATTTTTATCCTGGAAAACAGACGCGTGCTTATAGACAAGAGACAGCCACACTATTCAAGCTAAAACACGTTCTTCCTTACATAAAGTTTTTGCGTGAACGCTTTTTGTCATTTGCAAAAAGACGTGCGGATGTCTTAAGCAGTGCTGTTGCTTCTCTACTGGGTGCATGGAAAAGGGGGCTCTGTAGACGACGGAGAATAGCACTACGTAAAGAACACAGTTGATAAATCGCCGTCTGAGTGTCGTGAAGGAGGTCAAAGCAGACTGTGAAAAAAGGAAGGAGTATGTCGTCAGAGACAGTCTCGTCTGGCAAAGGACCAATAAAAAATGGGATGACGTGGGAAGCATGGGTGGCCTAAGCGATACAGCACCAAACTCATTGTCAGAGAATAGAAATTTCAACATCTCTTTTCAACATTCACACGGCATTATCATATTTGGTGCAAGGGGGTGGGGATGGGGGATAATGACTTGTGATAGAAAAGGTTTCCAGCTTGATCTCTACCTCTTAGAAACAACATTTATTCTGTTCGTACATATGCTGTAGATTTAATTCAGAAAGCAGATGAATTTGGAACTAGATTGTTTAAATTTCGTCTGTGTTTTTCTCTCCATCTCTTTCATTTACAAATATCAAAATATGTATTAGACAACGTAAATCGCCAAAATCTGTCAACTTCCTTGTGACTGCTGGTACGTGAGGTAGAAATTCACCTGCACGTCACACATTACAATTTCCAATCCTTTGGGAGCCCAGAATAAAGACTGCCAGCCTCACTGGCTGTCTCATCGAGTTGTAGTTTGGTGGTATCAGTGTTTCAGAAGAAGGCTGGGAAAAGGAGGGCGCTGTTACCGGAACTTGAATACGTTGGTCTGACAGCCACAGCGTAGGGATGTACTGATGAACTATTCACTGAATGAGTTGGGTCTGAGCTGATATTTTTTCCCAGGCTGGCTTATCGTGACATCTACATTCTTCTTCTTAATCCGGACAGTATGAAGCCAGAAAATCAAGGCGTCTGCCCTGTGTTCTTTCACCTGAGCGTTACAGGACTCTGGTAGTTCCAGTGACTGCTGTGTTCCTTCGATTTTGCTGTCCAGCGCTTTCCTTTGTCCACTTCCGACTTCGGATCATTTTCTCCAGCGCTGTTTATATACCAACAGCCCACTGAGGCCACACCCGCACAGCCGCATACCAGGCGATTTCAACTTACCATTCTTTTCTTTTGATTTGGTGTCCTACTTCCCTTTGTAGATACGAGCATTTTAGACTCATAAGCTGTTCAAGATGAGTTAAGCAAAAATGAACTGATTCAATATCCACATTCTGACTTCGGTGTAGGTTCTCCAGCGAGATAGTGAACTTCAGGAAAATAA
>CM065726.1:36035896-36045896 GCA_033310375.1 Conus canariensis | reverse complement strand
TGTATGTCTTGTCATGAAGTGTGTCACTGGCAAAGTCTAGCTATTCACATATTCCCTTTCCCCTGATAAACAACCTCTTTAAAGCCAAGCAGTATAACTATTCACACATTCCCTTTCCCCTGATAAACAACCTCTTTAAAGCCGAGCGGTATAGCTATTCACACATTCCCTTTCCCCTGATAAACAACCTCTTTAAAGCCGAGCGGTATAGCTATTCACACATTCCCTTTCCCCTGATAAACAACCTCTTTAAAGCCGAGCGGTATAGCTATTCACACATTCCCTTTCCCCTGATAAACAACCTCTTTAAAGCCAAGCGATATAGCTATTCACACATTCCCTTTCCCTGATAATCAATCTCTTTAAAGCCAAGCGTCACATGCAGCGGCATCATCAGCGTCAGACCCTTGTTCCAAGGCCCAGGATTCGATTCACGTTCGAGACAGCCAGTTTGGAGATGTTCTCTTGGGAGTGAACAGCTGTGTAGACCTCAACACCCTTTTAGTACTTTGGATGAGGCTTTGCACGGACATCCTGTCTGTGGACTCTTGCAATACATATCTAGCACGCAAGTGAAGTCCCATCACACCTTACAGAGATGTCATCACGTGCAGGTGAGTGAACTCCCATCACACCTTACAGAGATGTCATCACGTGCAGGTGAGTTAAGTCCCATCACACCTTACAGACATGTCATCACGTGCAGGTGAGTGAAGTCCCATTACACCTTACAGAGATGTCATCACGTGCAGGTGAGTGAAGTCCCATTACACCTTACAGAGATGTCATCACGTGCAGGTGAGTTAAGTCCCATCGCACCTTACAGAGATGTCATCACGTGCAGGTGGGGTGAATGACACGGAAATGAAACACATGCTCTCTGGTTTCCTGTTTACACATTATCTCGGAAAAAGGAATGTGACTACTTTGACGCTGGGCTGTAAAACCGAAAAGCGAAAATCTCACCAATGGCGAAAATCGGAGTTCTAGCCGAGGCACAAAGAATAGAAGACAAAAAAAAAAAAAAAAAGAAACACGACACAATTCGGAAAATTCAACTATAACATCCACACAGGCCTGAGGTAATGTGACATCTCAGGAGAAAGGAGGAGGGCCCCAATAGCTTACACTGTACTTCAGCACCAAGCCACATAACGCGAAGATAGGCAGTGCAAGTATCCATTTTATATGTTGGAAGCCTGCGGGATTCGAACGTGCAACATCTGAGCTTGCGAACACGGTGCTGTACCACGAATCCAAACAGGCAGTTAGAGAAAACACTGAGTCATTTTGTTGTTGACTATTCACACACTGGACAGGTACACCATGGCTGTAGTTCCCTATCGGACTGACTGTTCCTGCAGAGCACAGGTACAGCACAGTGAGAACATGTTGTTCTCCATGAAACAAACTACACATGAAGAGCACACGTAAGCATAGTAATTGTAGTTCCCAATCAGACGTTACTATTCCTGTAGGGCACAAACAAGCAATACTAACCGTAGTCACCTGTCGGACTGGTTTTCATGTAGAGCAAAGGCTCTGCATAGTGACTGTAGTTCTCTATCAAACTGACCACTCATGTAGAGCACAGGCACAGCATAGTGACTGTAGTTCTCTCTATCAAACTGACCACTCATGTAGAGCACAGGCACAACATAGTGACAGTAGTTCTCTATCAAACCGACCACTCATGTAGAGCACAGGCACAGCATAGTGACTGTAGTTCTCTCTATCAAACTGACCACTCATGTAGAGCACAGGCACAGCATAGTGACTGTAGTTGTCTATCAAACTGACCCCTCATGTAGAGCACAGGCACAGCATAGTGGCTATAATTCGCTATCAGACTGACCCTTCGTGCAGAGCAGAAGTTCAGCATAGTGACTATAATTCACTATCAGACTGACTTCATGCCTAGCACAGTGTAGCATAGTGACTCTAGTTCTCTACCGCACTGACCATTCATGCACAGCACACACAGGATAATAACTGTAATTCCCCACACACTAGCTGTTCATGCAAAGAACTGGAACAGCATAGTCACTGTAGCTCCCTTTGTGACTGAATATCTTATAATCATACTCCAAAGAGGCCGACAGTTAATCTTGGAGGAGTTCATACCTCTGCCGAAGTTCATCATCAGCCATGTAGTGGATGTGTACCCTAAATCTGTCGTGCACATTTCATTACATCTCCAAAATTACTACATGTAGATACAAACTGTCTCACATAAATGTCCATTGATTCTGCTACACTTTGTTTCTACTTGCAGGTGTCTAGATTTACTTGTTAGTGGACAGGAGGTGAATAAATACCCACCCTCCTTCACGTAGGTACAATAATGGATGTGTCCGACAAAAATTGAAGGTCTCAGATTCGTGTGTGCGTACGTGCTTGTGTGTGTGTGTGTGTGTGTGTGTGTGTGTGTGTGTGTGTGTGTGTGTGTGTGTGTGTGTGTGTGGTGAGTGTGGGTGGGTGCGCGCGCGCGCGCACGTGTATGTGTATGTGCGTGCGTATGTGCGTGCATGCGTGCGTGCGTGCGTGCGTGCTGGTGTGTTGTGTGTGTGTGTGTGTGTGTGTGTGTGTGTTTGTGTGTGTGTGTGTGTGTTATGTGGGGGATGTGTGTGTGTGTGTGTGTGTGTGTGTGTGTGTGTGTGTGTGTGTTTGTTTGTTTGTTTACACGGACATGGTTTTCTGACAGAAATAAAGTCTGTTGTGTATGCAGCATATTTTGTTATGTATAAACCTGTGTATGGTGTGTATAACTATGTACTATTCATTCATTTGATTTACAGGTTCAGATCATTAATATTAATTGTTCAGCACATATTCAGCATGATATTCGTAACCTATGGATGCAAAAGGACACAAGGTTAGATATCTTCTTCTTTTCGTTGGCAGGTTGGTTGTTTTGCTACCCTGTATATGTTATTTGTTTACTCTGGCCTGAGAAGATAATGAGTCATTCTTTTTCTTCTTCCTTTCCCTTTCTCTCGCTGTATTTCACATCATGAACTAGCAGCTTATCACTGAAATGTTCATTGTGGTAGTTTCAACAACCATCAATACTCTCTCTCTCTCTCTCTCTCTCTCTCTCTCTCTCTCTCTCTCTCTCTCTCTCTCTCTCTCTCTGCGTTCTTTTTTTAAAAAATGTTTTCACCGTCGTCGTAGTCATACTGCCATCGTCATCATCATCATTATTATCATCAATGTCAAAAGTGACCAGGATTCTGTACAAAACGTTGTCCAATGTTCTGCTGAATAATATAACAGTTCGCTCAAAACCTTTGACGAACACTCAGACATCGAAACCCATTTTCATCGCTAAGAGCGTTTTAATTCCTCCGCTGTCTGCACAGATTTGGCACGGAAAGGGAGGTGATTTACAACTCCCATTCGCCAGTGTTAGACAGGGGTGGGCAACAAGGTTGAAATCAGATTCTGTCCGGGGAGAACTAGAATGTTCCTGAGGCTTTATAAAATAGCTTGCAAGCTGTTCCAGTAAATCTCTGCTTTTTTCACTTCCATCTTCATTAATTCACGATCAGGGAATACTCCCCCCCCTCCCCCCCCCACTCCCCTTGTTTCCAGCCCCGCTGTACGTTTACCTTTTTTTTTCTCCTTCCTGCATGTGAATTCATTTCAGTCTCTGTTCACTTCTTTCTTTTTCTGTCTCTGTCTCTTCGTTCGTCTGAAAACTGGCCGTCAGCATATGAATTCCAATCTCTCCGAATCAGCGATGTTTGTTTCCGTCACTGTTTGAATTCATGCATGCTTACAACTGTTCTCATGCGTGAAATATTAACCATTACGTCACATCAGCGCTAAATTTGGAGAAGGGCCCTGGGCCTACCTCCCCCCACCCACCACCTCCCTCTTCTGTGATATTGAATCACGCGTTCAAGCCGAACCATAGGGATAATTAACTCTAGACCCATCTGTACATTTCTCATCCCTCTCTCTCTCTCTCTCTCTCTCTCTCTCCTCTCTGACACACACAGATACACACACACGCACGCGCGCGCGCGCGCGCGCGCGCCACCACACAACACACACACACACACCACACACACACACACACACACACACTCATCACCCTACACACACACAGACACACACATACAGACAGAGAAAAAGAGAAAGAAGGAGATAGAGACAGCGACAGAGAGACAGAGAGAGACAGACAGACAGACAGACAGACAGACAGACAGACAGACAAACAGAGAGAAAGACAGAGAGACAGAGAAAGAGAGAGTCTTCCTTGAATAGAAAGCGAGCCGAAAAAGGGACGCTACTCGGAGGAAGCATGCACACTGACGGAGTAAACTGCTCGCGCAGATATTGAGCAGACGACAGCGAAGAAATGAGACGGGCAGCAGACGACCAGCTCATGGTGGATATGTGTGCAACATTCGGTGTTGTGTGATTGTGTCTGATTTCTGCCTCTACTCGGAGATTAATTGCGAAAATAGTGGATTTATAATTGTGTGGAGACGATTAGTTGATGGCAGTGCTGGCAAGAAGATTATGCCCATGTAACACTGAGAGTTTTACGATTTGGCCTTATTTGTTACTAGCTTATACTCTCAAGCTGTATAACATTTTGTCAACAGTAAAGGAGTGGCTGGTTATCCTTATTTCGGTTTCGTGCCTCCAGAGTTGAACTGAAAGTTATTGTTTAGCTTCAGAGATCTTCTTTTGCCGTGAGGGCGTGTACCAGACAGCTCGTGTTCTGTTGTTGGCGTAACATTTGCTTTATAAATCAATAACTGTAACTTCTTGACGTTGGAAACAAAATGACAAAATCAGTTTTCTCTTGTCCTTTGGGTGAAGGATCTACAGTCAATACACACAGTATTCTGGCATCTTAACTCTGGTGTGGAGAATTTGGGGAAGGTAATGGGAGCGGGTGTTTTACAGAAGAAGGAGAGAAGAGGGAGCGTTTGGGGAAGGGAGAAAGATGGCAGAGAAGACGGAGTGAGGGAAAGGCAGTTTGTGCTGAGAAATGGGAAAATAATGACAGCTCTGGATTAGAAATTAAAAAAAAAACAGGCAAACAAACAAACAAAACAATTCCCGTTTGTTGTATTCCAGTGCCGCAATAAATGCGGAGGGGGAGAGGGTATGTGGCATATAAAATCTCAGCACGCTGAGGCCTTGGATCATTGAAGGTGTGTGTCTATTGCGTTCTTTTTGATTGACACGTCTTAGGCGAAAACAGACTAAGTGCATAAACCAGTCCAGGAAAGGCAGGGGTGTGGTATGGAGAGCGGGGATTAGTGTCCATAAAAGTTACTCATTTCTTTGCTTCATTAAAGGGAGGGGTGTGGTATGGAGAGTGGGGCTGTGTCAATGATAAGTACTCATTTCTCAGCTTCATTAAAGGGAGGGGTGTGGTATGGAGAGTGGAGCTAAGTGTCCATAATAAGTACTCATTTCTCAGCTTCATTAAAGGGAGGGATGTGGTATGGAGAGTGGAGCTAAGTGTCCATAATAAGTACTCATTTCTCAGTTTCATTAAGGGGAGGGATGTGGTATGGAGAGTGGAGCTAAGTGTCCATAATAAGTACTCATTTCTCAGTTTCATTAAAGGGAGGGATGTGGTATGGAGAGTGGAGCTAAGTGTCCATAATAAGTACTCATTTCTCAGTTTCATTAAAGGGAGGGGTGTGGTCTGGAGAGTGGAGCTAAATGTCAATAAAAAGTACTCATTTCTTAGCTGCATTAAAGGGAGGGGTGTGGTCTGGAGAGTGGGGCTAAGTGTCCATAATAAGTACTCATTTCTCAGCTTCATTAAAGGGAGGGGTGTGGTCTGGAGAGTGGGGCTGTGTCAATGATAAGTACTCATTTCTCAGCTTCATTAAAGGGAGGGGTGTGGTCTGGAGAGTGGAGCTAAATGTCAATAAAAAGTACTCATTTCTTAGCTTCATTAAAGGGAGGGGTGTGGTCTGGAGAGTGGAGCTAAATGTCAATAAAAAGTACTCATTTCTTAGCTTCATTAAAGGGAGGGGTGTGGTCTGGAGAGTGGAGCTAAGTGTCCATAATAAGTACTCATTTCTCAGCTTCATTAAAGGGAGGGGTGTGGTCTGGAGAGTGGAGCTAAGTGTCAATAAAAAGTACTCATTTCTTAGCTTCATTAAAGGGAGGGGTGTGGTCTGGAGAGTGGGGCTGTGTCAATGATAAGTACTCATTTCTCAGCTTCATTAAAGGGAGGGGTGTGGTCTGGAGAGTGGAGCTGTGTCAATGATAAGTACTCATTTCTCAGCTTCATTAAAGGGAGGGGTGTGGTCTGGAGAGTGGAGCTAAATGTCAATAAAAAGTACTCATTTCTTAGCTTCATTAAAGGGAGGGGTGTGGTCTGGAGAGTGGAGCTAAATGTCAATAAAAAGTACTCATAAAGTATCATTTAGCTTCATTAAAGGGAGGGGTGTGGTCTGGAGAGTGGGCTAATGTCAATATAAAGTACTCATTTCTTAGCTTCATTAAAGGGAGGGGTGTGGTCTGGAGAGTGGAGCTAAATGTCAATAAAAGTACTCATTTCTTAGCTTCATTAAAGGGAGGGGTGTGGTCTGGAGAGTGGGGCTAAATGTCAATAAAAAGTACTCATTTCACAGCTTCATTAAAGGGAGGGGTGTGGTCTGGAGAGTGGAGCTAAATGTCAATAAAAAGTACTCATTTCTTAGCTTGCATTAAAGGGAGGGGTGTGGTCTGGAGAGTGGGGCTGTGTCAATGATAAGTACTCATTTCTCAGCTTCATTAAAGGGAGGGGTGTGGTCTGGAGAGTGGAGCTAAGTGTCCATAATAAGTACTCATTTCTCAGCTTCATTAAAGGGAGGGGTGTGGTATGGAGAGTGGAGCTAAGTGTCATAATAAGTACTCATTTCTCAGCTTCATTAAAGGAGGGGTGTGGTTGGAGAGTGGAGCTAATGTCAATAAAAGTACTCATTCTAGCTTCATTAAAGGGAGGGGTGTGGTTGGAGAGTGGGCTGTGTCATGATAAGTACTCATTTCTCAGCTTCATTAAAGGGAGGGGTGTGGTCTGGAGAGTGGGGCTAAATGTCAATAAAAAGTACTCATTTCTTAGCTTCATTAAAGGGAGGGGTGTGGTATGGAGAGTGGAGCTAAGTGTCAATAAAAAGTACTCATTTCTTAGCTTCATTAAAGGGAGGGGTGTGGTCTGGAGAGTGGGGCTAAATGTCAATAAAAAGTACTCATTTCTTAGCTTCATTTTTCTTGTACGTACATCACAAAAATATTAAGTGCATTTTTAAAAAATCATACTGGTGTGTGTTTGACCAGCCCAAAGTTTTTAAATGATTTCCTTAACAGTGGTCTATGAACCCTTGAAATGCTTTTCTTAATACTGGTTATGTCTGACTGATCCGGACTATGACATATTTTATTTCTGGGAATGCTGTCCTATGTTTAATTCGTCCAAATTTCACATGGCTTTTAGCCTGTTGAATACTGGTGTGCATTAACATTGTTCTGATACGGATTGTTCGATCTTCAATCTCTTGTCCTTATTCCTGCTACCATTACCTGCTTCCGCCTATATCGCGGTTGAATGAACATTTATGGTTTATTTTTTGATGAGGCCGGCCGAGCAATGAAATACTTAAACTATATAATATATCTGTGTGTCTCAGTTTGTAATTTTTTTGTTGTCATGCATACCTTATTCTCATACCCCATATCTTCTCAGATTAAAAAAAAATTGTGGAATTCAAGAAGTGATTTGATTTACAGTACTCCCACTTTCCCTTGTAATATTGATTAAACGATATGAATCATCGCGGATTTTTCTCATGAGTATTGAAGCTTTGAAGAAAGGAGCCAACACGCGCTTAGAATCATTGTGGTTCGCTCATTCATAAGAACAATTTTCACTGCTTAACTTAAAAGGCATACACCGAGTCGAGGGGCTGTAGGAAAGGAACGGTACAAGAATACACTGGACAAATCTTTCCGTACATTTTCTAAAACAAAACGTCTGGATCTGATCACACGTCTAGTCCATGTTAAAAACAAAGAACAACCATATACGCCCACTCCTCAGTTCAGTCCATCCTGTGCCTGGGTCCTGTGATTTTCAGTACAGTGGTGAGGTGGCCCCGGCGATAAGGAAGATAGGGTTCCCCCAGAACTCCCCGGGGGTTCGGATCCCGGGGCTGCACCACCCAGGGCTGAGTGGGACCTGCGGATGGTGGAGAGAGGGAGTTAGTGGTCATGATGATGAAACACCCAGACAGAGCTCACGCCATGCTGTTGGAGAACCTGAGGGTGATAGCCGATTACCGGAGACGTTCCCTGGACAACCGGTAAGTGTGTCGTTCTTTGTGCTGGTCTCTGTCGGTAAATGGGTTTGTGGCATCAGAGTCGGTGTTATATTCTGTCTATCCTCATTCATACAGTGTATAAAACGTCCATCGCTACACAAACTAGGCTTGTTAGAGAACAGTTTATCTCGTGTTACAGAAGCAAAGGAACAATCTATACTTTGGCTTTTCATCAGCTTTGTGCGAAAGAAGGAAAATGTGGTTTGCGTTTAACCCCCTGTTTTTCCGAAAAGATTTATGCATCAACCAAACAGCGACGAGCTTACTTACTGCTTGTCAGAGTGAAGTGCTGAGTGTGATCTCTGAACAACTTTCATACATTAAAATAGCATGTCTTCTTATAAAGCATCAAATGCAGTCCTTAAACATTAAACAGCCCAATACCCCGTTTGATGTATCTTAACTACAAAACAATTCGTTTACAGATACAGAAAACTTTGATTTAGCGAGATGTGGGCAGGAAGATGTGGAAGGATAAATGGATCGAGGGAAAACTATATTTTGCATCACTAACATTTATACAATTAAAATATTGACGTGAAACTGACTTGTAGGCAGTGCGTCACATCGTTCAGAAGACAAGTGCTAGAGCCGACTACCTTTTAAGTTTAATCGATGACAATTTCTTATCTGATATACCAACATTCCAGATTTGAGAACAAGTTCAATTTAGAGAAATTTCCCATAAGACGACAACGAGGAGCAAGTACACATTTCACAACAAAGACAGTTATGATGCTATTATATAGAACAATTAAGAACTATTTACCCTGTCCTTTGTGTCCTCAGTCAGACAGCAGTGTAGATGTATCACCCTGTCCTTTGTGTCCTCAGTCACAGACAGCAATGTAGAGGTGTAACCCTATCCTTTGTGTCCTCCGGCAGACAGCAGTGTAGAGGTATAATCCTGTCCTTTGTGTCCTCAGTCAGACAGCAGTGTAGAGGTATAACCCTGTCCTTTGTGTCCTCAATCAGACAGCAGTGTATAGGTATAACCCTGCCCTCTGTGTCCTCAGTCATAGACAGCAGTGTAGAGGTATAACTCTGTCCTTTGTGTCCTCAGTCAGACAGCAGTGTAGACAGTGTAGAGGTATAACCCTGCCCTTTGTGTGCTCAGTCAGACAGCAGTGTAGAGGTATAACCCTGCCCTTTGTGTGCTCAGTCAGACAGCAGTGTAGAGGTATAACCCTGCCCTTTGTGTGCTCAGTCAGACAGCAGTGTAGAGGTATAACCCTGCCCTCTGTGTCCTCAGTCATAGACAGCAGTGTAGAGGTATAACCCTGCCCTCTGTGTCCTCAGTCATAGACAGCAGTGTAGAGGTATAACCCTGCCCTCTGTGTCCTCAGTCATAGACAGCAGTGTAGAGGTATAACCCTGCCCTCTGTGTCCTCAGTCATAGACAGCAGTGTAGAGGTATAACCCTGCCCTTTGTGTGCTCAGTCATAGACAGCAGTGTAGAGGTATAACCCTGCCCTCTGTGTCCTCAGTCATAGACAGCAGTGTAGAGGTACCACCCTGTCCTTTGTGTCCTCAGTCATAGACAGCAGTGTAGAGGTATAACCCTGCCCTTTGCGTGCTCAGTCAGACAACAGTGTAGAGGTATAACCCTGCCCTCTGTGTCCTCAGTCATAGACAGCAGTGTAGAGGTATAACCCTGC
>CM065726.1:36020896-36030896 GCA_033310375.1 Conus canariensis | reverse complement strand
CATGTCCACAGTCCCCACAGCCACTACGTCACTGTTCATTCCACAGTCCCACACAACTCACTGTTCATTCCACAGTCCCCACAGCCACTACGTCTGTTCATTCCAGTCCCACAGCACTCGTCACGTCAGTCCACAGTCTCACCAGTCCCACCACTACCACTTTCATGTCCACAGTCCCCACAGCACTATCACTGTCATTTCCCATCCCACAGCCACACGCACTGTCATGTCCACAGTCCCCACAGCCACTCATCACTGTTCATGTCCCAGTCCCACAGCATCACTGTCAGTCCACAGCCCACACCATGTCATCACGTCATGTCCACAGTCCCACAGCACACCACTTTCATGCCACATCCAGCCCACATCACTGTCATGTCCACAGTCCCACCAGCCTACTCACCTATCCACGCCCACAGCCACTACTCACTGTTCATTCCCAGTCCCCACAGCCACACGTCACTGTTCATGTCCACAGCCCCACAGCCATTTACCACTGTTCAGTCCACAGTCCCATCCCACACTCACTTTCATGTCACAGTCCCCACAGCCACTCTCCACGCCATACGTCCACATGTCCCCCACAGCCCACTCCACTGTTCATGTCCACGCCCCCCACACATCCTAATTCATGTCATTCCCAGTCCCCACAGCCACTACGTACTGTTCATTTCCACAGTCCCCACAGCCCTACGTCATCTGTCCACAGTCCCCACAGCCCACACACTGTTCATTCATCAGTCCCCACAGCCACTCTCACTGTCATCACAGTCCCCACAGCCACTGTCATGTTCATGTCCACAGTCCCCACAGCCACACGTCACTGTTCATTCCACAGTCCCCAGCCACTCGCACTGTCATTTCCATTCCCCACATCCTCTCACAGCCCCACACTAGTCACTGTTCGTCCACAGTCCCCACAGCCACTACCACTGTTCATGTCCACAGTCCCCACAGCCACTACTCACGTTCTTTCATAGTCCCCACCCCACACGCACGTTCATCTCCACAGTCCACAGCCACCAGTCACTCATTCCCACAGTCCCCAGTCCATCTCACTCATTCCAGTCCCACATGCCACTACGTCACTGTCATGTCCACAGTCCCCACCCCACTACTCACTGTTCATTTCCACAGTCCCCACAGCCACTACGTCACTGTTCATTTCCACAGTCCCCACAGCCACTACGTCACTGTTCATTTCCACAGTCCCCACAGCCACTACGTCACTGTTCATTTCCACAGTCCCCACAGCCACTACGTCACTGTTCATTTCCACAGTCCCCACAGCCACTACATCACTGTTCATTTCCACAGTCCCCACAGCCACTACATCACTGTTCATGTCCACAGTCCCCACAGCCACTACGTCACTGTTCATTTCCACAGTCCCCACAGCCACTACGTCACTGTTCATTTCCACAGTCCCCACAGCCACTACGTCACTGTTCATGTCCACAGTCCCCAGAGCCACTACGTCACTGTTCATTTCCACAGTCCCCACAGCCACTACGTCACTGTTCATGTCCACAGTCCCCACAGCCACTACGTCACTGTTCATGTCCACAGTCCCCACAGCCACTACGTCACTGTTCATTTCCACAGTCCCCACAGCCACTACGTCACTGTTCATGTCCACAGTCCCCACAGCCATACGTCACTGTTCATTTCCACAGTCCCCAGAGCCACTACGTCACTGTTCATTTCCACAGTCTCCACAGCCACTACGTCACTGTTCATTTCCACAGTCCCCACAGCCACTACGTCACTGTTCATGTCCACAGTCCCCACAGCCACTACGTCACTGTTCATGTCCACAGTCCCCACAGCCACTACGTCACTGTTCATGTCCACAGTCCCCACAGCCACTACGTCACTGTTCATGTCCACAGTCCCCACAGCCACTACGTCACTGTTCATTCCACAGTCCCCACAGCCACTACGTCACTGTTCATTTCCACAGTCTCCACAGCCACTACATCACTGTTCATGTCCACAGTCCCCACAGCCACTACGTCACTGTTCATTTCCACAGTCCCCACAGCCACTACGTCACTGTTCATGTCCACAGTCCCCACAGCCACTACATCTGACCGCAGATGCAGTTTATTTGCCAATAGATATGCGCATATTTAGAAGAAAAAAAATGTTGTTTCCAATTGCCATCGCCGATAACTGAAAACCGGTTCTGTTTTTTTTATGAGGGCAACAAATAATGAATATGCATCGGCTGCATTAGCACAATCGAAATAAAATCAGCACATTGATCATATTACGGTAACCAACACAAATCGGTTGCCTTGGCAAAAGGAAAAGGAAAGTCAGTAAGTTAATCGTATCACGGCATTCAACAGCTATTGACTGCAAAAGATATAGAATTAGTATGAAAAACCGTATTACGCATCAACTACATTGATGGAATGGAAGACAAGAGTCAATTTGTTGATCATATAACGATAATCCTACTGGTACATTGACTGTATTGATAGAATGCAGAATTATGTCAGTACATTGATCGTATCGCTATAATCATAATGACATGTCAGCTGCACTGATAGGGTGGAGATGAAGTTCGGACGTTGATCATATTACAGTATTCATGGTGACACACCCTCTGCATTGATAGAGTAGAAGTATAGTCAGTGCACTGGTCATATCATGGTAATCATAATGACACATCGACAGTGTGGATACAAAACCATTGCTGAGGCCTTGTCGGGGGAAATACAGACAAAATGAAAAGAGATCTCAAATAGGGGACGCCAATTTTGCATTCTATCACCATCCCCACCCGAGTGAAGATTGCGCGCCATTCTTGGACACTGTTTCAACTCACTGACGAACAGCCTGTCCTTCCCGGAACTGAGCATTTTGTTTACAGTTATTATCCTTTTTCAATTACTTTCTCTGCCATCAATCTGTAAGGAGGGCCAACCCTACCATTCTAGAGTTACTTTGTGGACAGATTAACACAACACAAAAACCCATCACACACACGCACAAGCACACACACACGCACGTAAGCACATACACACACACAACGCACGCACGCACACACACACACACACACACACACACACACACACACACACACACACACACACACACACACACACACACACACACACACACACTTTTCGCGGAAACGATTAGAATAGTAGCCGTCCTATGATTGGTCCAAGTAATTGCGGGCATTTTCTCTCACTGTGACCGACCACTGGAAGAAGATGAATCTTTGTCTACATCATCCTCACCACTCAAAACCTTTCTTGTAAACAGACATTTCTGTTTCGTGCTTGTTCATAAGATGAAATGGAGGGAGAGAGAGAGAGAGAGAGAGAGAGAGAGAGAGAGAGAGAGAGAGAGAGAGAGAGAAGAAGATAGACAGACAGACAGACAGACAGACAGACAGACAGACAGAGACAGACAGAGAGACAGACAAACTGACAGACAGACACACACATGCACGAACAGACAGACAGACAGACAGGCAGACAGGGGAGGAGGAGGAGGAGGCGGAGGAGGAGGAGGAGGAAAAAAAGAAGAAGAAGAAGAAGAAGAAGAAGAAGAAGAAGAAGAAGAAGAAGAAATGAAAACATGAGAAGGTATATATTTCTTATCACATTGCTTTTAAATGTGTGTGTGTGTGTGTGTGTGTGTGTGTGTGTGTGTGTGTGTGTGTGTGTGTGTTGTAGGCATACATTTAAAACCTGACGGACTGATTAAAAACAGAGAGAGGGAATGGGGAGAGGACAGGAGAGATATGAGAGAGAGAGAGAGAGAGAGAGAGAGAGAGAGAGAGAGAGAGAGAGAGAGAGAGAGAGAGAGACTGTGACACTTTGACACTTCGATATTTTATTGTTGTTACCAAAGAGAGGTGTGTGTGTGTGTGTGTGTGTGTGTGTGTGTGTGTTGTGTGTGTGTGTGTGTGTGTGTGGAGAGAGAGAGAGAGAGAGAGAGAGAGAGAGAGAGAGAGAGAGAGAGAGACTCGTGACTTTAATGTGAGGCCATCAGCCTATTCACATGAGTACGCAACAAGAAATAAATCAATTTTATATCGTTAGAACAAAATTTACCATGACTGCAACAAAACATTCTTCCATGACAGTATGTACATGCAGAATTCTATCTTAATTATACATTAATGCTTCTTAGTACGTTCTTCCTTATGAACATAATGTAAGTATATATATTATTATTTTAAAACTCATGATATGAATGCTGTTGATACTAGCATGCAGAACACATGTTTTCTATTTCATTTCCCTCATCGTATTTTCGTATACATATACAGTGGAGTCCTTTCTACACCTTGTCGTATAATTCTCCGGAAAGCCGTACTATTTTAAGCATCTTTTATTTACTTCGTTTACGCATGCGCCAAATTAGCATATCGCCCTCTACCGTGCAAAGGAAAACCCCGAATCTTGGGTCTGTATAACAATAGCTGCCATGCTAACCTTTGACACTCAGTGTGTGTTCTTCTGTGGTCGTGTTCGTGTGGTGCTGGACTTGTGTTGTTTGTATTCGTTGGATTTAGCAGCCCCATGGATAAATTACTATAGCCTTGTCGCTTTCCATGTATCAGGTTAGTATTTTCCTTCAATTATTTTCACTTTCATTGTAGTTTTCCCTATTTCTTTTCAGCCTGTGACCCTGTCGTATCCTGTCCCCTGGGTCTTGTTGACACTTGACTCGTACACATGTGTCTTGATTGCCTGTTGACCAGAGGAGTCTCTTAATGGTCGGATCCCTAGAATTCAAACTTTAATAATTCAAAGCAACCGTCGGAAAATAATCAAAATGCATATAATAGCTATCATTATTCAAAAAGTTCAAAACCATACTCTTATAATATGGGAAATGAAATGAGGCAGGGAACAGTAAACGATAAACAGTAAACAAGTTGGGTATTTTTTGCTCCCATAAGAAAACCTAACACAGAGTAACTTTTATTCAAGACTGGCACAGCCTTTTAAACTTGAATAAAGTCAGACAAATACATAGACGAACAATCTAATAGTGGAGGAAAAAACAAGCGCAGGCCAACAACTGAACTATCTTCATAGTAATGACTTGGCAAAGATTTGGACTTAAGAGGAGGGGGGGGGGGGGGGGCGCGGAATTTGAAGATGGAGAAACTGGGAACATGAAATTAAGAAAATATGTTACAGATATGAAAACTCTTCACTAGCTGCATAAGGGAACCATCGCAATCCCTTTTGAAGGCAGATATATTTGTATTGCCTGCTCCGAGGCCTTTCGTCCGCTGGGTCGGACTCATCAGGGAGACACGGCTTATAATATGATCTATGGGCAGCCATTTCTTAGCAGACGATCCAGCCTCCCACTGTCGCCCCGTCCGCCTCACGCTCCACCCCCCCCCCCCCTCCACCTCTCCCTCTCTAAGCAGAGAGCGAGAGAGAAAGAACGGGCGAGCTCTCGAGCCGGACTGTGTGCGTGCAGCAGTGTGGGTCGCGCGACTTCATGCTGATTTGCATGTTGACCTACATCTAAACAAGTTCCTCTACGTGTCTTGCTGTTTGCTTTACTGAACTGGCCAAGTTCCTGTCCTACTTTTCATTTCCTGGTTTATCTTATTTACATACTTCATCACTTTATGGTCAATTATTTATCTGTTTCCCTTTGTATTCATTTCATAGGTTTACATGTGTATGTGTATACTGATTTCGTTACTTATTCTAACCTTCCTCTTCCATACATGTTTCCTTATACAATTGATTTTTTTTTTATCATATGCACATTTTCCATACTCATTTAACTTAAACCATTCATATTCCTAGACTACCCCCCCCCCCCCCCCCCATGGTGGCCACGTTTGTTCCCATATTGTGTTAACCGGTCTCTGCAGTCGCTTCCTCCATGACCCCCCTCCCCCCCTCTCCCTCCATGCTCCTTTTTACTTGGTTATTTTTCCCCATTCACCCACTCAAGCACTTACTGTTAGTTAGGCAGAATTATCTACCACTGCAGATATGAATGCTTATCTCACCTATTTCTTCAATCTAAGACATAGGAGCAAGCTTTGTTTATAATTGAATATTTCTTGCAGTCATTGCAACACCAAGCTGCTCTGTAAGTTGCTGGAATGGTGCTCGGTACTTATCCTTGGAATTTATTAGTTTATTGTATATATATATATATATATGAGAGAGCGATATATAATGTTAATATTTGTTTTGGCTGTTGGGTTTTTGGTTGTCTGTTCGTTGTTTTTGTTATTAAACATAATTTGTTCCATTTGAATCGACTTTTGTGTGGCAGATTGAGAGGGGTTGGGGATGGGAAGACTATTGTACTATTAATCTATTAGCGATAATTTATGTACCCTGAGTTATAAAAATGAAAAGACGAATGGTTATAGAAATAAAATAATGACTCTTAAAAAATGCAACCAAAAAAATGCAACAAAAAGTAAAACAAAAAAAAACAACAAAAGGAATGAATCAATTTATCATTTGTCATAAGGCGGGATCCTGAATATTACCGTTTCAGTCTAGACCAAATTTGAATTAGGTACAATAAAAAAACAACAACATGGAATTAACCATCAAGGCCTTAAGTAATGAAAAAAAAAACCCACTGAACCATAATTTTGCAGTCGTTATCCCACTTGCACAAGGGAAAGGGATGGCTATTGTCGTCGCTGTGTGACTGGAGTGGAAAAGGAGGTGGAGGTGGTGGCGTGGATTTATGGTTTGGGATCCTATTGATTACTTCTAAACATCTGTAGGCTAGGAAAATATGAGCTGGTATTTAAAATGCAAGCTCTGCCGATGTTCATGCGAGGAGAGCTCACAGCTGGCGCAAATTTATTGATAGGAGACGTCCTACTCCTCATAAAAGTTTCAAAAGGGGGAGTATTGATTCAATGTAAACGTGAACCCCTTTTGTGGGTATCAAAAATCATATAAACAAATTGACCCCCCCCCTCTCTCTTCTCTGTGTGTGTGTGTGTGTGTGTGTGTGTGTGTGTGTGTGTGCGCATGCGTGCATGCATGTGTATGTACGTACATACACATGCACGCACACACACACACACAGAAACATACAAAAACACACAGGCACAGAGAGAGGGAGGGAGACACACACACACACACACACACACACACACACACACACACACACACACACACACACACACACACAAGAGAGAGAGAGAGAGAGAGAGAGAGAGAGAGAGTAATTACGGGAAGTTAATGGGAAAGTGAGTTCAAACAGTGCCAACACGGGCCATGTTTGCACTCGGATATAGTCAGAGCGTTTCACTACGTGTTGACGCCAGAACTTGATGGCTCTCCCCTTAAACCAAAGGATGTTGACAACCTGCTCAGAAACTGCCCTAAGAATCAACAGAGCAGTTTGACCATCATCCCTCGGTTTCTCTTCTCAACAATATGGGCAATCGATCGATCGGGGAAAAAGTATCCAGGCGATTTGATTTTCTGACCAATTTGGCTCTGCTGAAACCTTAAAAAAAAAGAGGCAGCACAAATGGATTTTGTGTCTTGCCTGGCCTTAAAAGAGCGTTATTAGTCTCTTTGCCTTTCCTGCCTGAGTGAAGCATACGTAAGCGCTGGCATGTCTCCACTGCTCAAGTGAAAGAAAATCAAATGTCACAGAAACCAGCAGCCGTGTCGCAGCGATTTGTTACACGGAGTACTGAGGAATCAAACCCTTTCACAGCCACAAGCATTGTGTGTCTTTGGTCTCAGCTGGTTCGTACTCCCAGCTTGAAACCGTTCAGTTCCAACTCCTGGTAATGCAGCAGTACAATGCAGAGTTATCTAGTCTTCACGGATAAAGCTGTGAGAGAGTTGTGCAGATTTTCTGACACTGTACATACAGCTTTGACCGGTGCTGGAACATAGTTTTAAAGAAATTGAAGAATTCAATTCTATCACGTATTTTCCAACCACAGGGGAAGCTCACTCCTCCATCGTCATGTTAATCATCGTCCATCATTCTAATCCATCACCACGAAGAAAGAAATGCGATGTGTGAGACTCGGCAGCCCTGCAGACTGGGGTTCCATGGTGATCTTTTACATTGCTGTCCTCCCAGCCATGCCCGTGGTGAGGTCCAGTGGGTGCGGGATGTCGTCAAGATTCGTTGGGGATAGGGATGGTAGAGACGCAGCGTCGCCTCCAGGATCACAATTCAGTCGACCCTACCAGTCACAGAACTCTTTATGCGTTGGTGTCTCGGAAAGAAGGCAATGGTTGAACATCGTGAGGAAAAAATCATTTTAACCTCTGTGCTTAAAAAATACCATTTATCTGGTTTCTTTGTGAGTGAAGCTTATTTTAAAGAGGCAAATCAGAAACTAGATTGTTTACACTGTCTTTTTCGCCTATGTCTATTAATATTGATATACTGTCGGGCCTCGTGGTTCGCCGAATTGTTTCAATCTGCTTCCCATCGGTAGAAGGAGACGTCAAAATTCACCTGTTCAGTCATTCCTGTAAATGAGAGGAAGAGGGTGGACAGGGATCAAGGATGGTAGGAGGACAGAGAGGCCTATGAGGAGGGGACATACACACTCAGTTTGGCTCTACGACTGAGCAGTTGGTGTCGTCAGTTAAGCGGTCCGTGGGTGACATGTTGTGTTCGTCGAATCAGAACAAAGACGACTGACCACCCAGCTGACAGAGCAGCAGCGCAGGATTTGCAGGTGGGTGATCTCATGGAGACCTGGCATGACAGCTCCACGGGAACGGCTGACGCTTGGACTGTCACAGGACGAGGCTCGGTGTGGTTGTGCATGGAGAAGAGAAGTATCAGGATGGTGCCGCTGGAGGGTGAAACGTCCGCATGTGTTAGAGAAAAAATCGTCTGTGACATTTTAAAGATAAAGCATGCGATTTCGAACATAAACTGAGTATTGAATGAAACTGCGAACAATTTTCACACACACACACACACACACACACACACACACACACACACACACACACACACACACACACACACACACACACACAGAAAGAGAGAGAGAGAGAGAGAGAGAGAGTTTCGCCTAAGATTTTTTGTATATAGACAGTTCGATAGACCCTGAGTACCCCCTCCGCATTTTTCCTGTTCGCCTAGATTTCCTCACCCCACCTCCAGCCCCACCCCAACCCTATGGCATCAGTAGCAGGTCTCTTCTGAAAGAGTTGCTGAAAGGGTGTAGAAAGTCACAAACAGCACACGTTACAAAACAATGGCTTGATCCATTTGGATATATGTGGAGACAGCTGTCATGATGGGCTGGGCAATGACAAAACTGGACGTATTTGCATAACAGTTTGAAACATGGCAGATGAATTAATTCATCGATCTGGGCTTGCCACAATGATAATTAATAATGATAAATGGGAACATAGTCACTCTATCCACAATGAAGAGAAGGTTTTTAAAACGGAAAGCAAAGTAGTAAACGGAACATAGAAAACGATTCGAGAGCCGGGGAAAATTATGCAATTTAAGCTTGATGGAACTCGTGGGTAAAGATGAACATATTTTCATCGGAGGACCGTCAGTATCTTTTTAACTGGGTATTTAGATGGTGAAAGACTTCATAGTGGTCAGTCAAGTGTAGGTGAAACCAGAACGTCCCAGACAGACATATTCAAAAGAAGAGGGTGCGAAGTAGGCGGGCGTTTAGTGGAAGTTTTCAGACGGCTGAGTTTGGTCGTTGCTTAATTAGCAGTCAGCAAGCGAGTATCGCCCATACGCGCGAGGTTTTCACGACAGAAAGCGTACATGCCCATCAACACGTGTGCTGAATGTAAAAAAGTACGAATTCATCTTGTCAAGAAAAGCGCAGATGTAAGTAATTTCAATGCAATTCAAATTTACATTAGTTCAGTCTGCGTGACGTCATGAGTGTGACGTCTGGGACTGGATCAGAACTGGAGACTAGACCCATGCTCAGATTCAGGGATTTTGAACTACTATTTTAGGCCCAACTTATTTTTAGGTAAGATCTGTGCAT
>CM065726.1:36003396-36008396 GCA_033310375.1 Conus canariensis | reverse complement strand
GTTGGGAGCTAGCCTTTATACTCTACGCCTTAGACATGCATATAGTAAACACAGCCGAAGAAATAAACAAACACAAATTAGCATTTACTCAAGACTAGCATGGCATCTTGATCATAAACTTTGTAAGATTTAGCACACAGTAGAACAGAAACAAATAAGATAACTCTATTTGACTGAAATGAAAGGACATCCTAAACAAATTTTAACTTATACGAAAGGACATCCTAAACGAGTAAGGGAACAGTAAACAGTAGGCCTAAGTAACAAACAAGAAGGATGAGTCTTGCTCCTATGATAAAACAGTAACACGCCTATAATTCCAAACGAAAGTTGCTTACGGCACCAATTCGCCTAGCACAAATGCAGACCAGAACAAACAAGGAAGCATCCACCAAAGAAGAAATATCCAAGCCTGCTCACATTATACTCTGCCCTTGACACCGAAAACATGCAAGTTCTCTCATCACGTAATTGCCTTACTAAGTGAGCAGGATTGCCCATCTTGTTTGATCTTTATGAAAATATATCATCTGCGTTAAAAAAAATTCTTGCTTTAAACACACAGACACACACAGACACAAAGGGACGCACACACACAGACACAAAGACACACAACACACACACACACACACACACACACACACACACACACACACACACACACACACACACACACACACTGACTGAAACCAATTTATTGTCAGATTAACTCATGGTTGTACTGACCGACACAAAGACACACACACACATACACACACACATATACACATGCGCGCGTGCATGCACGCACACACTCGCACGCATGTACACTAACACATACACACTCACACACGTGCGCGCATGCACGCACGCACGCACGCACACATGCACAGAGCATGCACCACGCACGCACGCACACACACACACACACACACACACACACACACACAACTCACACACACACACACACACACACACACACACACACACACACACACACACACACACAAGCATGCACTGAGAGAGAGAGAGAGAGAGAGAGAGAGAGAGAGAGAGAGAGAGAGAGAGAGAGAGAGAGAAGGAGAGATGTTAAACGGATTTTACCTCAATTTAACGATTGACATTTACCAGGTTCAAAGTATCATTCCCTGCCCACGTTTCTCATTTTCGTGTCAATCTGCTAAGAGTTCTCCAGTTAAAAAAGTAATCCACCAAGACACTGAAATCAGCAGTTCCTTCCACTGGGCGCCCTTGATTTTCCGGGTAAGGATTCCATGAGGCTGATTAAAATCCTGGTGGAAGAAAGTCGATAGCTGTCCTCTTTTTACATTTCCATTTGGTTCACAGTGATTCGATTTTCTATTTCCTTCCTTTTCCGTCTTCCCTGTCCTTTTCTGATATCGGCCACAAGGCGTATAACAAATTGCTCTGTCTGTGTGTCTGTCTGTGTCTGTGTCAGTCTCTCTCTCTCTCTCTCTCTCTCTCTCTCTCCTCTCTCTCTCTCTCTCTCTCTCTCTCTCATTTAGATTTGGCAAAAAGATGTGGAACATCGATGAGAATCGAATTATCAGAATGATTTTTGTTATAGAGTGCGGCTGACTAGACATTACCTCCCTTGCCCCGTTTAATGATCTGTTCAAAGTCAGCTGTCATCCATAGCCAGTCTGGATCAATGCTGTTGGTTAGGGTGCCCCCCCCCCGCCCCCTCTCTCTCTCTCTCTCTCTCTCTCTCTCTCTCTCTCTCTCTCTCCTCTCGACGATTTGTGTGTAATGTGTACAGATAGTATGAGAAAAAATGAAGATCACTTTATATTCTATTGTGCAGCTTATAACGATATCAGACAGAAGTCTCAACTTTTCAATATTACTGCGACAGAAAATCCTAACCTATATAGTTTGTTGTCCTTTGACAATAAAAGGATAATAACTCTACTAGCTAAGTATGTTGCAGAGGCATCTAATGTCAGGAAAAAGAAATGCTCGGTAAGAACTTCTGTTTGAGTTGTTTGTTTTTATGTATTCCGTAAGCTGGATGACCTTATTAAGAAAGGTTTATTTTCTGCACTAGTCTAGCTAATGATGAAGCGGGGGGTGATGATAGATGCGACAGTGCAGGAAAGATTTATAACGGTGAATTTATGTGCCTGGGTGAGGCACTTGTTTTTATGATCATGTTGTGACTTTAAAAAAAAAATGCATATTCATTTTGAGTGACGAAAAAGCAAGATATTATTTTCTTTTTCTTCTACATTGCTTCGAGCCTCATCATTAACATTTACGTAATCCGTTGCAATTTATGCTTCTGTGCATCATAAACGTTCTTTTTTCGGCGCTGCAAATGTTCAAGTATACCCCCTTGACATAAAGGCTGTGTAGGCCATTGTCAATAAAAACGTATCTGAAGCGTCTCTCTGTCTCTGTCTGTTTGTCTGTCTGTCTGTCTGTCTGTCTGTCTGTCTGTCTCTCTCTCTCTCTCTCTTCTGTCTGTCTGTCTGTCTGTCTATCTATCTCTCTCTCTCTGTGGAGCAAAAATGTTATGGAACAACACGGAGAATCACATATCAATTTTCTTTTTTAAGCGTCTCTGTCTCTGTCTCCATGTCTTTGACTCTGTTTCTGTCTCCGTCTCTGCTTCTGTCTGTCTGTCTTCCCCTCTCTCTCTCTTTCTCTCTCTCTCGCTCTCTCTCTCTCTTTCTTTCTCTCTCTCTCTCTCTCTCCCTCTCTCTCTCTCTCTCTCTCTCTCTCTCTCTCTCTCCCCCCCGTTCCTCCTCCCCTATTTGTCTATTTTAGTATGGTCCCTCTGTTTCTCTCTGCTTGTGTGTGTGCCTGACTGTGTATCTTCTCTGTATATCTATACGTTAATCTTTCCTATATATCTGATTATCTTTTCTCTCCTTTTGTTCGTCTGATTCTCTCTCTCTCTCTCTCTCTCTCTCTCTCTCTCTCTCTCTGTCTCTCGCTCACTCTCTCTCTCTCTTTCTCTCTCTCTCTCTCTCCTTTCCTCCCTCTCTCCTTCTCTCCCCCCCCCCCCTTCTCTCTGTCTCTCTCTGCCTGTTCATCTATTTCTTCTTCTTGTTCTTCTTGTTCTTGTTCTTCTTGTTCTTCTTCTTGTTCTTCTTCTTGTTCTTCTTCTTGTTCTTCTTCTTCTTCTTCTTCTTCTTCTTCTGTCTTCCCCTGTCTCTTCTCTTCTATAACTGTATCTTCCCTGACCCCCTCTGTATTTCTCTGCATGGCTGCTGGAATCCTTCTGCTTTTTTCTTTTGTCCGTCCTTTTGACTCTCACTTTTAAACTCTGTGTGTGTTTGTGGGCGGAGGGGAGGGGGGGGTGAAGGGGGTGCACGAACGCATGTACGTGTGTGTGTGTGTGTGTCTGTGTGTGCGTATGTGTCTTTATGTGTGTGTGTGTGTGTGTGTGTGTGTGTGTGTGTGTGTGTGTGTTGATGGGTGGGTGGGTGGACGGGTGGATGCGCGCACGCATGTGTGTGTCTGCGTGTCTCTCTCTCTCTCTCTCTCTCTCTCTCTTATATATATATATATTATATATGTGTGTGTGTGTGTGTGTGTGTGTGTGTGTGTGTGTGTGTGTGTGTGTGTGTGTGTTTACGCGTTCGCGTTTACGCGCGGACGGGTTTATGTCTCCGAGTACACGTCGCTGGACCTGAAAAGATTACCTCCTCTTTTCACCCGGCAGGAAATAGCTTTTCACTGATTGCAGTTCCGGCAAATATGGAGAAAGAAAAACTACCTAACCACTCTCTTCCCTTTGACAGCCGAGACATGCTTGTTGTTGCCGTTTTCTGCCATAGGAGCTGGCTGCTCTTTGCATTCTGCAGCGGGCCACGTGCTGTGGGAATTGTGACCAGGCTGATGACACGTTGCAGGAAGACATTTCTTTCGGGCCCTGTCTGTGGTGTAGTGCGGAAAGAGAAGCGTTGGCCTGCAAGCGACAGCACACAACACAAACTGTAACAGGCACAATGTGACACGTAAGCTCTCACATGCGCGCACATATATATATCTATGCTCATTTTCAGTCATCCATATATTCACACACACACTCTCCCATGCACCCACTCCAGAACGTCCGGAATTTCTGGTCGTCAATATTTGACATTCATAGCTGTTGATGATAATTCTTCCCAATGTATCTCTGCCCTCATCTCTGTCCTCATCTCTGTCCTCATCTCTGCCCTCATCTCTGCCCTCATCTCTGCCCTCATCTCTGTCCTCATCTCTGTCCTCATCTCTGCCCTCATCTCTGTCCTCATCTCTGTCCTCATCTCTGCCCTCATCTCTGCCCTCATCTCTGCCCTCATCTCTGCCCTCATCTCTGTCCTCATCTCTGCCCTCACCTCTGTCCTCATCTCTGTCCTCATCTCTGCCCTCATCTCTGTCCTCATCTCTGCCCTCATCTCTGCCCTCATCTCTGTCCTCATCTCTGCCCTCATCTCTGTCCTCATCTCTGCCCTCATCTCTGCCCTCATCTCTGTCCTCATCTCTGCCCTCATCTCTGCTCTCATCTCTGCCCTCATCTCTGCCCTCATCTCTGTCCTCATCTCTGCCCTCACCTGGACCCCGTCCTTCGTCCACTTCCAACATCATGCCTTCTCTCTCTCTCTCTCTCTGTCTCTCTCTCTCTCTCTCTCTCTCTCTCTCACACACACACACACACACACACACACACTGAGAGAGAGAAAGAGAGAGAGAGAGAGAGAGAGAGAGAGAGAGAGAGAGAGAGAGAGGGGGGGGAGGCAGACAAACAGACAGACAGACAGACCGACAGACGACAGACAGACAAACACTAAACGCAGGCTAGGGCCATTGTGCGGACAATGCATTCTTCTAGTTGGCGACAGTGATCAAACCTTACACGGCTACTCCTGGTCATCCATAGCTTCAAGGTCAGTGATTCCCCTCATTTCCCCGACGTGTCCAGTCATCAATCAGACGACCGGACTTGCCCTCTAGGTCAGCTGGCGCACCGACCATCGACGGGGGGGGGGGGGGGGGGGGGGAGGGGG
>CM065726.1:35978396-35998396 GCA_033310375.1 Conus canariensis | reverse complement strand
TGTGTTTTTTCTCAGTTTCGTCTCACAGATGTGTGAGCCATCTTTCCTTCGCATTCTGTATTCCTTCACTGACCCTCTTGTTCACAGCGCTGTATTCTCTGCCCCCTGTCCTCCCCCCCCCCTCCCTCAGTCTTCTTCAGAAGTTTTCATCTCCTTTTCGTATCACACATCTCCAGGATATTCCTTGCGATCCATTGACGCATTCCAAGGACCTCTGTTGCTGTTCAGTCATCATACGGTTCAAACTGTTTTTCAGGGCTTCCAGTTCTTCTTCCAGCGATGGTAGGGGGTGGGAGGAAGGGGGGCGAACTTTCTTCCTACGGATGGTCAAAGTTGTACAGCGGTTTCAGGATCTTTATTATAATAATAATAATAATGAATACTTATATAGCGCCTATTCTCGGCTAGAGACCAAGCTCTAAGCGCTTTACAATCCACATTCGTTTACACAACGGGCTGCCTACCTGGGTAGTGCCGACTGAAGAGCTGCCAGCTGACGCTTCATTCAGTCGTTTCCCGTGTCATCCAGTCAATATCGTTCAATATCGATCACTCATTTTCCTTACTTCCTTCATTCTTTCCATTTCTCACGCAGGGTGCATGCTATGTTTAACGTGTCAACCATACCAACGGCCAAACTGGCCTTCTCTTCCGAAAGCTGGTGATGGGATTTTACGTGTGTGCAAGATGTTATGCGTGCGTTCACACACGGAACCTCGGTTTATAGTCTCATTCGAAGGACTGTATGGGAAATGGAGTCAGAACCAATGTTAACTCCGAGGGAAAAATCCCCCTGTACCGAAACGGCCCGGCGGAGATTCGAACCTGCGACCTCAGGATCACAAGTCCGGCGCTCTACCAACTGAGCTATTCCGGCCCCAAAATGAAATTTAAGACGGCTGTTTTTCACTCTTTTGAAGTTCTTAAAAACTTATTTCAAAGTTCATCGTGACAACAAGGTCGTGGTCATAATCAACGTCAGCCGCTGGAAATGTCTTTTTTCTCCCTGTTGACGCCAGATCTGTTCCATAACTTTTCCAAGAACACGGTCTATCAGTCTGTGACACTGACCATTTGGAGAGTGACATTCATGTTCGTCGTCAGGATGCTTTATGCTCACCTTGAGAAAAAAAGAAGCATGCCGACACCTAAGCTTAATGATAGCAGAACCCTGTAGTCTAGGTTTAATTATGATGGAATGTAACGATCTAAGACTGGTATTAACAGTGCAACAGTCTAAGGTTAATGATAGCAAGTGCAACAGTCTAAGGTTAATGATACAAGTACAATAGTCTAAGGTTTATGATGGCAAGTGCAACAGTCTTAGGTTAATGATAGCAAGTGCAACAGTCTAAGGTGAATGATAGCAAGTGCAACAGTCTAATGTTAATGATAGCAAGTGCAACAGTCGAAGGTTAATGATAGCAAGTGCAACAGTCTAAGGTTCATGATAGCAAGTACAACAGTCTAAGGTTAATGATAGCAAGTGCAACAGTCAAAGGTTAATGACGAGGTGCTACAGCCTAAGGTTCATGATGAGTCCCACACTCTGCGCGTAATGGTAACTTAGAGCTACACCGTAAAGGTGGTGATAACAGAGTGCTACATTCTGCAGGTAACTGCAACAAAATGCTATGGTTTAATTGTAATTGTAACTGGGTGCTACAATTCAAGATTTGTGATTACAAAATCATACATTAAGGTCAGGTGAAAAAAAATACTCTGCTGCGTAAGATTAATGTAACAGAGTCATCTGCCAAAGGCTAATGAGAAAGTGCTTGGGGAGGGGGGGGGGGGGGGGTTGAATCCATTTTCCAGTGTGGATCAACCAGTACTGGTGTTGACCTCTTTTGGCCCTTGCACCTGAACGGTTCTGACGTGCGTGCTCTGCTGACGTCAGCATCACTTTAACATGGCCTTCTGGATTCTGCAGTCATCCACTTCATCCGTTTGGGAATAGCAGTTGGACTCCATGCGTTGACTATTGCCCTGCCTCTTCCTCTCCCTTTGTCGTCTGTGTGTCTGTCTGTGTCTGTGTGTCTGCCTGCCCGTCTCTCTCTCTCTCTCTCTCTCTCTCTCTCTCTCTCTCTCTCTTATATATATATATGTACATACATTTAAATCTTTTAAACTGTTATGTACATACATAATATATATATGTAGATATGTATATATAGATAGAGATAGATAGATAGATAGATAGATAGATTTAGGTGTAGGTGTATGTGTTGTTTGTTTTTTTGTTTTTATTCTGTAGTTTTTCTGGCCCGTATTTCTTTTTCTTCATTTTACCACGCTCTCTCTCTCTCTCTCTCTCTCTCTCTCTCTCTCTCTCTCTCTCTCTCCACGTACACACACACACACACACACACACACACACACACACACACACACTTGCTCTCTAGTTCTCTGTATCTATTACCCCCCCCCCCCCTCAAATCCAATGTTTTTCTATTTCTCTTTCTTTCTGTTTGTTTTCCATTGTTGTCTGTGCCTCTCCTTTATACTCTCTCCACCAACCTTCTTGCTCTCACTGTTTTTGTACTTGTAGTGTTTCTGTGAGTATGCCCCCCCCCCCCCCCCCCAAAAAAAAACAACAACAACAAAAAAACCCAATGTTTTTCTATTTCTATTTCTTTCTGTTTGTTTTCCATTGTTGTCTGTGCCTCTCCTTTATACTCTCTCCACCAGCCTTCTTGATCTCACTGTTTTTGTACTTGTAGTGTTTCTGTGCGTACCCCCCCCCCCCCACACACACACACTATCTCTCTCTATTTCTCACGTATACACACACGCGCGCACGCACACACGCACAATGTCTCGCGCGATCTCACGTGCTTGGTTTACTGTGCATCTTATATTCATGATATAGGCACAGTCCCGGACTGGCACCGACTGACACACACACGCAACCCCCGGGGGAAATCAGGTGTGCAAGCGACAGGTCCTGCTGCCCTGCCACATCAGCGACTAATTAAACCTTGATGGGCCTCTTTGACTGCCAGACAGATAGACAGACACGAGGAGGGACGACGAGGACTCCTCACAATAGGGAAATCCGTTCAAAAGTGATATGATTTCCATCCGTCTCCTCTGCTCGTGGTTCGTTCCCTTTTGGGAAAGAGCGTCTTCTTCTGGGCGGCTGAGGTCTCTTCTGTTAATCTGCTCGCCGAGTATGAGAAACCCGCTGGGTTTTGGTGAAGATGGTGGACAATTCCGTTTTCTTTTTAAAAACGTCTTGTCCTCGGTTGCCTTGGTGATAAGAGATGGTGGTTTTCCTTTTGAGGTGGACGGTGGTGACTCTTTGTGCGTGTATTGGTGACTGGCATTACCTCTGTTGTGTGAGCGGACCAGCTGTGCGCATTCATGGCTGATTTGGATGCTGGTACTGATCGTATGCTTCCCGAGTTCGATTGTCGGCAGAAAAACGGTAGTATTGATGTCAGCCGCCGTACACAGTTCATCGGCTTTTCCGCCGATCATTGTTCTATGACAGGACATAGTAGTACAAATCCGTGGCGTAAGTAGATCACCACGGCCTTTTCTTTTCACGGTGAAGAGCGAGATAGGTTGCTTCCCTTTCTGTGGGGCGCGTTCCGGTCCCTCTTGCTTTCAAGCCACACGTCTCAGTCAGGATTTTGCAGCAGATGGCTGTATAACGCATGCAAGCGTTTCATGGTGCAGCATAAATGTGGGTCATAGATCGAATTAAACTAATGATAGATCAAATGAGCACACACACACACACACACACACACACACACACACACACACACACACACACACACACACACACACACAATAATTTCACATGTTTTTAGGGGCTTTATTCGATTATTTCATTCACAATCTAGTATTACATTATCTGCCTCGCAACTGACGTCACATTTGAGGCCTTGGCACTCACGCGTGACCTTGCCTTCGCCTGGTGGTCTCCCGCAAAACAGTTTAATTCCTTTCATTTTAATGTGTCTGCTGGGAACCACCTGGTATGTACCTTGATAGGCATAGCAAAACACTTTAATTCCTTTCATTGTAATCTGTCTGCTGGGAACCACCTGGTATGTACCTTGATAGGCATAGCAAAACACTTTAATTCCTTTCATTGTAATCTGTCTGCTGGGAACCACCTGGTATGTACCTTGATAGGCATAGCAAAACACTTTAATTCCTTTCATTATAATCTGTCTGCTGGGAACCACCTGGTATGTACCTTGATAGGCATAGCAAAACACTTTAATTCCTTTCATTGTAATCTGTCTGCTGGGAACCACCTGGTATGTACCTTGATAGGCATAGCAAAACACTTTAATTCCTTTCATTATAATCTGTCTGCTGGGAACCACCTGGTATGTACCTTGATAGGCATAGCAAAACACTTTAATTCCTTTCATTATAATCTGTCTGCTGGGAACCACCTGGTATGTACCTTGATAGGCATAGCAAAACACTTTAATTCCTTTCATTGTAATCTGTCTGCTGGGAACCACCTGGTATGTACCTTGATAGGCATAGCAAAACACTTTAATTCCTTTCATTGTAATCTGTCTGCTGGGAACCACCTGGTATGTACCTTGATAGGCATAGCAAAACACTTTAATTCCTTTCATTATAATCTGTCTGCTGGGAACCACCTGGTATGTACCTTGATAGGCATAGCAAAACACTTTAATTCCTTTCATTATAATCTGTCTGCTGGGAACCACCTGGTATGTACCTTGATAGGCATAGCAAAACACTTTAATTCCTTTCATTATAATCTGTCTGCTGGGAACCACCTGGTATGTACCTTGATAGGCATAGCAAAACACTTTAATTCCTTTCATTATAATCTGTCTGCTGGGAACCACCTGGTATGTACCTTGATAGGCATAGCAAAACACTTTAATTCCTTTCATTATAATCTGTCTGCTGGGAACCACCTGGTATGTACCTTGATAGGCATAGCAAAACACTTTAATTCCTTTCATTGTAATCTTTTTTCTTGGAACCACCTGGTATGTGCCTTGATAGGCATATCAAACAAAAGAAGGAGAATCAATTTTCAGACACAGTGAAAAATCATCGAAACAATTTCATTGTGGTTGTCTATAGACACTCGACTCCTTAAGGAAGTCATTGGTGCCTTAATTTTCATTTCTCCAGTCTTCAGTAACAGTGGTGGTCGTTAACGCGGCTGGTATCAAAGCTACAGAGTTGCTGGATTATATAAAAAGTGACAGTAAATTACTCCGTACCATATGAAGAATAAAACTCATGACAAAAGTGCGTCTCAATTGTCGATTCAGCTCGTTTGCTGAAGGATCGCATACACACAGACTCGCCTATTGAGCGGCATCGTGACGATCAGTCACGTCAGTATCATGACGAAACTACTGTATTCTTTCCTTCTTTCCAATATACAGCTAGTCATTTGGAGTTAATTTTTCATTTTATTCGGGCTGGCTTAGCGGGAAGCACTACACTGACCTATGCCTATACAAACTTTGCACACAAAACACCACTTTCCTTTCTAGCCCCCGTCTCCCACTTTCCTCTCTATTAACTTGCCGACCATTTCATCTTATTATTCATTGAATCTCTCTCTCTCTCTCTCTCTCTCTCTCTCTCTCTCTCTCTCTCTCTCACACACACATACACACACACACACACACACACACACACACACACATACACACACACACACACACACACACACACACGCGCGCGCGCGCGCGCAAATAGCATAATAGTCACCCCAAGTTATTTGAATACCTATCTTTCTATATGTATGTATGTGTTTGTACATGTACATATGTAAGTATGTATGTATGTGTATATATATGTATATATATATATATATATATGTTTATATAAGTGCATATATGGCTGTATGTATGTATGTATATCTATATGTTTGTATGTTGATATAGATAGATAGACAGATAGATGGAGAGAGAGATGGATGCAGAGGGAGGTGGTGGTTGGAGGGAGAGACAGGAATAATAATAGTATAAAGCAGAACAAGGCCAAGTAAATGAGTACTGAATGTAAGAAGAACAGCAGTTGATCAGATTGGAAAATGGTAGAAATGTAATCGCAATGTCTTTGTCACAGTGCTGACATATCTTGGCAAAAACAGTTACCTACATGGTAAAGACGTATTGATTACTTTAATTTCAGATTTATGCCAGCGTTTTTGTGGTGTCTAGCGAGTAGAACTTCTTGAATTTAAAGGAAGTCAACGGGAGACTTTTTTTTTTCATTTATGCTATAAAATAGTCACCCAATGTAACATTCAATAAACCGACATTTTCAATTTTTAAAAAGTCAGCTCCAGATACCTTACATATTGACAATGAAAAAGTTATTTCAACGTTTTGAAATGTTTTTTTTTTAAGAAAACGATATGGGAAACACACATTCTGTTTGTAACTGTGCTTTTGATGTCCTTGACTTTATCACTACACGTGCACTGCTTTGCCTGATAGCAATAGTTAATGATAATGAAATGATCTATGTGTTGCCTAAAGAGATGTGTCAATTATTATCAGAAAAGGGTCTTATTTTGATGTTGTGTTTTTGTTTATTCTGGTCATCATTGCTTTTGTACAGTACCGTAAATCATGCACGTTAGGAAAACATGGATTATTTTTTGTAGCCCAGTTTTAGGACTACTTATCCATTATACTACTCATAGCGCATTTTGATTAACACCACAAGCGGAACTCTAGAGCAAATAGAAAATTAGTGGAAAATTCACATTGAACATCGCTTCTTAACTTTGTCTTCTGGAATACTGACCTCTTTCATGTCAGGTTAAATTATGTGAAGGGAAAAGATGTGTAAACAATCTGATGTAAAAACAAAAAAACAGTTTATTCAGCTTTTTTTTTTTTACTTTAACACACCTGGACAGAGAATGACACAAAAGTCTTGCCCAGCGTTAACTAATTTCATGATAGCTTAATATTCTAAACTGGCAAGGAGGCAACTTGTTCCTGTAGTATGTGAAAACACTATGACTTCTACTTCTATTGTTCTTCTCATTTGACTCAGTGGGGTTTAGAGAGGCAACACATGTCGTGGTCAACGCCACTGTGTGCCAGATGTGTTGCAGATAACAGTTGAGACATTAATTACTGCGTCTATGCTGTGCTACATAAGTTCTGCTGGAATATTATCGATGCTTCAATCCTTTCCACGTTTCAGCAATTCAACTGCAGCTGTGAATTGTTCACGGAGTGTTATGAAAGTCCGGAAACTGAAATATCCACCTGTCCGATTGTCCAAGACAACTGAACACTATGACGGACAAGTAGATTATGATCCCAGCACGTGTCCGTTGGGCAGCCAATTTTTGACTGTGTCAGTGATAGAGTGACTGAGCAGTCAGTTTCAATGCAGACCAGTCGCACTTCCCTTCTTTTCAACGTTCACATATCCAACCTTTCCATTCTCCAACCCCCGGTTTTTTTTTTTTTTTTTTTTTTTTTTTTTTTTTTTTTCAGAACAACCCCCAGCAGAGTGGAATCGCACTGAAACGGCGTATTAAAATGCTTCATCTACATAGAAACATTTTGCTTTTATCTTTTTCTTTTTTGATAATATGCGTATAAACTGGATTTATTATGGAATTTGTTTATAACGAGTGAGAGAAAGTGTGTGTATGAAGAATGTAAACAATTTAGAGATTGCTTTATTTTAGATCAGTCCAGAAAGTAAATTGGGGAACCATAACCATGTTCATTGTACAGTTGTTTTTTTTTTTTTTATATAAATATACACTCTCATACTCAGTGGGAAACATTTTTCAATTTATACTCTGTATCATTACCGAAAGAATATATTTTCCTATGTTTTATGTTTAATTTCTCGTTCTCGAGTCTTCATCTGGTGTGTGCAGAGCATGTCATGTTGAATTGTGTCTGTTGACGTGTCTACCGATGGTTATTATTATAAAACGTCTCTATACATAAGGAGGGCAAGTAGAAATTTGAGAGGACAACCAGATTCTTCTAGCTGCTTGTTTGCACAACTAGAAATGATCCGTGAATCTCTGGCGCTGTAAGTTATCCTCATTTGACGAATCTTGTTCTCTAAGCTCACTCGGGCCTCTTTTGCTTTGGTTGTTGTAGCGTTCGGAGCAATATTCAGTCCAACTTTCCATGATGTCTTCTTCCTGCGTGACAGTGGCCGTTATTTTCTAAATGGTACTGGCGGTAATTCGCTCTTGTGTATTGTCACGTCTTTCAAAACTTTCGAAGCTTTCTTTCAACGTGTCACTGTTCTCTAAATTTTTCTCAGTGTGCTTACGCTCTTCTTCAATCTAGCTTTCCTTTGCATTCTTCATTTCTCCACTGATTCTTGTTTACAGTGGTATATTTCGACCTCAAAGCCTTCATGAGAGGTCACTCATCTTCAGCATATCGCTTGCGATCCATCGCTTTCATTTGCATCAGTTTATTAGCTGTTCCTTTAATCACTTAGTTGAAGTTATTTGTGAGGCTTTGAGACCTTCATTCAGCAGTAGTAATGGAGGGAAGTTTTCTCCTATGGTATTTTTCAGCGATATCAGGATCTTTCAATTTGTCAAGATTGAATATCAGACGGCAGTTTTCACCCTGTGTTGTTCTTTAAGCGTATCTTAAAGCTCATTATGACAAGGTGGTGGTCACTACCAACGTCAGCCCTTGAAAAAATAATCGTTTTATCACTGCTGATGCTAGATACACCTTGTTTCTTCAGAAGAATGCAGACTTTCTGGCTGTGCTTTTGACTGTTTTAGAAGTGCTATGTTTTGGAAGTGTTATCGGGATCCTTTACGCTCAAGGAGAGTGCTAGGAAGGACCGAGTCGTTATCATCGACGTATTTCAGCAGGCGTAATGTCATCGGTGATCCAATTCCAGTAGGAACCACTTAAATTCGCCTTAGGCATCAACGTTGACATTCCAGTCATCCTGAGCAGTGAGGATGTCTTTCCTGTCAACCTTTTTCAAGGCAGCTAATAGCTGAATTTAATATTCTTTGATCTGGTCATCATCATAGTTCGATGTGGGAGCGTACTTATGTACTTCTGTGATGTTCAATGGTTTTGCTGGCAAGTAAAACCCCACTTCTGTACATGTTTCTCAGTTCTTGTTGTTCTTGTTGTTGTTTTACTCAACTGTAGTGCAGGACATTCCCTGCTTCTGTTGAACTTTTCTTCCATCTACCTTTGCAAATGCTGAGAATGTGCCAGAGGTATCTATCCATCTCATGGATCAGTTCTTTCAGTTTTCTTACCTGCCAGAGTGTTCTTACGTTTTCGATCGCAAATGTGATGATGTTCCTACCATTTATATTCTCTGGTCTTCCCTCAAGAGCACTCTGTTTGCCTCCGCCCTGGTGGCGGTTGTCGTTAACCTGATCCGGTATGATCTCTGCATTTTCTTCTTCCATGCGGTGCATCTTGGTTAAATCGAACCTTGCAAAACCCATCTCTAGGTTGGATTTTCTTGTTGGGGTTACGCCTACATATGACAGATAGCAACGGGTTCTATGGCTACCGGGATCAAAAGAGAACCTGCGACTTGAAATAAAAGCAGTATGTTCAGCTAGATATAGAATATTTTCTAAACTCGCTTTGAAAGTGCCCAAGTGTGTTTAAAAATTGAGTGTTGGCAAGGAATCATATAGTCTTGCGTCTTTTATTCAGCAAATCAAACGGGGTGTTAAAATAAACCCAAAATGAAGTTTTTTGCACGGAGACATGGTCAATCATATTTAAGAATATAATGAAAAACTAAAATCATGATATAAGAAATACTTTGTCAGAAATTCTTGACAACAAAGGCAAGAATAGCCCCCTTTTATGTTCAGTATTTAAGAATACTTTCGATTACCAATGGGAGATGTTGTGGAAATGGGCAAGATCGTACACATCGAATTAGTTTCTTTTTTTTGTGTAAAATATGCATTATATCATTGTATAAATTGTCTTCAATGAAACACGTTAGCATACAACTCACATTTTTGCTGACCATTTGTGAGAATCAATTTCTGTCTTGACTATAAGGTTATGTGCATGTATATAATATATATATATATATATATATATATATATATATATATCAACGTAAATCTTATCCTAGCAGCAAATGGGGTCAATGATACGCCGTCATGGAAGCAGGGTAGCTCATATTGTCTGTCCTCCGATTTATCAGTTATCTTGGTTCTCCTTCGGTGTCAAAAGGAGATTTACCGCCTATAAATGTGGGGTATTCTCACCACCAAGTATACACAAACAGAAAACAACGGCACCTCCCCCCCCTCCCCCCCCCCAAAAAAAAAAAAAAAAAAAAATCAGTGAATAAATACAGCAGGCACATCGCTGCCAGTGACTTGTTTTCATACAGAGTCAGTCTGCATTCATTGTGCGTGTTTTTGTTGTTGTTGTTGTTGTTGTTGTTGTTGTTGTTGCTTTTTTTGTGAAACAACTGTGCTACATAAATCTTTGGTAGCAGCCGCATGTATCGCTCCGGTGCTCCACTCTGAGCTTTGTTCGCTGATAATCTCTAAAGTTAAACAATAAGCGCCCCTACTGGTTTTCTGTGTAATTTGAATAGCAAACAATGGATGTCCTGCCGACGCTCATAGTTCTCTCTACATCAGTCATGCTGACAAAAATCAGAAAGCATATACAACTTGTGTTTCGTGTTAGATTAGGAAAAGATCATTCTCTTTGCTTGGGCCCGAGGGAGAGGGCCAACATGGCAAGACGGATTAGTCTTCACTGTCGCTCAGTAGACTGCGACGTGACAAGATTGATTATGCTTGACTACGGTAAGCAGATTACCACGTGACAGGGGAGATAACACTTCACTGGCGTTCATCGATTGCTGTGTGACAGTGTTCATTACACGTGATTACTGCTATGCATGTTGCTGTATTACAGAACACATCAGACTTAACGGCCGTGCCATATGTTTCTACATGACAAGATGGATTAGAATCCTTGCAGACTGCTGTATGACACGCCGGATTACATGTCATTATTGTCCAGTAGATTGCTGTATGACAGGACAGGCTTCAGCTAGTTGGTAGTCTGCTTTGTGAGCGGATAGGTTACACTTCATTTCTGTTCAGCAAAATGCTGTATGACACAAATGTTTCCTGTTACTGTGAGTTGCAATATCTGCTGAGGTCTGACATATACAAACATATTGAATAATATGGTTTACCATTGCTGTCAGTATGACACATCTGCCAGCTTTACATTGTTTTTCTCTCAACCCGTGTTCTGAATAATTCTTACAGCACCCATAGATATCTTAATCGAAAACAGAATATATCAAATAGTCCATTTTTGTTCATCCTGAACACTGAAATATTTCTTTCTAAAACTAAATGTCATGAGTACCTCTTGTTAATTCGAAACATTTTTTTTCGTCCGGGTCTGTAGTCTTTTAAACTATAAACAGGATGATTAAAAGGCAGTAGTGAAAGAACATCAGCGAGCCTTGACCTGAACGCGGCTTTGCTATCTTCTAGTGCAATGAGTTATGGAGGAAAGAACTTACATAGAGTAAGGGTGGGGATAGAACTACATCTCTGAAAACCTTTCACTGTCGTTTTTTTACCCCGGAGTTTGTTCCTATTCACACATGGAGAGACCATTGTCTTCGGGAATCGGCTGGGGATGTCTGAGAAAGACAGAGTGATTAGACTAAAGGGCTCTCCAGCTTGCTAATAATTCCAAAATGAAAGATGCTCCAAGGACTCACTGAAAGGGAATGAGAGTGATGAATCCATTGGTGCCAAGCAAATACGACTTGAAATACACAATAATCGTTCTACTCACCTATGCTTTTCACAGTACACTACCACCATTTTCCCTCTTTTCCCGAACTTTTCTTTCTATTTCCAATTATCTGCAACCTTTTTCTTTCTATTTTTTTTCCTTACCGTCTTCTTTCCTATTCCTTTTGCCTTTTCGCTTTAAGCGGATTTGGTGCAGCGTACACCAGTAAGTCCGAGCGCAATGATACCACCTTATTAAACCTAAGATTTGCCTCGTTTTACTTTTTTTTTTTTTTAACTTTTCTTTCCTTTTCTCATTTTTTCTTGACTTTTCCCATCCCCCTCCCTCACGTTATCGTACTTTTTCTTAATGTTCCTAACTTCCGTTCTCCCATTCATCCAACCACCCATTTTGTCCTCCTTTCCCCCGAGTCTTCACAATCCCCCCGCCCCCAATCTTTTTGTACCTTTCCATTATCCCCGCACTCCCATTCGTATGTACTCTCCTCTTCCGTTTCCTTTGCTTACCTTTTCTTATGTCCCATCTTTTCCCATCATAGTACTGACTGCCTAAACGTGACTATAGGCGGGTAATGTAGCCTTTTGGGGAGGCATGATCTGTGTACCATCGTGGATTGTACCTCAGTATCATGTTACATTCAATTGTCATTGTCACATAACATATTGGCAAAGGAACGACCCAAGCATGTAGCACTAAACAGTTTGATATCCAGGCGTAAAACATTTTTCACTTCTCACACCGTGAAACAGGGTAAGAATGTTGGGACTGCTGGGTTTGTTGCTGAGACTCGGCCGAGGCTGCGAGAGCAACTGCCATGGTGAAACGTCGGAAATGTTTGTAAAGGGTTAGAATTGTTGGCAAAGTAGAAACATATATATCAGTAAATGGATGAATAAATAAATAGATAGATGAATTAACTAAGTAAATAAATAAATAAAAGTCAACAAGAAAAAATGGAAATTTCTGGCTTTAGATTTATTAATAGTAGCCATTATGGCCTTACAAATTTCTTAACATTCACACACACACACACACACACACACACACACGCGCGCGCGCGCGCGCGCCGCGCGCTGGCACGCACGCTCGCTCGCTCACACGCGCACGCACGCACGTACGTACGCCCCCCCCCTCCACCCCCCCTCCCCACACACACACACACACAGATTAAGCAAAAAGAAACGAGACTACGCGTCGGTGAAAAGTGTAGTATTGAGAGATGACTAGAAGAAAAAGAGATAATTAAGATCTTGCGAACACAAGCCGCCGTGGCGAAGTGGTTAGCGTCGCGGACTCCCAGCTGGGAGGTCGTTGGTTCGATTCCCATCAAAATGTAAGGCCATATGGGATTTTTCTGCCCCGACCGGCTCCTACACAAAGTTGAGTTTGCTACGGGCTCAATTGGGAATACTGGGACCATACAGTCAAATTTCATCCACTAAAGGGATGAGTCTCTGACAGTGTGCTCAATTTTTCAGACCAACACTGCAGGTGTCTGTATCTCTCGGACCTGGTTGACGCTGGGATATATTATGAAAGTAAGCGTGGAGTACAGCCCTGTCATGTAATCTCAAACCAGAATGGAAATCCGTAGCATCATCGTCATCATCCTCATTCTTCTCGATCAGCATTTTTTAAAAAGTCTCAAATTATGTGGCCCTTCATGCCCTGGTGGCCACACTTTCCATCTCCTCTCCTCGTCTGTGGTCTTGGTTTGATTTGTCGGGGTCACCGGTATTGGCAAGTTCATGGGGCTGTCGTTGGACGGACGTGTTGGCGCCCTCCGGAGGGAGAGCTCACTCATGCCCGCTCCGCGACTAAACAGTTACTGTTGTGAGTAGGGGCTTAGTAGATGGTGTCCTGCGTATATCAGATCAGAGCAGGCACAACACCACCGAAGTGACTCGGCAGTAGTGCAGTGTCTCCTCCGGTGGGTTGCCTCTTGACGACTTGACATTGACTGCTTCCTGTGGATTGCCGGTGCCGGAGCTGCGGCGGGCCGGTGTAACAGCCCGTTCTTACCCCCCTCTGGAACTTACCACGGGGTAAGTCTGGGCAAGCCTGCTTTTACCCGCGGGGGTCATTCTAGGACTAGCTAGAACTTACCCCCCCCCCCTAGTTGGGGGGGGGAGGGGGGCGCTTAGAGTCTCTTGAGTACCTGTGTACCTTAGCTCGTACAATGCAGATGACTAGTGGTCAGTGACACTGACCACTGGTCAAAATGACGTAAATCGGAGATTTTAACTATTTAACAGCTAATTAGTGTTTCCCGAGTGCTTGTGTACCTTGTACAATGTAGATTACTTGTGGTCAGTGCCACTGACTACTGGTCATTATGACGTAAATCGGAGATTTTAACTATTTCAAGCTAATTATAGTCTCCCGAGTACCTGTGTACCTTGTACAATGCAGACGACTGGTGGTCAGTGCCACTGACAACTGGTCACTATGACGTAAATCAGATATTTCGACTATATTACAGTTAATCAGTGTCTCATGAGTGTTTGTATACCTTGTGCAATGCAGACAACTGGTGGTCAGTATCACTGACCATTGGTCACTTTAATGTCTATCAGAGATTTTAACTATTTTTACAGCTAATTAGTGTCTCCTGAGTGCCTGTGTACCTTGTACAATGTAGATGACTGGGGGGTCAGTTCCATTTAGGGGGGGGGGGGGGTAAGTTCCAGCTAGTCCTGGAATGACCCCGGGGTAAAAGCAGGCTAGCCCAGACTTACCCCGGGGTAAGTTCCAGAGGGGGGAGGGGGGGGGTAAGAATGGGCTGTTACACCGGGCTGGACTGTGGCTGTGTTCGGGAAGGTGGGGAGGGGGTGGGGGTGGTCGGAGTGAGCGGCGAGGGTGCAAAGCCACTGAGGTGGCACAGAAGATAGGACAGCGAAAAGAAAGAAAACAAAACATCTTTGCGAACACGTGGAATCGCATCACCGACTTTCCGAAGAGATAGCCAGTTTTGCCGTCAGTATAGATGACATGTATTCATACAGTATACAATGCCCCGTAAGAACTGGAGGAATGAGCGCATGTCTGCAACCCGTTGTTTATACGCAAGCGTGGGTTGTAAAGCGCCTAGAGCTTGTTCTCTTACCGAGGGTAGGGGCTGTATGATGAAGAATGATGATGATGATGATAACAATAACAACAACAATGATGACGACAACGACAACAACAACAACAACACCAGCAACAACAACAACAACAATAATAATAATAACAAAAATAATAATGATAATAATAATAATAATGATAATGATGATACTACTACTACTACTAATAATAATAATAACGATAATAATAATATAAAAAGAAGAAGAAGAAAAAGAAGAAGAAGAGAAGTTAGCGGACAAGAAAGCAAGTTTGTTCCATGCAGATAGCACTTAACAACAGAAAGAGTGCTGTCTGAAAGTCATGGTAAAGGCACGAGGGGTCTGAAGGAGAGTACCAACAGAGGAACGTAAGGGCCGGGCAGGAACGTACAGCCGGTGAAGATCAGAAAGATGTAACGGAGCTCGAACATTCTGAAACAGGAAACCAGTGATAACAATGAAGGAGAAGAGCAACATGACTATAATTGGAACACCTGGACATTAGTCCGGCTCCATTCTTTTCTTCTTTCTGTGATTGATGAATAAGATGTTTTGGACAGACAGCGAGAATTGAATTACAATAATCCAGCCGTGAAAAAACTGAAGCACTGTTTAAGGTTTGGGTCGTATCCTTGGAAAGAATATGCCTATTGGAACTAATGCGTTGGAGTTTCAGACAATACAAACGACAGACTGAGGAGGTGTTCCGCTGAAATGATAGTCGCATCCATCTCATCCTGGAGTAAAAAGTAAGGAGTATAGGAATGGGAAGGAGGTAGTTAGAACAACAAGTAGGTAAACATAAGAAAAAGCAGAATTACATAGAAAAAAGTGGGAAACAGGTGAACATTTTTTGGGGGAAAGCATGGTCTTATTTCTATGTTTAACTATGATAGTGTGTGTGTGTGTGTGTGTGTGTGTGTGTGTGTGTGTGTGTGTGTGTGTGTGTGTGTGTGTGTGTAATGGCTAGAAATAAATAGAAAGACATAAAAAAGATACAGACTTTGATCATGCTGAGTTTTCTTTTACATCTCCGCCTTCTCATTTCTAGATAAATCTTACTACATAATTTTAAAATTTTTCCCCTTCGTTTTAGTGCTCATCTTTGCATTTTGAAACATCTCGCTAATAGACAGTAATAACTATGATCTACCCGATCTCGGGGATATTTCTGTCCATTTATGTTGAAGTGCTTCTAATCAGAAGGTAACTAAGATCCGTCAGCAAGTCTAATGATTTCTTAGGGAAAACGGCTGTCGCTGGCTAGTTCTACCAACCTCAGCTCCGGAGGTACTTTAAAGCATTCAGAACACTCATTGGAGAGGAGTTCCTTTTCAAACGCCCTTCTCTTTAAACGCCAGTTTATCATTTTAATTGATGTCTTATTCCTGAGGCAGCCTTTGACGTTTGCATTACCCTCTAGATGGAGATGGAAGACATTACGGATGAGTTGGAATTGAAGCGATGGAAGCATCTGTGTGTGTGTGTGTGTGTGTGTGTGTGTGTGTGTGTGTGTGTGTGTGTGTGTGTGTGTCTCTCTCTCTCTCTCTCTCTGTAGATAGATAGATAGATAGATAGATAGATAGATAGATAGATAGATAGATAGATAGATAGATAGACAGAGGTAAGTATGTATGTGTTCGTGTGTCTGTATGTCATTTTCAAGTCATCTATTCATTCATATTTTACAAAGAAAGTATGAAAATGTCTGCGTGCAAATACTTTCCACAACCATCATAGAGCTAAATAATTGTCTTCACACTTTTCGAAGTCGCAGAGAACACCTCTCTCTTCATTTAACGGACCACACTCGGGTGGTTGATTTTCTCTGGCCAAATACACACTGACAACATACACCCCACTATCCAAGACTGGTCATTCTGTAAATATGGAGTGTTGATTCAGACGTATGAAAGTGACCATCCACCGGTATTGAGAATGAGCTTTGACTTTTTTGTATGGAGGCAAATAAAGATACACATTGTGTGATTGATGATGATTCAAATTGGGGTGGGTTCTTTTACCTCTTTACATCAGAGCAAATAAAGACCGAAATTATACAAATTAGGATAGTTTAGATCTGGGTGGATTCCTTGACCAGTTTGTACAGAAACAATACCGGCCCATGTAAGACAAACTCCTGATCCGGGATTCTCAGCTTGTAGGCGAATCCTGTCTCCAGTAGATCACCTTTCCACATTCTTCTCTATTTGAATGTGTCTTTTGAACGATTTCTATTTGATGCTTTCTTTGAGATTATCTAAAACTTGACAGCTTTCTTAAAGTAATCTGGAAAAAAGCGTTCGATTGATTTGATTTTTTCCCCAGCCCAGTGCCTTCTTTAACGTACCATAACTCTTGCGGTGTTTGTAAGGTATGATAGTGGCTGACCATGTAGAAATAGTGACTAAAGTATCAACAACAACAAAAGTAAAACGACAATCGGTGTCAAGAGACCCATCTCGTGCGAGAAGGTCACAAATGGTACTCTTCGCAGTGTCTGTGGTCGTTAAACGCACAATTACAATGGTTAGTAGCAAGCAGTACAGGGATTATCTCTGGGTGTCCTGCTATTTTCAGGTCTTTCTAACAGCACTGTGAGTACCTTCTAAAGGAATGACAATGTCCATATACAACTCTGTTCAAAGACACTTCATCCTTGGCGTCTCTATGGAAACGTCTATAAAATGGACTGTTTACGTTAAAGTGTGGCTCGGGTTTTGGCAATCTTATTTTTACACCACATCGTAAACACCCAGGGATTCAGCCATCATCTATTTCAGGACTAGTCTGACAAAATTCTTCCTCACTGATTTCAGAGCTGAAAGCAACTGTTCGTTTCTCTTCAGGAGCCTCTCTGTTCAATACTCCCAGATTCCAGACTGACTGGTTCATTGATGGTGCAATTCATTTCGACGCTTCCAAAATATTTTGGTTAGCCTTGTTCTATTGTGATACGGTTGAAACACACCATTTTTCTCCCTTCCTCTTCCCCTCCCCGTTTCCCCGTCTTCTTCTCATGAGGGGTAATTTAGTAATTTTTTTTCTTCACTTCATTGTGCAAACATAGATATAGGACTTGTTTATTATCGTCAAAAGATCTTGAGAGCTGTTTTGGATCCTCCTACTCTCTGTTGTCTAAAGCTACCTTGATGGATACAAAAGATTACCTGTTCACCGGTCGATAGTACTTTTTGTTGAATCATACCAGCTTAAGAAACACTTTATTGACCTATAAGATGTTTATGCCGAATCAAACCAGGTCATAACAGGTTCATTGGCCCGCACAGCTCTATTGTTAGCCGAACCATACCAAGTCATTACCAGTTCATTGGTCAACAACACTTTGAATTAACCATGCCAGACCATGGTCAAGCCATTGGTCTACAAAGATTGGTTTGTTTAACTTTGTCGAATCATGATCAGCTCATTGATCTACGAAGCTTTCTTTTCTGAATCATGTGAAGTTATAGCTAATTCTGAAGTAATTCTCTAGCTTGTTTTCCTCTGAGCTATGTCAAACCATTTCCAGAATATAGATCCACAAAGTTTTTTTTTTCGCCGAACAATATAAAATCATTGATATTCCATTCATGTACAAAGCTTTCCTTGTTAATCATGTCATCTGAACAGTTCATTACCGTACAAAATGTTCTCTCCGAAACCATGCCAGATCATTACCCGTTCACTAGCGTGCAAAGACGTCTTTCCTGAACCATGTCGAATCATACAAATTACTGAGCCTACAAATTACTGAGCCTACAAAGCTTTCTCTGATGTGCTGTGTCAAGCCAAATCATTTCTATTTCACTAACCTTCAGAGCTTTCCTTAATGAGCTTAAAAAAAATTCAAACCATGTCATGACTAGTTTACCAGCCAGCAAAACTTTCTTACTGAATTGTGTCAAGCGAAGTTGATATGACTAGATACCTGACCTGTAAACCTTTCTTTACTGGACAATGCCATGTGAATTCATAACGACTTCACTAGCTAACAAAGGTGACTTTTTAACTGACCCATATCAAATTTAGTCATATCCTGTTCACTGATAAACAACAGTTTCTATGCTGAGCGATATCAAACCTTTGCTGCAAACCGTTATAGTCAGGCTCAGAACAGCAGAGGAAGGTGATTTTTACTGATCTGTACCAGTCTGTCAATATTTCAAAAACGTTCACTACTAAACAGCCTCAGCAATGCATACACGGAACGCTTTTGCCTGTGGTCCCATTTCAGAAACGATCTATCGATTAATATACAAGGACATTCTGATCATTCGTCGATGTTCTGCCCGTGACGTCATTAAGGGCGAAAGACCCAGGTCGTCCAGTGCTCCTTGAATGCCTCAAAGACAATGATTGAAAGTACACCGTACTGGCCAGGAATTCTGGTCATGTAGACATTCAGACTTCTTGATTGCTTTAGCAAAAATGTCGCATATCAGATAGTGCCCCTGTCTTCTGTTAAAAAATGAACAGGAAGAGAGAGAGAGAGGAGAGAGAGAGAGAGAGAGAGAGAGAGAGAGAAAATAATGTTTCATACATAGTCGTCAAGCTGACAGAAAAGGTCTGAAGACTGAAACCACGTTGAAATCGATTCAATATGTGCATGTAACACTAATCAACAACCCGTTCATTCCAAACACGTTAAAATAGCCGAAAACCACATCTGTTTTCCATAAAATCTTCGATCAAATAAACTATACTTAAGAAGAGAGAGAGAGAGAGAGAGAGAGAGAGAGAGAGAGAGAGAGAGGGGATGATCGTAAGTGGTTCACATCATTTTGAAAATGGGTTACTTGTAGAACATGGAACTGAGGAAGGTTGACTGATTTTTTCTATTGTTTCAGTATGCCGGCGTTTTGTTTGTTCTAGCGTCTTATCAATCACATGAATGTTGTTGCAATCATGGGCCATTGCCTGGGGCCCTGTCAACGATTCGGGCCCTAAACTGCGCCGATGTGCAGTGCTATTGACCCGCTCATTGATTGGTTGACTGCTGGTCTAATGGGTTGTGCAGCGAGCTTCCTGTACCCAGGACCTGGCCTTCCTGTCTGGGCTGAGGTCACGTCTCCAATTCTCCCTCTTCTGTCTGTCCTTCCTTCTGTTCTTC
>CM065726.1:35970896-35973396 GCA_033310375.1 Conus canariensis | reverse complement strand
GTCCCAACATATTGGCCTCGCTGTATATATTCATCAGTCAATTGCCAGCACTGCACGCCGCAGAACAGATCTTAAGCTAACACTGTTGAATGTATCCGGGCGGAAATAATTTTTAAAAAACAACAACAACAACAACACAAAAACCCTTCAAATCAATGTCACCAGTAATCGGAAATGTATATAGCAATCCATTTTCCACATACGAATGGTATAAACATTTTGTACAAATAATGGATCAGATCTGTCGCAAAAATTCAAATATTCTGTTATTAGGGGACATCAATATTGACATATTGAAACAATAGCCAGCTTGGGCAAGTAGGCTACTGTCACGTCATGCAGTCCATCAGTTCATACAAACTCCAACGGGAATAATTAAAGCAACTGCGACTCTTATATATCATAAATGCACAAACAACAAATCTGCAATATTAGGTCTTTCCATGGTACATTTTGGTAAAGTGGCCATTATCCAGTTTTCTGCACGTGGTCTTTCAGGTTTCCAAAAACACCACTCAAAGATCACACGACCGTCCAAAACCGCTCTTTCCTAAAACTTTAATGAAACAGCGTATCTCTTTAACTTAAGCATTTCCCCACTTCTCTTCACTTATGATTATTCAGACGTCAGTGCAGCACTATCTTTCTGGTACCAAACATTCCTCACCATCATAAATAAACATGCACCGTTACATGAGAAAGAGTTAAGCATCCCCAGATGAACCCGTGGTTAACACAAGAATTGCTTCAAAAAATGATTCTTCGTGACCCGCCTAAGGAAGCAAAATAATTCATTTGACGAAAACAAAAAGCACAGAAACTTTGTTTCAAATGAAGTCGAAAAAGCTGAAAGAGAGTACTTCTGGTAAATGATTACGGATGCAAAACCTACAGCGCGCATCTGGAGGGCAATAAACATATTGTACAAAAAACGCACACATATGCACAAATTCAACAACAAACAGTACTCCGGGTATGTTTCACATATTTTCTGTCATAATCAAACATCCTTACTCAAGCTCCACAGACTAGAAGAGTATTTAATGGATATGCATGTCCGACTTCCCTAATATCGTTTTGCAAACAAAGACTTGGATCCAGTAACTCTCTTCAAATTCCTCCTCCTGGTGTACATGAAATAGGAACTCTCATAGCGCAGTTAAAGAATAAAAAGTCCATGGGTCCTCATAACATACTGCATTTCTGCTCAAACTCTCTCTCTACCTTGTATACAAATGCCAACGAGATCTCCCTTCAAAATTAAATGATTCGTCGGATCCAGATACTTTCAGACTTGCATCCTTACTATCAGTTCTATGGAAACCCCATGAAAGGCACATACACGCGCGCGTATCTCAGTTCGTGGAGAAAAACAAACTATTTTACCCATTCCAGTCTGGATTCCGATCTCATCATTCCTGCTACACAGCATTATCACGAATGTCTGACCCGTGTCTTTCATATATGAACCCATCACAAATTACAGGAGTTGTCTCTCTTGACTTTAAAGAAAGGCGTTTGATCTCGTTGATTGTTCTATTCTTTAAAAGAAACTGCCTCATTATTTGAACCATTCCTCGACAGTTTCATTATTCCAGTCATACTTGAATGACAGGACTCAGTATGTGCTGTTTAATGGCAAAACCTCTTCAGAGTCTGTCAGACATGGAGTCCCATACGGTTCAGTGATAGATCCACTCCTATTCTGCATCTTCATTAAAGATTTACCATTATCCATGTCAGATGAAAAAGCCACAACAGACATATTTGCCGATGACTCGCAACTGCAACCAAATGGTAGTGATCTACAAACTGTACAAACATCTTTCCAAGAAAGTCTAGAAGAAGTGTCAGACTGTGTAATTCAAACTCAATGGCCGTACACCCAGCCAAAACCAAATCTAAGCCAAAAGCATTAACTGGCTTTTCTATGCTTAAGACTTCAGTAAATGTACATCTATGGAACCGGTAGATGAATATCGTGTTTTAGTGGCATCGATAGATAAAGAATTAAAATAGCATCTCATCTCAATAATGTATGCTTCATCATCTCCAAAGTCCTTTTCCATTTATCTCACCCTAAACTTCTAAACCACACGATGCTTAAACTTTTCTCAATAGCATGATATGATGTCACATAAAAAACTCATTCTACATTAATGGGATTGCATAGCTGCTCCTACAAAAAAATCCTCTGAGTTCTCTTCAAAGGCATACTGCAAAGCTGCTCCTTCCAAAAAATCCTCTGAGTTCTCTTCAAAGGCATACTGCAAAGCTGCTCCTTCCAAAAAAATCCTCTGAGTTCTCTTCAAAGGCATACTGCAAAGCTGCTCCTTCCAGCCGTACGTTTAACAGCTGATGAAAAGAAAGTAAATTGAAATGGCAGGGAACAGTAAACCGTAAACAACAAACAAGTAGGGTAACTCTTGCTCCCACGATGAAACAAATACGCGCCAATAACTCCAAAGGAATGCTGCTTACGACACCGAATCATCTAGCA
>CM065726.1:35958396-35963396 GCA_033310375.1 Conus canariensis | reverse complement strand
ACGAGTTTTACTTCCTTTTTCTTTTTTTTTTTGTCCATTGTTGCTACTTACAGATGTTTGGCTTTAGGGTTGATCGTTTGTGCATGGGATGCTATTACATTACACAGGCACTAGAACGTGACATCAAACAACAAAAATACCGACTGTGGACAACAAAGATAGAAAGAAAGAGGCTTTCAAGCCTGCAAGTGTCTATGATTGCGTGCGAGAGAGCGCGCGCGAGCGCGTAAACACGGCCTAGCGTGTGTGTGTGTGTGTGTGTGTGTGTGTGTGTGTGTGTGTGTGTGTGTGTGTGTGTGTGTGCGTGCGTGCGTGCGTGCGTGCGTGTGTGTGTGTGTGTGTGTGTGCGTGTGTGTGTGTGTGTGTGTGTGTGTGTGTGTGTTTTGTGTGTGTGTGTGCAAAATTTGATAAATACGTCATCAACAACTGTAACCGAATTACAAGGATCATCTAAAAATTAATTGCATGAACAATACGTTATTTCATTTTCTGTTTAATTTTTATTATGTTTGAACTTGCAGGTAAATGTATGTTGGGGTGGTTTATATCGAAAATTCATTTCATAGTGATATAACATTATGGCCTATTATATTAAAACAATTTTGTTCGTTGTTTCTATTGTCTCAAATTTGACCTTAAATTCCACACAACTTCCTTCTAAAACGTACATGTCTAAACTAGGATCATTGTAGAGAAACTGATTTTGTCACCAAAGTTCTGCACTGGACTTGAAAAAAAAGTCACAATGATCCATACATTTGGATTTACTTAACTTCTGTATACTAACACACATTTTTCCTATCAAAATAACACGGTTAACGATATTCATTACATAATTATGTTTTTCGCGTTCATCTCCTAACTCCGAATGGAAGGTCTAACGTATTTCGGTTTATTCTAACAATGTGATTAAGGTTCCATTTTCTTCCAGAACTCTGAGCGGAGAACTCGTTTTTATGTCTGTTACTCACTGTGCCTGTAGAAAACATACTGGTCGAAAAACTAATGTACAATTTCGTACTGTGTATTAAATACACGTTTCGTTGCACACTGATTAGCGTTTTTATTTTTCATTTCACTATGAATACACAGCGGTTTTTTTTTAGTTTGATATCTCAGAAGAGTAGCCTACAACCAATAGATACACCGTAGATTTAGATAGGGGGAGAGGGTGTGGTCTTAATTGACTCAGAACACACCCACCTTCCTCTCTTCGCCTCTGTTGTCCAGCACCTGTTTGAAAAAAACACACCAAAACCCCCCCAAAAAAAACAACAAACAAAAAAAAAAAACGGATGACAGCCCCCTAAGACTTCATTTTGGATTTAAAACGAACAAAATCTAACAACCAAAGAAAATTGTTGTAGAACACGTTATCTGCAAGCATGAGAGGAAGTGAAAGCAGACAATGCACACACACGCGCGTGCACGCACGCACGCCGCGCGCGCGCGCGCACACACACACACACACACACACACACACACACACACACACACACACACACGAGTGTGTGTTTATAATATTTCGTCACGTGGGCCAATTATAACGATAATTATAGACAAGCAACAAATCGAAGACGTTCTTGCTCGAAACGGTACTGACATTTTCTGCAACGGATATTGACATCCGTGTTCATTAATGGAGGACATCGTTAGCGAATCTGACATCAACATCGCTCTCCGTTTCTGTATGTGTCTGTTTGTAAGTTTGTCAGTCTGTCTGTCGGTCCCTCTATCTGCATAGATGTATGTGTTTACATTTTTATGTGTTTGCGCGTGCGTGCGTTTGGCGCGTCGTGTTTGTGGGTCGTGTGTGTGTGTGTGTGTGTGTGTGTGTGTGTGTGCAGCGATTGTTTTAATTGTATGATCAAACTCTAGGCAGAGCTTGAAAGCAGAAAATTTGTAGAACAAAAACCCTGCTGAGACAGCCGTGTGGGGCCTGAATCCCGTGCACTCCAGGACCGGGCCACATCCAGGTCATGAATCCTGTGCACTCCAGGACCGGGCCACATCCAGGTCATGACTTCTAGATGCCCTTCTGCCGTCAGCTTTTGTTCTGGCGGAATGCCGAACACCCTTGGCATGGGCGGACATCTCAAGGCGTTAGCTTTTTACACGGAAGCTGTACTCACCTGGCGATCGAACTCCTGTGGATCGAACTCCTGTTCTAAATTGGGAAATTTACGCCCTGTGAAGTTCACTTTTGTTCTTCCTCGATCAGATCTCTGGGACTCTTTATAGCTGCTTCTGCCATTGTTCTCATGGTTCCTGTCCTCTTCTGTCTACAGACTGCGAACCGTTTCATAAGATCATAAATCATGTTGATGAGCCCACAAACCTCCTCGCTTCAAGTTCTGTGGCGCGAACTTTGGTTTGGCAGCAAACTCCCTTCTGCGCGCTTTCATGTGGTTACAGTGACGTGACTAAGAACAGAATAAAAGCTTATCGTCATAGCTTAATAACCGTGGGAGCAGTGAACTATTAGGTATTCATCGTGTGTGGGGCACAGCGCGATTAAAAGTAGAGCTCATCCCTCTCCTTATAACTTCATTGCCCTGATTCAGGTACCAGTTTACTGATGTATTGGCAGGGACGGTTTTCAATCAGAAAAAAATCCGATCTTATGTGTGGCTCGCACTCCCAACCGTCAGCTCCGCAGTCACACGCTTTGGCCTGTTGACTAGGTGCGTCTCCTCCCTTAATGTTACTTTTACTTTTTTCCATGTCTTTCTGTTTTTGTGCCTCTCTTCCCTTGCTGTTACTTTTACTTTTTTCCATGTCTTTCTGTATTTTTCTAATGACGTGTTTTGTTGTTGTTTTTTTCCTCTTGCATTAGGTTCAGGTTTTCTGAAAGCAAATAATTTCCCATTCGGTATCAAACATTTTAGCTGTGTAAGGAAAGAATGTTCTTTATGAGAAAAAAAAAAAAAAACGGGTGGGGGGGGGGGGGGGGGGGGGGGTTGGGGGGGACCGCCCGATTTTGCCGACCGTACTGTATCTGAGGCAGCATCATTTCACACGCCTGCCTACCCAACCCAGATTTAGGACGTGCCGTGAGCTTACGGCAATATTTCACACATTCTGTGTATCGACCAGGCTCTCCAGACAGCATTATGTTTGACGAATGCGATGGTGTTGACAAGAAACTGTTTAGTGGCGAAAATGTGATTTTCCCCCATTTCTTTTTTGTCGTGCAGTCTCTCCTCCATATGTTAACATCAGTTCTGTTTGTGAATGAAAGCAAGATAAAGTACAATGTCTGTACAGTTTCCTCAATCCAACCATTTACTGTTCATTCTTGTCGGTCAGATAGATATTTCAGAGCACTGAACTGAACAGTAAACCAGTCTTCAAATATGACAGCGATATGAAACCATTTCCAAAAAAACAGCACATATGTTTTGATTGCCCGTCTCAAGTCATGTGTGAACACAAAGGAGGGGGAAGGGCAGGGATGGATGGGTGCAATGATGAGAGAGAGAGAGAGAGAGAGTGAGTTTTTATGCCCATACATTATACTCATAAGTGTGAACAAAAAGTCGTCTATCCGAGCGTGTGCGTTTTGTGTGTTTGTGTGTGTGTGTTTAAGACAAACATTCACAATGACAAATATTCGACTGTTAAAAGCGCTAACCTGACCTAACATGACGACAGAACCGTACATGTTGTAGAAATCTTTCCAACCATCCCATTTGCTAAGATGTTTTCCATATTACAGCATAAATCTCTCAAAGTGCTTATCTCTTACAATGTTTACTTTGTGTATGGAAAACAGATATATCAAATGATACACGCAAATGTTGTGAAGAAATATGAACACACAGCTATCAAAGATCAGATAATCTCTTGGCATTTCTGCCAGCCTGAGGTAGAGGTACAAATGATATTTGTTACTAAATATAGATCTAAGACACAAGACATAAGCTGTATTTGGCCAAATTTGGCCAAGCAATGCTGGTATGAAAAAAGATGGACGGAGCACTGTTAGGAGCTCTGCAACTATCAGCTCAGAATTGGTCCACCAGACAGGACAATGGCGCGAATACTAACCGAGAACAATCTGATGCACCAGTCCTGTCACAGGAAATAGAAGAGGCAATGCGATCGCTGTATGAATGTATCATTATTGTAAATCAAACAAGTGAATTATCATGAAAGCAATGATCAACACAGTCTTTCATCCAACAACGATAACAATTTCCTACACAATACTATAAGAATGCATTGTAAATTGTTGCCTGAATGATCAAAAGTAGTTCCTTTTTTGTTGGAAAATCCATAATAGGTGCATCGAGCAGTTAAGTGTCACGGGTGTAACACTCAGATGTTACGTTATATGTACGTCAGTTTGTTGATGATGCGCATTTGAAAGTTGTACATGACCTGTTAAAAAAAGATAGGGGGAGGGGAGCGGAAGGGAGCGGGGGGGGGGGGGGGGGGGAGGGAGTGGGGAGCGGGAAAGAGTGGTGGAGGGGACTTATTTCCATGTTGTATTGTGTATAGACAGGCATTGCTGGGTCTAATACGAGGTGCTCGCTCTTCGTGAAGTGTAAGGACAGACTGACAGTTTCTCATAGAGAATCTAGGTGCTACGCGTAATCCGCGTTCCTGCGCAGTTCATGTACTGCACAAGAACTTGCGTATTATATTAACTTGTCCTGGACAACGTCAAAACAGCCTAGCCTCTGATTCACCTTCAAGCCGTCTAAAATGCACTTAGTCAACAATGATCTTGCTTGCATCGAAGATGGAGCAGATTTTTAAGGGGACAGAAGCTGTACCAGAGATTACGTTACTTAGTTACTTTTTTTTTTTTTTTACAATTCTTCCTGTTTTCTTTTCTTTTTTTTTACCATTTGCAATGAAAGCTTCTTTTAATACAGGCACAAATTTCACATCAAAACATTAAAAAGAAAAACCTCTCAACAAATACAAATGTCAAGAAGTATCAATATGACAAACTAATGGAAGTAATGACATGGAAATGCCCAAGGGAGGTT
>CM065726.1:35943396-35953396 GCA_033310375.1 Conus canariensis | reverse complement strand
GCTATTGTTGCTGTTTTTGTTAATACTGCCTCTAGTACTGCTGGTGCTGCTGCTTTTTTTAAATTTTTTTACTGTGTCTGCTACCGCTGTTTCTGCTTCTGTTAGTATTACTACTACTGATAAAGTTGGTTTTGTTTCAGGAGGGCGTCAGTGGCTGTCCCTCCCTCCCTCACAACGAGCAGATTCGGGTGAGTACACTGTGTGTGGTGGTGTCAATCTGTTGTATTGATATGGGGCACATGACGCCACGCCCACTGGACTTCCCGCGACATATGTTTTGTCTGTTTTTATTGGTAATGGAAATATGACGTTATGCCTATTGAACTATACTCGACCTGTTTTTTGTCTGTCTGTTGTATTGGTAAGGCCTGAGGGATTACATGACACCATTCCCATGGCTGTTGTATTGGTAGGTGACATACGACACCATGCCTTCTATACAATACACGATCTGTGCTTTATCTGTCTATTTTGTTGGTAGGGGACATATTACACCATGTCCACTGTACTATACACAACCTGTGCCTTGTCTGTCTGGTGTATTGGTAGGGGACATACGACACCTGTCTCAACTGGACTACACACAACTTGTGCTTTGTTATCCTGCAGTGGTGAATTATAGGTTTGTGTGTTGAGCTATTCTTTCCGGGATATGGTGTGGTTGTTGTTTGTCTCGCTTTTCAGTTACATGTTTGTCGGGTTTTTTTTTCTTCTATCGTCCTGTCTTCGGCCCATTCCAAACTGGGTGAACCCATCCACCTCTCCTCTTCATCTTTCTCCTTCCCTGTATCTATATCATGATCAGTTTTTGTTTTTGTATTCCATAATTTTGCTAGTTTTCTGTAAGTTTGTTCGGATGTTTTGATGTAGTGGGACCTTTTTTTCACATAGTCTTTCTTCGGGATAGTTCTTATCGATCACTTTCACTTTCTCTCTTCCTCCTCCTCCTCCTCCTCCTCCCTTTTCTGCCTGCCTTCATTACACCCCCTCCCCCTCCTCAGCCCCCCCCCCCCCCTGCTGTCTCCTTCCTCTCTTCTACTCTCTCTCTCTCTCTCTCTCTCTCTCTCTCTCTCCCCTCCTTCTCCTCCTCCTCCCTTTTCTGCCTGCCTTCATTACACCCCCCCCTCCTCAGCTACCCCCCCCTTCTGTCTCCTTCCTCTCTCTCTCTCTCTCTCTCTCTCTCTCTCTCTCTCTCTCTCTCTCTCTCTCTCTCTGCTGAAGTTTTTACCTCTGTTTCCATTCTCTGAATTGTATTTTCTTTACAACATTGTTTCCTTCTATATCCGAATTTCATATATGCATTTTGCATTTTCAGTATCTATATAAAGACTTGCCATATTGGTTTTGTCATTAATCGACACTTTCCTTTTCTGAGGGCTGGATGAAAAAAGCGACACCTAGTGCTTATTCCTTCGTTCCCTTCTCCTCCTCCCTTCCCCGCGCCTTCCCCTACGTAAACCCTCTCTCTCTGTAACTTTGTCTCCGTCCGTCCGTCTGTCTGTCTGTCTGTCTGTTTGTCTGTCTGTCTGTTTGTATGACTCGACCCTGTGTGTGTGTGTATGTGTGTGTGTGTGTGTGTGTGTGTGTGTGTGTGTGTGTGTGTGGTGTGTGCGTGTGTGTGTGTGTGTGTGTGTGTGTGTGTGTGTGTGTGTGTGTGTGTACCTGCGCTCATGTTGTTACTGCTTTATCATCGCCTTTTCTTGTGTTTTTTCCTCTGTGTTATTTTTTTCCATAGTGTGCACATGACGTTAACTTGTGTATCCATCATTTAAAAGTTGCAGTGTACACATCTATGCACATATTAGACTGTCATGTTGAAGCATGGTGTGACTGTGTGTGTGTATAGTTAGTTAGTTATTACGCCGTGTAGCTGATGTGGTTGATTGTAGTCATTGTTAGTCCAGCATGGCGCTAATGGCATGAATTGAGGTATAGAGGAGTCTTTCTTCCTTCTTGTCTTTCTGCATTGTTTATATGTGAACAAATACTATAACACGCCTGTTTTCCTCGCTTTCTTTCTCTTTTTTTCTTTCATGTCTAAGCTCTCTCTCTCTCTCTCTCTCTCTCTCTCTCTCTCTCTCTCTCTCTCTCTCTCTCTTTTGAATTTATTACTATTCCCGGCCAACTGTGATGATTTCTTCTGAATGAACCCATGCCTATGTTGCTGTATTTATGTACTAAAGTTATTGCAGGCTAACGGAAAGAAAGAAGTACATTTTTTTTAAAATCTGGAATGTTTCTTTCTTGCATAACTTATTGGTTCTTCGTTTTCTCCTCTTTTATCTTATCTTGCGTGATGTCATGTGAAAGCGTGTATGCGCAAACACGCGCGCGCGCGCGCGCGTGCGTGTGTGTGTGTGTGTGTGTGTGTGTGTGTGTGTGTGTGTGTGTGTGTGTGTGTGTGTGTGTGGCATTGTGGAGGACCACTGAATACGTGAATAAGAGACAGATGGGGCAAGGAAGAAACTGAGGAGGGGAGAGAGACAGACAGACAGATAGACGGGCGGATGGGACGGACGGACAGACAGACAGACAGACAGACAGAGACAAAGAAAGAGAGAGACGTACAGTCACAGATGAATACATAGAGAGAGAGACAGACAGACAGATTGACGGACGGACGGGACGGACGGACAGACAGGCAGACATAGAGAGAGACAAAGAAAGAAAGAGACGTACAGTCACAGATGAATACAGAGACAGACAGACAGACAGACAGACAGACAGACGGATGGATGGGACGGATGGACAGACAGGCAGACGTAGACAGAGACAAAGAAAGAGAGAGATGTACAGTCATAGATGAATACAGAGAGACAGACAGACAGATAGACAGACGGACAGACAGATAGACAGACAGACAGACAGACAATAAGACAGACAGATAGACGGACAGATGGGACAGACAGACAGACAGGCAGACATAGAGAGAGACAAAGAAAGAGAGAAACGTGCAGTCATAGATGAATACAGAGAGAGAAAAAAAATCAAGGCTCTGAAATGACGTTCAATAATATGAAATATTACTTCATGCGTATGGGTGACAGAACAGTTTGGGGAGAAAAGATGTGGATGGGGCTGTAGGGAGTACGCAACGGAAAGAATGGGACGAAGTGAAGGCTGGGATGGTATGTGTGTGTGGGGTGGGGGGGGGGAGGGGGAGATGGGAAGGAAGGGGAAGGGGATATAGCAAAATATAACGAAGCAGGGCACAAAACATTTTGGATAATTGACAGAATTGAAAGTCATGTAATAAATATATATCAGTGGTGAATAATGGTGTTATACATGTACGGTAAAATGAAAGCAGTAGAAAGAAACTCGTGGAGAGCGTGGCAGCAGAGAGTCCTCAGAAGAGAAGCCCCCTTCAAGCAAGTGTTTCGGCCCTTATCTCCTGACACTCTAGGGGGTTGGGCCACACCCGGTTCATGACTCCGGATGTCCCTCTGCTGCCCCTTTTTTCCCATCTTGGGACGAGCCATGGCTGGGATTCGAACCCATGACCCTCTGGACATGCTCATTTTCCACTTAATGGCTCGCGCTTTAACCACTGAGCCACAGGGACACCTGATATTTGTAGGGAAATTAAGCCTTATGAAGTTCACTTTTGTTCCTCCTTGACCAGATCCAGCTTGAACACCTCTCTGCCGCTTCTGCCATTGCTTTCAGGGCTCTGGTTTTTTCCTTCCCTGCAACTGAGAGCTGTTTCATGAGGCTGTATGCAGACGTTCCTACAAACCCCCTAGCTCCAATTTCTGCAGTGAGGACTTTGACCTGATAGCCTTCTCTCCTCAGGCTGTTTGCCAGATCAGCATACTTTTCAGTCTTGTAGATTTGAGCTGCCTCCATTCTGTTCTCATATGGCACCGTGAGCTCGATCATGATCAGCTGCTTGGTTGACTTAGAGTGGACTACTATGTCTGGTCTCATGCCACTCTTGCTGATGATCTCTGGGTGACTCTTCCATTCTGGGAGGTCTGCAGTGCACTCCCAGTCATCTGCCCCGTCCAGCAGACTCTGCCTGCATGTTTCGAGTGGCACTGTTGTTCTTGGCCATGATTTGCTGCCTCCTGCCGTGAAGAATGTTGCGGGTGCTTTTGGAGTCCTGATTTTCCCTTTTGTGGTGTTGGTACTAGCCCAGACTACTTGTACAATCTCTTTGAGCACTTGGTTGTGCCTCCATGTGTACCTTCCTTGAGCCAGGGCTACTTTACATGAGCTTAGGACATGCTCCACTGTTTGTTTTTTCATGGCAGAGGGGGCATGCAGGATCGTGTTTTCCCCCACTTCACCAGGTTTGCATTTGAGGGCAGAAGGTCATATGCAGATCTGAGAATGAAGCTGATCCTGAGAGGGGCCATGCGCCAAATGTCATTCCAAGTGAGACTTCTTTGGAGTGCATTCTCCCACGTTGTCCATTGCCCTTGCTGGCTCTGCTGGACTGCTTTTTGGAGTCTTTTTTGGTCTTCTTCTTTTCTCATCTCCTGAATCATCATGTCTCTTTTGGCTTTTCCTTTGGCCTTTGACCACCATTCAGTTTTGGTCACCCCCAGTCCTTGTCTGTTGGTCTGTGTGTGTCCTGTTATTTCTCTGATCTTGAGACTTTCTTTTGCAGAATCCATCGCCTCTTGAACTTTCCATTTTCTGCCTGTCTTCAGCTGGGGCTTGATTGCTTCTACCACCTTGTCTCCTGAGTCCTCCAGCATGCTTTGAAGTCTGATCTTCCCTGCTTTGTATTCCTCCAGGATGGATTTCAGTGGTAGTTTCAGCTTTGCTTGGCGACAGTACAGCGCTATGTCAGTCAGACAGGGTGGGACACCAAGCCATTTCCTTGTGAACTTGTTGATTTTGGCTTCCATTGCCTCCACTATGCTGGTGCAGATGTCGTATATCATAAGAGGCCATAGGAGCTTTGGTATCAGCATGAACTGCAGACACCAGACCTTGTATTTGCCAGGGAGCCCACACTGGTCAATGGTCTCCAAGCCTTCCTCCGCCATCTGCTTGGTTTCTTTTACTCTTTGTGTGTCTTTCAGCGTATCATCATACCATCTTCCAAGGCTCTTGACTGGTTCTTCTGTGACTGTTGGAATGGCCTGGTTGGCAACACTGAAGACCACAGATCCGGCCACTTTTCCTTTCCTCAGTGAGAGACTCCGTGATTTCTTTGGCTTGAACTTCATTCTGGATGAGGCAACAATGTCATCCAGCCTCTCCAGCACATGACGTGTCTCGTCTTCTCTGGATGAAATCACTGTAGTGTCATCCATGAAGGCCTTGAGAGGAGGCATCTTGTATCCATCGCCAAGGTCTGTTTGTCTCGCAATGTTTGTTGCTGCTTTCAAGATGAGTTCCATTGCCAGCACGAACAGTATTGGGGAAATTGCACAGCCCATTGCAATACCCACTTCCAAGTTGATCCAGTCTGTTGTGTACTCCTTGGTAGAGAACCGCATTGAGAAGCCATTGAAGTACTTCTTGAGCATGTCGCGGATGTTCTTTGGCACATGGTACATCTCAAGAGCCAACTGTATCATCTCATGGGGCACAGATCCATATGCGTTTGCCAGATCAAGCCACACTACGTCCAGGTCTCTCTTTTCTGTTTTTGCTTTTTGGATTGCGTCCCAGATCATTGTGGCGTGTTCTACACAGCCAGCCACGCCTGGGATGCCACCTTTCTGGACTGACACATCCAAGTACTTGTTTTCCATCAGGTACTTGGTCAGCCTTGCTGCCATGACAGAGAAGAAGATTTTCCCTTCGACGTTCAGTAGTGATATTGGCCTGAACTGGCTGATGTCACTTGAGTTTTGCTCTTTGGGGATGTACACACCATCTGCCGTCATCCACTGGCCGCTGATCTTCTGGTTTCTCCAAGCCGATCGCAGCAGCCTGTGGAGCCACTCCAGCACCTTGGGACATTTCTTGTAAAGCTGGTAAGGTATTCCGTTTGGCCCTGGTGATGATTTGGCTCTGGCTTTGTCGACCACCTTCTTGATTTCCGCCAACGTTGGAGGCTTGCCATTGAACTGTTCCTCAGGGTTGGTTGGCCACACCAGACCTTGAATGTCGAGTGGTACTTTGCTCTGTGGGTCAGAGTATGTTTTCCTCAGATGCTGCTCAAGAACTCCTTTGTCCACACTTAGGGTCCCAGATTTTGGCTGCTCAAACAGTGTTCTGGCAAACTGGAAGGGGTCTCTGAAGAAGCGCTCTTGTGTCTTCTTCTTTTTGCTCTTCCTCTTCCTCGCAGATTCCGCTTTGCTGAGGGCGCTGTGTTTTTCTTTCAGGTCTTTCCACAGTTTTTCCAAGCCTTGTTTTTCAGCTGGCAGTGCGGTCTTCATTTGCATCTTCAGGTTTTTCTTTTGGACCCTGATCTTGTCCATCTTTTCTTGGCGTCTGGATTTCTTTGGAGGTGTTTTCTCTTTGGGTAGTTTTGCTCCATAGGCGTCTCTACATGTGGCATACACAATGTCCCCATATGTGGCTAGTTTGTGTTCCAGGGTGCTTTTCCCTATCAGTGCGTCGAGTCTTTGGACGATTTTTGCATCCAGTTTCTCCCAATCTTCAGTTTCGTTTGCTCGTGGCAGGTTGAGTTTCAGGCGCCTGGCATCGAGGGCCTGTGCAAATTCCTCATCCGAACCAACAGCGTGGATGTCCTTGGCACTGTGGTTTAAATCCTGGCCTTGGTCTTCCGACGTCTTATCTGCTGATGCAGTGCGCTGCTGCTCATTCAGATGAGTCTTCACACATCCCATCTTTGTTCTGTGGATCTTCATGCCACGGGTGGTAGCGAAAGCAAAATACATGGCAGAGAAAAATATGTCGGAAGTAAGAATGTAAGAGAGAGAGAGAGAGAGAGAGAGAGAGAGAGAGAGAGAGAGAGAGAGAGAGAGAGAGAGTTCGGGTTCGGATTTGAATGGTTTATTCGTCTATAGGCATCAACCCCTAATCAAGGGATGTGTACATTATATACAAAACTAACGAAGCAAAAACAAATAGCACAAAAAGGCCTGCATTTAATAAGAATTGCTGACAATAATGCCATTTCTGTGAACGTATTATTCTCATCATGAAACAGCGGAGGATGACGACTTCAACAAGACCAATCTAAGTAAGGATGGGTACTATAATATTTAGGTCTGATAAATTGAGCTCAAATATTTCTGAAAGCAGGGCAACAAGTAAAACAAAATGTTGTTTACTCTCCTGTGATTCTTTGTTCAGAGGACATAACAAACCATTATCATCAGCACAGATCTGTATTTATTAAGATTAACAGCTATTTCTAAGACACCAGGTCTGAATTTTGTGGTTACAAGTTTTAAATGTCTAACAACACTGTGAGCTAGGTAAGGTTTAAGATCATGAAAATTACAATAACTTTTGTACAATTTAAATCTTCCGCTATTCCGAATATGGTCAGACCACTTTTTCCATTGACAATCAATCATGCATTGACGAAAAATGCTTATTAATGCACGTGCATTTCCAACACCTTGATTAAGCCATGGGAAACCAAAACCACATTCAAACAAACAGACTTACGTTAGTTACCCAGTTGTTCTTTCCTCTAGCATCTAGGTCATATAGACTATTATAAGCTTTGCGATGTACTCTACTAAAACTAGATACATAGGGAATCCATTGATTTCACCATGAATGAGGTCATTAGGCGTTCGCCTGTCTCCATCCAAAAACTTTTTCAAAGCAAACGAATGTACTGATTCACAATAGAAGGCACCTTTGATTAGACCCCATATTTCACGACCTTACTGAACAATTGGCTAAACCTGACTATCTATAACCTTATCATAGCACAAAGTAAAGTATTTTCAGCCCTGCTAACTAGGTGTTTACATGCACCAACAGAACACAAACGAGTGGAGAAAATTATTCCCAAATATTTAGAAGCGTTACCTACAAGCTTTAAGTCACCGTCATACAACGACCTCTCTCTTAAATAGCCTCCCTTTTGAAACACTAGAATGTTGCTCTTAGTTAAATCAACTTTTAGTTGGATAGATGCAGCCGCCCTCTGAAAACTATTTGACCGTGTTTGTAAAATTACTTTTGTCCCTGACATCAAGATCACATCATCAGCAAATAAAATACTAAACAGTTCAAAAACAACAGTTAGCATCAAAGCACTGTCTTCCATTGTTAATTAGCTCAATTGCCAGTTTATTGATAAACAAAGAAAACAAAATTGGACTAAATGAACTCCCTGCTTAATTCCAGTTGTGCACGTATACAGTCTATTAATTTAGCACGACAGCGACGTCTAGCTTTCACAACATCATGCATGCCTTTTATACATCTGTGAAGCATATCCTTTATACCATTTAAAGCAATATTGGCCAAAGAATATTACTATTGATCACGTCAAATGCATTTTCAAAATCTACGAAAGCAACATAGAGTTTTCGATTGTATGAAAACTGTTTTAGTACTTGAGCTAACAAAGTGAACATGTGGTCAACAGTTGAAAAGCCTCTGTAAGCCAGCTTGATACTCATCTGTGATCTTGTTTTCATGTACCAGTTCTTGTAAAGTGTTGTTTGTAATCGCCGCATACAGCTTACCACAGATATTACTGAGATAAATTCCTCTGTACTTGTTGGGAATGTTGACATCAGCTTTCTTAAAAAGAGGTACGATTATCGATTCAGTCCAGATATCTGGACATGCCCCATCATCAAAAAGTTTACTGAAGAGTTTGGGAAGAAACTGCAAGACCTGTCTAATTCACTAATGACACCATCCGGACCAGCTGCTTTTCGATTTGTTTCATCTTTCTTAAAGCCTATCAGATTTCTTCTTTAGTAATGGGACGATTCATAAGGCATATCCACATTTTGATAACCTTCAACATTAGAGTGCAATAACGCTTGAAAATGTTTAAGCCATGTGTCAACTTTAATGATATTATTAGGCTGTTTCTTTTTCTTTCTTTTTTTATAAGGTGATATATTATCATCCGTATACCAAAAGTCCTTTTTGCATTTTACAACTGCCACAAGCTTATTCCTTTTTCTGTTCTCTTCAATAAATATTTATACTCGCACAGAGCAATTGAATTAACATCATTGTCTGCTTTGTCATGAGTAAGACGACTAACTCGTAACAATCTGATTGCCTTTCTTTTATATAGCACACATTCGTGATCAGGCCAGTCTTTACATTTTCTATTACTATTACGATATATAATTCTTTTCATGCAGTCAGTACTTTCTTTTATGCAATTATTGATTATACGCAGAGCATCATTTACATTAACATCTAAGAAATTCATTACAATATCAAGTTTTGTCCAAATTTGTTCACAACACAACGTACTGCTGAAGAGACTAGTACATTCATCATTCCATACACCTCTGTCAAGCACAAAGTTAGGTTCTTGTGCACTGACATCAACAGTGTTTTCATTTGCAAAGGTAACGTGTAGAGACAAGGGTAAGTGGTTGGATTCTATTCGTTCCAAAACATTCAGTTCAGATGATTCACACACAAAGGACAGAGTTCGTTTGAAAACATGAAATTGTCATTAACACTGCGTCCGGAATCAGATACATATGCATAGCGACCTTCAAGGCCACCTTTACAAACCCTCTTGAGAATACACAAATCTGTAACAGTGCATACATTCAGGAACAGCTTTCTACAACACAGTCTTCAGAACGGCGATTAGTACTAAGAGAATGACTATATTATTTGGTCATGAGGAATGATATGTCTAGATATAACTTAAAAATATAAGCAATTCTGCTATTCAAATCACCATTCAAAATGACGTAAGCATCTCTTGCTAACATACAGTCAGCTAAGCACTCTTCGAGCTCGGAAATTCCATCATCAAAGTCCGAATGGGCATAAAAGAGATGTACAAACATATAATACATCCTTCCCCGTTTCCCCATTCCGAACAGCTTTCTTCAATCAAAAAAGTACAGATATTTGGATAACACAGATCAGTGGATACAACTAAAGGAAATATTCG
>CM065726.1:35925896-35930896 GCA_033310375.1 Conus canariensis | reverse complement strand
GTGGACATGTGCATTTTGTCTACGTGTTGTGTGTGTGTGTGTGTGTGTGTGTGTGTGTGTGTGTGTGTGTTGGGGCGTGCGCGTGTGCCTTTGCGCGCGCGCGCGCGCGCGCGCGCGCGTGTGTGTGTGTCTTTGTGTGTGTGTGTGTGTCTTTGTGTGTGTGTGTGTGTCTTTGTGTGTGTGTGTGTGTGTCTTTGTGTGTGTGTGTGTGTGTGTGTGTGTGTGTGTGTGTGTCTTTGTGAGTGTGTGTGTGTGTGCGCGCGCGCGCGCGGGCGCCCTCACTCCTGCTCATACTCTTGCACGCGCTAGTGCTCATTATAGCATATCCTGGTCCTAGCCGTATCTCTCACCCCGTAAATAGTTCCCGTCTCAGCCAGAGCAGAATGAATGAATGAATCTATTTCGGGATGATCTTTAGATCCCTACATAACTCTTCACAGTCGTGGTGAATCAGAACACATCACAGACCATCCTTAGGGGTGGAGATGGAGGGGGGGGGGGGGGGGGGGGGCAGGGGGGGACAGGCCAGGCGACAGGTGGAATGGCAGGTGAAGCCCAATTTGGCCCCCGCTCTTCTGCCCCCATCCTATTTTTGCTCCGATCTTTCTCTGTCGCCAGCCACAGTGACTTGAGCTTGGAGAATCCCCCTTCAGCGGGATCTGGTCGGGAATTGTCGTTGAGGATACCAGTGTGACGGAGACTGGGGTATATTCATAGCTGTAGGACACGAGTCAGTGTCAGTGTAACTGTGATGTTGGTAGAGTGACTCTCAGTCAGATATGTATCTCAGAAAATCATTTTTGATTATTTTCACCCATGCGCCCAAAACGGTAGTTTGTTCTCTTGCTGGTAGAAAGAGCCGTTGTTTTGTTTGTTTGTTTGTTTTCTTAACTCACGTTTGCCTTCATCCTCTTCTTCATTATCTTGTCTTCTGTCTTTTTCCCCTTGTCGTTCTCATTCTTCTTCTTTTGTCAGTCGTTCCGGCTAGCCAACACACAACCACACCCAGACTCGGTGCAGTCCTGCCTCAGCACCAACAGTTCGCAAGGAGCAATCAGTATGAGATCATCATGGATCAGCCCACCAGAGGAGACACTGCACTGCTGCTTAGTCACTTCAGTGGTGTTCAGTGGTGTCCGTTCTGATCCAACATATGCAAGGCACCATATGCCGCGCCGTCCACTGACGACGATAATTTCCTGGTGGCGGGCCAAGCGTGAGTGACCGTCACCCTCCACAGGTCGCCGTACGTTCTTCCAAAGACAGTCCGCACGAACCTGTCCACACCAACGACCTGGACACTCACTACCAGCGTGGACACGAAGAGGAAATAGCAGCTGAGGTCATCACCAGGTCAGAGCATGAAGGACCACAGACTATCGCTTTTTGTGTGATGGCGATCAGTGAGGATGAACACGATGCTGTGAAATCTTTACCTGTCTGGGGTAACACGATGGAGCTGAAGTCTGCATTTCTTTTGGTAATGTACCACGGCGTCAACCAGGTCACAGAGATACAGACAGACACCTGCAGTGTTCAACAGGAACGTTAAGCAACATTCTCGGAGACGAGGCCATTAAATGGGTGAAACTCGCCTGTAGCACTTCTAATGAGGTAGTTGCTGATCTCGGCCAAAAAATCCCGCAAATGTTGAACGCCTCTATTGGTACTCAGACCTTACGCGCTGCAACCCGCCAGCCCGAGGCACTAAGCACAGCTCCACACTAGCTGTCCCTTCTTGTTTACATCACCCATCTTCTGTTCTTCTGTTATGGTCTCCTCAACCACCCTTTATTTTCGTCCTTGAAATTACCGTTTTATCCACATAAGGTCATTTTAGACGGATCACATTTTAATATTCGGTGACTGATGGTTTAGTAAGTTAATTACTTTCGTAGAGACGTTGTCCTCTTTCTCAATGTGTTATTCCGGTGTATCTGATTGTCGATCCGTATTCCGTACACTGCACATGTAGCCACATTTGTCGACCCTCTCTCCCTCTCCGTCTCTCCAGCAGCCAAGTTCCATCCACTCCATGCCTGATTTCTTTTGGGCCGGCGGCGGAGTCTTCTGTTCTGGAGACCATTCGGAGAAGGACAGTGCGAGACAGGCCCAGAGGCGGGAGACGGGCAAAGGGGAGATGCAAGGGAAGAATGTAAGGGGGAGAGTGGAGGGGGGTGGGGGTGGGGGGGGGGAACAGAGTGATTTTTTTTGTTGAAAAACGATGTCGACGCTCTGAACCGGGTTATTGGGAGCTGAACCGTTCACTGTAGTAAAAAAAAAAAAAAAAAAAAAAAGTGGGGGTGGGATGGGGGGGGGGGGGGGGTGGGGTGGGGGTTGATTAGTTTAGCGTGGGAGTTTTGGGTCATCGATGTTTTCTGTGCTCCGGCGATGTGGAACTGAGGCTCTTCTCGTCTTTCAATCTGATAAGTTGTGTGTAGTATTTCATCCGTTTGTAATGTTTGTTTAGCGTATGGCGTCATAGATTTGTGTGTTATTTTCAGATGCAGACTGTGTCTTGAGTAGGGCTATACATTACTGGTGTTTTCATCCAACAGCAAAATATGTTGTCTTTCCGTGTGTGTGTGTGTGTGTGTGTGTGTGTGTGTGTGTGTGTGTGTGTGTGATCAGGGATCGTCACCTGAAAAGTTAAAAAAAACAGCATCTTTAAAATGTTAAGGACTAGAAGAGTGTCAAAAGAAAACACACACACACACTCCCCTCTCCCCTTCTCTCTCTCTCTCTCTCTCTCTCTCTCTCTCTCTCTCTCTCTCTCTCTCTCTCTCTCTCAAAACAAGAAAAAGAAGGATGGGGAGGAAAAGAAAGTTTTCCATCCTTGCGAGAAATACTTCGTCTGTCATCTTTTTTGTTTGCACTCTATCAAGCTACCTTCGAGCGTACTCAAAGCTAACAACAATCACCCAGAATATCATAATGATACCACGTCAAGCCACAGAGATTTGTCACACAAACTTGCAAGTGCTGGAAGACAAAATAGAACATGAACGTGGGCATAATTACGTTTATGTTCAGCTTTGTAGCCAACCTCTGTCTTTGGTGTAGATATTTCCGTAAAACAAATGCACAAAGGCAAATCCTTAAAACAAAACTAAAGGTCAAATGACATTTCTAGAATGTTATCATGAAAATATCCCATTACGTACTCTCTAAGTGCTCAAGAATTATAAGAATATAAAAAAACTGTACACACACACACACACACACACACACACACACACACACACACACACACACACACACACACACACGCACGTACGCACGCACGCACGCACGCACACGCACGCACGCACGCACGCGGCGTAGGGGGGGGGGGGGGGACCAAAAACTATACAAAGAAAGTATCAAGAAGTGAAAATTCTAGGCACAGGCGAAGGACAGGAGACATTGCTGTTCTCTTGCAGAGCCCCCAGTATTCCCACAGCAAAAAGAAACAAAGAAAGAAGACTTAACAAAACAATCAGAAGTAATAGTAGGCGTAGTAGAAATATTCCCACAGCCAAAAGAAACAGAATAAGAAGACATAACAAAACCATTAGAAATGGTAGTAGGCCTAGTAGAAGTAGAGGAAGAAAAAGAACAAAGGTAGGCGTCAGTTTGTGTAATAAAAGGGAATTCATGTCAAAAGCAGAAGGCGTTCATTTTCCAGAGAGATGTTTCAGTGAGGAGGGCGGGGGAAGGGGAAAGGGTGAGGAATGGGGGAGGCGTAAACAGCAAATAATGAACAAGGAAGGTAACTCTTGCTCCCATGGTGAAACAATTACGATCAAACACAATCACAATCAAAACGATCACGAAAACAATCAAAACATTTAGGGACACAATTCCGCAACATTTGGGATAATACCCCTGTTATTGTGTCTCCATGGGAACAAGGTGACCGTTTCTGTTTATAATTTATCATTTTCAATAGATTTGACCCGCCACACGTTTCAGTTCGAAAAGGGGCAAGAAACATCTACCCATGCTTGTATACAGTATCGCCTCCGCCGCCATTGACCAAGATCGATACCATCGTTTCTTCCGTAACATTTCCACGGTCTGCAATCGTACGTTAGTCAAGCTGGTTGAATTACACAGTTACGTACACCTAGACGAATTACCTGACTAGATATGACAAAGCATAGAACCATCTTCAAAGCAATGTTTTGCCATATTGCCTGCCCTTCAGAGCAAAACGCGTAAAGATAAATTCCAGTTTATCCCTCCCGCGCCTCAAATGCATCATTTCTCACGGACACTTTGGACAGTTGGCGCTTTAGGAAGAATACTACAGCTGACACTCCTTTCCACATTCTTTTACTCCAGCTGCCTCCCTGGGAAAGTTTGCTTCTCCCCTCGTTTACATATTACAGCGTGAGTGTGCTCCAAGCTGTGATTCTCTCCACATAACTGACACATTATCGGCCCGTTGCTGCACTCGGAAATGGCAATGCATGGCATGTGGGGGTGTCCAGAGACCTGATTTGTCCATTTGTATCTCCAACGGTTGCCTTTTTCCCACAGCCTGACTCCTTCCAGGCTATTAGCTTAATGGATCCAGTCCAAATATAAACTGTCACTGGCTGTTTGTTTGTTTGTTTGTTTTGTCCCTGTTTGACTCATAAGTCACTTTTTTTCTTTTCTTTTTTTTTTTTTTTTTTTGGGGGGGGGGGGGGAGGGGGGGATAATTTGATCTCATTTGACGTTGAAACCTAACATATAAATCATGTGAATTGTATCCCATTTTCACGCATTTTTTGTCAAAAATAGAGGAGTCTCTGTGTTTCTGCCCATCTGTTTTTATTATTGTCTCTTTTCCTCTCTCTCTTCTCTCTTCTCTCTCTCTCTCTCTCTCTCTCTCTCTCTCTCTCTCTCTCTCTCTCTCTCTCTCCATTTTTGATCCTTTATTCAATGAGCAGATTTCTGGAGAAGATATGATAGCCAGTATCAAGAAACTGGGAGAAGACATGTCCAGATAAATTTGTAGAAGAGATGCTAAA
>CM065726.1:35910896-35915896 GCA_033310375.1 Conus canariensis | reverse complement strand
ATCAGTCATCTCTCTCATTAACAATGTTACAACCAAGCGTCTCGTATGACCATGTATGACTCGTAACTCGGAGTACTGCTTGTTCTTCTGTTGGGATTCCGCCTTCTCTTTGAGCCTGTTCTGCCGAATACTCAACATCAGTGTTGAATAATGAGCAATGGGGTAACTGCACTCATTCAGTCTTCATACAGCGCTATGATATCGTGTCTGCAAGACCTATGGGACAATTCAGTTCAGGGAAGCTGACAGCAGCGGAAGAGAGGGTGAACGTCACCTTCCGTAGCACCATGATTTGGAGACAACGACTCTCTTAGCTGTTCACTGACCCGGCGGCCATAGTCTTCGGGACATTTTTTAAGGCAATTTAGGGACTTCTTTTGTCGGCGACTTTGAACTTTACCCCTCACTTTATGTGTATATCACTTCGACAGCTGTCGACTTAATTTATGAACGGCATCCTTTCCTTGCAGACTTTGCAGTCCACCTGTGTGCTGTTGCGCCACACCATCGTATGAATGCTCTCATCTTTCGATTACATTCAATTGGCAGTTCAAAAATTAAAAAGAAATCAAGAGGAAAAAACATCTCAAACGTTTCCTGCTTTTTCACCGTCTGCTTTTCTTCATCTTTCCAGTCTCCTTTCTCCCGAAGAAAAGACTGCCCTTCATCTTTCCAGTCTCCTTTCTCCCGAAGAAAAGACTGTCCTTCATCTTTCCTGTGGTATTTCTACCAGAGAAATGAACTCACTTGACACAAAACGTCACATTGTAATACTATTTGCCTTCTTTAACCATAGACCCAGGTGTTCTTATTATACCGACTTTCTCACAGTCGCTTTTTAAAGTTTGCCTTTCGGGCGCATTGGCGCATCCGTTTTGTTGCGAACTGTAACTCTCTTTCTACAGCTGACACGTCCTTGGTGCGGTGCCATGGTGGTGGCGAGCACTTGAGATAAGGTTTGATTTGACCGCTGAATAATTGAAGGTTGACGTGCACCACGTCTGATTAATCATTGAGATCATTTACACCTGTGTCTGTTGTGCCCATCTGTGCTTGTTGTAGCTGTGTCTCTGACTCTGTATCTGTCTGTCTCTCTGTCTCTGTCTCTGTCTTTGTCTTTGTCTCTCTCTCTCTCCTCTCTCTCTCTCTCTCTCCTTTTCTCTCTCTCTGTCCATCCTATTTTGCATATGACAAGTGTTACCCCTTTTAGATAGAGTCACGGCCTCAATCTGAATAAACCTTTATCTTCTATTCTGTCTCTTCCCTCTTTGTCCCTCTTTTGCTCCCCCACCCCATCCCATCTCCACTCCCACCCTGTCTTCCTCCCCTCCCCCCTGACACAATGTGCTTAGGTTCAATGCAGTATCAACATCATCATCATCATCATCATCATCAACATAATCATCAATTTTCCACTGGCCATAAACTTTGAAGTGAATGGTAGTAGTAGTAGTAGTAGTAGTAGTAGTAGTAGTGTAGTAGTAGTAGTAGTAGTAGTGAAGGAGGAGGAGGAGGAGGGAGGAGGAAGAAGAGGAGGAGTAATAGCAGAAGTAGCAGCAGCAGCAGCAGTAGTAGTAGTAGTGGTAACAGTAGCAGCAGCAGCGGCAGCAGCAGCAGTAGTAGTAGCAGCAGTAGTAGTGGTTGTCGTAATACTCGTAGTTATAGTAGTAGCAGCTGTTGTTGTTGTTGCTGTTGTTGGTGCTGTTGTTGTTGTTGTAGAACAAGAACATGAAGTAGTAGATATATATTTGACACCAAGAGTGCAGACACAATCAGCCGTGTCTCCCTGATGAGTCCGATCCAGCGGACGAAAGGCCTAGGAGCAGGCAATACAAATAGATCTGCCTTCGAAGGGGAGTACGATGGTTCCCTCAGGCAGCTAGTGAAGGGTTTCTCATATTATAATATATTCCCCTCATCTTCAATTTTTTTTTTGAATTCAAATCTTTGCCAAGTCATTACTCTAATGACTGAAGAATTGTTAGCCGGCACTTGTTTTCTCCCACTACTTAATTGTTCAGCATCATAATGTTTGGTCAATCAGTGGGAGATTGCATCTCTTAGGAGATCCAAGTAAAGGTTGTTCTGTACAGTTCTTAGCCACTCACAATGCTTGGGTTATTGAACAGCAGAGCTGACCACTCAGACTGTTCCATATCTTTTGATCTCCCTTGCATCCTTGAATGGATCCTCAAGCATAGGCTCAAAGATTGTCCCCTACATTTTATACTGTTTGCATAATGCTTTTAGTTTTTCAGCAACTTTTTTCCTCTCCACACTTTCGTTTTGTTCCATTTACTACCCTCTGCCGGCTGCTTTGGGGGTGCTGTTGGATTCTTTTTTGAACCCTTGGTGGCGAGAACACCACAGAATTACGGACTGTGGTGTGTCTCTATTTGACACCAAGAGTGCAGACACAATCAGTCGTGTCTCCCTGAGGAGTCCGATCCAGTGGACGAAAGGCCTAGGAGCAGGCAATACAAATAGATCTGCCTTCGAAGGGGAGTACGATGGTTCCCTCAGGCAGCTAGTGAAGGGTTTCTCATATTATAATATATTCCCCTCATCTTCAATTTTTTTTAAAAATTCAAATCTTTGCCAAGTCATTACTATAATGACTGAAGAATTGTTAGTCGGCACTTGTTTTCTCCCACTACATAATTGTTCAGCATTAATATATATATATATATATATATATATATATATAACACCCCCTATCTTCAGTTGGAGACCCAGCTCTAAGCGCTTTACAATACAGTCTTGTTTACCTGGGTAGAGCCGACTGAAGAGCTGCCTACTGGCCTTACATTCAATCTTTCTGCTATGTGTTTACGTGTCATCCATATCAACGGCCATACCGTCCTTCTCTTCCGAATGTTGATGATGGAACTTTATGTTTGTGCAGTATATGCGTGCTTTCACACACTGAATCCTCGATTTATAGTCTCATTCGAAGAACTGTTTGGGACATGGAATCAGAACAATTCAAAGTTAGAGGGAAAAGTCCCCTATATGGAAACGGCCCGGCAAAAATGAGAATTTGCAACCCCAGGACCACCAGAATTGTGTGTCCGCCGATCTACCGACTGAGCTATTCCGAATTAATATCTACCAATGGGACAATGCATTTTCTTGGAATACTAAAACTTTCCAGAGTCATAAATGTGGGCATTATGTAATACCCATATCTTACTTTTACCCAAAAAGTACATGGAAACTGCCCAGATCCGAACCTTGTTGTTCATGTTGATAATTCAGTACATAGAAACTGCCCAGTACCTCGTTGTTCTTGTTGATAATTCAGTACATGGAAACTGCCCAGATCTGAACCTTGTTTTTCATGTTGATAACTCAGTACATGGAAACTCCCCAGTACCTTGTTGTTCTTGTTGATAATTCAATACATGGAAACTGCCCAGTACCTCGTTGTTCTTGTTGATAATTCAGTACATGGAAACTGCCCAGATCCGAACATTGTTGTTCATGTTGATAAGTCAGTACATGGAAACTACCCAGATCCGAACCTTGTTGTTCTTGTCGATAATTCAGTGCATGGAAACTACCCAGTACCTTTTTTTTAGAAAGAGAGGGTGTTAGTTACTGCCAATGACATTGACAAACAAAGCACATGACAAGACACGATGCATTTCAACCTCTTGGGTCTTCTTCAGGCGAAAAAATAAATCACATTTAACATTTAAGACAGTACGAACAAAGAACGAAAATACTCGTAGTTATAGTAGTAGCAGCTGTTGTTGTTGTTGCTGTTGTTGGTGCTGTTGTTGTTGTTGTAGAACAAGAACATGAAGTAGTATATATATATATATATTTTTTTTTTTCGTTCTTTGTTTGTACTGTCTTAAATGTTAAATGTGATTTATTTTTTCGCCTGAAGAAGACCCAAGAGGTTGAAATGCATCGTGTCTTGTCATGTGCTTTGTTTGTCAATGTCATTGGCAGTAACTAACACTCTCTCTTTCTAAATTTTGCTTCGTTCGCCGCCGTCAGTCACTCCATTTTGAAACTTTACCCAGTACCTTGTTGTTCATGTTGATAATTCAGTACATGGAAACTACCCAGATCCGAACCTTGTTGTTCTTGTTGATAATTCAGTACATGGAAACTGCCCAGATCAGTACCTTGTTGTTCTTGTTGATAATTCAGTACATGGAAACTACCCAGATCCGAACCTTGTTGTTCTTGTTGATAATTCAGTACATGAAACTGCCCAGATCAGTACCTTGTTGTTCTTGTTGATAATTCAGTACATGGAAACTGCCCAGATCCGAACCTTGTTGTTCTTGTTGATAATTCAGTACATGGAAACTGCCCAGATCAGTACCTTGTTGTTGTTGATAATTCAGTTAGAGCTGGACGAGATCAGTGACAGACGAAGTCGCTCACCATGTACAGCGGGGTACCTGATTCGGTTCAGGAAAATCTGCGCAGTGGAAGAAGGGGGCTGAGTAGACCGTGTAACCCATAATGCTGTGTCATCGACACGGTGGATCTTTCACAACTAATGCCCTCAGCGGTCATCGTGGTATGGGACTGCAACCTTTTGACCTTTAACCTGTTGCTGACGTTTTGATCCACAAGCGCAACCCACCGCCCAGTATTGTTCAGGAGTATAACGGCTGGATGAAGTAGCAGTTCACAGTGAATCGGTTCATGTGTTTGCCGTTAAGAACATTTGGAGTAGATTCAAGAACTGTTAATGGTTTAGTATTTAGTGAAACTGATCGTTACCACAAACAGATACATTTTGCTATGTGTATTGGTTAAAGTGTATGCGAATGGAAGATTGTAGGCTACAGTTTATACCTCTAAAATGTTGCATTACCTAGGTATAACTGGTAAGAGCAACTGGGTTTTAAAAAGTGCGTTTTGTTTGTGTGAACGTGGGTTTGGACATGTGTATACGAATCAGGGTGTTGAATGCACAAAAATGGTGTCCTTCAACGCTTCTCATCTCATCATTTCATTCCCCTGACCGCTGG
>CM065726.1:35903396-35908396 GCA_033310375.1 Conus canariensis | reverse complement strand
GACTGCCACAATCAGTCCAACATAGTTTCGTTCGCCTTGAGGATGGCACTGTTTAAATTAATGTAGTGCATACTGCGTATAAGTCCGTTTTTTCTTCCGTGACAGCAGTGACTTTAAAAGTCGGGTGCTCGATCTTCACTGCCGAAAGTTTTGAATTAATGGTGGCCTGAGCATCTCTGACAACATGCTGCGGTTTCATTCCAAGGGATTCGTTTCATCAGCCTGAACATCTGTTTGATGACTATGCACCATCAATCACATCACATCAGTCCATCATTTGATTGAAAACCCTTTGTTCAATACAACTGTTCATTGGTATATCATTGTCTGCCATTCTGTGAGAACCTTTCTGGCAACACCATCGCTGATGGTATCTGTACCAAGGAGATCGCATCGAGTAGATCATCAGCTATTGTCGATTCCTGTTTCTCCGTCTGAAGTACATCATATCTCGCAATCCTTTTGGTATGAAAGAGAAAATGCAGCCTGAAGATGCAGCTCAAATGAAAAAATGAAACCCTACCATTTCTGGTACACATCATTCTTGAAGAGTTCCCACTCGCTTAGGATAGAACATCAGCTTCCTTCAGAATTTGGTTCAATGTACCAGCACCCAGGCTCAGCTGAAATCTTTACATGCTCCAGTCTTATCCCAAAATTTGCGTGTTGTGCACACTTTAGCAAAACAGCGTGGCATTCTAAATGAAAAACCTTACGTAAAGAAAACAGTCATGATTCGCTGACCTGTAGTACTCCATTGACCGTAACGGCCTCCAGCAAGCTAGACACACTGGGCCATTTGCAGCCCGGGAATTTTCGACTTGTCGTCGGGCTTTTTTTTTTTTTTTTTTTTTCAACCCACGGGCAAAGACGGAAGTGATGAGAGCGAAAGCAGAGCAGGGGCGGAGGGCCAGAACAGAGGTGTTTCAGCATCAGCCTGGCACTACAGATGTCTCCCGCCTGCTACAGGTGTTTCAGCATCAGCCTGGCACTACAGATGTCTCCCGCCTGCTACAGGTGTTTTAACATCAGCCTGGCACTACAGATGTCTCCCGCCTGCTACAGGTGTTTCAGCATCAGCCTGGCACTACAGATGTCTCCCGCCTGCTACAGGTGTTTTAACATCAGCCTGGCACTACAGATGTCTCCCGCCTGCTACAGGTGTTTTTAACATCAGCCTGGCACTACAGATGTCTCCCGCCTGCCACAGGTGTTTTAACATCAGCCTGGCACTACAGATGTCTCCCGCCTGCTACAGGTGTTTTAACATCAGCCTGGCACTACAGATGTCTCCGGCCTGCCACAGGTGTTTTAACGTCAGCCTGGCACTACAGATGTCTCCCGCCTGCTACAGGTGTTTCAGCATCAGCCTGGCACTGCAGATGTCTCCCGCCTGCTACAGGTGTTTTAAACATCAGCCTGGCACTACAGATGTGTCCGGCCTGCTACAGGTGTTTTAACATCAGCCTGGCATGCAGATGTCTCCCGCCTGCTACAGGTGTTTTAACATCAGCCTGGCACTACAGATGTGTCCGGCCTGCTACAGGTGTTTTAACATCAGCCTGGCACTACAGATGTCTCCGGCCTGCTACAGGTGTTTTAACATCAGTCCTGGCACTACAGATGTGTCCCGCCTGCTACAGGTGTTTTAACATCAGCCTGGCACTACAGATGTGTCCGGCCTGCTACAGGTGTTTTAACATCAGCCTGGCACTACAGATGTCTCCGGCCTGCTACAGGTGTTTTAACATCAGCCTGGCACTGCAGATGTCTCCGGCCTGCTACATGTGTTTTAACATCAGCCTGGCACTGCAGATGTGTCCGGCCTGCTACAGGTGTTTTAACGTCAGCCTGGCACTACAGATGTCTTCGGCCTGCTACAGGTGTTTTAACATCAGCCTGGCACTACAGATGTCTCCGGCCTGCTACAGGTGTTTTAACGTCAGCCTGGCACTACAGATGTCTTCGGCCTGCTACAGGTGTTTTAACATCAGCCTGGCACTACAGATGTCTCCGGCCTGCTACAGGTGTTTTAACATCAGCCTGGCACTACAGATGTGTCCGGCCTGCTACAGGTGGTTTAACGTCAGCCTGGCACTACAGATGTCTTCGGCCTGCTACAGGTGTTTTAACATCAGCCTGGCACTACAGATGTGTCCGGCCTGCTACAGGTGTTTTAACATCAGCCTGGCACTACAGATGTCTTCGGCCTGCTACAGGTGTTTTAACATCAGCCTGGCACTACAGATGTCTCCGGCCTGCTACATGTGTTTTAACATCAGCCTGGCACTACAGATGTCTCCCGCCTGCTTCAGGTGTTTTAACATCAGCCTGGCACTACAGATGTGTCCGGCCTGCTACAGGTGTTTTAACATCAGCCTGGCACTACAAATGTCTCCGGCCTGCCACAGGTGTTTTAACATCAGCCTGGCACTACAGATGTCTCCGGGCTGCTAGTGGGGAGAAAATAGCCCGCCGCGTGCAATGCGTAAGTTAGTTGTCACTCCTGGCACATTACGGAACGCGGCCCGGACTGTGGCCGGACTGTCGCGTGTCTGTCTTCTCCCCCTCCTCTCCTCCCTCCCCCCTTCTGCCTCCGAAACTTCACACCTCTCTTCCAGTATCCATCCCCCGATTCCTTACTGACAGGACGTCTCTCGGAGCCATCGTCTTGGTGTCACACCATAGGCAGTGCAGAGAAGGGCTTCGGTTTTTTTTCCCCTAGGATCTACATGGCTTTGTACTTGCTGACTTACATTTTCGTGGCACAGAATCGCTTTAGTCTCAATGTCAGGAGAACTTTTGCAGACTTCTTTTTTGTTTTTGTTTTGATAAAGATGGTCATTATTAAGTTCTGCAAAGTAGAATTTATGTAGCAGTGTTCTCTCTCTCTCTCTCTCTCTCTCTCTCTCTCTCTCTCTCTCTCTCTCTCTCTCTCTCTCTCTCTCTCTCTCTCTCTCACGCCAACAGCTTTAATATGGCACAGAATTGTTTTAGTCTTAATGTCAGGAGAACTTTTGCAGACTTTTTTTGTTTTTGTTTTAATAAAGATGGTCATTATTAAGTTCTGTAAAATAGAATTTATGTAGCAGTGCTCTCTCCTCTCTCTCTCTCTCTCCTCTCTCTCTCTCTCTCTCTCTCTCTCTCTCTCTCTCTCTCTCTCTCTCACGCCAACGCCGATGGCTTTAATCTGTGGTGAACTTGGAAATTTACAATTTATATAAATTCATATTTCAAAATTTCAGAGTGATTCAAATGCATGATAACAGACCGCCTACACACGCCATCAAAATATTGTATTACTTGAATACTGACAGTAAAATTACTTTGGCAACGAATGTTCCATAACGTTTACATAGTATATTCTTTATTTGTATGGATAAACCAAGGTATGGGATGTGTCCCAGTTTTGTTTTTTTAAACAACGCATGATAAACTGTAGTTGGAAAGACTGGGATTCTCATATCCAGAGTAGTGACAGATTCTTTATAATGAGACGGTTTAAAATTATATCTTTGGCAGAACTATGCATACTGATAAATACGAACAAATATTTTGAATGTGCTGCAACAACATTTAGTTTAGGTGTCTCTGATATGACAGTGCCCAATCAAAGTTGTGAGAAACTTCACAGGACTTTGTTGTGCCTGTGTGAGGATCCGTTGTGGAAGATGAAGTTCACTTTGATCCATGCTGTCCGATACTTGCTGGTTAATCCATATTACTGTCAAGCAGTATAGCAGACCACCATCATTTACATTCATCTTACTATAGTTGTTAAGAAATGAAATTGTCGTAAATCGTTTTCAGTATATCTACATAACTCTTTTAAACGGCAAAACACTATAATATGATGTTATTGTAATTCATATAAACACCAGACATACGTGTGTGTGTGTGTGTGTGTGTGTGTGTGTGTGTGTGTGTGTTGTGTGTGTGTGTGTGTGTGTGTGTGTGTGTGTGTGTGTGTGTGTGTGTGTGTGTGTGTGTGTGTCTGTGTCTGTGTGCGTGGAGTGTGTGTGTGTGTGTGTGTGTGTGTGTGTGTGTGTGTGCGCGCGCGCGCGCGCGCGTGTGTGTGTGTGTGTGTGTGTGAGTGAGTGTAGAGCATGGAGTCTATGTGCCCATGGCTGGACACTTGGTATGCCAGTGCAGTAAGGAGACGCCCCGGGTGTGTCTGACTGCGTATAACATCCCGGGTGTATCTGACTGCGTTTTAACGTGTCACTTTGATTCTGGAAGAAATCTGAAGACGTGAAGCAGAGAAAAGGGGCCTCAACATGGTGTGGCTCGATCTGGCAAATGATAGGGTTCAGTTCCACACAAGTTGATTCAGATGCCACACGAGATGTATAATGCCCCAAAGAACATCTGAGAAATGCTGAAGAGATATCTCCATGACTTGTTAATGTGCTTCTCATCAAAAGCATATCAACAATCCGAATCAGTCCAGAAACTGGCATGGCAATGGGCTGTATGAGTTCTCCAAACTGTGTTGAAAGCAGCCCTCAGATATTCAGACTCAGCAGGCTTCGGAAATAGATACCAAATTGGGGGCCGGAATAACTCAGGTGGTAGAGCACTGGACTCGTGATCCTGGGATTGCGGGTTCGAATTTCGGTACAGGGGATTTTTCCCTTGGAGTTAACATTGGTTCTGACTCCATTCCCCATACAGTCCTTCGAATGAGACTATAAACCGAGGTTCCGTGTGTGAATGCACGCACAACATCTTGCACACACGTAAAATTCCATCACCAACTTTCGGAAGAGAAGGCCGGTTTGGCCGTTGGTATGGATGACACGTTACACATAGCATGCACCTTCCCCGAAGATGGAGTATGGCTGCCTTAATGGCGGGATAAAAAACGGTCATACACACAAAACTCCACTACCTGTCTATACAGGCAGTGTCCGCAGGAGTATCAGCCTGCGTACGCAGAAAGAAAGATACCAAATGCACCCTCAAAAAAAAAAAAACCCTTCATGGATGACCTAAATAGC
>CM065726.1:35895896-35898396 GCA_033310375.1 Conus canariensis | reverse complement strand
TGTGTGTGTGTGTGTGTGTGTGTGTGTGTGTGTGTGTATGTGTGAGTGTGTGTGTGTGTGTGTGTGTGTGTGCGCGCGCGCGCGCGCGTGTGTGTGTGTGTGTGTGTGTGTGTGTGTGAGGAGAGAGAGAGAGAGAGAGAGAGAGAGAGAGAGAGAAGAGAGTTCCTGCCTGCAGTTCACTTTCGCCCTCGTCGAGTGGGTTCGGGAGGAGACAGAGGGGATGGAGACACTAAAGTGTGTCCCACGTCTTCTCAGACTTCTGTGTCATTATTTCATTCATTTTTTTTTTTTTTGTCTCTCTCTCTTTACTGTCGTCTATTTGTTTTTCTTCCCCTATGGCTCATTCACCTGCCCTCGTTGGAGGAAGTCTGTACACTTTTTGCCCCCGATAACATTCATGGCATCGTATGGGCTTTGTTCTGTCAGTGTAGTTCTTTTTGTTTGTTGGTTTGCTTCGTTTGTTTGTTTGCTTTACTATTTCATCCTCTGTGTCACCTCAGTGGCATTGCACCCACGCTACTGATTCCGGTTCCCTGTCCACTGCGTCAGCCTGGTGTTCAGTGGTGCGTGTTCTGGTCTGACATACGCATGCTGTCACCCAGTAAGCCCTCCCCCCCCCCCCCCCCCCCCCCCCCCGACTGACGACAATAATTGCTTAGTCGCGAACCAGCGTGAGTGAGCTCTCCCTCCGGAGGGCGCCACCACGTCCGTCCAGTGACAGACCCCGTGAATGTTCCGATACCTCTGACCCCTACAGGACCAGTCCAAGGGCACAGACGTGGAGAGTGAACGAAAATGAGGTCACCGTGAGAGCAGGGCATGAAGAGCCACAGAATTTTGGACATTTCTTTTTAATGCTGATCAATAACGATGAGGATGATGTGAATAATACAACGGCTTTTCAGTCACGTCTGAAACAGCATGATTGGTGTGTACTTCACGCTTCCGTCCATGATATATCCCGGCGTCGACCAGGCCCGACGTATACCGACACGTACACCTGCAGTCAGCAATACTCTCAGAGACGCATCCATTAAATGGATGAAACTCGTATATGTGGTCCCACTCACTTTTTCCATTTTTAGCCCGTAGCAAACTCAACACTGGATAACCTAAAGAGCCAACTCTACGGTATTTCTAACTTTCTTGACTCGCAACAATAGGTTCTATTGTAGCTGACTTTCACTATGGTATTTCTAATTTTCTTTACTCGCAACAGTAGGGTCTGTGTAGCTGACTTTCAAGGACGTGAATAGTTTGCCACTGAACCAACACAGGAGATGACGTGTATGCAACTACATGATGACGTCTATGAAATTTGTGGAAGTACCTTCATCTCTAGAGAAATCCCAGTCTCAGCTATTTATCTTCTAATTTTATTTTCCTTCATTAAGCATCCATCTAGTTATCCAGAGACAGAATAGATCTCTGATTGTGTTGCTGATTTTGTGATATCTACGTCCTCCATGCCACACTGAGTAAGGTGAGATCGTTTACACCGACAGAGATCTAAGCAAGAAAGATGCCATCTCTTTATACTTACTCAGTCTATCGAGCTGCTTAAAACGCAACATGAATGTTATTACCACAGATGGTTCAGTTATCAAATGTTTCCGAAACTGACGCTGTGTCTGTAATCCCTGTTTTTGATAAACAAAACAGATTTCATTATTAAGCAGTGATCGGTCTTCACCATAAATACTTTAGTAGTCATGATGTCTGAAGTATCTTCGATGATATGCTATAGTTCCATTAAAGCACTTGTACTATTAGATTCAAAATGTACTCTGATGGCCTTGCACTTTAACCAAACTTCTGACGGATTAGACGTTCCATGGGAGATGTTTTACTGGACGCGTCAGCGAATAGATCATGTGAGATGTTACATCGGTTCCATCATGTGAGATGTTACATCGGTTCCATCATGTGAGATGTTACATCGGTTCCATCATGTGAGATGTTACATCGGTTCCATCATGTGAGATGTTACATCGGTTCCATCATGTGAGATGTTACATCGGTTCTATCATGTGAAATGTTACATCGGTTCCTTGTATAGATCATGTGAGATGTTGCATCGGTTCCTGGTCATTGTAACTTTGACGAGCAGATGGCTGATAATGTTTGTGCTAGATACTTGCATTGCATATGTCATCGGCTGCTGTTGATTTCTATTTCTGTGTCTAAAGCATAGCATAATGATCTCAGAGTCATTCTGCCATAAAAGACAAAAACCTGTAGATTAAAAATGACTCAAAAGGACAAACAGCATCTTGCTATTCCTGGCGACCAGTGCTGAGCTCCCTGGATCGCTTTTAATCCATTACTTAATTCATTTACAGATTACGAGTTCACGGATGGATGGATAAATAAAAAGTAGACTCTGTTTCGAATTGTCACGGCGCATAGAAAGTTGACGTCACTCACTTTTTGGTCTATTGCACCAGCACCTAAACTCAGATCAGATCCATGATCAAAGTTGTTTTTTTTCTCAAAATCT
>CM065726.1:35873396-35888396 GCA_033310375.1 Conus canariensis | reverse complement strand
GCCATTTTTTTTCCCTCACTGTTATACGTGCAGAACTTTCTGTCTCTGCTTCTGCATTATACTCTCTCTCTCTCTCTCTCTCTCCCCCTCTCTCTCTCTCTCTCTCTCTCTCTCTCTCTCTCTGTGTTTCTCTCTCTCTCTGTCTCTCTCTCTCTGTCTCTCTGTCTCTGTCTCTGTCTCTGTCTCTCTCTCTCTCTCTCTCTCTCTCTGTTCTTCTCTCTCTCTCTCTCTCTCTCTCTCTCTCTCTCTCCTCTCTCTGCGTTCGATTGAAGCTGGGTGTGTCAGACTTGTAACCCGGCCGCCATGATGAACCCCGCGGTCTTCTCCAGGTCAGAACGGGCTCCCCAAAGCTGCGCCTGTAACTCCGCTTCCCCCGGCCAGGTTTTGTGTCGTAGAGCTGCGTGAGCAGGACAGCGCAGGAGGACATGTTCAGGGGTCTGAGGTCCAGTGCCGCATGGACACTGGTCAGTGTAGGTGATCTTTAAGCGGTTAAGGTGGCTCAGCAGTCTGCAGTGGCCGGTCCTCAGTCTGAAGAGGATTGTCTGCTGGTGCCTTTGGAGCTGGTGGATCGGGTCAGCACCACTCTCTGCACCCAGCCTTCTCTTCCAATGGGACCGAAACTGGTTGTGGATGATGGTCTTGGCCTCCCTGTAGGTCACGGGGTGGCTGAACTGCTCCATTTTGCTGCCTGCCTTGGAGAGAGCACCAGCTTTTTCGTTGCCCATGATCCCACAGTGAGACGGAATCCACTGAAGCGTAATGACAGACTGTTTTGAGAGTTCATGGAGGGCAGCTTTGGTGTCTTGCGTATGTTGTTCACTTCTTGTGTTCTGAAGTCCCTGCAGCAGAGATCGGCAGTCTGTGAAGAAGACAACCTTCTGTGATGGGCTGGCCGGTCCCAGTAAGATCCTCACTGCGTGGAGCAATGCTATTGCCTCCGCTCTGTAGTTGGAGGAGATCTTTCCAGTACGGAAGGCCTTGTGTGTCAATCTTCCATTGGTGTGTCTGATGAAGAACCCTGCTCCTCCATTCTTGACTGATCCTTCTGAGGATCCATCTGTGAAGACGTGGGTCAACTTACTGGGGTTGTATTGGTTGGAAACCATCTCCTGTGCTAGAGCTTTCATTACTTGAGGGGCTTGACGGTCCATTCTTTTAATGCCAGGTGATGATTGCGATATCTTCCAGGTGGTTGTCTGGTTCCTCAAAATCTGGAAGCATCTCCATTTCGGCTGGTGAAGCAGGCAGCAGGTCTTCATTTCTGCGATGCAGGCTCTTAGACAGGTGGTTGAAACTTGTTCTCTTTAGCCTGTTTTTGGTGGGGTTTTGCATCTCGGTGTGCATGGGGTGGGTAGGCATACGCAGTAGCTTTTCACTGTGAATGAAAACCTTCTCCTCGCATCTGTCTTCGAGGGAATGTAGGCTAGTATCTGCATTATACATTTTAACTTTACATTAGAAGTTATCCAAGCGTTCGAGTATTTATACTACGTCGAGTCCTCTCCATTTTCCTGATGATAATAGGATTTCTTGTGTCCCAAATTCACTAGGAAGAAACAAAATGGAAGAGCGTTGGTCTTAAAGCTCTGGTGACTACAGGTGGAAATTCAAACATGACAGCAAAAACGTAATTACTGAGTCGCCAAAGGAAGCACCAAACAAATTGCAAAGCAGAAACAATGCGTTTCGACCTATTGATTTTCATGAGGGACAAATAACATTCAAAACAATGACAATGTAGACGGTCACTTATACATTCAAAACAATGCCAATGTAGACAGCCACATTCAAAACAATGCCAATGTAGACAGCCACATTTAAAACAATGACAATGTAGACGGTCACTTATACATTCAAAACAATGCCAATGTAGACAGCCACATTCAAAACAATGCTAATGTAGACAGCCACATTTAAAACAATGACAATGTAGACGGTCACTTATATATTCAAAACAATGCCAATGTAGACAGCCACATTCAAAACAATGCCAATGTAGACAGTCACATTCAAAACAATGACAGTGTAGACAGCCACATTCAAAACAATGACAGTGTAGACAGCCACATTTCAAACAATGACAATGTGGACAGTCACATTCAAAACAATGACAATGTAGACAGCCACATTCAAAACAATGACAATGTAGACAGCCACATTCAAAACAATGGCAATGTAGACAGCCACATTCAAAACAATGACAATGTAAACAGCCACATTCAAAACAATGACAATGTGGACAGTCACATTCAAAGCAATGACAATGTAGACAGTCACATTCAAAACAATGACAATGTAGACAGTCACATTCAAAACAATGACAATGTAGACAGTCACATTCAAAACAATGACAATGTAGACAGCCACTTTGAAAACAGTGACAATGTAGACAGTCACATTCAAAACAATGACAATGTAGACAGCCACATTCAAAACAATGACAATGTAGACAGTCAAATTCAAAACAATGACAATGTAGACAGCCACATTCAAAACAATGACAATGTAGACAGCCACATTCAAAACAATGACAATGTAGACAGCCACATTCAAAACAATGACAATGTGGAGAGCCACATCTAAAACAATGACAATGTAGACAGCCACATTCAAAACAATGACAATGTAGACAGCCACATTCAAAACAATGACAATGTAGACAACCACATTCAAAACAATGACAATGTAGACAGCTACATCTAAAACAATGATAATGTGGACAGCCCCATTCAAAACAATGACAATATAGACAGCCACATTCAAAACAATGACAATGTAGACAGTCACTTGCGGCTTCGACCAAAATGCACAGTTAGGACTCAGATGAAAAACTTAAACTACAGAATGGTACTACAGAGAAGAGGGAAGAGGTGGAAACGAAGGCGTCAGATATACTACTACTACTACTACTACTACTACTGCTGCTACTACTGCTGCTACTACTACTACTACTACTACTGCTGCTGCTGCTGCTGGTGCTACTGCTACTACTACAACTACTACCGCTACTGCCACTACTACTACTGCTACTGCTGCTGCTGCTGCTACTACTGCTACTACTACTACTACTACTACTACTACTGCTACTACTACTACAGTTTTACTACTACTTATGAAAATAGTATAGATAATGAGAAAGGTAGCAATGAAGAAAACTGATATACAAATAATGATAACAATGCTGCTGCTGCTGCTGCTGCTGCTGCTGCTGCTGATGATGATGATGATAGGAAAGACAGTGAGATAATATAGGAAGTAAACAAATGCATGGAAAATGGGAAAATGCCAAAGCAATAAAGTTCATTATAACTGATTAATTTCTCTCATTCAACCCTATCCCTCTTTTCTTCAGCTGCGTTCCGAATTGTCAGTGTTGCACAAAAAACTTAGATTTTTAACCTGATTGAAGAGATAAGTGACTGTTTGTTCGCCCTTCGTTTTCATTGTTTTGAATGTTATTTGTTTGGCCTGAAGAAGACCAATAGGTTGAAGCGCGGGGTGTCTTTGTTTTTACTTTGTTTGTTTCTTTGTTTGCCGGCCCGGTAATTCTGTCTTTGCTCTGATGGTGGTGGTGGCGGTGTGTGTGTGTGTGTGTGTGTGTGTGTGTGTGTGTGTGTGTGTGTGTGTGTGGTGGAATGTCATTCAGTTGTGTTGCTCAGAACATGGAACTCCTTTGCTACCAGAGTTCCCCAGTGTCCGCCACACTGTTTCTTTCAAACGAAGATGAAAGCATATTTTTCAAATAGTCCTTCATATACACTCCATTCTTCATGTCAGCCTTTTTCCTTTTTTTTTTCGGAGCCTGAGTTTGTCAAGTTTCAAAACGGAGTGACTGAGCGCGGAAAATGAGGCAAAATTTAGAAAGAGAGGGGGTTAGTTACCGCCAAGAACACAGACAAACAGAGTACAGGACAAAACACAATGCATTTCGACCTCTTGGGTCTTCTTCAGGCGAAAACAAATAACATTTAGGACAGTGAAAACGAAGAACGAGAACCCACTTGTCTTCTCATGTTCGCCTCACGATCAAAATCTTCCAATTTTTGATCGTGAATCTTCCAATTTTGATCGTGAATCTTCCAATTTTGATCGTGAGGCGAACATGAGAAGATAAATAGTTTCTCGTTCTTCGTTTTCACTGTCCTAAATGTTATTTGTATTCGCCTGAAGAAAACCCAAGAGGTCGAAATGCATTGTGCCTTGTCCTGTACTCTGTTTGTCTGTGTCCTTGGCGGTAACTAACCCCCTCTCTTTCTAAATTCTGAGTTTGTCAATGACGTGAAGGCAAAACTGGGGACAGCAAGCATGCAAGCCAGTGTGAGCGAATGGAGACGTGTCATTGTGTATCCAGTTGATATGGTGAAGCGCTTTGAGGTCCTGGAAAGCGTTGTGGAAGTGACCTGTTATTATCTTCACCATTATTATTATCAATATCATTATCATTCTTAACATAATCATTGTCATTATGTGTGTGTATCATATCCAGTCCCTCTTCCCTAACCACGTTTCTTTCTGTTTGTCTGTCTCTCTCTGCCTCTCTCTGTTTCTTTCTCTCTCTCTCTCTCTCTCTCTCTCTCTCTCTCTCTCTCTCTCTCTCTCTCTCTCTCTCTCTCCTCTCTCTCTCTCTCTTTCATCTCCAAGCATAGTATTTTTCTGCGCTGTCGATTTCTTTGGAGGGAAGCCGTCATTCTTTGTGTTGAAGAGAAAACAGACCTTTTCAGGATTGAAAACATTTCATTTCAAATATTGATGACGCCTCTTTCTCTTCCGTTCTATTCCTGGGTCTTCCCTCCCTGTGTGTATGTAAAGAATGGGTGGGATGGGTGTGTGTGTGTGTGTGTGTGTGTGTGTGTGTGTGTGTGTGTGTGTGTGTGTGTGTGTGTGTGTGTGTGTGTTGTCTGTCTGTCTGTCTGACTGTCTGTCTGAAATAGTTTCTGATGGCCAAGAAGTCTCTTCTTTTTTACAATCTCGATTTCATAATCAACCAACAGAATCTACCCATTAGGATTTCTAATTTTACATAGGTCATCAATGTGAGCTTCACTGTATGTAACTAACAACGAAACTGGTATTTTGGCTCAGCAGGAGAAAAGGGATGGTGAGACCGAGAGCCGTTTCAAACAAAGTTGTTTCTGAACTTGATGGAGGTCTCTTTATCTCAAGAGACATTGGGATCAAAGCTGCAAATGCTTCTTTTTTTCAGCATACAGTGTTCCAGACACGAATTGTATCTCTTCGTCATATTGCCAATATTACATGTTGTCTATATATGTTCCATGACATACTAGGCAGCATTGATTTTATCCGTGTGCTTCCGCGGATGGTTCAGTTACTAATACGTCTGAAATAGACGCTGTTTGTTCAGTCCTGTTCCTAACAGAAAAACGGATTTCATTTAAATGTAGAATACCCGAGTTTCTCCTCCGAACATTTAAATCATCTTCCATAAAATGCTAGTTTCACTTTTAAAAATAGACTCATTTTATCAGATTCAAGATCTTTTCTTATATCTTTTCACTAGTAAACACCAGACCGATCAGACATGCTGTTGAAACTCACCATTCAATTGGACATGCGAAGATCTATGTATTACTGTCATGTACTCCTGATCACTGTGATCTGTCTGGCTGACAATGAAGGTGTCAAGGAGGTCGCATCCAATAGATCACCAGCCTCCATCGCATCCTGCCTATCTCTCTGTCTGAAGTACAACATGGCATCTCAAAGTCACTCTGCAGTGAAAGAAAAATACGTAGCTTGAAGACGTAGTTCAAGAGGATACATGGAATTTTACAGAACCTGGAAAATGGGTGAACTTCCCTGTATCATGTCGAAGTAAAAATCGGCATATAAAACAAGGTGTAAAATAACAGTCTATAGATAACACGAAACAGAGTGGTCAATTGGCGAAAAGCATTTTTCTTTCAAAGACTATAAACAACAGATATCAAACATGCACAAAACTGTTCACCTCAGTTTGTGGTCAGCATGATAACAACAATGTATAAAAGATGCGTGGGGAGAGAAAATGACAGTTTAGAAGAAAGTGGGAAGGAAGGGGGGAGGAGGAGATTGTAAATGAGGAATGGAAATGACAGGGAGAGGGTGGAGAGAGTGGGTGTGGTTGATGGAGATGTGTGGGTGACTAGAAGGATCAGATCAAATTATTGGTCGAATTTACTCACAGAGTACAAGTACGCACGCAACCGGTTGAATGTGCATGTAGATTCCCTGTAAAGTGTGTCTGAGAAAATCTCCACATCCATTCTTTTCTGTTCCGCAGCCCCAGCATCCAAGCTCAGCTGAAATCTTTACATGGCCAAAGTTGATCTCACAATTTCCGTCTGCTGCACGCTTTAGCAGAACAGGAGAGCGAATGTAGCTTGGAAAAACAAAAAAAGATCCATGGCACAATGACCTCAACCGTTCCATTTGCCATCAGTGGCCTCAAGCGAGCCAGAGACACTGCGCCATTTTCAGTTCAGGAATTATTGACGTGTTCACAGGCTTTTTTCTTGGGGGACAGAGAGAGAGAGAGAGAGAGAGAGAGAGAGAGAGAGAGAGAGAGAGAGAGGTAGGGGGTGTGGAAGGCTGGAGTTGGATGTGAAGCCGGGGAGGTGAAAGGGGTAGGGGGGAAAGGGTGTTTAAAAAAAATAGCTGGGCACTGGAGGTGTCCGGGGGCTAATAGAGGGAGCAAGTTGTCGTCACTCCCGGCACATTAGGGGCCACAGTCCGGGAATTGGGCTGGGGCAATCAAGTGTCTGTCTTCTCGGCCCCAATCCCTCCTCCACCTCCTCCTCTCCATCACTTTACACACACACACCCTTTTGCCCTTTCCAGACCTCCACCCCCCCCTCCCCTCCACACACACACACACACACACACACACACACACACACACACACACACACACACACAACCTCTACTCAAATCTCCATCGCCAGATCCTTTGCTACGTCTTTGCCGTCTCTGCAGGCAGTTCCCTCTGAACCATCATTCTAGCATATCTCACCATGAGGCAGTTAATTTGCCTGAAAGATTTAGTTTGTTTGGATCGTCCGTATTTCATGGTAGTTTCTGAGCGACATCTTTATGGCACAGAATTGTTTTATTAGGATACATTAGGCAATGAAAAAAAAATATTCAAGTTACAAATGTTAGATATCAATTTCAGTGAAAAAGAAGTAACCCCCTCAACCCTCTCTGTCTCTGTCTCTATCTCTGTCTCTCTCTGTCTCTCTCTGTCTCTCTATCTCTGTCTCTGTCTGTCTGTCTGTCTGTCTGTCTCTCTCTCTCTCTCTCTCTCTCTCTCTCTCTCTCTCTCTCTCTGCCCGAATTTTCTATAAAATACTGCGCGTTAAAAGCATAGTAGTGTGACTTTTTGTACGCTCCTGGACTTGTTTTTCCTGCAAACGCAACGATGCACATACATGACACACACACACACACACACACACACACACACACACACACACACACACACACACACACACACCAACAATAATATGCATGTAACGTAACACATGCATGTAAAAAATACCCATAACAAAAACGACAAGTACAAGAAGAGAGGAAACAACAGCAAAGCATATGGTGAAACGTTAACCTCTGCTGCGTAATAGTCGTGTTTTACTACCAAAACTGCGGCAATGACTGGCATTCACCAGACGCTCGTATTTTCCTGCCGGAGCCAAGCCCAGCAAAGAACCAAGACTTGCTGGCGCTATTGCTGTGTGGTGGTGTGAAGGTAACGGTAGACGGGAGGTGTTCGTCTTGTCAGATGCTTTACGCAGGAAATCTCTACTTTTCTGGTATTGATTTTTGTCATTGGCTAGCGCCTCTCTGCCTTCAGCTTCCCTGCTTTTCTTTGTCTTCTTGACGTGTACAGCCCCGTTTTTACCTCTCTCTCTCTCTCTCTCTCTCTCTCTCTCTCTCTCTCCACACACACACACACACACACACGTACACACACACACACGCACGCACGCACGCACGCACGCACGCACGCACGCACCACCACCACACACACACACACACACACACACACACACACTTACTTACACACATACACACACGCGCGCGCATGCGCATCGCACAAGTTGATTCCTCTGCTTTTCAAACGCGTCTGTCAGTAGATTATCATTCACGGCAAGAAGCCAAACTTTATCCCTGCAATTCTAAAACTAAAAACCCTTATTTCAGCGAAATTAGAATGCTCTACTACGATTTTTTTTTAAAAGAAAGATTGGTTTCTTCGTTTTATGAGCTTGCGAAATATTGATTTTGTGTATTATAAATCACGTACTTAGAACGTTTACATTATGTCAGATATATTTCCAATTATGAAATATGACGGAATCCACGTAAAAGACCATGTTCCTGGGACAAAGTGGGTTTTTGAAGAAAGGCTTCGGTGATTGGACGAGAACCGGTGCTTTCAACGTCGTCTGGCCGGTGGCGAATGGTTTCAATTGTCGGGGTTTGAAGTCAGTCTAGGAACCCACTTTACCCCGTTATGTAGGTACACACACACACACACACACACACACACACACACACACACACACACACACACACACACACACACACACACACACTGTTGTTTAATTTGGCTGTTTATCTGCAAAAGGCACTTAAAACGAAAAATGCTTATGTAACATGACGAAGAGCAACTTTCATCTGCTACTTACAACGAATACCATTCCAAGGAGTTATGCCTCTCAGAACTAAACATTGGAATCTGGCTCTCGTAAAACTCAACACTTGGATGATCCTATTCCAATGTTGTGTTGGTTTATTTCGATCCCATGTTAGTCACTGCAAAGAAGGTGTAAACGCTTTCCGGAAATACTCAAACGTTGTGTGTAATCCAGTGCGTTACATTGTTTTGCTTCATAGACACACTGCTTTCCATCCTCTTATTATTGCTCCATGTTTCGCTGCCCTTTAGATAGCACAGAATTGTCGCTCCCGCCCGATGTGATTGTTCAGTTAGGGAATGCGATAAATATTTTAAATCTGATTTTATATACAACAGAATAAAGATTTGAAAACAATAAAAAAAAAAAAAATTAATTAAAAAAAAAATTGTTCTCCAACCAGGGCTGTGAAACAGCATTTACAATAAAATTGCCAACTCTCTCTCTCTCTCTCTCTCTCTCTCTCTCTCTCTCTCTCTCTCTCTCTCTCTCTCTCTCTCTCTCTCTCTCTCTCTCTCATTTGGGTCGATATCCTTTATACATTAATTCCTACGTCACTTGTTTACGATACTGGTTTAGACTTTTACAGATGAAAGCTGAAAGGTTACCTCAGAAAACATATTTGATGCTGTTGGAATTAGACAGATCTGGAAAACAGTGCTGGGTCTCAAAGGTAAGAGAAATCTTGTGTTCAACAGGTTTTAATTTTGTTTGGTTACAACAAGGTGTTGGAGACGTTAAAATGTTCCTAAATGTGTTTAAACAAAGGCTTATTGATATGTTCATTCAAGAATGGACTGGCACCATACGAGACCGTGAGAGATACGAATGTTATAGTAATTTTAAGTCTGTTTTTGAAAAGGAAAGATATCTTTTGGATACGAATACGTACTGTTTCCGCGTTGCCATTACACGAACCAGGTTTAATTTGCTTCCACTGAATAACAACTTGCATCGCTGTAGTAAAACAGAAAAGGACAAAGCGTGCCCATTTTGCCGTGATCAGGTAGAGAATGAGCAACATTTTTTATTTCAATGCTCCTCTATCAAGACCTAAGGAGTAAATTTCTCAAAGAATTCGCCAGTTGTCCCCTTCATTTGCTTCTTAAGGTATCCAGTGCTTCGCACAGACATAGCCTATCAAGGTACATTTTTCATGCCATAAACAGAAGGATCAAGTCAATTCTTTAGTTGATAAATTACTGCGGACAGTTACCACTACATTGGTTTTCCTTGAAATGACTGACTTCATTTGTATTGTAATTTCGTGTACTCTAAACGTATCTGAATATGTATCATCTTTTGACATGCAGTTTTGGGGAATTAAATTATTGCAATGCTTTTTTGTTCTGTTTGTAATACATATATGCTAACTCCTCCCCGTTCCTACCCACTCCCTCCCCCTTCCCTTTGTACCTTGTATTGTGGCCCAAGGCCGATGTACATTAAAGCTTAGTTCTGAGTTTCTCTATCTCTCTCTCTCTCTCTCTCTCCTCCTCCTCTCTTTTCTCTCTCTCTCCTCTCAACTCTCTCTCTCTCTCTCTCTCTCTCTGCGCACCTATGAATGATCAGCATTGTTTGATCAACTGATGGTCAGGTTAAAATCATCTCAGGCTTCGGAGTGTCTTTTCACCCATTATCTCTCTGAATATGTAGGAACTACCTCATCATGTGCCATGTGCCCAGAAAGGAATATTCTGGAATGATTGGCACTTGAGAACACACTCAATCAAGAACATCATACAGTATCTCATGTACAAGTGTCAGCTCTATAGATAACAGATCATTGCTAAAACCAGTAAGGCTGAAGAATGGTCGTGGTGACATATAAGGGGGGGGGGGGGGGGGGGGGGGTGGTAAATAGGCTCGAACTTCTTTTTTTGTTTGTTCTACCTTTCGTGATGATCAACACTCTCTCTCTCTCCTCTCTCTCTCTCTCCTCTCTCTCTCTCTCTCTCTCTTCTCTCTCTCTCTCTCTCTCTCTGCGCACCTATGAATGATCAGCATTGTTTGATCAACTAATGGTCAGTTTAAAATCATCTCAGGCTTGATGGAACCACCTGCCATTGACAGCTGCTGACGCTCCATAATGCAGAGAGTTCATTTTTATGTCAGGACCTGTATTCTCTGTCAAACACATTCAGTCTGTATATACACATCTCACGTGCTGAAGCCTGGTCTAGTCTTATGACAAGAGACCCCAGTTTTCGCCGGTTCACAGAAGGAAGGCCTCTCGAGATCGCACGAAAATTACCTCCCCTCAGGGCTCGTATGGAGAACTGGACGGCGCGAAGTTCGTTCTCTATGACGCCTTCGTTTGTCGACTTTTTTTTTCTTCTTTATTGTTTGTTTGTTTTTACTGTCATGAGAAAGGTCAGGGTCGGCAGAGGTAGGGTAGCTGAGTTACCGTAACCTCAACTTTTTTTTTCTTTCTTTTTTTTTCGTTTAAAGAAAGACAAAGGCACTACAAGAAGTGATGATAATTGACAGCTGCGGACAGAATGGTAATTGGATTAGAATACACTAAGGACCACCTGCCAGTGGATGTTGATGGAACCACCTGCCATTGGATGTTGATGGAGACAGAAATTAACGAACCAAGGGAAAACAGTCTACCCCACAATGAGAGCATGTTGATGCTGAAGGTTTTTACCAAGCTAATTCCACGGCGTCAAGGTCAGCAAGAAGACACTGACGGCTGTCTTGGGATGATGTTCCTCCCTTTGGCATGTCAGAACGCACAAAGTATCCCCTCCCTCATTTTTCCCCCGGAAGATTTGACAGTAGAAGATGGAGCCGTCGAACATCTGTCAATAATACATCCGGACAGAATGAAAACACCAGCTGCCACCCTCCCCCGCCCCCTCATACCTCATCCCTCTTTTCCTTACCCCTTCCACCCCCTGTCACCTCCCCCCATTTTCTCCTCTTAATTTGTTCTTTCCGCCACCTCTTCCCCTGATTGCAGTTATTTCCCATGAACACGAATCGCAACATCCCTTTGTCTCGCCATCTTGCCGCATTAGAATGCAACTATTGCGACTGTCCAACTCAAAATCTGGAACACATCGGTGTCCACTCATTTTTACTTCTTTGCTTGCTCTCGAACGGCCAGGTTGAAAATTTGGACCAACGGAGGTGTGTTTTACTGCACAATGTATCAGATACAGGTCATATGCATGCGTGAGGTCTTAAAATTGCTGAACATTTTGGTACATTTCTTGTTAAGCTAAGGTAAACGCACATGTGTAAGAGCGCTGTGTTGTTTTGTATAAAGCAGTGTACTGTTTTCATTCATTTGCGGCTAAGACAGACATCTGTAATGAATTTCGGTCTGTTATTTTCATGGGCATTGCATGGTCTCATTTGGGGCATCACTCTATTTGATTCCAGTACCTGCAAACATGCCGGCATTCATAGTATCTCTCAACCATCATATTCCATCGTATTGAATTCATTTTCATGTCTACTTTTTATGGTTCTTTTTTGCTTTTCCACAAGCTTTAAACATACTTTTCGGAATGATCATGAAGTCTGCTATTTCAGTGTCAGTAGACGTATACACTGGGTAATTTTGTCACACAGTGGTATAAAACTCGATTCATTTTGTGCCCGTTTCTCAAATGTATTAGGCTGGTCTTTAATTTCCCACTTTATTCTTGCTGGATTTTGTATTTGTATTTGTGGATCTTTGAAATCTCATACGACTGTTTGATATTTTGCTATAGTTTCTGTTTAATTTCAGTTGTATATCTTGAAGAAAAGATGGGCATAGCATGACACTCCTTAATGCCCGTAAAACATTTAAACAGCTCAACCTCAGCATTGTTCTTACATGTCGTGCCTACCATACTACCTGTGTATTGGAATTTATATCGTGATAACATTATAAGCTCCAAGTAAACAAAAAAGTAGGATGACGAAGTCTGTTTACATTAATGGGTAAACTTTTTTTTCAGTAAATGTAAAATCAATAACGCAAAGTAGAAACCAAACATATTCCTGAAGGAACTGGCACGTACACATAAAACAGAGCGACCTACACACTTGATGGAGATGGATTACGCAAACTATCTGTACAAACCTTTCTCATGTGTGACATCAATGGAAGCTGCAGGAAGAAAGGTTGTTTTGTTTAAATGCTGTGCCACGACCATTTTTTAATCACACAGACAGTAAAACATGGCTGTACAGAAAACATCGTAAGGGGTTTAGGACTGAACATGAGATATGGGTTAAGACGATTTTATTTCTATATGCACTTGCTGTCACTACCCATTCATGAATATGAATTTGCATGGGAAATCTGACATTTGTTCACGTTGTCGCGTATTGTTGATGTTGTCACTAACTCAATACAGAGAACGCGCTTAACCTTTAGGAGTGCCATTAAAAACAAACGAACAAAAACAGAAATATAACTCCTTGCTGAGGAATAATCCGTCGATTGTAGATTAATCCAAGGGGGTGAAACCAACGGGGGACGTGTTACTTGGGGGTCACCGGGAAAGGTCACAGCTTGATTTCTTCGGAGAGGGCGCATGCCCCGATCAATAGTGAGAGAGTGTAGCAGAGGAGCGCTGCCGCAGGAGCGCCGGGGAGTCCCTTTCGGTGTCATACAGTACGTGTTTATCTTCCCCTCGTCCGGCTCTGGGCCTTCTCTCGTCCTGTCGATAGGTGCAGCAGGCAGCGGTGTGTGTGTGTGTGTGTGTGTGTGTGTGTGTGTTCCATCCCCTCCTCGTCTCTGATTGGTCCCACGTCTCTACTGTCAGTGGCTGTCAGTTCCACTGACTTCGAAATTGCAACACGGTTTAGTCGGTTGTGCCATCTCTCTGTCTCTGTCTTTGTCTGTGTCTGTTTGTCTGTCTGTCTGTCTGTCTGTCTGTCTCTCTCTCTCTCTCTCTCTCTCTCTCTCTCTCTCCATCCGTCCGTCCGTCCATCCGTCCGTCCGTCTGTCTGTCTGTCTGTCTGTCTGTCTGTCTGTCTGTCTTCTCTCTTCTCTCTCTCTCTCTCTCTCTCTCTCTCTCTCTCTCTCTCTCTCTCTCTCTGTCTGTTTGGGGTGATTACAGACCACTGTTTAATTTGAAACATCTTTACCCGTAGTACCAGCCAACATTCCATGCGCATGCTACCGAATAACGAAGTTTGTGACCATACCCAAACTGTCCATTCAGCCTTTTCATCTCTGCTTGAGTAAGAAGCTCTTGTCAGGCATTAAAATGCATTGCATCTCCCTTTGCATGCATTCAAAAATTTTCCTTTGTTTTTAATTCGTATCATAAATCAGCTGACTGATTTTCGAATTCAGCCTTGAGAGTGCACTCGGAATTATCAATTCTTTCCCTTGTCAATAATAAATGTCCTTGTCACATTGTTGTTGTAGCATTATCCTCTAAAGACGAGGTGAAATGTTGGCAGTGGTTTATGTCGAGATCTGTTCCCGGGGTTTGCGGTCGGATTCCACGACCAAGTGCTTGCCAAATACATATGTATGAAAACGCTCACAACTCAACAATCTCTCTCTCTCTCTCTCTCTCTCTCTCTCTCTCTCTCTCTCTCTCTCTCTCTCTCTCAATATTTGCATATCACTACTCTGTAAAAGACTCTCTGGCAAAAGCGATTGGTTTGCCGTCTTGGACCAGGGCTGATCCTAACCATGTGTGAGATGAAACAGTTTGTATGACTGTTGGTTTGCTGACATCAAAGTATCTGAGAGATGTGTTGTTAAGGTCATATTCTTTACTCTCCCAAATGCTTGCTGGTGAGAGGCATTCAAGTGCCAGTGGACTTTTCTTCGTCAGGCTTCTCAGCGGAGCTGTCTTGCGGCTGATTCTGGAGTAAATGGTGCTATATACTGGATCATACCCTGAGACTGTTCCAGCTCTGTTAGATTCTTTGGTGCCTAGATATTCTACATCCATTCATATTTGTCTGCGTCTGAATGAATACCATCTTTGTCATATGTCATCGCAAAGAATTTCACCTGGGGGCGCTTGATGTAACGTTTTCAGTGTTGAATACCAAGCTGCTTCTTCTGGCAACTTCCATGAGATGATAAAGATTAAGGTCATGTTCCTAGTAGTCTTTCCCTGGACGACAACATCGTCTGTGATTCCCAAGCTGATTGGGCACTGACTCCAAATTTCATCCATCTATGGCTGAGAGATGTCCTGTGAGACACTAAAGCCAAATGGGACTCTTTGAAGCAGAATCTTCCGAATGGACTATCGAAAATAGACATGCTGCTGGATTCTTTACCAAGTTTTGATGACTTACAACCATGTTAGGCATCAAGTTTACT
>CM065726.1:35860896-35863396 GCA_033310375.1 Conus canariensis | reverse complement strand
GATAGATAGATAGATAGATAGATATATAGATAGATAGATATATGTATATATCTATGTGTGTGTGTGTGTGTGTGTGTGTGTGTGTGTGTGTGTGTGTGTGTGTGTGTGTGTGTTTCTATCTATCTTCTCTCTTTCTATGGAACCAGAAGAAACCAGCGTTTTTAATACGATGGACTGTCTTGCTTCTTTAACCATCCTGTTATTGAACTCAAAAGACTATAGCATCCTTGCTGCCATGTCAGAAACACGATCAATGATTACCATGACAACTTCAAGTGGAGAATCGGCTTCATTTTTATTGATTTATTTACATATCTAGCTTGTAATAACTGGCGTGAGTATCAGGACGCTATAATTTTGACCTGACAAATGTGTACTTCATTTCCTTACAAAAATATTTATACTGTTTTATGCAATAGCGGAATGTTGTTTTATCTTTACACCCAACCTCTTGATTATTATCGATCATTGATGATTCTGTATGTTTTATTCACCACTGTCATGTAAACTTGGTGGCACCACGTGATAGGTAAAATGATGTCTGTAAGGTGTAAGCCTATTAGAATCAATTTACATGTCTCCCCCACCCTTCCAACCCATCACCTTAACCAGACAGTTTCGTTTCTTTTTTTTTATTTCTGAATCTCTCTCTCTCTCTCTCTCTCTCTCTCTCTCTCTCTCTCTCTCTCTCTGTGGTGTGTGTGTGTGTGTGTGTGTGTGTGTGTGTGTGTTGTGTGTGTGTGTGTGTGTGCAATGTGTGTGCGAAAACATAAATCTGTGTGTGTGTGTGTGTGTGTGTGTGTGTGCTCGCGCGCGCGCGCGCATGCGTGCGTGTGTTTGTGTCTTTGGGTAGCAGTGAGAAGACGCGCGGGACGTGGAGGGAGCGCACAGCTCAGTGTACATCAGCTTATGCTTTTTACAATGACCGTAGCTTTCCTCGCAACAAAGCTGAATCCAGCATTTGCCAAGGTTGAGGGGGAGGGAAGTGAGAGGGGGAGGCCGACACACTGTGGGCTGGTACACCATTGTTTTCCTTTCTGTTCTGAAGCTGCAAAATCCCTTTAATACAGTTTCCTGGGTTCCATGAAGGCACGTGTTATGGGTCAGTTCCCATGGCGCCTATCGATTGGCTTACCAATATATAACAGGCCTACCACGGTAATTTTCACCGGCCCAGTAATTTTCACCGGCAGAGTAGATGCCGTCAGCACGCGCAACTGGGTGATTTTGCACGAGCTGTCACTGTTATTTGGCCAGATTACTTCCAGTCCCGGTTCGCATCCGGAACCCCGACTTCGATCGGAAGAGAACATTTTTTTTCATATCTGCTCCAACGCTGGTCTGCCGCGGCTGCTGTACCCTCTTTCGCCATCGTGATCGGGTGGTGTATTGCTTGCAAAGCAGAGGTTGTTATCGTGATTTTAGTTATGCTTTTGTAACAGTGGACAATAGGCGGACAGAAAAACTGTGTGAAAGAATAAAAAAAAAAGTTGTGAAGTTTTCTGGCAGAGTGACGAGTTGTTGCCTTATTCGGCCGTGTACTACCAGCTCTGAAGGTTTTGTGATCGTGCCTCGTAGTAACAGCTGCCTTGCGTGTGACGCTTGACACTGGCCTGACCTGAAGTGGAATCTTCTTTCCATCCATTATTCACCACCCCAGGGTGATTACTTTCTCCAAACGGTCCTGGAAGCTACGGACGTCCGTTTAAAGTGCGGGTCTCTCTGCACGTTCGCCCAGTTTCAACTGGGATGTTTCTGTGTGTTTCTTTGTGAGCACTTCCACCGGCAATTTGCTATTCAGTCCGTGGTGGTGTTTGTCGTTTTCTTCGGCCGTCACACTGGCATCAGAAACGGCCGTTGAATGGAGATAGCGTGGACAGCAAGGCTCATGAATCTGTCTGCATGTTCATGTTTAACCATTTGCCCAAACTCTAGCAGGCCACAATTTCTCCACTGGGATAGCAGCACGCAATTAACGAGAGAGCCTTCCTCGATCAAGGACAGGATAACGATTCATTAATCATCACACAGAATTGCGAAGCTTCCGGCATTCAGAGTCTGGCTAAACAGCTCGGGGAAAGAAGCAGAAAGAGAATTCGGAGGGCAGATTTGGGATGTGCACCCAAGGACGTGGCCAAGAGACGTGGCATCAATGTGGTTTTCACAGAGATCAGTCACAGAGGAAATTGATACCGTCTCAAAGACTGCCGCCTGATTGAAGGGCGATTCCCTCGACCATTTCTACCAAGAATTCAGATTACCGTTTTGTGATGAACACCAAGTCAGCAAAGTGTACAACGAACAAAAATGAAAAGAAATCTTGAGTTACAGTTTTTCTTGCTACGTTTTGCAACAAATCTGTAGAAAAGAATATTAAAGGTCACGTTATGGATGCTTTGGATTAGCAATAATGAGTTTTGAAATTTAATGTAAAAGAAAAGAGCCAAGAACCTTTCAGATGCACAACAACGTACATGGCAGGAGAGACGCAGCAATGACA
>CM065726.1:35853396-35855896 GCA_033310375.1 Conus canariensis | reverse complement strand
ACACACACGTAGTCAGATAATACATACTTACTGAACAGAATAACATGTACATTTCAAATATAAAACACTTTCAAAATACTCAGGTTCATACAACGCAAAGAAGGTGGTGGTGGTTGGTGGTGGATTTTTGGCGGAGTATGCAAGTACTGACACATAGGGTGGTTGAAATAATGGCGTTTGAAGGCTGATATGCATTGGTGTCGTTTGGTTGATTCAGGGAGCGAGTTTCATTAACAGGAACCTGAATATGTTAAACTGGATTTGAATAAGTCAATTCTAGGAACAGGGACATGAAGTTTGGGTAGAGTCCTTGAGGAATTAATTGAGAATCTGTGAACTAATGTTGAGGGTGCCTTCCCAGACACAATCTTGTGCATTATGATCCCTTTGTTGTATTCTAATCTCAGACTTAAGGGGAGTACTTGAATCTTTTTATAGTCCGTGTCCAGAAGAGTACTGCTTTTTAGAAGGACTAATTTGAGTGCTCGCTTGTGTAGGCTTAGCAATGGTTTGAGGGTGTTAGCGCTAGCAGAGTCCCATTCATAGTCTATGTATGATTGGATATGAGACTGGAAAAAGCGCTTGCGTGAATGCATGTCAAGGAAGCGTTTGATTCTGGAGAGATGATAAACTTTCTGTGAAATTTTTCTACACAGTGAGGTTATGTGAGCTTGCCAACTAATACTGTTATCAGTTGTTATTCCCAGCACTTTGAGGTATGTGACCTGTTCAACTGGTTCATTTTTAAGATGTACAGGAGGAAAACCAATAGTGAGATTGTGTCTTTTTTGCCTAGTTGTGGTAAGCATGGATTTAGTTTTTTGAGGGTGAAGCGACATGTGATTTAGTTCAGTCCATTTTACGAGGTCATTCGCACTTTCTTGTAAAGTTTGTGCAAGAACAGTAACATCAGAATGATTTGTGTGTATTGTTGTATCATCAGCAAAGAGTTCACAGGTGGATGTGATATGGAGAGGTAAATCATTGATGTAAATTGTGAACAGTAAGGGACCCAGGATAGAGCCTTGTGGGACGCCATAGGAAAGTGTTTGAAATGAAGAGAAAGTTGTATTAATTTTCACACATTGTTGCCTGCTTGTGAGATATGAGTGAAAAAGCGTAAGAGTTTTTGTGGATAAGCCATACAATTTTAATTTTCTAAGAAGAAGGTTATGGTCTATCACATCAAATGCTTTTTTTTAATCAATGAATAGGACACCACAATATCTGTTGTTGTTAATGCTGTTTAGCCAGTCATCAACCAGGTTGATTAGGGCTGTGTGGCATGAATGGTTGTGTCGGAACCCGGACTGTCTTGGATGAAGTAAGCGGTATGTATTAAGGTGGTGTAATGTGTGTTTGTTTATGTGTTTTTCCAAAGGTTTGGAAATAGTGGAAATGATTGAGATTGGTCTGTAGTTTGCAGGGTCTGAGTTGTCACCTGCTTTGTACATAGTATGCCTTTCGCTTTTTTTAAACTATCGGGAAAATGATTTTTGTCGATACATAAATTGAAGATGTATGTTAACGTATCTGTAATTGCTGGAGCTGATAGTTTGAGGATTTTGCCATCTAGGCCATCCACCAGAGAGAGAAAGAGACAAACAGACAGACAGACAGATAGACAGACAGAGAGACAGACAGAGAGACAGAGAGACAGAGACACAGAGAGAGAGAGAGAGAGAGAGAGAGAGAGAGAGACTGCGCAAGCTAGCGAGCTAACCATACCCAGTTTCTGAATCAGCTTTATTTTATGAATCATCACCTTTATCTTAGACACCAATGAATCGATATTTTTTTAACACCTAAACGTCAGCAAGGAATCTTTTCTACTCATTCACTCTTTCTGTTTAATTTCTCTTCATCGTGAGTGGTAACCTCGTTTGACTGGTGGACATTCTTCGTGGCGTGCTGGCACCCCGCCACACGAAATGATCCTTTTGCCTTTTTGGTACCTTGTGAAAGGCTCCCTGCACACGTTGTCGCTGACCTGGAAAATGTCTCTGCTGACCCGACAGACATGAACATGGACTGAATACTGACTGGATCATGGACTGTACACCCACCCACCACCCACCACCATCCCATTACCATCCTGCATTCCTCGGTATTTCAAAACTACAAGCCGTCCTTTTACTTTAAATGTCAATTACGCTTTAGAAAATGTCTGCTACCATGGTTGTATGTTTACATCTAACCTTGCGTGATCAGAGAGAGAATGAAACGAGAGATATCAAAATGAACTTTGACAATCCCCCTCCTGTCGATATTTATCCGTCTTTGGGAAGAGTTGTTTAGTTAGGGGGGAAGAGTCTCTCATTGATCAAATTGTACATCCACACCAAAATGCGATCAGCGACTTTATTGTTTACTTGTATAGAGTCGAGACCGTTTCAACGGACCTTAGAAAAATAGCCAGAGTGTATGCAAAAAAGATCGGGTTTGTGTACATTGTATGACTGTATGACTGAATTATTGTGGCCATTTCAGATAGGGTAAT
>CM065726.1:35828396-35850896 GCA_033310375.1 Conus canariensis | reverse complement strand
TTTCTGTGGTCTTTGCCTTCCTGTCTTTCCGTTCATTTTTACTGTTTTCTGTCGTCTTTGCCTTCCTGTCTTTCCGTTCATTTTTACTGCTTTCTGTCGACTTTGCCTTCCTGTCTTTCCGTTCATTTTCACTGCTTTCTGTCGTCTTTGCCTTCCTGTCTTTCCGTTCATTTTTACTGCTTTCTGTGGTCTTTGCCTTCCTGTCTTTCCGTTCATTTTTACTGCTTTCTGTCGTCTTTGCCTCCCTGTCTTTCCGTTCATTTTTACTGCTTTCTGTCGTCTTTGCCTTCCTGTCTTTCCGTTCATTTTTACTGCTTTCTGTCGACTTTGCCTTCCTGTCTTTCCGTTCGTTTTTACTGCTTTCTGTCGTCTTTGCCTTCCTGTCTTTCCGTTCATTTTTACTGCTTTCTGTCGTCTTTGCCTTCCTGTCTTTCCGTTCATTTTTACTGCTTTCTGTCGTCTTTGCCTTCCTGTCTTTCTATTCGTTTTTACTGCTCTGTCGTCTTTGTCTTCCTTTCTTTCCGTTCAATTTCACTGCTTTCTGTCGTCTTTGTCTTCCTGTCTTTCCATTCATTTTTGCTGTTTTCTTCCGTCTTAACCTTTCTGTTTTTGTTCTATCCGTGTTATTCTTTTCTGCCCTCTGTATCTTTCTGTCTTTTCTGTACATGTTTGTTCTTTTCTGTCGTTTTTACCTTATTGTTTTTCTCATGCATGTCCGTTGTTGTCCGTCGAGTTTTTTTTTTTTTTTTTTTTGATATATTTTTTTTATTTCTTTCCTCATTCTCTCTCTTCCATTCCACAGTTCCTTCTTTCTCTCATCTCCATTCTTTCATCAACATGATCTTTCTCTTTGCTGTACATTTCCGGATGCAAATTATCACATATTTTTTGTTGTTAATCATATTTGTACATGTTTGACATTATTGTAGTAAATAATCCGTGAAACGTATTAGGAACGAGTTATCTTTTTTATCGGCTTGAAAGGATTTGAGTGAGAGTTCAATGTATGCCGAGGAAAGGTTGTTTTCTTTTTGTTGGATATACACACATACACAAACAAACAAAAATCACTAAGCACAATCCTCTGAGTTCTTACAAACTACAAGCACATAAAGGCAAACAAACACACCCGCTCACTCCACTCACACCCCCTCCCGTCCCTACCCACCCACACCCCCACTTTCTCTCTTCTTATGAATTAATAATACTTAAACAATATACATAATTATACAATTTATAATAATGAAGTAATGTTTTCTCCGTGTGGTACCATGTGATAGCTGTTGTATATAACGCATAACATAATTATGTTCACTGTAATGATCCTTCAAAATATAGATTTAAACAGACGTAAGCATTTCCCAGCTGAGTGTACACACCAGCACCGAAATCCCGTCCATCAGTGTCTTTATATTTCTTTAACAATCAAAAGAAAGTTAATTATAATGTTCTTCAGCCCGCTACCAATATGACATCGCTACACCACAGCCGTGCCCCGCCGACCAACCAACAAACCAACCTACCAGCTAAGTTGCCGATCGGCCTACGGGTCCCAGCCGCGGCATCGCCATGCCAGACAAGCAGCGGGCCACAGGCTACAACCACACTCAATGATATTTGAATACCTTATGAAATTACCTACACATCCTGAACATATCCTCTCATGCACGTATTAAATCCAGGTATCTTATGATTTTGATTATCAATTTTCAAATAATACTTCATAATTGATCCAATTAGTGTTAAATTTTTGCAGATTCAATTGTACAGTTGCTATGTATTTTTCAAGATTATATCTTCTCTTTAGTATTTTTAGAAATACTGTTATTGAAGGCTTACATTTGTTTATTTTACAGCTAAAAATGTAGTATTTGGCTATCAGTATTATAAGATCGAATGTAGTATCAGTTGTGGAATTGTCATCTGCTCCAAATATTATTGTGTTTTCAGTCAGAGACAGATTATTCGCTATTAAACACTTTCCTTTTATTAATTCTTGCAATGATTTCCAGAAATCATTGACGTGTATGCATCTCCAGAACATATGTTCAATGCTGTCTTTTTCCTCTTCACAGAAACTACAGTTATAACTTTCTACTATTCCCATTTCTTTCAGAGCTACATTAGTTGCAATTATTCGATGCACTATTCTCATTTGCATCCATTTTAGCTTAATATCCTTAATTTGATGAATTTTTCTAAAACATTTCTTCCAAGGTATCTGTCTATTCAGCTTCTCCGTCCATTTTGCACAACAGTTTGGTTCCCAGTTATCTTTTACTATAATTCTGTAATAAGTTTTGGAACCTTTATCTACAGAATATATTTTCTTTAATGCTGTGCTGACTTCTGCTTCAATGTTATCTTTTATCTCATTCTCAAATCCTTGTTCCCTGATGTATCGTTTAATGGATAATATACATCCACCATAAGATAGGAAATCTATTTCAATGTTATACTTTGTTCTAAATTCCTCATGGGATAGTGAATCTCCATTTGCTTGAAACAAATCAGATACTCTAAATACATTTCTATTGTTCCAGTTTTTGTGTTTTATTAGTTTATTTCCTATTTTAAAATGTTCATTGTAAAGGATTGGTTCTGCAAGTAGTTCTCTAGCATTTTCTGGTTTTATTTTATAATAGAACTGCTTATACGACATGAATACATGTTTCCAGAAAACATTGTCTTGAGTGGTAATGCACAGATGGTTTGGAGAGTACTTCTCAATGTTCTCAATAATTGGGTATGAAAAGATCAACATGTCTCTCCATCTGTGTGTTGTTTGTCTCAGTCTTTTTATCCATGTTAATTTTAAAGCAGTGATGAGAGCATTTATGTCAGGTAGATTCAACCCACCATCCTGTACATCTTTAATAACTGTTTTTCGACTAATTCTGTCTTGTTTTTTATTCCATACAAACCAGTAACATAAGTCTTGTAATTCTTTAACAAATGTGTCAGGTGGATTTGGAAGCATCAACCATAGGTAAGTCAGTTTTGACAGAATTAATGATTTTAAGACAGCAATTCTTCCTAAAGGGGTAATGATTCTCTTTAGCCAAATTTTAAATAGTGCCTTCACTTCTATCATTCTATCTTTGTAGTTTCTTTTTTCCATGTGTGTTAAGTCCTGAGTAAACCAAATTCCTAATATTTTGAATTCTTTTGGATTCCAGATCATCTTTAAATGTTCCATATATCTTATTTCACTATGCTTTTGTCTTCCAAGCCAAATTACTTGTGTTTTCTCTTTGTTTAAGAATAAACCTGATGTTTTCCCAAACCTATTGAGAATCTCGATAGATTTTTCAAATGATTTCTTATTCCCTGTGTTCATCAGTTGAGTGTCGTCGGCAAATTGTGATATCTTGTGTTCTTTCTCCCCGATTTGTATACCTTCAATACTATTTTCTTCTTTGATCATTACGGATAATATTTCTGCACATAATACGAAGATATATGGTGAAACTGGATCTCCTTGCCTACAACCCCTTTCTATTGAGAACCATGGTGATGTTTGGCCATTTACGATAACAGTAGACTTAATGTTTTTGTAGAATACTTCTATCCATTTACATATATCTTTACCTAAACCTACAGCCTCCAGCACTTTGTGCATAAAATCCCAATCTAACGAGTCGAACGCCTTTTCGAAGTCTAAATTAATTAGCATCCCTGGGATATTATTTATGTTGAGATGGTGTATTATGTCATAAATTAACCTAATGTTACTACCTATGTATCTATTTGGGACAAATCCTGTCTGGTCTTCACTAATCAGTGATGGAAGGACCTTTTTAATTCTGTTAGCAATACAAGTGGAGCCAATTTTGTATATAAGGTTTAAAAGTGAAATAGGTCTCCAGTTTTTTACATATTCTTTTGGTTTTCCTTCTTTGGGTATACAGATTATAATACCTTCTTTCTGGGTGTTTGATAGTTCGCCTTCTCTGAAACTTTCATTTAGAGCTCGGGTTACAAACACGCCGATTTGTTTCCAAAAAGATTTGAAAAACTCAGCTCCAAACCCATCCGATCCAGGGCTTTTTCCGTTCTTCATATTTTTCAATGCAATACCTGCTTCTTCTATTGTTATTTCACCTTGTAATGATTTAGTCTGTTCTTCTGTTAGTTTCGGTATCTTATTCACCAAATCTTCAATATTGCATTTCACAGTTGATCTTTTTCGGTATAGATCCTCATAAAAATGTTTTACTGTAACTTTTATGTCTTCTGGTTTGTCCAGTATATTACCTTGTCCATCCAGTAGTTTTACAATTTGTTTGCTAATAAAGTTACGCTTTTCTAAACTGCAGAAATATTTACTAACCTTTTCCCCATCTGCAACCCATCTTGCTTTTGATCTTAGTAGTACACCATTCATAACCTTTTCTCTTAGTGATATCAGTTCTCTATTACTCTCTTCAATTGTCTTCAAATCCTCCTCTGATTTAAGTTCTTTACTCTCAATATCTTTAATAGTTTGCATAAGGCTGTTTTCTTTACATTGTGATTCTCTTTTTTTAATTGTGGCATACTGGATGGATTTAACTCTTATCTTCATTAGTAAGAAGTCAAGAAAGACCCGATCAGACACTGTTAGTTTAGGGTCTGAGCTGTTCGACTGGTTTTCATCTTGGCTATTGTTAGCATTAATATCATTACCCTCATCTTTATCTGTGTATTCCTTTGTTATTTCTTCTATTAGATTATTTATTCCGTCTACATATTCTTTATCTTTTAGTAGAGATGTATTAAATTTCCAAAAAGTTTTGTGTTTAATCTCCTTTCCGAATTGAAGCTTTAGTGTAATCAGTGAATGATCAGATCTATAGCCTGGTAAAATGTCAGCATCTTCAAAATACCAGATTAAATATTCTGACAGAAGGAAGAAGTCTAGCCTACTTTGTTGCAAGGGGGTAGGTCTACGCCATGTGTATCTCCTACAATCCGGGTTGTTTTCTCTCCATATATCTGCTAATGACAAATCTTGTATCATATCCTCAACTGCTTTTTTAGCTTTTGGGTTATTTATGTGTTTATAATTGTAACAATCAATTTCCTGTTCTAGTACCATATTAAAATCCCCCACCACAATAACGTTGTTATTTTTGTACGTTTTAATCTTATTTGCGAGTTCCTCATAGAATGCTGGGTCGTCTTTGTTTGGTCCATAAACACTTACTAGCAACAGTTCCTTTTCATTTGTTGTAAATGATATGATGATAAAGTTACCCTGCATATCTGTTTCCACCTTATTTATTTTGAATTCGAAATTATTGTTAAATAGTATTGCTACTCCTCGAGCATTAGATCTGTATGAGGAGAAAAAGCAGTCATACCCCCATTCCGCTTTAATGCACTTTTCCGTATCTTTTTCAAAATGAGTATCTTGTAGGCAGTATATAGAGTATTGTTTTTTTCTTAAATAATGAAATATATCTCTTCTTTTCTGATAATTCCCTAGACCTTGACAGTTTAATGATGAAATTGTTAACATGTTTGCCTTGTTACCTACTGAATCCATGGTGTTTTCCTTGTAGTCAAAAACATTAAATAAAAAACCATCAAGTGCCACAAGAGGAATAAAAGCAACAAACAGGAATCCAGTTCAATGTCACAAGGGCCAAGCAAAAAGGAGTATACTTTACAACAGCATGCATTTGAACAATCATCGTAATCATGGCTTGCGTAATTACCCCGATGTGAATTAATACCGTCCATTTGGCTATGAGCTATACCTGCTGTCTTTGTACCAGACAACATTCTTTGCGAGATGTCGATATTGCTAATGTATGTACCGACACGGGCTGTATACGTATAACATAAGAAACAAAACGTGGAGAAAGTCTTAAATAAACCAATGATAACAACAAGAATTATAATGTTAAAAGTGTACTCAGCACTTGAAGTCTGCACTTGAACGCCGTTCGTTGCCATTCAAGTCTTGAAAATTCACATTCAAATATATACAATGTTCTATATTATGTGCCAAAAACGGACCAAAAAAACAACAACAACCAAAAAACATAAGAATACACACACACAACACACACACACACACACACACACACACACACACACACACACACACACACAAAAGCAAACCCGCAAACCGCGAGCATAAAACAGTACAGCATACAAAAAGCAACATTAGATTTATCGAACTGGAAGCCCTTCCCCTTTCTCTGAATGAACATCATCAAAACATCAAACATCATCAAATTCATGCCGCATACCTCCCCTCCCCCCCCCCCCCCATCCCACCCGCTCGTCGGCAATACACCCCCCTCACCACTACCACACCGCCCACCGACCCACCACCTCCTCTTCTCTAAACATCCACAAACTGGAGCAAAAAAATCTGCCAGGCGAAAAATACACCTGTTTGATAGGTCCGTATACTGAGAATACATCAATCAGTTTAGAGAATCTGCGCAGATAACGCTAACTACTGCCGATGATAATCATGATAGTAGCGAAAACAGCAATAGTAAGTAACAGCAGCAGCAGCAGTAGCAGCAGCAGTAGCAGTAGTAGTGACAGCAGCAGCAGCAGTTGCAGTAGTTGTAGTAGTGGTGGTAGTATCAGCAGAAGCAGCAGCAGCAGCAGCGGCAGCAGCACTAGCAGTAGTAGTAATAGTGGCAGCAGCTGTAGCAGTAGCAGTAGCAGCAGCAGGCCCACTGGTAGTAATGTTTATGATCACAATAATAGTAATGATGATGATAAACAAATAAATAAGAGAGAGAGAGAGAGAGAGGGGGGGGGGGGAGAGGCGGGAGCCAGATAGCAACGACGACAGGGAGAGAAAGGGTAGATGACAGAGAATCTCCCGGAATGTAGTAAGGGCCCATCACCCCACCTCCTCTATGGCTTTTCCTCTTCCCTTCCCCGGGGGGGAGGGGGGGGGGGCCACGGGGGGAAAAGGGGGGACAAAGGGTGGCCACTCTTCCTTACTATCTCAGCACCAAATTTACAAAATTGAGACACTCACAACGTGGCAGTTCCGTAAAATACATACTTCCCGTCTCCGGCTGGTTAACACAGCTCATTCACGGACCGTAACACCCCTCTCCCCCCCCCCCCCCCCCCCCCAAAGAAAAAAAAAAAAAAAAAAAGCAAGCAAGAAAGAAAGAAACACACACACACACACACACACACACACACACACACACACACACACACACACACACACACACACACATCAAAGAAACGAAGGGATAAACGAAAGAAAGAGGGAAAGAAGGGAAAGAAGGAAGGGAAAAAAAAAAGCATCAAGATGTCCGACAGTTTTTGCTTCATAATGATTGTGGAGTCTGCAAATTATCTTCTCTTCAGGTAAAGCTGAAAGGAAACAATTATCTTTCCCAATCCGAACCTGGAAAAAATCCATCTAAAAGTGTACAACTGCATCAGATATCCAACACAGACAATGTAGATTTCAAGAGTTCAGAGTGTGAGAAGGACATTCTGCCACAGGTTTTAAAGGGTGAAGTGTTTATCAAACATGAGGAAAAAGTGACTTGCAAGTCCAAAGGGGAGCAGAAAAGACATATACACAGGAGCAGCTGAACGTTGATGATTATAGGGCTATTGTGTTGCTGAATGATAAATCAGCCGTACTTCTAGTCTTTTCTTAGGTTATGTGGCCTCACCAGCAAAACCAAACCAAACAACCAACGAGGCGAAAAGATCCATTGTACAAAAATATGTCACAAATACTCGGGTGCGCTCGCGCACACATACATGCACGCACACACACACGCACACACACACACACACACACACACATAAACACACACATAAGCACACACACATACTAACACACACATAAGCACACACACATACACACACACCCTCTCACTCCCCCCCCCCCCCTCACACAGACTCGCACGTACGCGCGCGCATTGCCGCCCCCCCCCCTCCCTTCCCCTCTGCATACCCACATAAGTGTGCGCAAACGCTACCAAGAGCACACACGCAAACACACGCACGGTCGCGAGCGCGCACATGCTTGCACACACACACACGCCCGCGCGCACACACACACACCTTACAATACATGTTTGCTCATGTATCAAATTCTTGAATTATATCAAGATGTCTGACAAGCACCTGTTCTGGACTTTGTTCTTAATACATGATCATAGATAAACACACATCCAATCACGTGTATACATATAGATCTAGATATACACACTTACACATATATAAATATGCATGTGCATACGTGTGTGTACACCTCACATTTTTTTTTTCTTTTTTGTTACTGGGTAAGGAACAGTGGATCAAAATTGTCCGTCGAGTTTAGCTCACTGTCTTTCACACTGACCTGCAGGTAGAAACAGCACTGCGGACCATGTTAGTAGTTAGAAATCTTTCCATTTTATCAGTCTGTCTCTCTGCAAGACAATCACAAAAGAGGTGGACGAATCTTGAGCGAAGTTTACAGGATTGTTTGTGGATCAACGTCAGCTATGACTGAGGCGATCCAGTGAATAACGATACGATAAACGAGCGAGAGACTTCTTGAGTCCGCAGTTTGAGTCTTGTAACGGATGTTTTTTTCTTTCCCTCCTTCTATAGGCTAGGTGTTTAGAGATGGACTAACCGCTGGTCTTTTGGGGAGGACAATACACCGAGATCCGTGTGCAGCATTCGCTTCACAGACGTAAGGAGATCCCGCGACAACGTGGGAGTTGTCGCCATGGAATAATTGCGTAGATAATTTCATTTTAACAGAAAAACACACACACACACACACACACACACACACACACACACACACACACACACACACACACACGCACACACGCACACAGATGGATAGATAGATAGATAGGTGTGTGTGTGTGTGTGTGTGTGTGTGTGTGTGTGTGTGTGTGTGTGTGTGTGTGTAAAACCAGGAAAATATTTGAAAATAAAAAAAGTTTCAGATTGTCCAAATGGCCTTACTGCCTTCTGCAGGGTATTCAGACAGATGAAGTAGAAATGTCCCATCCTCGACTTGCACTCCTGAAACACAAACCACAAAATAATCGTTCACAGGTTGGTAGATAGACCTACAGAGACAGGGAGACAGACAGGCAGACAGACAGACAGACAGATTGGCAGGCAGGCAGACAGACAGACAGTTACATACATATACACACATATACATGCATAGACACATACATACATGCATACATACATATATATACATGCATGCATGCATACCTACACAAATACGTACATCAGACATACATACGTACATGCGTACATACCTGAATACATACATACATACGTACATACATACATACATACATACATACGTACGTACGTACGTACGTACGTGTACATACATATGCACACACATACATATGTAGATATATATGTGGATAGATTAATAGATAGGTAGGTAGACAAACAGATAGACGCAATCCAACGGAAAGACAAATACATACTTAGATACATACCTACATACTTGGATACATACATACATCACACATACATACATATGTACATGAATGCATGCATGCTTGCATACTTAGTTAGATAGATAGATAGATAGTGATAGATAGATAGATAGATAGATAGATAGATAGACAGACAGATATATACATATATGCATAAATGCATACATAGATAGATCGATAGATACATCGATAGGCAGATAGAAAGAGACAGACAGACAGACAGACAAACAGAGACAGACAGGTCGATAGATAGACAGGTCGATAGATAGATAGACAGACAGACAGACAGACAGACAGACAGATAGATAGACAGATAGATAGATTAAAAAGGAGATTCATATTTAGATAGGTAGACAGATAGATCGATGGGCTACGCTTTGTTACGGTGATTCTCTTTCTCTGGGGAGAGCTGCTCGAATTTTGCAGAGGAATATGTTGAATTATCCAATGCTTTGCAATGCACTAAATAATTATAAACTATTGTATTGTATATTCCTCTGCAATACAATAAAATGATCAATCCAGTACTGTGAAACAATGAAATACAGTGCAGTTTAATAATGTAATGCGATGTACTCGAATGCAGTACAATATAATGCAACCCAATACAATACAACAGAATGTGTGCAGTATAAAGGCATGATAGGCGTCAGGGCGCGCAGGCTTTGCGTCCCTCTCTTGGCCGATGTCATTTTCTAGAGCGTGAATTTCACAAATCGCTGCCTTGCTTGTCCGTCTTTGGCACTGGGGAGCTGAGAAGTTACTTTTGGCTCGCTTTTTTTCCGCATTGCACGTGAAACAATCAATTAACAATTTTTAGCATTAAGATGCTGGCATGGTTGACAATGTGATAGCTAGCTTGTTCTGGCAGTGTTGGAGATGTTCTTTCTTTGGAAGAGCGATTGTCTTCTTGAGTTTAACTGCTCTGGCGAACTTCAGTGCAGTGCTCATGAGGCCCTTCATGGGGTTAAAGGAAGAAGAAAAAGATAATAGGTGTTTTAATTACACTACTGTTTAGGTTTGTTCACACTTTCGTCATTACCCGCGTGAACTGGTGAATGTCGGAGGAAGTTGATGGATACAACAGCTTTAGTGCAAATATCAGTGTTTGTTTGTAGGTTCAGATGAGAGATTGTTGCCACGAGGTAAAATAACAGAGGTTGGATTTATTTAATGAGGAAGGCGAGAGAAACTAAGCATCAAAAACTGCTACATTTCTGTTCACTAACTACCGAAACTGGCCAAAGATTGTGGGTGTGTGTGTGTGTGTGTGTGTGTGTGTGTGTGTGGTGAACGTTTGGATATTTACGCAGAAATATCCAGTGAGTGTTGATAGCCCTTAGCGATCGACAGGACGTTAAACAATATACATGAATGGCCATAAATTCGCCAAGCTATTTTTTTAAAGGGGGGGGGGGGGGGGAGGGGGAGGGACAAGTGGATGGTGGTAGTCGGGGGAGGAGGTGCGGTCGTTGTCCGGAACTCACAGCTTTCAACATGTCTGCCAGTCCGATTGTCAGTCAGCGGGATGATGCGGGCCCCAATGAGGGACAGGTCAGTTCTCTCCACGCTTGACTGCCCTTGTCCCTGGTAGATCGAGTTGTCTTCCCTGCTGCTTTCTCCGATCGATGGCGTCCGCTTGTGTAACACGCGTTAATGAAACTCTCACAGCTCACGACTGAATGGCCGCCAAAGGCTCTGTGTCACACGGGCGGGAGAGGAGGGGGAAGAAGCAGAGGGAGGGGTGGGGGAGCACGCATCACTGATCACCATTCTGCGGCGAGGCTACGTTCAAGTGGGCAACAACGTTTACCACTTTGGTCAGTTGAAGTTACGAGGCCAACTGTGAATGGAACTGACGGTGGCATTTAACAACCAAAAAAAAAAAAAAGAAAAGAAAAAAAAAAAGAAAAACAGAAAAGGAAGGTCGACAGGTACAAGAAAAAAAAATGACTGAAAACGTACCGAGCGTCACATGCCTATTGACGTTCAGTGTTTATCATGCTGTGCATAGAAATCACATCATGATCATAAAAAAATTATCACACACACACACACACACACACACACACACACACACACACACACACACACGCACGCACGCACGCACGCACCACGCACGCACGCACGCACACACACACACACACACATACACACACTTAAATGGATCAGCCCCGAGGAAAATCATTGAAAGCTTTGTCATCAATAGAAATAGACATACACATAAACTGTCTCTTCCCAGACCTTGAAGTAATGTTTATAAATCAAGTTTTCTATATTCTGGAGGGACCGCATTGAATAACTTGCCTTCCTCCATAAAATCATGTCCCTCCAAACAGACATTTAAAAAAGCACTAAAAATACATCTGATGGAAACTCTGCGCAGCAATTAAGTCATTTCAATCAATACGATCCTCTTATCGCCACCTCTCTCTCTCTCTCTCTCTCCTCTCTCTCTCTCTCTCTCTCTGTGTGTGTGTGTGTGTGTGTGTGTGTGTGTGTGTGTGTGTGTGTGTGGAGTGAGTGAGTGAGTGTGTGTGTGTGTGTGTGTGAGTGGTGAGTGAGTGAGTGAGTGAGTGTGTGTGTGTGTGTGTGTGTGTGTGTGTGTGTGTGTGTTGTGTGTGTGTATGCTTGAACTTGATGTTCCAAGAATAGTTTTATTATTGTTTCATATCTGATATAAAAGTTAAGTATTTGCATGATAGAATTTGAGTGCTTTTAAAAATGTTGTTTGAGCTTGTATTATAAGCTGTATTAGTTTCTTTCTTGTTTATGAGGGCAGGATATTTTTTTAAAAAAACTGGAAAGTTTATTCTTTAACCCTCAATAAAGATAATTTTGACTTCATTTCACTTCCCTTGTCTTGACATCGTTAAAAACACGACTATCTCCATTTTCGTCGGTGAACATGTAACCTTTGATGATATTAACCCCACGTTTCCTTTCTCTCACATTTGTTTGCAGGCACATTGGTGAGAAATACAAACAACTGGACTAGGCACACATTCTAATTTTACACATCAAGGAAGACATAAAGGTTTGGACGCTTACAACAATTAGAAGAATCAACTCCATTTTCACAAATGCAGATTGATGCCTTCTTAGAATGTACGATTCCTACTTTTATTCTGCAAAGAAATGCCACGAATCATTTTTTTATTCTCAGGACAGAACCTTTCTTAACATAATCAAAGCATAGACACAGATTTTCAGATATTTAAGGTCTGTGATGTGAACAGTGTTACATAGGTGAGATGTAACAAGACCAGATCTAAACCCTGACTGTAATAAGTGTGTGTTTTTTTTCTGTTTGTCTTTGCTGTTATTCTTGTATTTAGAATATTTGTGTAGATCTTACTCAGAAAACGTGTTCGTGCCACACTCGCTAATTTTCTGGTCTGTTAATATCACATTTTGTGTGAAGAACTATCGTGTCTCAGATATCGGATGAGGTGTGTATGTGCCCCTTTTTTTCTAAATGCGAGCTAAACAAAATAACTTTGAAGACAACAAAGTGTACTGGAACATTTTGACAACTGCTGTGCCAGGACAGCATTCTTCCCACCTCGAAATGATTCATAATGCTCATCACCATCTATTTTTCATATGGTCAATAGACTGTGCCCTGAACACTTGTCCCTTCAACACCTCTCGAATTTTCTGATCTTTTAACACCTGTTTATGATCAAGAACTATCATGCTTTAGGTGGTGTGTGTGTGTGTGTGTGTGTGTGTGTGTGTGTGTGTGTGTGTGTGTGTGTGTGTGTGAGGGAAACAAAATTACCTGGAACACAATAAGTGAATAAGTGAAGGACATTTGAACCTTTCAACTACTGCTGTACCTGATCAGTGCATCTCTTAACAGGAAACGATTTACACTGCACATCACCTCGCATTTTTTCATTTGATCATTGAATGATTAGCCTCTGTAATTTCTTATACCTGTTCCATATTTCATACTTATTGTAATTAATCTTGACCAGAACCATTAGGATTGTTAGCCGAAGTGTTCAAGTCAATTAGTTCGTTTTCTTCAAATTCAATATTCTTGCTTTTTTTTCACTGCTATATTCATTTTTCAGCAACATTGACAGTTCTATGTTCTCTGAACTGTCTTCATTAAGTTTTAATACAAGTACATTCTTTTTTCTCACACTCCACAACATTAACACTCACATCTTTCCTTTTCTCTACACTTCTTACCCAGTAACAGAAGCCTTATGTTCGGCATTCACAGACACACACACCTACGCAGACCTGTCTACGCATGTGTTGATATCAGGATCAAAGCTTTGTACAGCTCTGTCCATATTTTGTTTGAATTCATCAGGGTTACGTTCATCCTGTATATTCATGTACTTTCCTTTGAGCAAACCTTGCGTTTTCCATCATAACCTGGTTGAGACAGAAAGAATTTTCATGCGCTTGAATTACTAGCCTCTTTGTAATTCCGTGTCCTGATTCAGACATGAAAACCACACAATGGGTTGGTACGCCCATCCGCGAACTTTGATGTACATAGTAGGAAGAGACGTATTCAGTTCCTTCGCGACGCCATATTGCAAACAATAGCTACCACTCTCAAAAGCTGTTCATACTACAGACGTCCGGGTCTTGTGGCTTCGGATATAGTCGTCCTGCATTACTTTTGTTGAACATTGCAAACATAGTGTGAAGAGTTGAACGTGACCAGGTATTCATGTGCGCATTCAATTTTTACTGTGCTCCAATGAACAAAAAACAATGTACATACAGCTATCTGTTCGCCTAAAAGATGGATGTGTGTGTGTGTGTGTGTGTGTGTGTGTGTGTGTGTGTGTGTGTGTGTGCGCGCGCGTGTGCGTGCGTGTGCGTGCGTGCGCGCGCGGACGCGCGGCCTTGTGTGTGTGTGTGTGTGTGTGTGTGTGTGTGTGTGTGTGGAAAGGGGCGCAGCAAAGTGGGTGGAAAACTCCAGCAACATCATAGACATTGGGATCAAAGTAGCGTGGGAAGTAAAATGGCCCTAAAAACCCTGCACAACTAACAACAATGGTATGAACATGGGGAAGGATTCTAAAAAAAAAGGCGTAAAACTCATACCTGGCTTTCCCAACTCTCCCCCTATGTCGACGATTCGTTCGTTGTATTGACCGTAGAGCGCGGGAAACGGAGAGCGGTCACGGATCAGGTCTCCGACTAGTAAGCCGTGTGAACTTTGGGAGGAGCTTCTGTAATCAGGCCAGTCCAGACCGGCAGAATCACCTTCCGAGTTTTCAGCTGACTCGCTAAATACTGCAGCTCCTGTGGCGTTCTCCGTTCGTTGTTATCCCATCAGTGCAGGCTATACAGTTTGCCAGACGGAAGATTAGCGATGACACGCTGACAGTGAGCACATTGGTGAGTAAACCAGTTTCTTTGGAAGACTGTTGATGGTACACCAATGTCTTTGGAAGATTGTTGATGATATACCAACGTCTTTAGAAGATTGTTGATGATATATACCAATGTCTTTGGAAGATCGTTGATGATATATACCACTGTCCTTGGAAGGTTGTTGATGATATACCAATGTCTGTGGAAGATTGTTGATGATATACCAACGTCTTCAGATGATTGTTGATGATGTAGTGATGTCTTTAGGAGATTGTTGATGATGATGTATCAATGTCTTTGGAAGTTTGTTGATGAAATAGCAATGTCTTTGGAAGATCGTTGATGATGTACCAATGTCCCGGGAAAATTGATGATGGTGTTCCAATGTCCAGGGAAGACTGGTACCGGTGTCTTAGGAAAACCGGGTGATGTGTCAATATCCTGGGAAAATTGCGATGATCTGTCGATATTCTGGGAAAATTAAGGATCATTTGATGACAGTAGATACACAAATGTGCAAACCAGGGAAACGTTGGCAAGGAGAAAACGTTTGAATCAAACTGGTTTTGAACGAGGTGGCCCAGCGGAGGACTCATTTGCCTAGGAAGGAAGAGAACCTTAAGCCTTTAGCTAGAATCTCGGAAAAGGTCAAGTTTTTTTTTTCTCTCCTCCTTTCCACTGGACCTGAAGTTATGGTCTGAGATCTAGATGTTTGAATGAGACTGATGCACATGAAGCAACTCATCATCATCATCATCATCATCATCATCATCATCATCATCATCATCCTCCTCCTCCTCCTCCTTCTTCTTCTTCTTCTTCTTCTTCTTCTTCTTCTTCTTCTTCTTCTTCTCACTGCTACTACTACTACTACTGCTACAACTACTACTACTAGTACCACTGCTACTACTACTACTACAACTTCTACTACTATTATTATCATTATTGTTGTTGATGATGATGTTATTATTATTACTGCTATTATTATTATTATTATTATTATCATCATCATCATCATCAGTAGCAGTAGTAGTAGCATCATTATTATTAGTAGTATTGTTATTGTTATTATCATTATTATCATCATCATCATCATCGTCATTATTATTATCATTATTTATCTTTTATCGTTATCATTATTATTACTATATAGAAGCGGAATCAGTCAGCGAAAAAAACAGTGAAGCGTTGACTAAAACAGAAAAAACACCAATCTCTTAGGTGACCCGTGCAAAGGCTGGTCTGCACAGTTCCTAGCCGCTGTCTGTACTGACGTGGCTGACACAGCCCAGTTCCTAGCCGCTGTCAGTACTGACGTGGCTGACACAGCTCAGTTCCTAGCCGCTGTCAGTACTGAGTGGCTGACATAGCTCAGTTCGTAGCCGCTGTCAGTATTGACGTGGCTGACATAGCTCAGTTCCTAGCCGCTGTCAGTGCTGACGTGGCTGACATAGCTCAGTTCCTAGCCGCTGCCAGTAGTGACGTGGCTGACATAGCTCAGTTCCTAGCCGCTGTCTGTACTGACGTGGCTGACATAGCTCAGTTCCTCCTAGCCGCTGTCAGTATTGACGTGGCTGACATAGCTCAGTTCCTAGCCGCTGTCAGTACTGACGTGGCTGACATAGCTCAGTTCCTAGCCGCTGTCAGTACTGACGTGGCTGACATAGCACAGTTCCTAGCCGCTGTCAGCACTGACGTGGCTGACATAGCACAGTTCCTAGCCGCTGTCAGTATTGACGTGGCTGACATAGCTCAGTTCCTAGCTGCTGTCAGTACTGACGTGGCTGACATAGCTCAGTTCCTAGCCGCTGTCAGTATTGACGTGGCTGACATAGCTCAGTTCCTAGCCGCTGTCAGTATTGACGTGGCTGACGTAGCTCAGTTCCTCCTAGCCGCTGTCAGTACTGACGTGGCTGACATAGCTCAGTTCCTCCTAGCCACTGTCAGTGCTGACGTGGCTGATACAGCTCAGTTCCTAGCCGCTGTCAGTATTGACGTGGCTGACATAGCTCAGTTCCTAGCTGCTGTCAGTACTGACGTGGCTGACATAGCTCAGTTCCTAGCCGCTGTCAGTACTGATATAGCTGACATAGCACAGTTCTGCTGTCAGTAGTGACGTGGCTGACATAGCTCAGTTCCTAGCCGCTGTCAGTATTGACGTGGCTAACATAGCTCAGTTCCTAGCCGCTGTCTGTACTGACGTGGCTGACATAGCACAGTTCCTAGCCGCTGTCAGTATTGACGTGGCTGACATAGCTCAGTTCCTAGCCGCTGTCAGTACTGACATGGCTGACATAGCTCAGTTCCTAGCCGCTGTCTGTACTGGCGTGGCTGACATAGCTCAGTTCCTAGCCGCTGTCAGTATTGACGTGGCTGACATAGCTCAGTTCCTAGCCGCTGTCAGTACTGACATGGCTGACATAGCTCAGTTCCTAGCCGCTGTCTGTACTGGCGTGGCTGACATAGCTCAGTTCCTAGCCGCTGTCAGTATTGACGTGGCTGACATAGCTCAGTTCCTAGCCGCTGTCGGTAGTGACGTGGCTGACATAGCTCAGTTCCTAGCCCGTGTCAGTAGTGACGTGGCTGACATAGCTCAGTTCCTAGCCGCTGTCAGTATTGACGTGGCTGACATAGCTCAGTTCCTAGGCGCTGTCAGTATTGTCGTGGCTGATATAGCTCAGTTCCTAGCCGCTGTCAGTATTGACGTGGCTGACATAGCTCAGTTCCTAGCCGCTGTCAGCACTGACGTGGCTGACATAGCTCAGTTCCTAGCCGCTGTCAGTACTGACGTGGCTGACATAGCTTCCATTCAGGACAGCTGAGCTGACCACTCTTTTGGCACCTTTTGGTCTCCCTTGTATCCTTCAGTGGATCCTTAAGCATAGCTCAAAGAGATCCACCCCTACCCTGTGTTTATGACTCTTTGCATAATGATTTTAACTTTTGTGTAACTCAAATCCTGACATAGTGCTTTCTATTCATTTCACTGTTCTACCATAGAATTACCACAAACTTATTACATGTGGCGTATCTCCTCTTGGTGCCGAGAGAGGACGGGCACAATCAGCCGTATTCCACTGATGAGTCCGAATCAGCAGATGAAAGGCCTCTGGGTATGCAGTTTAAATGGGTCTGCGTTCAAGACGGGCAACGATGGTCTCCATATGCTGCTGGTGGAAGATTTGACATTTATAGGGTAATGCCCTCTTTTTCACTCTCACGTTTTCACACACACACACACACACACACACACACACACACACAGTCAACTTCCTTTTTTACTAAATGTTGCCAACTCACTGTTTCAATGACGGTGGAATTGTTCGCGAGCTTGCACTTGTTCTTTTTTTTTTTTTCTTTACCCTGCTGCTTATTTGTTCAACAAGTGTGTATGAATCGCGTTCTACTGTGTGAGCTAGAATTTTCGAATTTCCTAGAGAAAAGTCAGTTGTGATGATGAGATCATACAATACATACAATATTATAGAACACAACAAAACATGATCATATCCAAAGTCTTGCAGCTTTGCCTCCACATGTGTTCCAAACATTCTCAGAATCTCTGTTAGTTTCCAAGCCTTAAAGTCTGGTTTGTGTGGTATGTGCGTGTGTGTGCGTGTGTGTGTGTGTGTGTGTGTGTGTGTGTGTGTGTGTGTGTGTGTGTGTGTGTGAGGGCGAGAGAGAGAGAGAGAGAAGAGAGAGAGAGAGAGAGAGTGAGGGTGAGAGAGGTTAGGACTTAAAGCACTTTCTGCGCTCACACATTTTCACCTTATGTGCACACACACACACACACACACACACACACACACACACACACACACACACACACACACACACGTTCATTCATACATCCACATTCATTCATACAAACACGCTCGCATTCGCACACAAACTGCGCTCATCTACATCAGTGTCACAAACAGATGCCCCTATAACATGTTGCCATGCAGCTTCGCTAGCAATGATCGACTGAAACTTGGCAGAGGCACGTTCACACGAAAATTTCACACGTTAAAAATGAACTTCCTAAACCGTCTCATGTCCGCTCCTTACCCTTAGCAGTAGTAACAAGTCGTTGGTCAAAATCCCTGCTTAACCTCCCCCCCCCCCCCCACAGCCATCCCCAACCTCTCCCCATCCCTCCTTTTCCCTCCCTCCCATTACACTTCCTCGTCTCCATGCGTGTTCCCCCTAACTGTAGATATGCACAATCGGCTGGATAGCGGGGCAGCAATCAATAATGAATTATTGTCAGGCACTGTGGGGTATTGATTTTTACAGGCAAAGGGGGGTGGTGGGGGGTGGACCCCCTGTGGCAGTGCTTCTGGTACTTGCAGGAATGGTTTGAACTCCGCTGGAGTGTTGTCAACACTGGGCTTCTTGCAGAATACCCGCCCGCCCGCCGCTTCCACGGGCTGGGTCTGCAGGCGTAGCTTGTCTGTCTGTCTGCCCGTCTGTCTGTCTGTCTGTCTGTTTGTCTGTTTATCTGTCTGTTTGTACGTTCATCTGTCTGTCTGTGTCTCTTTCTGTTTATGTGTGTGTGTGTGTCTCTGTCTCTCTATCTTTGTCTCTGTCTCTCTGCCTGTCTCTCTATCTTTGTCTCTGTCTCTCTGTCTTTGTCTCTGTCTCTCTGTCTTTGTCTCTGTCTCTCAGTCTTTGTCTCTGTCTTTGTCTTTGTCTCTGCCTCTCTCTCTCTCTCTCTCTCTCTCTCTCTCTCTCTCTCTCTCTGGTGAACGCGCGTGTGTGTATATGTGTGTGTATATGTGTGTGTGTGTGTGTGTGTGTGTGTGTGTGTGTGTGTGTGTGTGTGTGAGTGTGTGTGTGTGTGAGTGTGTGTGTGTCTGTGTGTGTGTGTGTGTGTGTGTGTGTGTGTGTGTGTGTGTGTGTGTGTGTGATTCCTGGTCGACAGTCGTCTGGTGCTCAGTCTGAACAGCATTACAGATCAACGAATTTAGTGTTCAAAGTTAAAGCCGACATTTCACGACCGTTTGCACATTTCTAGTATTGCCTTCTACCCATAGCTGTCTTTATAATCCAGTAATCATTTACACAAAAATTGTCATATGAGGTCAGTTCGTCTTTCTGTCCGTCCTCTTTCGTTTGCTCTTTGTCTTTGTCTCTCTCTGTCTCTGTCTCTGTTTCAGTTTCTCTGTCTGTCTGTCTGTCTGTCTGTCTGTCTGTCTATCTGTCTGTCCGTTTGTCTGTCTGTCTGTGCTCTGTCTCTGTCTGTCTGTCTATCTGTCTGTCTGTTTGCCTGTCTGTCTGTCTGTCTGTCTGTCTGTCTCTCTCTCTCTCTCTCTCTCTCTCTCTCTCTCTCTCTCTCTCTCTCTCTCTCTGTCTGTCTGTCTTTTCAAGATCTTTGACTACGTCTCAAGACCATCTAAGTCTTTTAAATATTTTTTTCTTCCATTTCCCACCCTTAGTCAGCCCCATATTCCATCCTAAAGGCAGTCAGTTTAGTGAAGGAGAAAAAAAATCCAGTACCATAGCAAAGTCTGGCATGTTTACGCACATTTACACCAACCAGGGAAAGAAAATCATGGAGAACGTAACGCGTAAACATCGAAAGGATGTAAATAAAACACAAGGGAAAAAAAAAAAAGGAATCCGTTTGATTTATGGCCAACTACAAGACATGAATACGATTCCTGACTGATGGCACGTTAGTCTGACAGAACAAACGGAAAGTGCATGCAAGAGAGCCGCTGAATTCACTCTGCCATTGTGGGGAATGAGCCAGGCGACGGCAATGCTAATTGAGCTGCTGATCTGACCGGACTTTTTACTAGCGGCTGCGATAAAGATCGGAAGCCAGCTCACTGATGGATTCTAAAATTCACAGAGGAAGTAGTAGTCAGTTGAGACAGCAAGGGCAAAAGACCAGTCCCGGACGTAAGATTGTTACCTCAAAGAAAGAAAGAAAGAAAAGACGGAAGAAAGGAAGGAAGGAAGGAGGGAAGGAAGGAACGAAGGAAGGAAAAGAAAGAGAAAAAAGTCGTAAATCTCTCTCTCTTTCTCTCTCTCTGTCTCTGTCTCTGTCTCTGTCTCTTTTCTCTCTCTCTCTCTCTCTCTCTCTCTCTCTCTCTCTCTCTCTCTCTCTGTGTGAGTGGGTGAGTGTGTGTGTGTGTGTGTGTGTGTGTGTGTGTGTGTGTGTGTGTGTGTGTGTGTGTGTGTGTGCGTGCGTGGGTGTAATTATTGAAATACCACTTCACAATATCTTATAAGCTACCGGCTGTCTTTCGAGATCATTAACATCACTTCGTTTCCTCAGTTCTTGTGGTAACAGAGCTGTGAGTGTGTTTATTGATCCATGAAACCTCCCTAATCCTTCTCCCGACCTTCGGCTTTCTGCTCAGGAAATCAATAAGTGCGGAACGAATCGGCAACCTCATTTGTTTGAAACATGGCAGGGTGGAATAATGACTGGAAGGAAATCATTTCTTGCCCTTACCGGACAGGCTTGTTTACATCTTAACATCAACTGTTACGTTCGATGCAAACAGAATCTCCTGTAATGTGTGTTGTAATGTCATTCCTTCACCATGGTCGATGGTCACTCAAATCTTTGACTTCAATCTGTTATCAGGCTAAACGTATAAAAAAGAACAGAAAGAAGCCATGTTAGTGGACACAGAAGTCTTAAAGTTTATTTTCTTCCTGATTATTAAGAACGAAACCAGGTTTTAAATAAGTAACAATTTATTGTTTGCCTATTCATAACAAAATACGTTAGGTATTTGATTCAAATTTGTGAAAAATTTAAATGGTATATTACTGTGTCATTTCCGAGCGTTATGTGTGTGTTGAATTGGAGGGAAATTGATGGGAAAGATCTCTTATGAGAACGCGACAAAACGACATTGTTCCTTTGCGTCATTCTCCCCGTGCGGGAAGTCATCGTGAGCTCGAGTATAGAACATGATGGCCCGCTGCACAGTGAGCTCCTTGCCAACGTCCTGTAGGGCTCGGGAACAATCATCACCTCAGCTTCTGTCAAACTATACGTCATGTGATAGTGGTACTACTAGAACTACCCCTGGTCTTAGTAGCAGGAGTTACACTCGTAAAAGTAGCGGTGCCAAAAGTGTCAAGTAACAGCCACAAGAGAAGTGGTGAAGTTCCACACTGCATGATATTAAACCAATTTGAATATTTCATTTTAGATGGAGATGGGTGATATAGAGAAATGTCTTGCTGAAAGCTGTCTATTGGCAAAACAGGTTTTAGCGTGTTGTCTGTCTTAGGCATTCCATGAACTGGCTGAGAAAACAAAGAAGACATTCGGTCTATTGGCTGGACCATTTACAGGATACGCTTTCAAGTTTCAGGCAACAAGTGAAATGGCGGAATTCATCGATTCCCTGTAAATGGAACAATTATGTAGTAACAAGTTTTTTTTAAGGCAAGCAAACAAACAAAAGCGGGCAATGGTTTGATGGAAATAGGGAAATGAGGAGGGTGTGAGGTGTGTGTGGGGATGGAATAGGATGGGGTTAGACTGGAATAATGATGAAACAGAAGGCATTAAAGAGTAAACTTTAAGCTCTTTTGTTACCATTTTGGAAACAACTCATTATAACTCGTGAACACAACCATTTGCTACACTGTCTAGAACCAACTTTCGTTTCTGGGACGAGACTCACCAGTAGACTGGTGCTAGTATCTGACAGGGACTACCACCGATCACTCT
>CM065726.1:35813396-35815896 GCA_033310375.1 Conus canariensis | reverse complement strand
TTAAAAATGAACTGCGCATAAACATAACCGATAAATTTAATTCCACATGCTCTAAAAGTGATGATCTTAATTCTGCCATAACTAATTTAGATTCCGTTAACAAACAGTTGATCAAAGACAACCACCCATAAAATCACAACTAGGTTCTTTGCAAAACGAAATGAAAAATCAAAACAGAACGTGTATGCAACCACTGGAACTCAGACAACACAAGACAACTGTCTGTCTCAGTCTTCCCTGAAGCAAAATGCCAGTTCACAAACTGATACACCTTTGTTTTGTTCAGATATTAACGGTGTGAGTACATAGACTGAAATCCTGAAGTCCCAGTTACCGAATGCTGGACACTGTGCCTCTAGTAAGTGAAAGTTATTAAAAGTGTGCTGAAATTAACTGTAGGACAGAATTTTACTCACTGCATTCAGAAGGAACCATTCATCTGCTATCACAAGCAGCAAACGCGTACAAACGCGTTCTTGTCTCAGTTACCATCTCCGAAGCACGTTCCATCCAATAAGAGGCTTCAACTTATCATTAAGTTTAAAGTTTTACAAATTAGCAATAGTAATCAGTATCCCTTTCCCGTGAAAATATAACACTCACCACAGGCCCCCAAAGACATAAAAAAAACCCTTGAATGTAGTCCCAGGCTGTCACACAATTGGCACAAACAGTCCCCATGAACCATTTCTTCACAGGCCCCCGAGGCCACGTCTACAGTCACATAGGCTCACATACAGTCAAACGGATTGATGGTCCTAACCCTACCTTGGTCAGGTCACTACAAAATGTCTTTGGTCTGTGTCTGAGTCCGCCCACCACACGGTGTCAATCTCAAGACAATTCACCTCGCCACCAAAACTGAGATCTGTTGAAAAATGGTATTCCAGATTAAAAAAAAAAAATGTTAGCCGTCAGTTCCACTCCCAGTCCAGGTATTGTTTTTTTTACGTCTCAATAGCTCTACTGTGTAAATGACGCCTTGTACATGACGTAATAGGCCTAGGGGCCTAATCAATATTTGACGTGATATAGCCTTCATCATACTCGGAGAGCAGGCATCGACACTTGGCTCTGTGTCAACATGAAAGATTCCTTTCATGGTGGTTGAGTCATGTGTCACATAACTGTGCACTCATGACAACTGGATCTGAACCAGACTGACGGTACGCAAGCGAAATCCAAAGTCCAGCCTGAATCCAATGCCAGAATACCTCCCGACAGTGACAATAGAGACAGTTCTTCAAATCTCGCTCCCTCTCCATTCCGTTCTTTCTCACTCTGACGCTGAAACTGTGCCTCATTTAAAGTCTCAGTCCGCAGCTGGTAAGTTGAAGGAGGATATACAAATGGACAAGTCAGAGCCCCCTTCCCACCCTCCTCCTATGGAAACTTTAGGTCACATGTCTGTTCCTAGCAGGGCGACAATTTTACTGATAGGGGACTCCACCATGTTTCACTGACCCAAAACGTTTAGCTCCAAGACGAGACCGACTTTTTAAGATATCTGTCCCTGGTGTGTCTATTAATGATATCCACGTATGGTTCCTCTCCTTACCAATATTTACCTGTTCAAATGATATGATAATCCCTGTCGGTGTGAACTGTTGTCCATCCTGCGCTACGTCCTATCATTCCTGGTTAGAACTCATCCTTACATGTCGTGAAACGTTTCCCAACGGTCGCATAAATTTCAGCTCCACCCTGCCTGCTAAAGGGAAACACTCTTTTAATAATGCCACTACCCCGTCAAATAACAACTTAAGAGAAGCTTGTAATTAGTACAAAGTACAATTCATTTGTCACGCTCTTTGTTTTTCTTCAGATCTGAGTTTATACAATGGCACAACCTATCCAAATACGAGAGGCAGCGCCAAACTTGCACTAAATCTACAAACGCTGTGGCACAATCGTCCTCGCTCTGAAAATTACTTTTGCAGTGCTCCCTTCCCAACTCAAAAACGTTGTGCAGGCTATATACAACAAAGGAGTACACCTGATCCCTGTTGTGAACGCTCTTGTTGTCAAGTGACATCGGATGCCTTTCCTCCAATTTCGATTTTTTTTTTTTTATCATTACCCCCACTTTACCCCCCAGAGTGTTCCCTGCAGAAGGCAGAATTATCAATCCCCCAAAACCATACTCATACCTTCCCAACCTCGTCTAGTGTACAGCATAATGCTGTTTTTCATGGAAATCATAATGTCCTACCTAATAATCAATATCGTTTTAGCCCCCCACACCAGGGAATAGAACCCCTCCCCCCCTCCCCCCTTCACCCCTATGCGGAACACTTACTTCGGGCCGCTTTTCATCCGCTATTCAATCAACGGTCGGTGCTTCATTATCCACTCACAGTTTTACCATTATTTGAGTCATTAATGTTTGGCGATTACATTTCAATATGTGAACGCATGCACGTGAAAGAATGGTTGAGCGTTTGTGTACATGCATGTGTGTGCGTGTGTGTGTGTGTGTGTGTGTGTGTGTGTGTGTGTG
>CM065726.1:35805896-35808396 GCA_033310375.1 Conus canariensis | reverse complement strand
CCTGCTCCTCTGGTCTGCTTGGTAGTGCCGGCAGACTCCGCTTCATTCCCCCTCTGTAGTAGCTGAACCCAAGGGTATAAACAGACGAAACGTATTCTATTCGTAGATTGAGTTTTGTGCCTTTGGAATCATTTCGTTGAAGTATGTCTGGTTTACGCTATTCCGTCTTCTCAAAAGTGGGGTTTCTTCGCCGTAAGAACACTATCCCAGGAATGCCCCTTCTGTTCAGTTCCTCCTGAATATGGAAGTTCGGAATTTGTATTCCTCTCGGTCAGTCAGTTCCCCCCTCTACACCCCTACCCGCTCCCTACAGCTCTCCATCTTTCTATTGCCCTGTGCTGATTGCAGAGAGACATTTGGCTGCGCACTGCACGGCGCTGACACCTCCGCAACGTTTGTGTCGCGGAGAGGGTGATAGTGGACGGTGAGCGGAGGGAGGGGGTCAGCTGTGAACGAGGTCAAGCCTCCAGAGAGTAGTCAGTGCTGGTCAGCCGATGGACAGGGCGTTAGTCGTGTGGCTGGCGTTGCTGGCGGACAGACAACAAAGCTGCTGGGCACTAATCCCTCCCACCAGAGGTCTCCCTTTCTTCTCTCCATACTCAACGAAAGTCTCCTTAGCCTCTGTCCGCGTTTGGTTATACTCCAGTTGTGTTGGCGTCGCTAAAGATTTTTGCCCTCGCTCTACTCTCTACCCCCCCCCCCCCCCTTCCTTCCTCTTCTCCCCTCTTCCCCTTCGGCTCTTCCTTTCTTTCTCTAGCAGAACTGAATTAAGTACTTATAAATATTTATTCCTTTGTTTGACTCGTGGGGCGGGTTATTGATTTTTTGGGGGGGTGCCTTTGCAGAGCCCTGAATTGAGCCGTCTTGCAGTAGTGCCTGTGGCAGATCAGCAGGGAAAGCAGGCTCCCTTAAGCTGCCTCCAAGGTGCGGGTAGCACTGGACACATCAGCTTGATTCTGGCACTCCGGTGGATAAGGCGGACTCTGCCTTCCAAGCGCTCACTTACTGTTTCTATGGAAACAGCGTCTCCCGTATACTTGGTGGTTAGGTGGTTTAGCTGGTCTTCAGCATACTGCGCTTCATCTCACTGTGTGGTTCTGGCTGATCCTCCTTGGAAGTGTGCCGGGCTTGGCACGGATACAGTGGTGATGACGAGCTCCACCTTCGACACGATGTGTATGCGTGGGCAACAGTGACTCCACAAACAGAAAACGTACACGTGCACGTACTTGTCAATAGAAAACCCACGACAGAGTGTAGCTGTGTGCCGCTATATCTTTCTGAGGTGATGTCTCCGCAACAGAACCAAACCACGTGATCACCTCTAGGGCAGATCATTCAGGCAGGGGGAGGCAGCGAGTTGTACAGTGGACCAAGGCATACTGGACCGATTTCTGTAACATCCAGTTACGTCACCATCAGTAAGGGTCAGTTGAGGACCCCGTAAATCAGCCACATCCAGTTTTCGAGGCCTGGGCTGTTGACGTGAAGAACGGCCATCTCAGAGAGAACAGTGTAGGGACGGGTTTTTGACACCGTGCGACGTTTCGTGAGGACCGACTTCTCCTGGATCACACGTTGACACGTTGACTCAAATGAATAGACCCGTTGACTCTTTCTACATACAGCAGTGTTGTGCATTCTGGGGCTCTGCGTGGTTTGTGTGTTTGTTTGTTTGTTTTTTTCTTCTGTGACGGAGCTACCTTCGTGACTGGTGTCGTGGAAGGAGAAACTTCCGACTGTGACCTTTGATTTTGGCAAGGCGTGCAGACCAAGGGACAGGGCTACCGGTAATCAAGGTGTCGGCAGCTCACTTCATCACACCTTCCTCCCGTTCCAGAATGCACCCGGCTTCTTGATGCTGCAAGTAGGCACCTGTGCTGTGGCCAATGAGTAAGTGCCAGAGCTGGGTATCCGGGGGGATGCATTGCAGGCAGTTGTGCTGCTTCTGCGCAGGCCTGCACGACCGATGTCATCTATGCCATACCCATCATATAGGCTGCGTATTTGTATATGTGTGTACGCGCGTGCGCATGTGTGCGTGTGGGCGCGCTAATGCGTGCGTGCGTACATGTGCGTGCGTGCGTGCGTGCGTGTGTGTGTGTGTGTGTGTGTGTGTGTGTGTGTGTGTGTGTGTGAGAGAGAGAGAGAGAGAGAGAGAGAGAGGGAAGCTTGAATGACCTAAGGATAGTTTAGAGCTGACCTTCCTAATCTTCATCAAACGAGAGAGATCAAAATTATAGTTTTTAATCGCTCAAGAATACAGATTTTACGAATCACCTATACTTCTAACCTGGTCTTTACTCATTCTCGTCGGACGGACAGAGAGAGAGAGAGAGAGAGAGAGAGAGAGAGAGAGAGAGAGAGAGAGAGAGAGAGAGAGAGAGAGAGAGAGAGAGAAAGCAAAACTTCAATTATTCAAGAAGACAGATTTTAAACATGAGCTATTCTTTTAACCTCTCCTTGCTTCATATAAATCGAACGAGAGAGAGACAGACAG
>CM065726.1:35800896-35803396 GCA_033310375.1 Conus canariensis | reverse complement strand
GGCACAATAAATGAGAATATTGTAATTCTTCTTCGTTTCTTTTTGATCTCGTTGACAGTGTTGGCCGGCTCGTCTCTTGGCTTGGTGTCCTTTTTTAAGGGGCCGGTGACTAATCAGGCATTGACCTACGACGTGATTCCTACCCCGGCTTCATTTCCGGGACAATGGTTAGAGAGTCACTGATGTTTTGTTCTTCTTCTGTACGATCCCACCGCCTGCAGCTCTTCCTGAAGCACCTGATCCATGGGCAGACTGTGTGGTATGCTTAATTCTCCTGTCTGACTGAGACTGAGTGTTCGGCTGGCAGACGGCACGGGCTGCTGATGTTTGATCAAAGTCAGTAGTGTTGTAAAGGTGGATTGGAGTAGGTAGAACTTAACTTTACAATGTCAGCACAGCACAGCACAGCACAGCACAGCACAGCACAGCACAACACAGTACAGCACAGCACAGCACAACCCAGCACAACACAGGACAGCACAGCACAGCACAGGTCAGCACAACACAGCAAAACGCAACGCATCACAACGCAGCACAACATAATACAACGAAACAAAGCACAACGCAACGCAACGCAACACAACGCAACACAACGCAACGCAACACAACACAACACAACACAACACAACACAACACAACAGACTGGCAATGCAACACAACGCAACGCAACAGAGCACAGCACAGCACAGCAGAGCACAACACAACACAACACAACACAACACAACGCAATGCCAACACAACACAACAAAATGGCAACACAACACAACAAAATGGCAACACAACAAAATGGCAACACAACACAACACAACAAAATGGCAACACAACACAACAAAATGGCAACACAACACAACGCAACGCAACGCAACACAACAAAATGGCAATGCAACGCAACACAACAAAATGGCAATCCAACACAACACAACAAAATGGCAACACAACACAACAAAATGGCAATGCAACACAACACAGCAAAATGGCAATGCAACACAACACAACTCAACAAAATGGCAATGCAACACAACGCAGCACAACACAACACAATGGCAACACAACACAACACAACAAAATGGTAATGCAACACAACACAACGAAATGGCAATGCAACATAACACAAAACAACAAAATGGCAATGCAACACAACACAACAAAATGGCAATGCAACACAACGCAGCACAACACAACACAGCAAAATGGCAATGCAACACAACACAACAAAATGGCAATGCAACACAACGCAGCACAACACAACACAGCAAAATGGCATTGCAACTCAACACAACAAAATGGCAATGCAACACAACGCAGCACAACACAACACAACAAAATGGCAATGCAACACAACACAACACAGCAAAATGGCAATGCAACACAACACAACACAGCAAAATGGCAATGCAACACAACACAACACAACAAAATGGCAATGCAATACAACACAACAAAATGGCAACGCAACACAACACAGCACAACACAACGCAACGAAATTGCAATGCAACACAACACAACAAAATGGCAATGCAACACAACACAACAAAATGGCAACGCAACACAACACAGCACAACACACCGCAACAACATGGCAATGCAACACAACACAACAAAATGGCAATGCAACAAACACAACAAAATGGCAACACAACACAACACAACAAAATGGCAATGCAACACAACGCAACAAAATCACAATGCAACACAACACAACAAAATGGCAATGCAACACAACACAACAAAATGGCAACGCAACACAACACAACACAACAAAATGGCAATGCAACACAACACAAACACAACAAAATACAATGCAACACAACACAACGCAACACCACAAAATGGCAACGCAACGCAACGCAACGCAACACAACACAACACAACACAACAAAATGGTAATGCAACACAACACAACACAACAAAATGGCAACACAACACAACACAACGCAACAAAATGGCAACGCCACACAACACAACACAACACAACAAAATGGCAATGCAACACAACACAGCACAACGCAACACAACACAATGGCAACACAACACAACACAACACAACAAAATGGCAACAACACAACGCAACACAACGCAACGCAACGCAACAAAATGGTAATGCAACACAACACAACAAAATGGCAACACAACACAACGCAACAAAGTGGCAACGCAACGCAACGCAACGCAACACAACACAACAAATTGGCAATGCAACACAACACAGCACAACGCAACACAACACAATGGCACACAACACAACACAACAAAATGGCAACACAACGCAACACAACGCAACAAAATGGCAATGCAACACATCACAACACAACACAACAAAATGGCAACGCAACACAACACAACACAACAAAATGGCAATGCAACACAACACAACACAACAAAATGGCAACACAACACAACACAACAAAATGGCAATGCAACACAACACAACAAAATGGCAACACAACACAACACAACAAAATGGCAATGCAACACAACGCAGCACAACACAACGCAACA
>CM065726.1:35783396-35798396 GCA_033310375.1 Conus canariensis | reverse complement strand
TCCCTTAGTAAACGCAACGCACTATCTTTTTCACCACTTTGTCCCTTTGTGATGGTAACATTGCAATCTCATTTTGCGCTTTACTGACGATTTCTTTGCAAGTTTTCCTTTTTTTTCCCCTTTTTTTCTTTCTTAAGCGACAGTAAGTCACAATCTTTTTCATCGTTTTCTCTGTGATGACAACGGTACAGTCTTATTCACCTTATTCTTCTTTCGTGGATATCAATAAATTGTTCTCCATTTTCTCTTTCTTTCTGATGATATCGACACTATTTTTTTTTTCTTTTTGATATCGCGTTCTTCCTGAGAGACAGTGACCACAATTTCCTTTTTTGTTTTTGTTTTTTTTTCGTTTTTTTCTTCCTTTGTGATCGTAACATCAATTTCCTTTTTTTTTAGTATTTTTTCCATTAGTTATGGTAACATCTATCTCTCTTTTTGTTATCTTTTCTCCCTTTGTCATAGTTGCAGCACTTTCTTTTCTACATTCTTTTCTTTCTTTGTGATGGCAGCACCAGTCCTTTTCTGTCGTTACCTCCCTTTGTGACGGTAACAACTTTTTTTTTGTTGTTGCTTTGATATGATGACATCAATCTATTTTAAAATAATTGTCTTCCTTTGTGATGGTGAAATCGATGACAGAGTTAAACTCATTTACTTTTTCAACTTGTCGTCGCAACACAATTCTCTTTTTTTTTTTTTTTTTATCCTTTCTTCCTTTTTGTAGCAATAGCAACATAATTTCCCATCATTTTCCCTTTGTGACAATATCATCAATAACTTATTATAACTTTTTCCCTCAACGACGGTGACACCCCTTTTTTTCATCATTTTATTCTTTCTGTGGTAATGTCAACATTCTTTCCATAACCTCCTCCCTTCTAACGGTGCCCACTATTTTTCGTCATTTTTCTCATTTTAGTCACGTCAAAAAAAAAAAAACGGTTGTTGTTGCTGTTGGTGGTGGTGGTGGTGTGGTCTGTGTGTGTGTGTGTGTGTGTGTGTGTGTGTGTGTGTGTGTGTGTGTGTGTGTGTGTGTGCTCATGATTTCCCCAATTCATAATGATAACGACACTTTCCCCCTTTTTTTTATTTTTTAATTCTTTTCCATTTTTGCGGCTGACATCACTTTCTTTTTCTTCTTTATTTCCATTGTGACGACAACAACCCCTTGCTCATCATTTTCTCCCATTGTGTTGTTAACATCTGGCTCTTTATGAGTCGGGTTTTTTTTTTTTCATGGTGATGATGTCGCTGTTTTCAGTAATTCTCTTCCTCTGTGTGTGTGTGTGTGTGTGTGTGTGTGTGTGTGTGTGTGTGTGTGTGTGTGTGTGTGTGTAATATCATATTCCCGCTTTGTAATGGTAGTGTTATTTTTGTTGTTGTTTTAACTCTCTCCCCCCCCTCTCTCTCTCTCTCTCTCTCTCTCTCTCTCTCTCTCTCTCTCTCTCTCGTGACCGACAAGGATCATCAATCGGGCTCATGACTGCCGAGTCTGGTAGGAGATAGTAAGAATGGTGTGTGTGTGAAGAAGAGGAAGGAGAGAAGGAAGGGAAAGAGGCAGGGTGAGAGTGTTTTAGGCCGACACTGACACTGTAAGGAAGAAAGGACAGTCAGACAGACTGTGGAAAGACTGGTTTGACAGTGGTCACCGGGGACATGACCTGCTGACTTCTGGACCAGAACTTTCACTTTTTACGCACTCCGTCGGCCAGACAAGTCTGGGTCGAACCCTTCGGGTTCAGCTGCTTTTTAAGTAGGGTAGGTAGATAGTGTCAGAAGTTGTACATTGTCATCACCCTTAAGGCTGAGGTGTTAAAAGTACGGGAGACAGGTAGTTTCGAAAGGTGCACATCGCCATGTTATTCATAAAAACAGTATTTTGATTATCCTTGTCATGACTGGTTCCATGTGGCACTAAAAAGGGCACTAACTGGGGTAGCTGAGAAGAGTTCCACTTGGATCTCACTGAGGAGGAATAAAAGAAAGCTTCATGAGGCTGAAGTTCACCAACTCACGACAGGTGTTTGATAACTAAGTGATTAACACATCAGTCACAAGGTGTCTTGTCCCGTGGGGTCCCGGCGATCCTAGAGATGCAAGTTCGAATTCAGATAACAAAAAGTAAAGGCAATAGCAGAAGGACATCCGGGAGTCATGACTTGGATATGGTCCAGCCGTACCTAGAGTGTAAGGATTTGTCACACTGGAGTCACATAACAGCATTCGGAATGGAAATAAGTGTGCAGCATGTTGTTTCATGCGTTTCCTTTCTGGTTTAGGCTGATTTCCCATGACAGTGTTTCCAGAAGAAATCCCGTTCCAAACAGGCCCACGTCATTCAGAGCAGTGCTTCAGAGAACTTTGTTAGCAAGCATGCCGCACGCTGAAATATCCACCGCAAAATGCCACAAGTTCCACTGCTTGACAGGTGCATAAAATGAATTATCAGTGAGATCAATCAGTTTTTTGGTGCTCGGATGTTTCTTTCAGTCTTTGATACTGTGCCCCACAGTGAAGTCACAACGGAGCAAATTGATCAGCAGCAAAGTTTTTATCATTATCAGTATTAAAGCAGAAAAGATTTTTTTTTAAAGTTTTTATCATGTCAGAATTTTGAAACGGGTGTGTTTTAGTTCTCATCTGCTAGCTAAATGTCATGCAAAGCACCGTCACATGTCTTCCAACTGCACAGTTCATTAACATGTGATGTGAAATGTCAGAAAGACATTTCAGTGAAACAAGTTGACCCTCACAAACAATTTCAAAACCTACTTCTTTGTTGTGACGGGTTCTGATAAGTAAGGATGGACGGTGTGGTACTCCACGGGAGTGAACTAGGGAGGGTTCCCATTTACATATGTGATAGAGCACCTGTTAGGTATTTTAGGGGAAGGACTTAGGGAGAGTTCCCATTAACATATGTGATAGAGCAGCTTTTAGATATTCTAGGGTAAGGACATAGGGAGAGTTCCCATTTGCATATATGATAGAGCAACTGTTAGATATTCAAGGGGAAGGACTTAGGGAGAGTTCCCATTTACATGTATATGATAGAGCAGCTTTTAGATTTAGGGTCTAGATGCTTTGTAGTAGGCGATTCTGATCAATTTGTGTGCTTGGACTAAGTGTATCTATTGGTACGTAATTACACCACCCGAGTGTTTGACTACTTCAGAGTCATTTCCCTTCAATTGATGAGCTGTCTCTGATTGTCTCAAACCGCTTGTTAAAAGCCACTCAACGTTTGCGCAAGTCGGAGCCCCGGCCAATCACCTACAGACCAGGGTCTGGTCTCTCCTAGGCCCTGAGACCTCTTTACGTCCACGATGCCTTTCCCAGCACTGGAACAAGATTCTAAGCTACCACTGTGACCAGGTGGGCAACCCACGTACTGGCAGCTTTTCATCTAATGATGACGTCAACAAATAGGAGATCCCTGATCCTCTCCTGCTGGGCAACCTTCGACCAGCTAAGTCTTGGAACTCTTACTTGACTCCAAATCAGATCAATGGAACATTCCGTGCCCTCTTTTTATGATGAGATTAAGTGAGAACAGTTCAGCTATGTGAACCCAGACATTGACTACTATAGTACGATACTATCAAATCATAGTATTTGGTATATTTTAATGTTGTATCCCAAGTAAAAGTTTGAGAATGCATATGCCTTGTGTCAGCCCATTTATTGCTCATTCAGCATTTCATGTTTGACCAAATTTCTAATTTTGTCCGTCACTCAGAATATAAACATTTCTAAGTATATAAGCCTAGGGTAATTTATACCTGAGCCATTCTGGAGTAGTTTTGATAATTCCGAGAAAAATATTTCTTCTGTCAATGGCTAGTACTGGAAAGTTGCTCCCTCCACCACTAGCAAGAGAGACGATGGAGGTGAATTTTAATGAAGAAATCTCTGTCATTTCAATAGAAAACATACCCTGATTTCATTCCATACAGGATAACATCTTCCACCCCTTCTCGTCACAGCTACCCAAGTGTGTCTCAATTGTACTTTTTCTTTGGTTTGTGCACTTAGTAGTGCTTGTGCTCTACGTGACAGACAGAATCAGACGGTGTCAAACATGAAATGACGTAAGAACCTTGAACAGATGGACACAAGTCAAGTGAAATTTCACACGCCAGAACTTTACCTTAGATACAAAATTAAAATATACAAAAGTTCCTTTTTTTGTTAAACAAAGAGTCAGTCTGACCACTCTCCAGGTAGACCCTACCCCTTGTTCCTCACCAAGAAGTGTTTTAGGGGCTTTGGGTCGTTTTGACCCAGATGAGAGAAATGAAACAAATGAAACAAACTGCAGAGTTACCGGAACCAGACGAAAAAGCAGAAGAGCACACAAAACAAAGTGTGAAGTAACGCAGTTTTAATGCACGACACAAAACAGGACAAGAAATTTTCGGCAATTGCCTTCCTCAGCGACAAAAAAATAAAAACAGTACAGACATTAACATGCGCAATACTCCCCTTGTGTCACGTCACCACTTTGGCTTCACAAGGGGAGTATTGCGCATGTTAATGTCTGTACTGTTTTGTTTGGTTTTGTTTTTTTGTCGCTGAGGAAGGCATATTGCCGAAAATTTCTTGTCCTGATTTGTGTCGTGCATTAAAACTGCGTTACTTCACACTTTGTTTTGTGTGCTCTTCTGCTTCTTCGTCCAGAGGCTTTCAATTATTGTAGTTCAGGAGGTTCACGTTGGCTTGTCTTCAAGTTTCCCAGTTGGAGAGGCTGAAGGCTCTCTCTCTCTCTCTCTCTCTCTCTCTCTCTCTCTCTCTCTGGTGACGTCACCACTTGATGTAGGCCTGTTGGCCAGTTGACTTTGTCCACCAGGTCCTGGGTCAGTTAGAATTCTTAGTCCCTTTGGCCAGTAATCTCATGGCCGGGTATCCAGGGTCTCTAAAATGGATAGAACGTGGTCTGTATCATTGGTTCCTAGGATTCTGGCTGGAATGGTCATCACACTTGACCTCTGAACTTTCAGGGAACTTCAAAGTCTCAGTCGGCATAATGAAACTTAACATAGATGCGTCATATGTGAATTTACTCTTTTCACTTTAATTTCTTTCTCAGAGGTTTAGGAGATATAAACTAGTGGGATGAGATGATGCGAAACGAGTTAATCAACTCAAGAAAAAGAAATCTTCTATGTGGTCAAATACCCAGATTTTATGATTAATTATTTGAGTACAATTAAAACGAGCGTAAATGTTAATTAGAGTCACTTTCTACAAAGCATTTTGACAATCAACAGCATCTATTAATCATCCCACCAGATTATAACTAAGCATTGCTATACTGATATCTCGTTAACGTACAAATACAAAGAATCGATAGTTACGAGATTCAGAAACTATGTACTACTTTCTTCTCTTCATCTGGGTCAATTCAGTAGGGCTTTTTAGATGCAAGATCTCAGACGTTGGCAGATAAACGTTCCCCATACTGGAATACATCTGAATTTGGTTTCACTGTAACGGGTTACTTCCAGCCTTGCAGCCTGCGTTATAAATGTCTGATTTCTGATTAGCCCCTTCCCTGAATCAGAAGAGAAGCCACTTTGCCAGGCTGGGAGTTGGTGTAGTGACAGGTGTTATTCTAATTCATGGGCTGAGTGGGACAAGTCACCAGTGTGAAATAAGTCAGCTGCAAGGTCCACACATGTATGTAGGCTGACTTTCCACTAAATAAACCCAGGCAGCTGGCACAAGATGTACAGCGGATGCGGGTTACATCAAACGAAGCGCCATGGCTAAACTCCGGTAGGTTTCCACCTGTTAACACAGAGTGCAGTGAGAATTCACTTTTGTCTTTCCCCTGACCCACAAACACAAACACATGCAGTACTCAGACACCGGTGGACATCGCCTTCTGATGGTGTGTGATTGGGGAGGGCAACATCCGACCAGTTCATGGTAATCAGCTGACTAACTAGCAGCAGGGAAAGGGTAACGGCTGTTGCGACGAATTCATCTGTGAAACAAGAGACAGACTTACTGGGGGAGCGGATTTGGCTCACCGTGGTGGCCTATGACTTTAACTTTGCTGCGCTGGAGCAAGTTTGTCTCTGATGCAATGTCTTTGTAATGTCAAGCGTTGTATAGCACGGAGGGAGGGGGGGGGGGAGGAAGGGGTGCCGACATGCTTTAATGGGATAAAAAGTCAGCTTAAAGCACACACACGCGCGCGCGCGCGCGCGCGCGCGCACACACACACACACACACACACACACACACACACACACACACACACACACACACACACACACACTGAACAGTACTTAGAATGTTCACAGTATGGAAAGTATGATGGGAGCAAATCTATAGTCCTACTTCCCATGATTCATTTAAGCTGCGTGAAGCTTCGAGGAACTGACTTAAAATACGTGCGGCGTTCTTGCTTGTTGTCCCCTAACTTTAAGCTGCCAAGTGCCCCATGATCATCGAAAAGAGTCTGAAGCTCCAGAGAGACAGACAGACTGATAGACAGACTGATAGACAGACAGATAGACAGACAGACAGACAACAGACAGATAGATAGATAGATAGATAGATAGATAGATAGATAGATAGATAGATAGATAGATAGATAGATAGATAGATAGATAGATAGACAGACAGATAGATAGATTAGATAGAGAATTTTGCTCCTTGATTTAACTATGTGGGTCCAATGTCATTTTAAAGTAAGACAGCATCAGAGAGCGGCACACACAGAAACACAGACACGCATACAGACAGAAAGACAGACAGACAGTCAGATAGACCAAAAGTAGATATCGACTTGTCACGACTTCCTGGCTAGTAGTTTAAACGTTAAAAGATTATATTTGAATGGGAAAAAAATGAAACGAAGATGACCCCACATCGGAAGGAATGGTCCATCGTCTTGAGGACGCACAACAGTCTGGAAGAAATCGGTCACATTTTATCATCCCTGTCGAAACCTGCGAACAAATCACTGACTTTTTTTTTTATCCCTCTGATTTGAACAAATATTGATTGAAGGCAAGCGTGCAGGAAACAAGAGAGAGAGAGAGAAGAGAGAGAGAGAGAGAGAGAGATGGGGGGGAGAGTGAGGGGGGAGGGGGGAGGCGTCTCCCGCAATATCAGACAGGGCGGCAACTCAGTCCTCGCTGGTAATGGCGAGCCATGGTTGGCGCTGGCGAGGGCGACTCCCCAGCACACGTCTCCTCCTCCCCTCCGCACCACCCCACCCCACCCCTCCATCCTCAGTCCCTCCTCCTCCTCTTCTATACCAGCCTCCCTCTGAACCCCACCCCCACCCCCTCTCCCCTTTCCCTCCCCTTCTCTGCGTCCTCCACCTCTTTTCTCAGCTCCTCCATGTCTGCTGCCTCCTCTTCTTCCGCCACCGCTACCACTCTATCGCCACCACCCCACAAGATGGCTTCTGCCTTCTCCAGCTCTTTTCCTTCTCCTCCACCTTCTCCTGTTCTCCTCCTCCTCCTCCTCCTCCTCCTCCTTCACCACCTCGTCCTCCTCCTCCTCCTCCTCCATCACCTCCACCTGCCCAGCGATTCTGCTGACTTGGGGTTTTCCTGTCCTCCTCCTCCTCCCATCCATCCTACTACACCCGTCCGTCAGTTGGTGGGTCCGCCGGAGTGCGCGGTGGTCCCGGCCAGTGCGGTGGTGAGTGTGTCACTAGCGGGTGGGCAGAGCGAGGTCCGAGTGTGACCAGTTCTGACCCCGTTCCCTAGTGAAGCGTGCAGGAGGACCAAGGTGTCCAAGAGCCTGTGTGTCGCTTGCTGCCGCTTTCGGTCAAGGCGTGCTGGTGGTGGTGGTGGTGGTGGTGGTTGAGGCTGGAGTGCTGGCTAGCTCAGGGTGGTGTAAATACGTACAGACCCTGCGTGCTGGAACGGCCACAACGGTTCCGTGTGAACGGTGAAGGGTTGCTTTTCTTCTTTTGGTCAACTTCCCTCGACATTGTTTTAGCATTCGGTGATGTTTACTAACGCAGCGGTGGGATCACTGTGTGGTGTACGCTTTTTTTTCCCCTCCCTGCTGTCTTTCTTTTTAGGGGGTGAAAAGCGTGGTGTGTTCTGTGAACGTGTAGTGAGGTGAGGACTGTGACATTCAGTTTGTGGCTGTGCTGGTTGACGCCTACGCTGAGGAGACGGTATTTTTTCCCCCCTCACCCGTGACATGACCCTTCAGGCCCTTCCACTTGATTGTCTGGCACGGTGCCGCGTGGATGTGTGATGGAAGTCAGTGCCAGAGAGAGGTGTCCATGACCACAGCCAACCAGACGAGATCTTCCAGTCCAGCGAGTTGTGTGTCGTGAGTGAGTGTCGGTGGCTTGCAGGCCACAAGGCGACGACGGACGACGACAACGGCTATCATGAATGCTCCTTGCAACTTTCGCTTCTCGCTGGGTTCCGAGTGTATGGGGGGTGGGGGTGGAGGGGTTGGGTGAGAGAGGGGAGCGAGAAAGAGAGAGGGAGAGAGAGAGAGGGGGGGTTGGGGAAGGGGGCGAGCTGTATCGATTGTCTGTGTGAGGCGGCGGCAGGAATCTGGCGGGAGGCGGGAGTGTGATGGAGGGAGAGGCCGTGACGACATTGCCGACTTCTTCGTAGGACTGCCGTCAGGTAGTAGTGCTCTCCCCTTCTACCTTACCCCCCCCCACTCCCTTGTCCTCCATCCAGTCCCTTCCTCCGTCCTCCCTGTCTCCCCACCCCACCTACCCCTCTCTCTCTCTCTCCCTCTCTCTCTCTCTCTGTCTCTGTCTCTCTCTCTCTCCTCTCTCTCTCTCTCTCTCTCTCTCTCTCTCTCTCTCACCGTGTCTGGTCCCTCAACCTGGCTCTTTTCGCCTTATTTTTTGTTAGCCTCGTTATCAAGTGAGTGCTGGAAATCTATCTATTGCTCGGTTGTGGTGTGTGTGTGTGTGTGTGTGTGTGTGTGTGTGTGTGTGTGTGTGTGTGTGTGTGTGTGTGAGAGAGAGAGAGAGAGAGAGAGAGAGAGATTCAAGGATAACATATTACATGCTTATTGTCAGTAGAACAATATTTTTAGAACAAAAATGAGCAGATACTAAACTCAGTTATATGCTGAGCAGGAGATACAGAGGGAGCAAGAGAACTCGAATGAGCGGAGGTTATTCAAACTGTGTACAAGAGACAGTATCATTATATTGCATTCAGTCCGCCCTTACCCCAGCCCACCTCCAGCCCCGTTCCATCAACATTCCCTTCAGGAGAATTGCTAGTTGATAAAGCAGGACGATCCAGGCATTGAATCGCTTATTTATGTACGAGACGCTTTTCTGTTGATTGAAAAAGAACGTGTGGTCGGTTCTTGCCATGGCTGCTTCATAAAATGATTATCATGCTACTTCGACGTGAATGGCTGCTTCATAGAATGATTATCATGCTACTTCCACATGAAGAGAGTGAGTGGAGTGGAGTTTCGTAGGTGTGCGTATTTTTGAAGAATATTAAAGCATAATTCACAAATTTATTTACCTGTAATACATGGGGTGTCGGCTGAGGAGAGAAGAGGGGGAGGCGGAGATTGGGAGGAGGTAGGGCATGGGGGAAAAGTGACAGTAGTTTGACCGCTTCAGAGTAATCCATTCCCAGTGTTTTGATCTAAGCGAGTGAAGCATGTTCCTCTTCGACTCTCTTACTGTCAAACTCTGATCACTCAGTTCAGCTGTGGAGTGTTTGGATGTCAATTCTGTGGTGGAATCTATGGATGAGGTTTAGGAACAGGTAAGCCTACTTCAGACGAGGGTGAGGGTTGGTGAGGGACTGTTCTTGGTTGACTTGCTTCACATAGTGTGTCTGTCCTCACGATTAAATGCTGCAGGGGTTATATGCAGACCCACATGCGTTTTATAATGTGGGCTTCCTTAATTCGTCAGTTCCCAACGCCCTCTATAGTTAATGAATCTCTCTCTCTCTCTCTCCTCTCTCTCTCTCTCTCTGGCTTTTCATGCGTTTGTCCGGTGAATGTGGAAGATGGACGGGTTGGTTTGTTTCCGTAACATTTTTTTTTAATTTTCCATACTTTTGATGGTAAGATATAAACAAGTCTATTGTGTGTTTAATCTGTTCCCTTATGAAACAAATTGAGTTCGTACATTTCGTTCTCACTACTATCAGTGTATCTGTCTGCCTTTTCTTCTCTCTTTGTCTGTCCCTCTGTCTGTCACTCTCTCTCTCTCTCTCTCTCTCTCTCTCTCTCTCTCTCTCTCTCTCTAAGTTGATTTGTCTGTCCGGGGCGCGCGCACACACTCTCCTCCTATTTTACTGTGTCTGTCTGTATCTCTAGATAGGTGTGTGTGTGTGTGTGTGTGTGTGTGTGTGTGTGTGTGTGTGTGTGTGTGTGTGTGTGTGTGTCTGTGTGTTTGTGTCTGTGTGTGTATATGTATGTGTGTGTGTGTGTGTGTGTGTCTGTGTGTCTGTGTGTGTGTGTGTGTGTATGTTGTGTGTGTGTGTGTGTGTGTGTGTGTGTGTGTGTGTGTCTGTGTCTGTGTCTGTGTGCGTGTCTGTGTCTGTGTTAGTTTGTTTCAAATTTAACGTCTATCCAGTCCAGGTGGTATCAGACGAAAAAAAAAAGAAAATCGCACCACCTCATCAACCCCAAAACAAACAAGCAAACAAACCAAACCCTAATGATAAAGCGAGAAAACTACAAATGGTCATGATTTGGGAGAGAAGAGTGAGAGGTAGGGGACGGATGAAGATGGTTTTTTCGTATATTTTAATGCAAATTTTATGGGTCTGTGTGTGTGTGTGTGTGTGTGTGTGTGTGTGTGTGTGTGTGTGTGTGTGTGTGTGTGTGAAGTGAGTGGTGGGGCGAGATCAAGTATAGTTTAACAATTCCTCCGTCGTGTAAACAATGACTTTGCTATGATTAAAGATAAAAAGACGAGGTAGGAAAGAAGAGCCTGTGAAAAACAAAACAAGACAAAACAAACAAGGAGTGACAAAGAGGGCGTTAGACTATAAACATAAAATTATTTCCTTATGGGGACCACGATACCTTGTCTTGAAAACCGACCATGTATATCGCCTGCCCTTTTGTTCGGTGATGCAGACTCATTAGTGTCTCACAGCTGACTGTGTTGGTGTCAAAAGGAAATGTACCATGTATAATTGTGTGGTGTTCTTATCAACAAGGGTTCAAAAGCAGTATCCAATAGCATCCCAAAGCGTCCTGTGAAGGGTAGACAATTGAGATGAGAAGAAAGCATTAAAAAGGAAATAAAATGAAATCATCAACTCATAGTTTCATGTATAACACCCTCTCTCTCTCTCTCTCTCTCTCTCTCTCACAACACACACACACAACCACACACACAACCACACAACACACACACACCCACGCACACCACACACACACACACACCACCACGCACCACACACACACAACACAACACACACAACACACACACACACACACACACACACACCACACACACAAAACACACACACCACACACACACACACACACACACACACACACACACACACACCACACACACACATCCACCACACACACACCACACACACACACACACCCACGCACGCACGCACACACACACACACACACACACACACACACACACACACACACACACAACCATCCACCACACACACACACACACACACACACACACACACACACACACACACACACACACAACACACACACACACACACACACACACACACACACACACACGTAGACATACACTCTGCAAGCAGTAATACAGCATCTTTACATGCGTTCAGTCAAACCATGCATGGTTCCTGGGGATTGCTCAAGGGGATGGGGGTGGGGGTGCGTAGGTTTAGTTCGGATCAAAATTTACTTCACACTTACACAGCACTGTCACCTGAAATGTGGTAATTAATGCACGCGTGCGCGCGTGTGTTTAATTAATGCACGCGTGTACGCGCCCGCTGTTGCCTACTCAGTTGATGAGAATACATTGTTATATTAATGCCATTGTTTGCTCTGGAAATAAGGTCAGCTTTGCGGCTCCTATATCACGCTGTCATCTTGTGGAGAAATGGTATTAAATGGTATTATATGCTGTGCTCTTGTTTTCTGCGCTAATGTGTCTGTCTGTCTGCCTGTCTGTGTCTGCGTGCGTCTGCTTGCGTCTATATCTTTGTGTGTGTGTGTGTTGTGTGTGTGTGTGTGTGTGTGTGTGTGTGTGTGTGTGTGTGTGTGTGCCTGTCTGTCTGTCTGTCTGCTTGTGTCTATATATATATATATATATATATATGTGTGTGTGTGTGTGTGTGTGTGTGTGTGTGTGTGTGTGTGTGTGTGGAGAGGCGAGTGTGGGTGTGCCTATGTCGTATGAGTTTGTGTCTGTGTCCGTGTGTGTCTGTGTCCGTATGTGTCTTGTCTGTGTCCGTGTGTGTCTGTGTCTATGCATGTGTGTGTCTTGAATGTGTCTGTGTCTATGTATATATGTATGTGTCTGTGTGTATGTATGTATGTATGAATGAATGTATGTATGTATCTGTGTCTGTGTTTGTACATTTGTGTGTGTATGTGTGTGTGCATGTGTGTGTGTGCGCGCGCGCGTGCGTGTGTGTGTTGGTGTGCGTGTACGTGTGTTTTGTGTGTGTGTGTGTGTGTGTGTGTGTGTGTGTGTGTGTGTGTGTGCGTGCGTGGTTGCGTGTGTCTGTGTGTGTGCGTGTGTCTGCGTCTTTGTCTGTGTTTGTGTGTGTGCATATGCACAAACAATGCACATGTATTAACGCGAGAAGAAAAAGATTAAACTGAAATAGCGGTGCTGGGTTGACGATACAGGAGTTCGATATTGATTTTAATTTACGATGGCTTTGATATCATTGGTCTTTGTAATTTAATTCACTAGCGCTGCTAATATCGTTTCGTTTAATATGAGACGCTGAATTAACCTCGTGTCTCAAGCTGGCTGTGCGTTTGCGTATGGACAAAGCTTACAGGAGACGAGCACCATAAAGAGATACTGATGTAGAGGCTTTTTTTTTCAAATTATTGCTACAGCTCACCCGATCGCACAGGGTCTTTTCGGGGCTGTCGAACACATGCGGGGGAGGGGGGGGGAATGGAGGGGGGAGGAGGGCGGGGACGGAGGGGGGGGGGGGGAGGTCACATCCTGATAAAGAAAATGAATATCTTCTTGACTGAAAAATATCACATCTTGGAAAACGGTAGTGTTGTTGTTGTTGTTGTTGTCGTCGTCGTCGTCGTACCCTGGCTAAAAGACTCCAGGGATCATCCGAACAGCCGAAGCACTTGAACACTATGGTACAAATGCATCAGCTGGGGATGAGAACATTACGTGTGTGACCGTTTCTGATTACCCCGCCACATGGGCAGCCACACTCCGACTTCGGGGGATTTTGGAGACTGATAATGTTATGCTAGGAGCTTGTCACAACTGAAGACAATCCCTGCATAACTGTGCAGAGCATAACAACATTTTGATGTAGCCTTGGTGTTCTAGCCTATGTCAAATGGCCTGACACAGCTTTAAACCAAGGCGGGTGGAAGTGTTGAAAAGCAACAAGCGACATAACCAATGTGCAAATGATGGTGTTGGCTGAATTGTCGACGTCCCTAACACGAGTAAGACAAGGCCATGTCCACAGCGCCAGCGACTTCGGTCCCAGCTTTAAAAAAAAAAAACGATACATAAAAAAAACTCCAAATATGATCCCCCCCAAAAAAAAAAAACAAAAAAAAAAAAAAAAAAAAACAACATAAGATCATATGAGCAAAATGGACAGAGCCGAACTGACGACCGGTATTTATTCTGCACAGTGTGTACAATGTTCACTCCTTAGTCACCAAATCATAAGAGAAACGGTGGTTTGTCATAACCCAGCATCCCTTCACAACCTGTCAACCACCCTCCTCCTAAATATCTGCACATTTTCGACTGTGCACGTGTATGTGGCGATAGACTTTTATCACACAAACATGTATGTGGCAATAGACTTTTATCACACAAACATGTATGTAGCAATAGACTTTTATCACACGAACATGTATGAGGAAATTGACATTTATCACACAAACTTGTATGTGGCAATAGACTTTATCACACAAACATGTATGTGGCAAAAGACTTTTATCACACAAACATGTATGTGGCAATAGTCTTATATCACACAAACATGTATGTGGCAAAAGACTTTTATCACACAAACAAGATCGCGTGCCTCTGTTTCTACCCAGTTGTCCTATCCGTTCTTTACCTTTCATTCCTCTGTGGCGTATGTTCACAAAACGTGTGAGTCAAAAAAGGTCAATTGCCTGTCCTGTTTCGCCTACTGTGAACAATATGCTAACTTCGCCGTCGTTGTTGGATGACGTCACTGTGCACGTTTACGTTCATCAGTTGTCTGTTCTGCGGTGTATGTGCCCGTCAGGCCATTTTTTTTATGTAGTGTGTGTGTGTGTGTGTGTGTGTGTGTGTGTGGTGTGTGTGTGTCATCGTTTTTAAAAGGCATTATCATGTTCGTACTAATTTATGGATATTAGTATTTAGGCTGCCTGTTCTCTCTCTCTCTCTCTCTCTCTCTCTCTCTCTCTCTCTCTCTCTCTCTCTCTCTCTCTCTCTCCTCTTGGTAAAAGACCTTAACGCGGTGACAGCCCTGGTATGACTCTTTGGCTGGGCAATAATCGGCTTCTCTCTCTCTCTCTCTCTCTCTCTCTCTCTCTCTCTACATACACACACACACACACACACACACACACACACACACACACACACACAAACACACACACACACACACACACACACACACACACACACACACACACACACTCGCACGTGTGCTTGCCTTCAGTATCCTATGACAGGGGTGGACTTCTGTTTCTTCTGTTACAACCTTAGATTCTTGAAGACGGGTTCATGGAGCATATTTATCAGGGACAGCGATAGAAACCACGCGACAACCAACCACGATAAATAATAATGATAAGAAATACATGCTTCAAATAAATACA
>CM065726.1:35763396-35778396 GCA_033310375.1 Conus canariensis | reverse complement strand
ACATCATTTCATGCGTTTTGTACTCAACAGAAAAGCAGATATAAATGAAATACCTTTCAAGACGTCGATGTGTAAAAGGTCATATGTATCTTGCCAAATACAGCCGAGAGAGACTCTTCATTATTTTGTCACTGGGGATGACATTAAGAAGCTAGGTCACGTGACAAAACCAAATTAAACAAATTTTATTTCTTTTGACACTGTTGTCAAAATACCATGATTTCTTCGTACACTTATTGCTGCTATCTAAATCAAAACAAATTAGTCAACAATCGCTGAAAAAAAAAAAAATCAAACTGGATGCAAGGTCTACTCATCTGAGGTATGATGGCAGTATGACGACAAAAATGAGTCTATGACGTCAGTGACGAACAAGCTGCTCTACACCGTTCTAAGCTGTGTTCGCCTTTCACCTCAGACCCAAATGATCTTTAAAAGTCGGTGTTTTCGCATGTACTTGTGGCACCAGGTTAAAATCATTTGTTCAGATAGCTGATGTTGTGATACTTTCACTAACCGTCTGCACATTAAGTCTCCGTCATGCCATGCCCCATGGTACAGACAAATGTCAGTCAACCTGTAAGAACAACCCGTGGACGGACATGTAACCTCCGACTGTTCTCATTTCCTCATTTTATATGACAATTTTTTTTTTTTTCATTATCACCAAAACAGCCTTTGTTTGACACTCCACAACGCATTTGAGGTTGCGATAGATAAGTTAGGCCAAATGCCAGCCGGCCAAGTTCCCTTTAAGATGAGAATGGTAAAAAATGTTGGTTCGGCTCCAAATAGGCAGATCTTTCATGTCAACGTCTTCCGTAAAGATAATTCCTGTGGAGGTTACGTTCACATGTAGGGTCGACATGACAAATTGCCTCTCATGTCTTGGTTTTCCACTGTACTTTTCTTGAACCTTGTTGTTCTGTCCTCTCCCCTCTCCTTCCTCTCCTCATTCTCTGTTCCCTCTTTCTGTATGCCTTCTGTCTCTACCCTAGTTTCCTTTTTTTCCCCTTTGTCTTTTCCGTGTCATCTCTTAAGTTTACAATTCCACTTTTTCTATTTCGCTTAAAACAGCTATCACCTTGAAAGGGTGTGTGTGTGTTTGTGTGTGTCTGTACTTGTATATCTAAGCGTGCATATGCATGAGAGCGCCAGCGTTAGTTCGTCTGTGTGTGTGTGTGTTCGTATGCACAAGTATACTGTACATCCTGCATGGTGTGTGTGTGTGTGTGTGTGTGTGTGTGTGTGTGTGTGTGTGTGTGTGTGCGTGCGCGCACGCATGCGTGAGTGCGTGCGTGTGTGTGTATGAGTGCGTGTGCGCGCGCGCGCGTGCGCATGCATGGATGCGTACGTGCGTACGTGCGTGCGTGTGTGTGTGTGTGTGTGTGTGTGTGTGTGTGTGAGTGCGCGCGCGCGCGTGCGTTAGGGCATGTGTGTTTGTGCATGTGCGTGCGTGCGTGCGTGCGTGCGTGCGTGCGTGTGTGCGTGTGCATGTATGTGCGTGTGTGGTGTGTGTGTGTGTGTGTGTGTGTGTGTGTGTGTGTGTGTGTGTGTGTGTGTGCGCGCGTGTGTGTGGTTGCCTTATTTGTTCAATTCTGTACCTTTTCTACGTACTGTTTGTGGCTCCTGTTCTGTTGTTACGTCGTGGTCTGTTCAATTCCTTGTGTATGAATGGGGATTCCCCGCCTGTCTCCCATTGTCTTGTTCGACCTCATTAATATGATTCGACACCTAGGCTTGTCGTTCTTGTCGGTATGCAACGACACCAGGCTTTGGTATTCCACAACATTGTCTTTTTTTCCTCTTTCTATGCCACGGCATAAAGTCCTGTCTTTGCTATCGGTATGCAAGAATATCAAGTCATGCCTTTCCTCTTGGCATATGAAAACATTGTCAAGTCTTTCCTATTGGTATGTTACGACATTAGGTCTGATTTTTTTCAGACTTTACTATCGGTATGGAGCAATGTGAAGCCTTTCCTTTCCTGTTGGTATGCAGCAGTGTGAAGCCTTTCCTTTCCTGTTGTTATGCAGCAGTGTGAAGCCTTTCCTTTCCTGTTGTTATGCAGCAGTGTGAAGCCTTTCCTTTCCTGTTGGTATGCAGCAGTGTGAAGCCGTTTCTTTCCTGTTGTTATGCAGCAGTGTGAAGCCTTTCCTTTCCTGTTGTTATGCAGCAGTGTGAAGCCGTTCCTTTCCTATCGGTATGCAGCACTGTGAAGCCTTTCCTTTCCTATCGGTATGCAGCACTGTGAAGCCTTTCCTTTCCTATCGGTATGCAACAATGTGAAGCTTTTCCTTTCCTATCGGTATGCAGCAATGTGAAGCCTTTCCTTTCCTATCGGCATGCAGCAATGTGAAGCCTTTCCTTTCCTATCAGTATGCAGCAATGTGAAGCCTTTCTTTTCCTAAGGGTATGCAGCAATGTGAAGCCTTTCTTTTCCTATCGGCATGCAGCAATGTGAAGCCTTTCCTTTCCTATCGGCATGCAGCAATGTGAAGCCTTTCCTTTCCTATCAGTATGCAGCAATGTGAAGCCTTTCCTTTCCTATCGGTATGCAGCAATGTGAAGCCTTTCTTTTCCTATCGGCATGCAGCAATGTGAAGCCTTTCCTTTCCTATCAGTATGCAGCAATGTGAAGCCTTTCTTTTCCTATCGGTATGCAGCAATGTGAAGCCTTTCCTTTCCTATCAGTATGCAGCAATGTGAAGCCTTTCTTTTCCTATCGGTATGCAGCAATGTGAAGCCTTTCTTTTCCTATCGGTATGCAGCAATGTGAAGCCTTTCCTTTCCTATCGGTATGCAGCCATGTGAAGCCTTTCCTTTCCTGTTGGTATGCAGCAATGTGAAGCCTTTCCTTTCAATCAGTATGCAGTAAATTGAAACCCTTTCTCTCCAACTGGTATGCAACAATGAGAAGACTTTCCTTTCCTGTAGGTAAAGCCGTTTCTTTTCTGTTGGTGTGCAGCGATTTGAAGGCTTTCGTTTCCTGTTGGTCTGCAGCAATTTAAGCCTTTCCTTTCCGACTGGCATGCAGCAGTGTGAAGCCTTTCCTTTCCTATTGGTATGCAGCAACGTGAAGCCTTTCCTTTCTTCTTTGTATGCAGCAATTCGAGATGTGTCCTTTTTTTTCCTCCTTTTTTTGTTGGTACCCGGTAACATTAAACCTTTCCTATCCTGTTGGTATGCAGTAATGTGAAGCCTTTCCTTTCCTATTGGTATGCAGTAATGTGAAGCCTTTCCTTTCCTATTAGTATGCAGCAATGTGAAGCCTTTCCTTTTCTGTTGTTATGCAGCAGTGTGAAGCCTTTCCTTTCCTATTGGTATGCAGTAATGTGAAGCCTTTCCTTTCCTATTAGTATGCAGCAATGTGAAGCCTTTCCTTTTCTGTTGTTATGCAGCAGTGTGAAGCCTTTCCTTTCCTATTAGTATGCAGCAATGTGAAGCCTTTCCTTTTCTGTTGTTATGCAGCAGTGTGAAGCCTTTCCTTTCCTTTCCTATTGCATGCAGCGATTTGAAGCCTTTCCTTTCCTGCTGGTATTCTGCAAAGAGAATCTTTTCCTTTCCTATTGGTATGCAGCCCATGTCGTTCGTGTTCGTATACGGCGATGTCAGCTCTTATGTTTCTCATGTTACGCAACTGTGTGAAGTCTCGTCTCTCTGCTCTAGTATACAGAGATATGTAATCTTTGCTTCTCTACGGGATGCAACGTTATCGTACCCTGTTTTTCTTGTTGACATGTACTTACGCTCCACCAGTGCTATACCTGTGTACATTGTCCTGTTGAATCAACTCTGTCCACTGTCTCCAGCTGCCGTAATGATTCCTAAACCGACAATCCCAAACTGATATGCTGAAAGCACCACACACACACACAGACACACAGACACACAGACACACAGACACACACACACACACACACACACACACACACACACACACACACACACATTCCCACCCAGCCACCCCACCAACTCCACCCCACCCCACCCCCAGCCCCCGCCTCTCCCGAAAATAATAGGTAAGTACATATCCCTTTTGCTTCCTTAAATGATTAAAGCGTACAACTCTGTCGCCAGTTGGGTTACCCACTCGTCAAGCTAACAGCACACATACTGACCAGACAAGACTGCTGGAAACAGGGTTCATCATCTGTGGGGCTGTACACGGTGAGAAGTCTTACCGGCAAGGCATGGTCCGTCTGTCCTTACTGCCTGCACGAAAGCGATTAGTACCACACAGGCTGTTCGTCATAGCAACAGAACAACAACAACAAAGATGAATCATAACACTCATAAACGAATGGAACGGTCACATGACAATTCAGGGCAACGCGTTTCGACGTCTAGAGTTGTAGTTCACCTTTCATTCTCTTGCTTCAGCTTCAGCCTGCAGTCACTAAGCTTTTGAATTAACTCGTTCCTGGCTAGTTGGTATCCGTAGGCACCACTTCGCATAGACATCAAAGACTTGCACTCACTTTTCTCACCTCTTTTTGTTTGTTTGTTTGTTTTCTTAATCCATCCCCTCATGGGATTCGAACCTTGGACATAAAGTATACCATTCAGGCATTCTAATCACTCGTTCATTGCGTCCTCTTTGCAAAGAGACATACCTTTACAGTATTAATACTGCATCACTTTAGCTTCCATATGGAGATCGCACACCGCACCGCTCTAGAAAGTAGGAAGAGTCTAGAATCGCTCAGTACTAAACTTTAGCGTGTGGATACTCAAAATATGAACTGAGCTTTCCAGGTCTGAATGTTCCGCCGTTTCCACAAGCGTAGATCAAGTAGCATACATAGACAACAAGATTTAGCATCATTTCATGACCTCGTGCCACCTCTTAGTCTTGATAAATCACCGATGTGAAACGCAGTGACTATAATCAGGTCAGTACCTTACCATTGCAGTTTGGTCTGTTTACTTTGACAGTTCTCTGTCTTGGCAGATTGTCGGTCAGGCTTTGTCAGTGCACGTTCAGTCTTGCCCTTTTTCCGGGTCTCGTTAGTGGCAGAATGTTAGTAATGTTAGAATACGATTCTGTGTCGACCAGCGGCTGCTGCCATAGCAGAGAGGACAATGCTGATATACTTTATGGCCAGAGGCGGTGTAAACCAGGTTGTGTAAACAGGCTGCGTAAACCAGGTTGTGTAAACCAGGTCCATGTTAAGCGGATTTTTAGGAACTGGGTTACTCCCTTAATGAACGAACCGGCGTGGCCGTTTGTGCGTGTGCATGCATGCATGCGTGCGCGCATGTGTGAGTATGCCTGTGTGTGTGTGTGTGTGTGTGTGTGTGTGTGTGTGTGTGTGTGTGTGTGTGTGTGCGCGCGCGCGCTTGCATGTGTGTGTGCACGCGCGCGCGCGCGCTCGCGCGCGTGTTTGTGTATGTAGTGTGTGTGTGTGTGTGTGTGTGTGTGTGTGTGTGTGTGTGTGTGTGTTGTGTGTGTGGTGACATTGCAGTCCTGATGTTTCCCGCGTTGTAACGCTGTGTGATCTTTATGAATCCAGAAGCCGTTTCCTTCTGTGAGCAACATGAACACTGTGATGCTTCTCTCCCCTGCTGTTCTTGCCGATGCCAACAGACAGCTTCCGGTCTGTGACCCCTGAAGATATTGTGTTCCTCTGTTGTGACGTGCTCCCCACACTGTGTGACTGTGTGCCATGTAATCCCCCACCTCGTATCCCTCCCTACTCCGTCCTCAAATTCCCTTCCCCCCAACCCCCTCCCCACCTCCCCCAACCCTCCAGTCTCTTCCCTCTCCTTCCGACTTCCGCTGTTGAAGACATCTTGACCTCATGGCTTGACCCCCCCACCCCCACCCCCACCCCCTCCTCCTCCTCCCCTCTCCATCCTGTCGCTATGTGTCCTTTGTGCTTTGGTTGAAGACATGTTTCGGAACTCTCTGCTTGTCGTTCAGCAATATTGTGCTGTGTGGTCTCCTTTGCCTTGGGTGGTGTCTTCCGCCAGGAGCTAGGCTACCCGTTCGTTAGCTTGCCGTGGACTGTGTGCTATGCTAGCCGACCCCCGTGCTCCCCGTGGTGCTATCCTCTCCCTCAGCTTGGCTGGCTGTGTGGCCGCAGCAGCCCTTCTTCTGACGCTCTGACTGCCTGTCGTCTGTCCCTCCCTCCTTCACTTACTGTCCACCTCATTATGTTCCTCAGCTCGGGCTCCACCCAGAGCGGCAGCGAGGGCCACGGGGCCAGCCTGAGTGCCCATGGATCGTCCCACAGTTTTCGCCAGACCCAAGGGCTTGGCCACGGGCACGGGCACGGGCACGGGCACGGGCAGCGCGAGGGATACGGGCTGCAGGGCGTGCACGGCGATCGCCACCACCGTAAGAAGGACTCCTCCTCCTCTCCCGGCGGGCAGGCATCCGCCACTTTCCTCCCCTTCCCCACCTCCCCCTTCGCCTCCCAGCACAACCACCACCAGCAGCGGCTGTCGGCCCCGGGGCCGGGCCCGCTGTTGAGTCCCTCTTCCCTGCGCAAGCCCCGGTCGCCGGACGACCCCGCCCACAGGCTGGAGGTGAAGATCGTGCCTGACCCCGCCGTGGCCCTGGCCACCACCCCGCCCTCCCAGGGTCAGCTGCAGCGGTCCCCGGTGCGCGTTCACCACCTGCTGCCAGTCGCCATGCCCGGGGAGCAGAGCGAGGACGACGACGACCTGAACGGAGGGGAACCCCTAGAGGAGGGGCCTCTGCAGGTGATCAGTCGGATCGGGAACAGCTATTATCCCAGGGACTACGGAGGGGGAGGGGGACAGTGGGCGCCGCCTGATGCCTACACCATAGACCGTTCCCGCCACGGCCGGAAGCGGGTGATCCTGAACGTGGGGGGCGTGAAGCACGAGGTGCTGTGGCGGACTCTGGAGCGCATGCCACACACGCGCCTGGGCAAGCTCCGCGACTGCTGCTCCCACGACATGCTGATAGAGTTGTGCGACGACTATTCCCTGGCCGACAACGAGTACTTCTTCGACCGCCACCCCCGCTCCTTTGCCTCAATCCTCAACTTTTACCGCACGGGCAAGCTTCACCTGGTGGAGGAGATGTGCGTCCTATCCTTCAGCGAGGATCTGGAGTACTGGGGCATCGACGAGCTGTACCTGGAGTCCTGCTGCCAGCACAAGTACCACCAGAAGAAGGAACACGTCTTCGAGGAGATCCGCAAGGAAGCGGAGAGCATCCGTCAGCGGGAAGAAGACGACTTCGGCACCGGCGCCTGCAGCAAGTACCGCCAGAGAGTGTGGGACCTACTGGAGAAACCCACCACCTCCATGGCAGCTCGGGTGAGTGGTTTGCCCCTTTTGTATTTTCACCTTTACCGGCACTTTCATTGTATGATAGCTCATCACTGCCTTCTTTTTATATTCATTTTTATGGCACTTTCCGTGTGTAGATATAGCGTTTATCATCATGGATTTATTAGAACAAAAAGCACTCTCAGATCTTTTAGATAGTGTAGCCACAAATGCCTCACTGGCTTCTGTAGTAGCCATGAATGGTTTGCTTATAATATTTTAAAATGGTAGTCTGCATTTAGAGCATTCTTCTCCTTAGTTTTCATCGGAGGCCACTTTTCCTTGGATACTAGGTTTCGCTGTGTAGGACTTTGCCAAACCTTCAGCGAACCTGTGCTCCGGGTGGGGCTTAGTTAAAGCGGTCTTGAAGAGCATGGGCCGCAGGCACAGAACATGCCGAAAATGGCCTCATGGACTGTCGTCTCTGTCACTGCACCAGCCTCTCTCAGTCCATTGTGACCATCGCCACACTGTGTGGGCGGGGATGGACACTGCACAGTATCTTTGGCTTGATGAATGATAGGCGTACTTCACTGCATGCTTTACATCTCCGCTCTGCGTCTTATCATCGGAGTTAGCAGTCTGTCTGAGGTCTGAAATCGAATAGCGTTGCACTGGGATTAGACTCAGAGTCTCATACCTTCGTGTGGAAACGTGTGGGTCTGTGCACTGGGTTTAGACTCAGAGTCTCATACCTTCGTGTGGGAACGTGTGGGTCTACGCACTGCGTTTAGACTCAGAGTCTCATAACTTCGTGTGGGAACGTGTGGGTCTGTGCACTGGGTTTAGACTCAGAGTCTCATACCTTCGTGTGGGAACGTGTGGGTCTACGCACTGCGTTTAGACTCAGAGTCTCATACCTTCGTGTGGGAACGTGTGGGTCTGTGCACTGCGTTTAGACTCAAGAGTCTCATCGTGTGGGAACGTGTGGGTCTATGCACTGGGATTAGACTCAGAGTCTCATACCTTCGTGTGGGAACGTGCGGGTCTATGCACTGGGTTTAGACTCAGAGTCTCATACCTTCGTGTGGGAACGTGTGGGTCTGTCCACTGGGTGTTGTTTCTTCAGCTGGAGTGGGGATCGGGGGCAGGCAGAGTCTGAGGATGATCAATCCTTAGCGTTGGTCGTGCTAGTTCTCTTGACAGTCCCCCCCCCCCCCCCCCCAGTCCCACGACAGGTGAAGAAGGTCCTGTGACATGAGCAGGTCAAGAACTGGCGCAGGAGAGGTCCAAACCCAGGTCTTGGTACAGGAACCTATCGGCAGATTTTCTAAAAATGCGAGGAGGGAGAGGGTGGTTGGGCAGGAGAAACAACGTGCAGATTTTGTAAAAGCAGAAGAGGGGGAGGGGAGTGAAAGCGGGACAGGGCGAAGATTCAGGAAAAGCAAGGAGATGGAGGGGGGGGGGGGGGGAATCACTGGGTGGATTTTGTAAAAACACGGAGGAGGCTGGGGTGGCAGGGCGCAGGCTCAGTAACGGTAAGGGGTGGGGGGGGGGGGGGGGGGCGGGTGCCGGGGGTAGGGGGGAAGAGGAGGAGAGACGCAGATTTTGTAAAAATGGGAGGGGAGGAAGGGGGAGAGGACGGCTTCCACCACAGTCAGTAAGGTGCATTGGAGGCCTCGCCTGGTAGATAACAAGTATCTGTCCGTTACTCATTTGTAAATCCTTTCGTAGAGAGAAGTTGGGAGGGGGCGAACGAAACCCATAGACCCCCAAGAATCCGCCCGTGTATGTAGGTTAAAATGTTTAGAATTGTAAGCATACAGCTGAGCTCCCCCCCCCCCACCCCACCCCACCCCACCCCACCCCTAAAAAACAAAAAAGGAGAACCGAAACCGTGCCCTCCACCCCGCAAGAAAGGCTACTCGTCATGAATCCATAGTCCAGAATATCTTTTCTTCCAAAAAAAAAAAAAAAAAAAATACTCAGAATGGCCATGCTAGATGAAATTATCAGCTTGTTAAGCATGTTTTTCCTAAGACTCCATTTCTACAGAAATGTGAATACAAAATTCAGATCATTATTCAAAACGATGACGCCGATTTGCCTGACACGAGAGTTAGGACAAACAGAAGCCAGTCAAGCAGGGAGCTTAAATCACAAAGTTTTCTGGATAACAAATAGATCAAACGAACAGCATATTATGTATTTATAAACAACGTCATAGAGAAGGAAACCACGAAAAGGAAGCAACGCTTATGTCGTAGGAAAAAATGACGCAGAAGAGAGAGAGAGAGAGAGAGAGACAGACAGACAGACAGACAGACAGCCAGAGATGATGATGATGTTTGTAATAGGAAAAAGAGGGGAATAAAAACAAATTTAATCGGCCTTGAGCAAATTATATGGAGAAAGCGCAAAACAGAACAAAATAAAACCCCAAAAAAGTTTTAGATCGATTAGAATTGACTAAGGGCACAAATAAATCAAAAGCACGAGAAAACAGTCACGTAAACCAAGACATCATCCAATCTGAACATCTGTACACGATGCGGAAAAGATCGGTATATACAGGAGAGAGAGAGAGAGAGAGAGAGAGAGAGAGAGAGAGAAAGAGAGAGAGAGAGAGAGATTCTGCAAACGTGAAAGTTGTTTTGAAATTATTATTATTATTATTATTATTATTATTATCATCATTATTATTATTATTGTTGTTGTTGTTATTATTATAATTATTATTATTGTTGTTGTTATTATTATTATTATCATTACTACTACTACTACTACTACTACTTCTTCTATACTTATTCCTATTGGTATGTAATACTACCCTTAATATCATAACTTTAATTAACGTTGATGCTGTTCTTGTTTGTGCGAGTCGTTGTCTCGGATGGCATTACTTTGTGTGCAGACTTCCTGGTCGTATCATTCTGTGGTGACTCCATGTTCTCTGATCCCTAACTAGCACGTAGATGTCAAAAACTGGAGTTGATGTCTGATGACAGACAAAACATCTCGCGTGTCTTTTCTGTCTCTGACGCCGTCATATGAAGAGACTCTGGGTGCGAGGATGAAATGGATGGTTATGCTCAAAGCTTCCCTAGACCTGCGCAGTTTCTCTTGCAGAGTAGTGGCCATCGGCTATGTGGCCTGTCTCAGTCCCTGCAGGTCTCACAGTCTTGAGCAATGTGCGGTATGGTCTGCTCTGTTTCTTCACTGGAGCGAAGAGGAGGTGGCACAAGACGGAAATGTCTGTACAAGTGGTCGTTCGGACGGTCGATCCTTCTGCTTCTTCTTCTATCTTCTTCTTCTTCTTCTTCTGTGCCATCTTCTGTGCCATCTCGGTGGCATTGTATCCGCACCACTCATTCCGACTCCTCGTCCACAGCCCTAGCACTGGCAATCCGCAGGGAGCGATCAATGTGAAATCGTCGTGAGGCAACCCACCAGAGGAGACACTGCACTGCTGTTGAGTCAGTTCGGTGGTCTTCACTGGTGCCTGTTTTAATCCAACGTACACAGGCCATCACCTACTGAGTCCCTAAATGTCGATAAGCGTGAGTGAACTCTTCCTCCGGAGGGTGCCACCACGTCCGTTTAACGACAGTACCCATGAATTTGCCAGCACCGGCGATCCCGACAGAACCAAACTTCATAGACGTGGAGAGGCAATTGAAAATGAGGACATCTTGAAAGCATGAAAGGCCACATAATTTGAAACAGTGTTTAATATTGGTCGACGAGGATGACGATAATGAAGATGATTCTACAGATTTCTATTCAGGACTCAGACGTCAGGATAGGGTTGTACTCTACGCTTACTTTCATAATATACCCTGGCTAAGGAGTTTGCTCAGGAAATTTGAGCAAGACTCTCAGAGACGCATCCAGTTATCGAGTGAACCTCGACTGTGCGGTCCTAGTCTTCCCAATAGAGAGACTGGCAGATACCCATGGTACGTTAGACCAACAATAACATGTCTCTTTGAAGAGACTGGCAGATACCCATGGTACGCTAGGCCAATAATAAAATCGGAAATGAAATGAGGCAGGGAACAGTAAACGATAAACAGTAAACAAGTGGGAATTTTTTGCTCCCATAAGAAAACCTAACACAGAGTAACTTTTATTCAAGACTGGCACAGCCTTTTAAACTTGAATAAAGTCACACAAATACATAGACGAACAATCTAATAGTGGGGGGAAAAACATGCGCAGGCCAACAACTGAACTGTCTTCATAGTAATGACTTGGCAAAGATTTGGACTTAAGGAGGGGGGGGGGGGGGGGGGGGAGTCTGAAGATGGAGAAACTGGGAACATGAAATTAAGAAAATATGTTACAGATACGAAAAACTCACTAGCTGCGTAAGGGAACCATCGCAATCCCTTTTGAAGGCAGATATATTTGTATTGCCTGCTCCGAGGCCTTTCGTCCGCTGGGTGGAACTCATCAGGGAGACACGGCTGGTTGTGTCTGCACACCTGGCGTCAAATAGAGACACACCACAGTCCATAATACTGTGGTGTTCTCACCACCAAGGGTGCAAAAAAAGAATCCAATAGCACCCCCAAAGCAACCAGCGAAGAGTAGTAAATGAAACCAAACGAAAGTGTGGGGAGGAAAAAAGTTGCTGAAAAAACTAAAGACATTATGCAAATAGTATAAAATGTAGGGACAATCTTTGAGCCTACGCTTGAGGATCCACCCAAAGATGCAAGGGAGATCAAAAGACAAACACGCAGACGGACAGAAACAAATGCAAATAACAGCTAGTGAAGAGTTTTCCATTTTTTCTTTGAAAAGATTAGGAGATACCCATGGTACGTTAGGCCAACAATACATTTTTCTCTGAGGAGACTGAGAGATACCCATGGTAAACTAGGCCAACAATAAAATGTGTCTCTGGAGAGACTGCAGGATATCCATGGTGCATAAAGAAAACAATGGAACGTGTCTCAGAGACCTGGTAATACGCGTGGTACATAAGGACAACATTAAAATGTGTTCTAGGAGAAACCCGAAGATATCAATTATTCTCTCTCTCTCTCTCTCTCTCTCTCTCTCTCTCTCTCTCTCTCTCTCTCTCTCTCTCTCTCAAAATATAATTCAAGATACCCAATCATATATTATGGTCGCCATTCGTTTTGCTGTTGCTATGTGCAGCTTGCGGTTACGAGCGGTTTTCCATTTTCGTTAACAATTAGGGAAGGGATACGAGCAAAATGAAAAAAGGCTTTCTGTGTTTTGAAAACAGAAATTAATTTCTGCGTCATGCAAATTAAGAGAGAGAGAGAGAGAGAGAGAGAGAGAGAGAGAGAGAGAGAGAGACAGACAGACAGACAGACAGACAGACAGACAGAGAGAATGGATGTCGGGTAAACACACACACACATGCGCACGCGCGCGCGCGCGCGCGCGCGCGCGCACACACACACACACACACACACACACACACACACACACACACACACACACACACACACGCACACACATACACACATACACACACACTCTCTTTCTCTCTCTCTCTCTCTCTCTCTCTCTCTCTCTCTCTCTCTCTCTCTCTCTCACTTACGCACGCATATGCGGGCGCGCACACACACTATGGGTCCATATACACTGGACACCGAACCATACTGATATGGTATATACCTAGAATAAAATTGTAACATTTCAAACATTCACGAATTGGGAGAAAAAAAAAGAAAAGAAAAAAGTGTGTGTGTGTAGGGGGGGGGGGGGGTGGGGGGGGGGAGGGGAGGAGGCGGTGTGGTGGTGGTGGTGGGGGGGGGGGGATGGTGGCCGTGTTGAAAATATCTTCCAAGTTAGTGAGATTTATTGAGATAAACAGCCGACAGTGCCAGACTCCATCCATTCTCATAACTGGGATTGAAAACACTAGAAAACACTAGACATAGTCAGCGAAAGGTTAAGAGACTTGATCTTATCATAAACAGGCTGAAAGTGAGTTTTTGTACTAGTACAGTTAAATAAAAAATGATATATATCGAGAATCTGACCATATGCGCAAGCAGGTGCCGGTTTTAAATATCTGCCTAACCATCCATTAACCCGCAGACTATGTATAAGGTTACGGTTTGGGATATGCCTTGAGGGATTACAACATTTTCTTGGATTAGTCATATCCCATCTGTGCTTCCGAGCTGAATCTTCGAGGTATTGATTCTGTCTCATGTTCCAGATTGAACTAGTGAGAATGTGAATAGTTTCAGGTGAAGAAAGAAGGACATCACAATTCAAAACATGTATTTTTTGCAGCTTCCTTTGCAGCCACGTAAACTGGAATTCACTGGAACCCATAACAAAATTATATCGGTACACCGCGTAGTTAACTGGTGAATTAGAAATAAGATCTCGCATACCATGTTTGAACGACGAGACTTCGTTGACAATGTAGAACCGTAAGCGCTGATTTTGAATCCGATAAGTATTTGTCTATATATAACAGGCATGTGAAGTATGAAATCTAGTGCTTTCAAACTGGCAAATAAATCTGCTATAAATATAGAACATCTGTTTGTTACTTAGAATTTCTTTCTAATGCTAAGCGTTGGTGTTAGAAAGGAAGCCCCAACATCGGAAGAATCTAAACCAGAACGCTCTGTGAAAATGTGTAGATAGGAATAGTATTTCCTATCAATCAAGTCTTTGGCATAGGATGACAGTAACAGAGGATTATCTTTTTTTTTAATTAAGATCTCTGTAAGCGTAGATGATTTCAGCCTGCTCTGACAACCAAGAAGGATGTGAACAACCTGGAACAGCGGCAATACCATCAAAGAGACAGGTTACAGTTCTGAAGCAATGGGGAAACATAATCACCTAAGGACAAGTACACCGCTTTGTTACGGATCTCTCTTGAAATATAGGTACTTCCACCCAGTTCAATCATCACTGAATTTGGGATGGATCTAGCTGTCACTATAAGATTACAGGCGCAATTTAGCCTGTGTTCATTAAGGGTAACACATCAGCTTCCTTGTACGTCAAATCAATTAAAGCCCATCGGGGAAGTCCTAATGCAATTTTAAAGGCTAAAACCGTGTCGATACTAGTTAGCTTGTGGAAATCTATCTTTGTAGCTGTAAAAAAAATGCTTCTTGGCCGTACGACAGAATTGAACAAACTAGCCCTGAGGCGACATGGACAAGATTAGTCCCCCAGTTAATCAGAGGTACACCAGAAAGTACACGTAAAAATGCAATTTTTTTCCTAGCCTTTTCTGCAAGGTAATTAATATGTTTACTCAAAGAAAGTTTATAGTGAAAGATAACACCAAAAAATTTAACTTGTTTGCTTGGGTATATTAAAGTATCATCAACCCTTATCAACCCTTATAGCTTCTCTGCCTTCAAACGCTGTAGTTGGGTTTTTTTTTCTAAAGACAACAAAAACCGTTTTGTGAGCAGACAAACCGAATCCATTTGATTTCATGTAATGAGAAATATTGTCAACTATTTCTTGAAACTGTTCAATGATTTTCTTTCTTTTGGTTTGATGTTTGGACAAATTGCAGTTTACATTTCTCCACAGATCAACGTCATCTACATACAGGGCTAATGTGACAATTTTTGCATTAACCTGTTTAATATCGTAAAGCATGAGCGGGAAAAGTGTTGGAGCGATCACACTTCCTTGGGGAACACCCATGTTAATAGTCTTAGAAGTTGATAGTGCTCCATGTAGATTGACTTGGATAGTTCTGTCCGATTAGAAAGCTTTTAG
>CM065726.1:35735896-35745896 GCA_033310375.1 Conus canariensis | reverse complement strand
TAGAACTATTTTTCTTATTGTATAGACTACGCAAGGAAATTGCTTAATGTTTACTTTAACTGAATTTCTTTCTGTATATAAACTGGCCGCAATGCTTTTACAAGACGTATGCATATAGTGCAGAATGTTAAGTGATGATTACACATCAGGTATTTGGATTGGCCTAAAATCAACACAGATGACTCTGACATATATTTGTAGCTGGGAAGGTGAAAAATTGAAGCCACACCCATAAGATAATAGCAATATTTCGGTTTATTTTAAACTTTCTCAAGCCACACTGGCCAACTGACCTGGTAGTAGCTGTTCACACCCATGTTAATGAGAATTCACCTGGCTTTACAAAGTGTATGTATATCATATATAGATACAAACACTCGTGCAGTCCTATCTTTTCGGCTTGAAAATCCTCTCTGTCTATCCAGTAGTGAATGACCTGATTCAGGTCAGAGTAGTTAAGGCGGCGGAAGGAGAAGAATAGATTCCATCTTCCATGATGCCATGCCAGAACATGGCAAACCTGTAACAGTTCACTGCTTGTACGTCATGAGGTCATGAGGATATGGGACTCTAAGGTTTGATTTTTAAGAGCTCTCTCTCTCTCTCTCTCTCTCTCTCTCTCTCTCTCTCTCTCTCTCTCTCTCTCTCTCTCTCTCTCTCTCTCTCTCTCTCTGTCGTTAACTTTAATAAGGAGTTGACAATGCAAACTTTCTGTGAGCATTTTTAACCATAGGTTTATTGGTATGGTTATACAGTGATGACAGGTTGATTTCGGAGTACCATGGACAGGTACAAGTGTTATATTTCGAGATGTTTTGTCAAGAGAAACATGTTTCTAATATTACTGTTTATTGTTTCAGTGTATCCCTTTCACAGCTGAAAGTGAACTTCATGCCAGTTGCCTGTAATCAGTTACGTCAATGTAGGATGCGCACGGGTGTGAGTGAAGGACTGAACTGTATTAACAAAAACATTTCAGCTTACCCAGACTCCAGAGGCAAAATCTTCAAACAGTAATAATCTGATAACAAATATTAAGGGAGAGAATGAAAGCCCATAACCCGGCCTATTTCTGATTGTTCCCCTTTCCCGTGGTACTGTTGCCACCTTTGATTGTCACACTGTTTGGTCACAATCAAGTCAGCCCAGCTGGCGCCAGCTTTGATACGGCCGACCCTCTATGGTGGACAGAAAGGTTTCATTGGTTGGGCAGTTCTTGACACACGTCCATGTCCTTCCCGAAGCGCAAGACTATCCTGGATGAGGTATTCGTTTTTCCCTATCCTTTTTCAACTGAATTATTGAATACCTTTTTGGTTCTATACATCAAGTGAATATTTTACCGTGATATTCTTTTGAATCTGGGCAATGCAAAAGCGTATTGTGTGATACAAGATGCATTCGCAGGCGAGTATATATTATATGCTCTAGCATCCAGAACGATTTCACACCAAAAATTCCAGAACCTCGTTTTACAGCTGTGCATTAATGTAAAAGCAAAAGCAGAACTACTGATCCACCTAACAAATCTATCAAACAGGTGAAGAAACAGGCACAACGCGTTTCGACCTGTTGGTTTTCTGTAGGCAGGACAAATAACATTCAAAACATTGGGAAAAAAAAGAACGAACAAAGGTCACTTATCTCTTTGATATGTATTTAATTTTCTTTCTGAGAAAAAAAAAAGAAGTTTCCTTTGTGCATGTCCATTTTGTCCATTCCCTGAAAGTCTGGTGATTCCTGGCACAATGGGCTCCTCAACTCAAAGCCGGCGTGGCCACTCTGCTTAACGGTAATAGTGATTGGAAAGCAGCTAAATGGACTGTTGGTGATGTGTACTGCCAGTTGGCACCGTTCTCACCAGCATGGCCATAGTCCCAGTGGATACTGTTACGGACGGTGGAGGCGTTATTAAATCAGTTTTCCGTGCTTGTGGAGCCTGTGGTGTTTTTGACCGTCCACTCTCCTCTCCATAGGGTGTTCTGTTTGTCTCCACGTATCTCTGTTGCTGTCTGCCTTGGTCTGTTAGTCTTTTTTGTGTGTGTGCCTGTCTCTCTGTCTCTGCCTCTGCTTATGCGTCTGTCACTGTCTCTCTCTGTCTCTTTCTGTCTCTCGCTCTCTCTCTCTCTGTTTCTCTGTGTCTTTCTGTCTCTGTTTCTCTCTTTGTCTTTCTGTCTCTCCGTCTCTGTCTCTCTCTGTCTTCTGTCTCTGTCTCTGTCTCTGTCTCTGTCTCTCTCTCTCTCTCTCTCTCTCTCTCTCTCTCTCTCTCTCTCTCTGACTGTGTGTGTATAGATACTAAGGAAATGTTGCAATGTTCGAGAGAATTGTACCCTTTCAAGAGGGGCAATGGCCTATGCTTGAATAAATTATCCGAATCTGAATCTCGTCTGTCTGTCTGTCTGTCTGTCTGTCTGTCTGTCTGTCTGTCTCTCTCTCTCTCTCTGACGTGTATGTGTATCTGTGTGTGTTGCGCGTGCGTGCTTTGCGTGCGTGCGTGCGTATGTGCGTTCGATTGTGTGTGTGTGTGTGTGTGTGTGTGTGTGTGTGTGTGTGTGTGTGTGTGTGTGTGTGTGCGCGCGCGCGCGCATGTGTGTGAACGTGTACGTGTAAGTGTAAATATCAATACGAAAATAAATCAGGCGGTTGATCGGCAGTCACACGGGCTAATAGTGTGATCAATCGATTGACGATTCATTCATCGATTGGTTGTACGAGCAGTCAGTGGATGGGTTGGTCCCTCGATGGATCGATCAGTGTTATGCTGAGAGCTGTAGAGCTATAAAGATAAGTTCATTGATCTACTTCACAGTTCTCTCTCCCTTCAAAGAAAGTAGGCCCTAAATTATCCAAACGGGAGAGCAGATTCAATGGTAGCCAGTGACAAGAACCAGAACACAAAGGATATGGTTTCTTTCTTGCTTTGTGTCAGTCAAGGAGTGCCGGGGGACCCATGTTCCTTTGTTCTCGTTCTAGGGACAGGGGTGGGGTGGGGAGGGGGGGGAGGGGGCATTTACAAGGAATGGATTTACATTATTTAATGTATAGCATTCTATGGCTCGATGTGGGGAATAGCACCAGGGGGGTTGTTTCAGTATGCTCATGGTGCGTGGGAAGGACGGGGGGAAGCGGTGGGGCGGGGGGGGGGGGGGGGGGAGGTGTCCCCAAAACCTTTTCACTTGGTGACCTATTGTTTGTTAATGTGCAGCCAGGCTTCTCTGCATTTGGACCGACCCATTTGCTTTCTCTCTCTCTCTCTCTCTCTCTCTCTCTCTCTCTCTCTCTCTCTCTCTCTCTCTCTCTCTCTCTCCTGTCCCTTTCTCTCTCTCTCTCTCTCTCTCTCTCTCTCTCTCACTAGCTCTCTCTCTCTCTCTCCCTCTCTCTCTCTGTCTCTCTCTGTTCTCGTCTGTCTCTGTCTCTGTCTCTCTCTCTCTCTCTCTCTCTCTCTCTCTCTCTCTCTCCATGTTAGAGTTAATGATGTTTGCTCATCTCTGACTATTTTATCAAGCATAAAAGCAAATGGTAGTGAATCTTGCCAGAAATGGAGAAGGCCGTTGGATAGCGGTAAATTGAAACCAAAAAATCCTCTCTGTAACTTTTAATTTAGTTTAGCTTCAACAAGCAGTTAGAAGCAGTTAGGGATGTAGAACTGTCTCTGAAAAGCTTTAACTGAAGGTTTGTATGTTCTCGTTACGTTTATAGAAGAATAATTATTAGGCTTTGCATGTTCTCACACCCCTTCATTAGGGGCTAGGCCTATCACATGCATAAATCACCTGAATTTTAATTTCTCTCTCTCTCTCTCTCTCTCTCTCTCTCTCTCTCTCTCTCGTTGGTGTGTGTGTGTGTGTGTGTGTGTGTGTGTGTGTGTGTGTGTGTGTGTGTGTGTGTGTGCAAGTTTGTATACGTAGCCGTCATCTCCTCTCTCTCTCTCTCTCTCTCTCTCTCTCTCTCTCTCTCTCTCTCTCTCTGTCTGTCTGTCTGTCTGTGTGTGTTCTGTGTGTGTCTGTGTCTGTGTATCTCTGTGTATGGGCGCAGCCACGCGTGGACAGAACTGTATCAACAACATTTTTGCCCAGCCCAAAATTCCCAGGGCAAAATCCTCAAACGGTAATGATCTGAAAACGAACACTAAGGGAGACAATGAAAGCCCATTACGGGGCGTATTTCTGATTGTTCCCCTTTCCAGTGGGTACTTCCCCCGATGCTTTGATCGTTGCATGGTTTTGTCGGAATCAAGTCAGCCCACCCGGGCCAAGCTTTGATGTGGCCGACCCGCCATGATGCACAGAACGCCCGGCTTCGTTGACTGGGTGATACCTGACCTTCTTCATGTCCTTCCTGACGTGCAAGACTATCCTGGTTACGGGCTATCGTTTTTCCCTGTCCTTTATCAACAGAATTATTGAATACATTTTTGGTTCTATTTATCAAGCGAATAATTCATTGTGATATCCTTTGGAATACATGCAATGAAGAGCGTATTGCGTGATACAAAATACGTTCGCTGGTGAATTATACGCTCTGGCATCCAGGACGACTCCACACGACAAATTCCAGAATCTCGTTTCAGACCTGTATATGAATATGAGAGCAAAAGTACGCCACAGTAATCGAATAAACAAGTTACAAAACAGACACAACGCATTTCGACCTATTGGACTTTTTCAGGCAGGACAAATAACATTCAAAACTATAAAAACAAAGAGCGAATGAATAGTCACTTATCTCTTTGATGCAGCGGTTTCTTTTCTTCTTTTTTTCAGATATATGGTGAACTGGCTTTTCTTTATGAGGTGGCTTTTTAGCTGGCTTTTCTGTAATGAGCGGACTTTCCGAGCCGGTCTTCTTCCTTGATGAGCGCGCTTTTCTGGCTGGCTTTTCTCTGATGACTGGACTTTCCTGGACATCTTTTCTGTGGCTGGGGGACTTTTCTTACTTGATTTTCCGTGATGACCGGACATTTTAACCTTTTTTTCCGTGATGAGGGGACTCATCTAGATGGATTTTCTGTGACGAGGGGACTCTTCTGGATAGCTTTTCCGTGATGAGGGGACTCGTCTGGATGGCTTTTCTGTGATGAGGAGACTCTTCTGGATAGCTTTTCTTTAATGAAGGGTCTCTTCTGAATGGCTTTTCTGTGCTGAGGGGACTCATCTGGATGGCTTTTCTGTGATGAGGAGACTCTTCTGGATGGCTTTTCTGTAATGAAGGGTCTCTTCTGAATGGGTTTTCTGTGATGAGGGGACTCATCTGGATGGCTTTTCTGTGATGAGGAGACTCTTCTGGATAGCTTTTCTGTAATGAAGGGTCTCTCCTGAATGGCTTTTCTGTGATGAGGGCACTCATCTCAGTGGCTTTTCTGTGATGAGGGGACTCTTCTGGATGGCTTTTCTGTGATGAGCGGACTTTGTTTTGTTCTGCGGTGAGTGGCCTGTCCTTTTTTTGTGTATTTTGAGCGGACATTTTAGGATGGCTATTCTGTGAAGATCGAACTTTTTATGTCTTTTTCTTTTTGATGAGCGGACTTTTTATTTATTTTTTTTATAGCTTTTCTATAAGTGAACTTTATTAGCCGCCTTTTCTAGCTAGATTATCTGTGGTAAGCGGGATATTATTTTTTCTCGATGGCATTTCTGCAATTAGTGACTGGTCTTGCTGGATTTTCTACAAAGAGCTGATTTTTCTTGCCTGCCTTTGTATGGTGAGCAGGCTTTATGTTTAGCTCTCTGTGTGTGTATGTGGTGAACGGACTTTAACTGGCTTTTATGCACTGAGCGAAAGTTTCTGACAAGCTTTTCTGCAGTGAGCTGAGTTTTCTCGCTGGCTTTTCAGTGATGAACAGAACTTTCTAGCTGGCTTTTCTGTTATCAGTCAACAGTTCTGTCTTTTCTGTCGTGGACGGATGTTTTTATTTTTAGTGCGTGTGATCAGCAGACTTCTCCAGATGGATTTTCATTTTTAAAAAAATTTTTAAAGCAGACATTTTAAGCTTCTTTTTTTTTTTCTGCGCGGGTTGAACTGGCATTTGTTCTGCATTGTTGTGCTTGTGTGAAATTAAAACCTGCGTGGTACATTTTCGTTTGGTGTTAAGAAGACGGGAAGAGAGAGAGAGAGAGAGAGAGAGAGAGAGAGAGAGAGAGAGAGGAGAGGAGAGAGAGAGAGAGAGACGAGAGAGAGAGAGAGAGAGAAAGAGAGCGACAGAGACAGACAGACGGACAGACAGATAGATAGACAGACAGACGTGGGGGGAGGGCTGGGGGATTGAAAATCAAAAAGGAATGAGAAGAGGGATCAGAGGAGAAGACAAGGCATCAAAGATACAGTTAAAAAAAAAAAAAAGGAAAATGCGACACAAATTTTGAAAAATGGCAAACCCGCCCCCTGCCTCCGCCCCTACTCCCCCCTCCAAAAGAAACAAAAGCCAAGCTGATTTTAATTTTGTAGCGGACAGTAATTAATGTAAACATCAGTGCTGAAATGAGCCTCAGCACGAACGCAACTCAAAGCCTGTGTGGTCACCCCCGTTATCAGGAACAGTGTGAAGAAAGCACGTAAGTCAATGGTTGGCGATGTGTATGGGCAGTTCGCACCCTTCTGACCAACAGGGCTGTAGGCCCGTGAATACTGCCGAGGTTGGCGGAGGCGTTGCTGAATCAGTTTCCAACTGCTTGTGAGGCTGTAGCTCTTTGACGATCCACCGTCTTCTCCTCTGAGAACTCTTTCTCTGTGTGTATTCTCTTGCTGTTTGTCTCTCTCTCTCTCTCTCTCTCTCTCTCTCTCTCTCTCTCTCTCTCTCTCTCTCTCTCTCTCTCTCTTGTGCGGCCACATATTTTTTTTCATTTGGACTCTCTGTGTCTGTCTCTCTCTCTATCTCTAATTCTCTGTCTGTCTGTCTGTCTGTCTGTCTGTCTGTCTGTCTGTCTGTCTGTCTGTCTCTCTCTCTCTCTCTCTCTCTCTCTCTCTCTCTCTCTCTCTCAGTGCTTCTTGAGTGTACTGTTTGTTTCCCCTTGTAAATACCAAGTTGGAACTCTATAGCTTTATCTTTATGATTGTCATTCTTATTGATGATAAACAAAAATAAAAGCAAAAAAAGCTCTACATCAGCCGACAGGACCCGGAGAAGACAGCTTTGTTCACCGCCCAGAAGCCGATTTACTGTGAGATGGTAAACGCAAGGAAGGAAAAACAGAAATCTGACCAAAACCACAGGTGGCTGTTTCACCCAGACCTGAATAAAAAGAAGAGTCGAGGGCATCCTTGCCACGAATTTTCAAATCAGAATGGAATTCTGTGACAGCATCTGATCTCGCTGATCTCATGAATCACCATAGGAATATTCTTATCAAATTCTGTGGACCATCATTCCTCAGTTCAAAATTCCTCTCTGAGTCCATGCCCGTCGTTGAGTTAGTGGCAAGTTCGGCATCGGTGTCAGCAAGTTGATGGAGACTACCGTCGGATGGACTTCCATCTCCGGAGGGGAGCGCTCACTAGCGCTGACTCCACGGCTAAGTAATTGTCGGTAGGTTGGCTTAGAAAGTAATGTAATGAAGATCGAAGCTGGGGCCTCAGAACATGTCGGAAATGATTTAGCGGCAGTGCTGTGTCCCCTCTTGTGGGGTCCCTCATGACAGCCTGATACTGGTTGCTTCCTATGGACTGCCGAGACTTGGACTGTGACACTGTCTTGTTGGTTGGCATGAGACTTAGTTTTTATGCAACTAGCTTGCTAGGTGTGGATGTGTGTGTGGGGGGGAGGGGGGGGGGGGGCAATGGAGCCAGAATGAGCACCACAGGAGTAGTGCCAATCCGTCTTATCATAACTATTAGACTTTTAAAAAAAAAAGAAAAAAGGATAACACTCTCTTAACGCGAAATCTGACATAAAAACTGGCGTCTGCTTTTCTGTTGACCTACAAATAACTTCTGATCTCCTCGCTGTAAACTGCGAGGCACCCACCCACCCCCGTACTCACCCATCCTCTACCATCTCCCTTCTTCAAAAAAAAAAAAGAAAAAAAGACAGAAAGAAAGAAAGAAAGAAAAAGAGAAAAGTCAGCGTATAAGAAGAGCGCAGTGATTGCGCCATATTACGGCTGGCCTTCATCTTTTGACAGCTGTAGGGAGAGCGCAGTGATTGCGCCATATTACGGCTGGCCTTCATCTGTTGACAGCTGTAGGGAGAGCGCAGTGATTGCGCCATATTACGGCTGGCCTTCATCTTTTGACAGCTGTAGAGAGAGCGCAGTGATTGCGCCATATTACGGCTGGCCTTCATCTTTTGACAGCTGCAGGGAGAGCGGGGATTTTTGTCCCCGTCTTCAGCAGCAGCGCTAACTGGCGGCTGGATTGTCTGGGAAAGGGGTCCGCCGCCATCGATCAATACCACTGCTGCTATAGTCCCTCCAAGGTGATGTCGGGATAGGGTCAGGGAGGGAGAGGAGGTGATCGTTGTTTGCGTATGCGCGCGCACGCATTCATGTTCAAGCGCGCGCTCACACACCTGCGCACACACACGCGCGCACGCACACAAGTGCGCGCGCGCGTGCGCATCCACCCACGCACGAACTCACATACATACACACATGCGCGCACTCACACACGGGCACACATAGGCAAGCACAGAGGGAAGGAGAGTGAGAGAGAAAGACAGACAGACAGAGACAGAGAGGATCACCAACGTTCCTATTTTTCCTACACTTCTCTAGAAGATGTAAGAGCAGGATCTCTTTCTGTTATCCGAGATTTTAAAACAGAAAAATCCTCTTACGTAGCAAAGGGACATACAACTTTCACAGCTGGCTGCTGTTCAAGTGGCATTAAATTATGTAGTTTTCTTACCATGACAATCTGTGATATCGTCTTTTGTGTCGATTCTCATTCATTATTTGAAAAAGTTAGCTTTTTTTTTTTTTTTTTTTTGAATAAGGAAAGAAAGTTGGGTTTTTTTTTTGTTTTTAATCAAGCATCTGTTTCATTCTCTTTACGTGAAAGGCAATAACGTTAGGTTTTGTAGGATATCATCCAACACTAACTCTCGTTCTAATGATCAAGCAGACAGAGCAGCAAAAAAAAAAGCAACAGATTGTAAGGTAGTATGAATCAATTGCTCATTGTCATATAAAAAAAAAATGAACACTAGACTTGAAAGAGACGATTTCTTATTGTTCAATTCATCTTCAAATCCTCGTCAAAGGACTCTGTCACATTTTGTTTCGATCTGCAGACCCGTTTCAAATCTCACTGTCAGACTTCTATGTAATTCATGACAAACAAAGCCATGGTGATGTTGCTGTTCAGCATGTCATTTTAGCAGTGTTTTAGTCAGGCCTTTCTTACAAAAACTGTCATCTACAGACGCTTGGAATGTTGATGGTTTTTTTACTTTTGGGATGCAGTATCAATTGTTGCTCTTGTTAAATAAACGACTAACCTTTTGCAAAGTTCATCAAGCAGTATTCTTTAGCTGCACTGTGGATCATCTCTGATGATCTCTCCCATTGTCTATCATTTTCCTCCTACACTCTATCAGCTGTCCTTGTCCTCTCATTTCTACCTTCCTCCCCCCCCCTCCCTCTTCTCTTTCTTGCTTTTTAAAAATACTATTCTAACAGTGTGAAAATTATCCTAATTCCATGTCTACACTCACACATATGTGTGACGGGACATTAAAAAAACAAGACAAAAGAAACCACGAAAATTCTTCTCCAAACTTCTTTTCAAAGGAAAAGACGATGAGAAGACTCGTCAATGTCTTGGTGGGGCAACTGCCCGGTCATGCTCATGCGATCAAGCAGGACACACGCGCACGCGCGCGCGCGCGCGCGCGCGCACACACACACACACACACACACACACACACACACACACACACACACACACACACACCACACACAGCGAGAGAGCTATAAGTAGGGAAGATGGAGAGGTTACAATTTTTCAATATGATTTAATTATTTAATTGTACGACCTGTTGAGTAGTAGTAGTGGTAGTATTTCA
>CM065726.1:35665896-35725896 GCA_033310375.1 Conus canariensis | reverse complement strand
ATGATTTTCAATTTCCCTTTCGAAAGAAAAGTGAATGTTTTAGCAGACAACGGATAAATCTTAATCTGCCTGGAATACCAATGTCATTAATTTCGTTATTTTCTTTTATTTTGCTTGTTTAAAAGTGCCTCATCAAATGTATATATGCACAGGACCGCTGAGTCAACATCCAAGTTGAATAGAAAATCTTTCCTTTCGGACATTTTTGTGTCCTGTTAATAGTTACTGAAGACACAATTATTGCATAAAAAGTGTTTATTAGCAACTGATGTCACTTATGAAACCAAATATTTTAGTTGCAAGTGAGGCGATGCAGGCGGAAACCTAAACATTTTTTTTTTAATATTGTAATAACTCGCCGAACAACGTGGACAAACGAATCATAGACAAAACACGACGCGTTTTGACCTCTTAGGTCTTCTTCAGGCAAGATAAACAACACTCAGGACAACGAAAATGAAGAACGAACAATCTTTCGTCAAATTCGGCGCAGGATGGGCGTTGAAAGAAAATGAAGCCGTCGGGAAGGAGACAATGCGAGTTGAAATAGTAATGATGATAGTAATCATACTGATAGCAATAATGATAATGATGATGACGATGATAAAAATATTGAAAAAATAACAAAGAGATGATTACTACCACTTTTGGTGATGATATGACAATAGCAGTTGTAGTATGGGAGAATGAACATTTTAAGACAAAAATTCCCAAAAATAATTCACCAGGTTTTTTGGGAATTTGAGATGATTTCAATACTAATGGCAACATGATTTTATCAATTATGTACTTATAGTGAATCATTAACCAAACGTACGTTATTTCATATATATTTTCTGCTTACAAAAGCCAGTTTTATCTTGACGTATAAGATAAGGTGGTCTGCTTTACGGAATTTAATATTGAAGCTGATCCTGCTTTACATACTACACTCTAACAAATTTTCTGTTTTTAAATATGTAGTAGGCGATTCTGCCCTTTCTGTTTCACTCTGCAGCAGTCTGTTTGCTTTCGCTTCTGAGCATCTTGTCCACACCAGATTTCACATTCTGCTTCTGTTCACTTGCTGCACCCATTACGAAGGTTAAAAGAACGAACAGATCTTGAACAGTCTTTGGTGCTGATTTTCTTTAAGCAGCCGACTGGCCTACTTGACAGAGGTATACTTCCACGGCGATGAGCGATCGGTAAGAACACTACACGGTAGTCTACGGATTGCGGGTTCGAGTTTCGGCACTACCTGTAAGGTGAAATGTGGAGCAGAACTTGTCGAATCTCTCCAGTCAACACATGTAGCAGATGGGTAAACACCTTTCGTGTACATACGCGTGCAATAGATACGCAGGTTGAAGATCCTGCGTTCCAAATTTCTTTTTAACATTCATAAGACTATCTCACGTAGACAGCCGTCAACACATCAAATATTTTGACACAGACACAACAGTTGGTTGAAGGTAGACCTATAGCACTATACTCACGTTTAAGGCATATGTTTGGGTTTTTTTTTGTTTGTTTGTTTTTTTTAAAGAGAACGTTGTTTCGCTTGATCATTGTCGTCACCGGTGTAATGCAGTGAACAACACACACACACACACACACACACACACGCGCGCGCGCGCACGCACGCACGCACGCACGCACACACACACACACACACACACACACACACACACACACACACACACACACACACACACACACACCTAACCCCAAACATTTTACTTCAATTCGCCAGGAATTATATCTCTCATGCAATGACAATAGTACCCGCAAACATTGACATTTATGATGATGATGATGATGATGATGATGAGCATCACCATCATCATCGTCGTCGTTGTCGTCGTCATCATCGTCATCATCATCATCATCATCATCGTCATCAAAACAAAGTTACTGCACATACGAAAGCATTTGGGGGGGGGGGGGGGGGGGGATGGGGAGGGCAGAAGGAGTATAGTTACTTCTCGCAACTCAGTGAAAGCAATGGTCCGTACCACACGATCACAGAAATGTAAGAATAACACGCACCGCCTTACATATACACTCATCTGCGCGCATACCCTTCACACATTCGTGTGCGCGCATACCCTTTATGAAATAAACCTTCCCTTTCTTAAATCTCTCTTTCTCGGATAGGGTTGTCCTTTTTCATTATACAAATAAAGCATGATGGAATTCACCTGCTTTCCAATTTGGAAAGGGGAGGGAAGGTTAAAGTAGTTTTTAATCTAAAACCTGCTATATTGAAAAAGTAGAGGGTGAAAAGGAGTAAGAGAAGGAACCAGTCAGAAGGCAGATTGAAGAGGGAGTGTGTATTTGGAATCCCACTTAAGAAAATGCGCGATGTAAATAAACCTTGTTCCCTAGTATAGGTAGGTACGGACATAATTACTATCTCAACCCAGAAGGAATCAATAGATCTAGAAAATCAGTTCTAGCACCAAAAGAACAGCGGGCTTGGTAACCAAGGGAAACGTCTTGGGACGTACTCTCTACACTTCTGAGTATGTTTATATTCCCCTTCCTAGTACTGTCTTCTTCACTTCTGACTGTTGTCATATCTTCACACCTCTTGCTCTTCACGACCGTTTTGAAGTTCTCATTCTCATTCCTCCTTTTGCTTCGTCGCTGACTTTTTCAGATTCTCCGTGTCATTTTTAGTCTCTTCATTGCTGTTTTCAGGTTCTCGGTCTTATCTTTTTTATTCTCTTCACTGCTGTTTACAGATTACCGGTGTCGTTTTTATTCTCTTCACTACTGTTATCAGATTACAGGTATCGTTTTCATTCTCTTCACTGCGTTTTTCGGATGCTGGGTGTCATATTCATTCTTCACGGACGTTTTCAGGTTCTCGGTGTCATTTTCATTCTTCACGAACGTTTTCAGGTTCTCGGTGTCATTTTCATTTTTCATTGCTGTTTTCAGGTTCTCGCACCTTTCATTTCTATTCTCTTCACTTGTGACACTTTTTCGGGTTCTCGCTATCGTTTCCTGTTCTTCCCTGTTGATTGTTCGTCGAGTTCTCGCTATCATTCCCATTCTTTTCCATCCTTTTCATTGCAAACTGTTTTCAGGTCTACGCTATCACATCCATTTTGTTTCACTGCTGACTGTTTTTCAGGTTCTCGCTATCATTTCCATTCTCTTCATTGTCCTGTCCACCATTGCCCTCACCCTCAACACCATCCCCGATCTGCAAGATCGGACCAACCCCACTCTAACCGGAGACAATGAAGAACTGGCCATCGTGGAGGCCGTCTGCATCCTCTGGTTCACCCTGGAATACCTCGCTCGCTTCTGGGCCTCGCCCAACAAGTGGAAGTTCTTCAAAGGCCCGCTGAATGCGATAGACTTGCTGGCTATCATGCCCTACTTCATTTCCCTTGGACTCACAGAGACCAACAAGAGCACGACGGAGCAGTTTCAAAACGTGCGGCGAGTGGTGCAGATCTTTCGGATCATGAGGATCTTGAGGATCCTGAAGCTGGCTCGTCACTCTACGGGTCTGCAATCTCTGGGCTACACTCTCCAGAGGAGCTACAAGGAGCTGGGTCTCCTGCTCATGTTCCTCGCCATCTCAATCCTCCTCTTCTCCAGTTTAGCTTATTTCGCCGAGAAAGATGAGCCGGGTACCAAATACAGCAGCATTCCAGAGACGTTCTGGTGGGCGGCTATCACCATGACCACCGTAGGTTACGGTGACATCTATCCCCAAACCGCACTAGGCAAAATCGTTGGTAGTGTGTGTTGTGTATGCGGTGTGCTGGTTATCGCGCTGCCCATCCCTATCATCGTCAACAACTTTGCCGAGTTCTACAAGGACCAGATGCGGCGGGAGAAGGCCTTCAAGCGGCGAGAGGCTCTGGAGAAGGCCAAGCGCACTGGGAGCATCGTCTCCTTCCATTCCATCAACCTCAGGGACGCCTTCGCCCGCAGTGTGGACCTGATGGAGCTGAACTCCCCTCACCACAAGCCGGGAGACCCCAACCACCCCCATGACGGAGCCAGTGGCGGGGCCACTGGGGACCGCGATTATTCTCAGCAGGACGACTGTGAGCGCAGCAGAACCCATTCCTCCTCCTCCTGTTCTTCCCATGCCAACTCCAAGAACAACTCCCCGCCGGCCTGCGTGATGAGGTTGAGTCACAGCGCTGGCACGCCCTCTCACGGCCTACAGCCGTTTGAACCTTTCGGGCAGGGAGGAGAGGGGGGCCCTGGGGAAAAAGCCAGCTGCAACAACCTGCTGGACGCTGACGAGGAATCGCTGCAAAGGATGACGTCTACCCCTCTGCTGGCCACCCAACCCCAGGTAAGACGACAATGGGTGTCCGCAACCTGTCCGAGCTCTGTCTGTTTGCTGTCTTTTAACCAGATTTCAATAAAACATTACACCCACTTTGTCCCCAACTCACTCCCCCTTTTTTCTTAGATTACTACTCCAATTTTCTCTTATCTTCATTGTTGTTTTTATTATTGATTACGTTATCATTATGACAATTTTTCAGTGGTACCATCGAGTTGATGGCCTCGGAAGTGTGCCGGATTGTAACGTCTGTTTCATAAATGTTTATCACAGTTATCAAACCTGCCAAGTAAATTTGTAGTTGAGGATTGGACCGAGGCTGTTCAAGGACGCTGCCAACATTAAATTTTATTCTTAGTTTGTATCCTGCAGTGTGTTTGCTTTGTCCCAGCGTCCATGTCTCTTTACTGTGTCATACGATGCCCATGTCTCTTTACTGTGTCATAAGGTGTCCATGTCTCTTTACTGTGCCGTATAGTGCCCATGTCTCTTTACTGTGCCATATAGTGCCCATGTCTTTTTACTGTCATAAGGCGTCTATGTCTCTTTACTGTGCCATATAGTGCCCATGTCTCTTTACTGTGTCATATAGTGCCCGTGTCTCTTTACTGTGTCATGCAGTATCCATGTCTCTTTACTGTGCCATATAGTGCCCATGTCTCTTTACTGTGTCATATAGTGCCCGTGTCTCTTTACTGTGTCATGCAGTGTCCATGTCTCTTTACTGTGCCATATAGTGCCCATGTCTCTTTACTGTGTATATAGTGCCCATGTCTCTTTACTGTGTCATGCAGTGCCCATGTCTCTTTACTGTGCCGTATAGTGCCCATGTCTCTTTACTGTGCCATATAGTGCCCATGTCTTTTTACTGTCATAAGGCGTCTATGTCTCTTTACTGTGCCATATAGTGCCCATGTCTCTTTACTGTGTCATATAGTGCCCGTGTCTCTTTACTGTGTCATGCAGTATCCATGTCTCTTTACTGTGCCATATAGTGCCCATGTCTCTTTACTGTGTCATATAGTGCCCGTGTCTCTTTACTGTGTCATGCAGTGTCCATGTCTCTTTACTGTGCCATATAGTGCCCATGTCTCTTTACTGTGTATATAGTGCCCATGTCTCTTTACTGTGTCATGCAGTGCCCATGTCTCTTTACTGTGCCATATAGTGCCCATGTCTCTTTACTGTGTCATGCAGTGTCCATGTCTCTTTACTGTGCCATATAGTGCCCATGTCCCTTTACTGTGTCATATAGTGCCCATGTCTCTTTACTGTGTCATATAGTGCTTTTGTCTCTTTACTGTGTCACGCAGTGCCCATGTCTCTTTACTGTGTCATGCAGTGCCTATGTCTCTTTACTGTGTCGTGCAGTGTCCATTTCTCTTTACTGTGCCATATAGTGCCCTTGTCTCTTTACTGTGTCATGCAGTGCCCATGTCTCTTTACTGTGTTGTACAGTGCCCTTGTCTGTTTACTGTGTCATGCAGTGCCCATGTCTCTTTACTGTGCCATATAGTGCCCTTGTCTCTTTACTGTGTCATGCAGTGCCCATGTCTCTTTACTGTGTTGTACAATGCCCTCGTCTGTTTACTGTGTCATGCAGTGCCCATGTCTTTTTACTGTGTTGTACAGTGCCCTTATCTCTTTACTGTGTCGTGCAGTGTCCATGTCTCTTTACTGTGCCATAGAGTGCCCTTGTCTGTTTACTGTGTCATGCAGTGCCCATGTCTCTTTACTGTGTCATGCAGTGCCCTTGTCTGTTTACTGTGTCATGCATTGCACATGTCTCTTTACTGTGTCATGCAGTGCCCATGTCTCTTTACTGTGTCATACAGTGCCCATGTCTCTTCACTGTGTTGTACAATGCCCTTGTCTCTTTACTGTGTCATGCAGTGTCCATGTCTCTTTACTGTGTCATGCAGTGCCCGTGTCTCTTTACTGTGTTGTACAATGCCCTTGTCTCTTTACTGTGTCATGCAGTGTCCATGTCTCTTTACTGTGCCATAGAGTGCCCTTGTCTGTTTACTGTGTCATGCAGTCTCCATGTCTCTTTTAGTGTGCCATACAGTGCCCATGTCTCTTTACTGTGTCATACAGTGCCCATGTCTTTTTACTGTGTCATACAGTGCCCATGTCTTTTTACTGTGTCATGCAGTACCATGTCTCCTTACTGTGTCATACAGTGCCCATGTCTTTTAACTGTGTCATACAGTGCCCATGTCTCTTTACTGTGTTGTAGAGTGCCCTTGTCTCTTTACTGTGTTGTAGAGTGCCCATGTCTCTTTACTGTGTTGTAGAGTGCCCTTGTCTCTTTACTTTGTCATGCATTGCCCATGTCTCCTTTCTCTTTAATGTGTCACACTGTGCCTAAAGTCTCTTTACTGTATCATATTGTGCCCATATATCTTGTCTCTTTTCAGTGCCATACAGTGCCGTCTTCTTTCTCGTGGCTGTTTCATATTGTTTACATGTCTCCTGACCCTTTTGTGGTTAAGTTCTTCCATTCCTTGACTTTGTCACACTGTGCCTATTTCTCCGCTTTCTTTTAGTGTGTCATGGTGGGGTTTTTTTTCCTGTATCATACAATGCTTATGCCTCCTCTTTGCTGTGTTATATAGTGCCCGTATCTCCTATCGCACTACTCTTGTCACACAGTGGTAATTTCTACTGACATTTACTGTGTTACACAGTCCCAGCATCTCTTGTCTTTTTCTATTTTTCTATGTTAGAGAGTGCCCGTGTCTCCGGTCTTGAGTGTGCCACACAGTGCCCATATCTACAGTGTCATATAGTACCCGTGTCTCCTTTCTCTTTACTGTGTCAAACAAAGCCCGTATTTCCTGTCTCGTTAGAGCATCAAATAGTACCCACATCTCGCTTCATACAGTGTCGTATAGTACTCTTGTCTACTGTTCCTGTGTCCCTTTGCAATGTCATATACTATCCACGTATGTTGTCCCTGTACTATTTAATATGGTGCCAAAATCTCCTGTCTCTTTACAGGGTTACATAGAATTTTTGTTTCTCCCATCCCTTTACACTGTCATTCACTGCCTGAGTGTCCTGTTTCTGTATAGTCTTATATAGTACCTATGTCTGCTGTCCCATTATGTGTCGTACAGTCCCATATCTACTGTCTCTTCACAGTGTCATTTAGTATCCATGTCCTATTGTCCATTTACCGCGTGACACAGTGTCTGTGTGTCATTACTCTTCATTTCGCGACACACTATCCATTTCTCTTTACTGTATCTTACATCGTCACCAGAGTCTGTTTACTCTGTCGTACATTGCCAATTTTCCCATATTGTGTAATACAGTTCGCACGTATTCAGTGCCTAGATGTTATTGTACTGTGCATGTTTTATAGTGTTGTACACTGCCCCTGTCTCCTTTCTGTTTAATGTGTCTTGCAGTGCCATTTGTCCTGTCTCTCTGCAGTGTCATATATTGTCCATGTCTCTTTATTGTGTTCCTTTCCTGTTCCTTTACTGTGTCATACAGTACCCATGTCGCCTTTTTTTTAATGTGTCATGTAGTGCCCATGTGTTCTGTCTTTTTACCATATCATACACTGCCATATATGATTCGGCACCCATGTCTCATTCCTCTTTACAGCGTCATACCGTGTCTATGTCTCTTGTACCTTACTGTGTCATCCAGTGCGCGTGTCTTTTGTCTCCTTATTATGTGAAACAGTTCCCATGACCCATAACTGCATAATACAGAACCCATACCTCATTTGTCTTAACAGTGTCCCTTTAGTGTGTCATGTAGTGATCACGTCTTTTAACTAGTCGTATAGTGCCCATGTCTCCCTTCTCTTTTCTGTTCCATACAGTCCACGTACTTCCTGCCTCTCCACATTGTCATATAGAGCACTTTTTTTTCTATCCATCTACTGTTTGTATAGTCCCATTGTCTCCGGTTGTTTACCTGTGCTAAGCGGTGCCTGTGTCTCCTGTCTTTTACTGTGTCAGAGTGTCAGTGTCTTCTGTCTTGTTAGTGTGTCACACAACGCTCATGTCTGCTATCAATGTACAGTGTCATATAGTGCCCATGTCTCCTGTCTCTTTACTGTGTTGTACAGAGCCTATTTTTCCTATCTCTTCAATGTGTCATACAGTGCCTACTTCTTCTGTCGCTGTACTGTGTCAGGCAATGTCCATGGCTTTTTATTATCATATAGGGCCAACGACTCCTGTCTCTTCGTTGTTTCATACAGTGCATGTGTGTCTTGTCTATTTCCTATTTCAGATAATGCCCATGTCTCTTTAGTATGTTAGTGTGTGTGTGTGTGTGTGTGTGTGTGTGTGTGTGTGTGTGTGTGTGTGTGTGTGTGTGTGTGTGTCTTGTTCTGTTTGTGTCTCCTGTCCCTTTATTGTGTCATATTGTACCAATTTTATAACATATAGTGCCCATACCCCTTCCTTTTCAATGTGTCATATAGTGTCAAAGTTCCGTCTCTCTGCTGTGACGCACACTGACCATGTCTTCTCACTGTGCTAAACAGTTCCCGAGTCTCTTGTCCCTTTACTGTCATGTAGTAACCATGTCTCCTGTCTCTTCAGTTGGCCATACTGTACCCATGGCTTTATTTTCTGTCCATTAACTTATACCGTGCCCATTTCTCTTGTCCCTCCCTTTGTCCCGCAGCACCCCTGTCTTCTCTCCTTTCTGTGTGTCACGGGGTGCTGATGTCCCCTACATCTTCACTATGTTATACACACCCCACGCTTCCTGTCTCCTTGCTGTGCCACACATTACCTGTGTCCCTTCAGTGTGCCAAGCAAAGCATGTTTCTCTTGTCTCTCAACTGCATTTTACAGTACTCATGTCTCTTTTTTCTATTACACAGTGTCCATGTTTCCGATCTCTTCACTGTATCACACTTGTAAATTTCTCCTTACTATGTGATACAGGTTCCATGTCTTCTGTCCTTTTTGTATGTCATTCTGCGCCCGTGTTTCTCTTTCTATGACGTACAGTGCCAATGTCTCCTGTTATTTTAATGCGTGATACATTGACCGCGTGTCCTGTTTTTTCTGGTGTGTCATAACTGCCCATAGCTTTTTGTTGGGTCATACAATTCCCGAGTATCCTGTCCTTTTACTGTGCTGTGCATTTCCCATGTCTCCTGTCTCTTTGCTGTGTCATAAGTACCTGTGTGTCCTGTCTCTTTACTGTATCATTCAGCAGCTATGTCTTCTCTCTCTGTACTGTGTCATGCGGTGTTCATGACTCCTTCATGTGTTAAACAGTGCCCGTGTCAGGTCTCATTATTGTGTCATACAATGGCCATGTCTCCTGTTGCTTTTCTGTGTTATGCGCTGCCCATAACTCTGTTTCTCTTAGTGTGTCACAAAGTCCCTATGTCTCTGAATTCTTTTTCGTGTCATACAATACCCATGCCTTCCTTCTCTTTACTAAATCAAAATATGTCCATGTCACCAGTTCCTTTGCTGTGTCATACAATGCCCATAATTATCTCCTGTCCATTTACTGTGTCACACTGCGGCAGTGTCTTCTGTCACTTCACTGTGTCATACAGTGTCCTTCTTTCCTATATCTTTACTCTGTCATACAGTCTCCATTGCTCCTGTCTCTTTATTCTGCCATACTGTGCTTATGTCTCCTGTCTTTTTGCAATGTATAAGGCGCCCATGTTTCTGAACTCTCATACACTCCCGTGCTTCCTGTGTACTTACTGTGTCGTTCAGCGCCTGTATATTCTGTCTCTCTCTCTCTCTACTGTTCCATAAACTGCTCATGTCTCCGTTCTCTGTATTCTGTCACATAGTGCCCACGTCTCTTCAGTATGTCATACAGTGTGTGTGTGTGTCACCTCTCTCTTCAAAGTGTCATACAGTGAATGTCTCTTTACTGTGTCATACAGTGCACATTTCCCCTCTCTTTTTTACTGTGTCATACAGTGCCTTTATCTCTTTACTGTGTCATACAGTGCCCTTGTCGCCGTTACCATTCCTGTGTCATACGGTGCCTAAGTCTCCTGTAGTGTACTGTGTTATAGAATGGCCACATCTCTCGCGTTTCTTAACTGTGCCATAGAGTGCCCATTTGTCTAGTCGCTTAGCTTTGTCATATAGTGACCATGTCTGCTGTTCCTTTATTTTTTATTGTATGGTGATCATGTCTCCCATTCTTTACTGTACTGTCATACCTTGCCCATGTCTCTCGTCTCTTTTATTTTATCATAAAGCGACTGTCTTTCTCGTCCTTTTTACTGTATTGTACAGTCCCCGTCTCTCATACCTTTATTGTTTCAAATGGTGCTCATGACTCTTTACTGTGTAATACAGTGCTCATGTGTCCTGTCTTTCGCTGTATCATGATATAGTGCCTATATCTCCTCTCTCATTACTGTATCATGAAATGCCCACGTCTCCTATCATTTAATGTGCCATACAGTGCCCATTTCTCTTTACTGCGTCTTACAATGCCCATGTCTCTTACTGTGTCATATACTATCCATGTGCCCTCTCCCTTACTGAGTCATACAATGCCCATGCCCCTTTGTTATGTTATACATTGCCCATGATTCCTGTCCGTATATTATGTCATGCAGTGTCCATGTCTCATGCCTCATTAGTCTGTCATACATCGCCTTTGTCTTTTTTATGTGTCATACATTGACCATGTCTCCTATCCCTTTACTGTGTCATACATTGCCCATGTCTTCTGTTCCCTTTCTTTGTCATACAGTGCCCATGTCTTCTGTTCCCTTTCTTTGTCATACAGTGCCCATGTCTCTTTACTGTGACATACACTGCCTATGTTTCCTGTCCCATTACAGTGTCATACATTGCCCATGTCTTCTGTTCCCTTTCTTTGTCATACAGTGCCCATGTCTCTTTACTGTGACATACACTGCCTATGTTTCCTGTCCCATTACAGTGTCATACATTGCCCATGTCTTCTGTTCCCTTTCTTTGTCATACAGTGCCCATGTCTCTTTACTGTGACATACACTGCCTATGTTTCCTGTCCCATTACAGTGTCATACAGTGCCCATGTCTTCTGTTCCCTTTCTTTGTCATACAGTGCCCATGTCTCTTTACTGTGACATACACTGCCTATGTTTCCTGTCCCATTACAGTGTCATACATTGCCCATGTTTCTTGTCCCTGTACTGTTACACAGTGCCCATATCTCTAGACTCTTTACAGTGTCACACAGTGCCCAAGTCTCCTGTCAGTTATTATGTGACAGAATGCCCATATTTCTCTTGCTTCTTTACTGTGTCATAGAGTGCTCATTTCTCCAGTCTCTTAGCTGAGTCATACAGTGCCCATGTCTGCTGTTTCTGTATTTTGTCGTATAGTGATCATGTCTCCAGAACTTTACTGTGTCAAACATTCTCCATGACTCTTGTCTGTTTATTTGGTCATTCAGTGGCCATGTCTCTTGTCCCTTTACTGCTTTTTACAGTGCCTGTGTCTCTTGTATCTTTATTGTTTTAAATAGAGCTCATTACTCTTAGTGTGTAACGTAGTACCCGTGCTTCCTGTCTCTTTCTGTGTCATAAGGTGCCTATGTCCTGTCTCTCTATTGTGTCTTGAAATGCCACACTCTCCTGTCCTTTAATGTGCCATATAGTGCCCATTTCTCTTAACTGTGTCGTACACTGCCTATGTCTCTTTACCGTGTCATACATTATTCATGTCCCCACTCCCTTTACTGTGTCACACTGTACCCATGTCCCTTTATTATTGTGCCTATGTCCCTTTACATTGTCCAAGTTTCCCGTCCCTGCACTATGTCATGCAGTGTCCATGTGTCACGCCTCTTTAGTCTGCCAAACAGTGGCTATGTCTCTGTACTGTGTCATATATTGCCCATGTCTCCTGTTCCTTTAATATGTCACACATTGCCCATGTCTCTTTAACCTGTCATACATTACCCATGTCTCCGGTTCTTTTAGCGTGTTGTACATGATCTATGTCCGCTGTCCCTTTACTGTGCCATACTTTACAAACGTCTCCTGGTTTCATTGTTTTTTCCCGAGTCATACAGTGCCCATATCTCTAGTCTTTCAGTCATGCAATGTCCGTGTCTCGTGTCCATCTTGTTTCACAGACCGGCCATGTCACCTATCTCTTTACTGTGTGATAAAGACACTGAGCTTTCTCTCTCTTTACTATGTCATAAGTACATCCTATCTCTTTACTCTCTCATACAATTCCCATTCCTCCTGTCTTTTCGTCCAGCCATACTGTGCCCGTGATCATTGTCTTTTTGCTGCCTTATACAGTGCCCTGGTCTTTCTACTGTGCTATACAGTTTCCATTCCTTCTCTTTCTTTACTGCATCGTACTTTGACCATATCTCTTGTCTCTTTCTGTGTCATTACAGTGCATATACTTCCCTACTCTGTCATGTAGTGCCCCTGCCTCCTGTTTCTTTACTGTGTCATACAGTGCCCATCCCTCCAGTCTCTTTAGTGTGCCTTACAGTGCTCATGACTTCTGTCCCTTTAGTGTGTCATATAACGCCCATGTCTCCTCTGTGTGTATTTTTTTTTACTGAGTCATATAGTGCCCATGTCTTCCGCCTCTTTACTGTAATACAGAGTGTACATCTCCTGTCTCTTACTCTGTTCACACAGTGGCCATTTCTCAATACTGTGTGCCTCTATCTCCGGTTCCCCTTTTCTGTCATACAGTATTCTTGTCTCCTGTCCTTTTACTGTGTCATTCTGACCTATGTCTCCTGTCCTTTGATGAGTAATTCAGTGTCTATGTCTCCTGGCTCTTTACTGTATTAAACAGTTACCATGATTCCCGATGCATCTTGCTCTTTCCAAGTCTCCTTCCTCTGTCCCGAGGCATACATTGGCCATGCGTCCCTTAATTTTCTGTGCCATAGAAAGTCCATGCATCCTGCCTCCTAATCGTGCCTTCCAGTGCTCTCGTCTGGTGTCCATGTACTTTGTCACACAGTTCCGTGTCTTTCCACTGTCTGATACAGCGCCAGTACCTCCCGTCCCTTTATTCTGTCAAACAATGCCCATGTGTCCTGTCCCCATACAGTGTAAGCATCTTGTGTCACATAGTACCCATATCTCCTGTCTTCTACTGTGTGTCCTTGTCTCCTGTCCGTTTCTGTGTCCAGCAGTACCCATGTCTCCCGTCATTTACTGTACCATACAGCTGCCGTGTCACCTATCATATACTGTGTCATACAGTGCTCATGTCTTCTGTCTCTTTATTTTGCCATACAGTACCAATGTACCATTTCGTGTGCTACGTTACACGGTGGCCGGGTCTCCTGTCACCTTACTGGGTTACACAATGCCCGTGTCTCCTACTGTTCACTGTGTCATAGAGTGTCCATGTCTCCTTTCATTTATTGTGTCACACAATGCCCGTGTCTCCTGCTGTTTACAGTGTCATACTTTGCCCTTGTCTCTTGTCGTCTACTTTGTCACACAGTGTCTGTGTCTACTGTCCCTTTACTGTGTTATGCTCTGCCAATGCTTCCTGTTGTTCACTTTGTTACACAGTGCCCATGTGTCTTTACCGTATCATAAAGTGACCACTGTCTCCTCTCGCTTACACTGCCATTTAGTGCCCTTGTTTCTTGTCTCTAAACTGTGTCATGTGGTGCCAATGTGTGCTGTCTCTTTACTATATCAGACAGTGCCCGTGTGTCCCGTTTCTTCACTGTGTCACACAGAGTGCATATTTCTTGCCGCTCATCTCGTCATAAAGAATCCATGCGTCCATTCTATTACAATGCCGGTGCCCATGTCTTTTCACTGTCTTAAACAATGCGATGTTTCCAGTTTCTTTATTCTGTCATACAGTGTCTGTGTAAGCTATCTCTTTATTATGTCATACGGTATTCTTGTCTCCTGTTTCTTTGCTGTGTCAAACAATGTCCATCCCTCCTGGTGTCTTTAAGGCATTTTACAGTGCCAATGTCTCTTTACTGTGTTGTACAACACTCGTGCCTCCTGTCCCCGCACTGTGTCGTACGGTTTTTATGTGTTCCTCTCTGTCTGTGTCATGCTGTGCCCATGTCTCATGTCTCCTTGTTTAATATTAACTTCATTATGTAAAGAATCGAACGTGGATGTGACTGTACATGATTCTATCAAAACAATAATCCACAAACCAGAAATTGTGCAAACAGCAAAAGTGCTTTCCTTGCATCGAATTGATAGATTTTTATAAACGTCCCCCTTCCCCTCGCTCTTTTTTATATAATCTTTTAAGTCTAATATCACCAAGTGTGAACAAACTCTAAGTTAAAGAAGTTACTCACTCACTCACTCTCCTGTCTTTATTGTGGCATACAGTTCAAATCCTGTTTAACGTGTCATAGTGTGCCCATTATCTGTTAGTGTATCACAAAATGTCCATCTTATTGCTCCTATCTGTCCTGTCTTATTACTGTGTAGCTGTGTCCCTTATCTCTTTAATGTGTCCTATAGTGCCCATGTCTTCTGTTACTCCACTATGTCGTGCACTTTTCAAATATCCTGTCTTTTTACTATGATACGCAGTGCCCATATTTTCTGTCCCTTCGCTGTATCCTAAAGTGTACGTGCCTCTGGTCTCATCACTGTGTCATAGGGTGCCCGTGTCCCTGTCTTCCCTCCCTTTAATGTGTCTTACTGCTCCTGTCTGTCCTGTCTGATTACTGTGTCATCGTCTTAAAACTAAACATCAGTTCTCCTATGGCAATGTCAGTTCTGTGTGGGGAAAAACGTCTTCAAACTATCACGGAATACAAAGAAAGACAAGCCACTGATACTTATGACCCAGCACTCCCTTATAAGGTAAGCCATCTCTATGCAAAATTTGAAAACCACTTCAATGCCTGAAATGAACATTATCGGTGTGTCTTCTCCAGCCTATGTAATGCAGGAAACAGAAGTTTTCAAGATTTCCCTCCTGGTTCCTTTTCCTTTAGTATTTCCAACAGCCCCCTTCCCTCCCCCCTCTTCTCGCCCATCTGTTCTGTCTCATTATTGCCTTATACAGTGCCCATGTCTCCTGTCTCTTTACAGTGTCAAACAGTGCCCATGTCTTTTTCAAATTCGCTCTGCCATGCAGTGTCTATGTCTCCTGTATCTTCATCATGCTGTACAGTGTCCATGTACCGTAAAATACAGAGCTCGTGTCTCCTGTGTCTGTACTTTGTCACACGATGCCCATTTTTTCATGTTACATCACTGTGTCGTGCAGTGCCCGTGTCTCCTTATCTCTGCTGTTATCTGGTGCTCATGTTCCCTGTCTCATTACTGCAAAACACACCGCCCGTGTCTCCTGTCTCTTTATCATACAGTGTACACTCCTCCTTGCTCTTCACTGTGTCATACAATGCCCATGTCTCCCGTCATTTACCTGTGTCATACTCTGCCCATGTCTCCTGTCATTAAACTGTCATGCATTGCCCATGTCTTCTGTGTGATCACCCTTTCACACAGTTCCCCTTTCTCTTGATTCTTGACTGTGTCATACAGTACCTGTTTCTCCTCTCCTTGTTGCTGTGTCAAAGAATCTCCCTGTCTTTTGTCTTGTTTCTGTGACATAAAGTGCATGTGTCTCTTGTCTCTTACTAAGTAATGCAGTGTCGACTAAGTAATATAGTGTCTGTCTCCTGTTTTTTCGCGTGTCTTGCAGCGTCCATGTCTTCTGTGCTCTACCGTGTCTTACAGTACCCATGTCTCCTAGACTTTGTGCAATAGGCATGTTGTAAAACCTATGTGATAATGTTATAACTAGTAAATTACAATAAGGTTGAAACAAGTGATACTATATCATAGCAATCAAACTAGTTAAGGTATACGATAATGTGGAAATCAGTAAAATATACGTCATAAATTTAAAACCAGTAGAACTATAAAGTGGTTTTGAACATGAATACTCATTAAAAGTTTGTATGTTAATGAAATCATCACCAGCCAACCCACATTCTTCAAAGACGATTTCTCCACAGAGACAGCGTATCAAGATAATACCGTGTTCTGGATGGAAGAGATGGTCGCCCTAGATGAATTGCCCACCGCCATTAAATGCGGATACCTCCAGTAAGAAAGACACAGGGCCACTCGTCAATTCGGCAGACAATGAAGCAGCACTAATGGAGACTACAGAAAAGAATTGTCGCCCGTGTTTCGCAAGGCCCATTGTGGAGGCTGGGGAAAAATCGATGGCCCGAACTTGTCTAGGGGGACGTTGGTAGGCAGGCGGATAGTTCAGGTTAGGAGAGTCCAAAATTAGAATCCCGTGGCTATGACTGAAAGGCCGTCTTTACAACAGACGACATCCGGCGTTAGCTGACCTTTTTTCAGATTTAGGTAAATGTGTCGGGATGGAGGGGGCAGACTTTGTGAGACCTTATTTTTCTCTCCAAGCGTGAAATCAACAACTCCGTGTTCTCAATAATCGACCCCATCTTGTTCCCCATTCCATTTACGGGGGCGGGGTCGTGTGTGTGTGTGTGTGTGTGTGTGTGTGTGTGTGTGTGTGTGTGTGTGTGTGTGTGCCCTAGACACGCAACAATACGAAAATAAAACTTGAAAAGCGTAACGTATACAAAGCCTGTCTATAAATTGGGAAATAAAAGGTCAGAGAAATCTTGAGCATGCCGTGTCATCCGGAGGAGGGGAGAGCACTGTAGGAGGAGTCTTTATTTGATTTTTTTTAGCAGACAACAGTGTATCACCTAAACATGTCGCCTGAAAAGACTCTAAATACCTACAACATGCTGTTCCTAACATTTAAAAAAAACGATAAAAAAGCAGACATAGACTGAAGACTCATTTACCATCAAGAATCATCTCTCAAACTGCGCAAGAACGAGAATAACGAAGGAAAGCAAATCAGACCGTGCTGTTTATAATCCAGGGACCATGGGGGCCTTTTTGTGGTTCAACAATGACCCAAGTATTAGTACTAAAGTTGATATATACAGCGGGGAGTACACAGCAGGCAATGTGAGATGACAATAGCTCACAAATTGCACACACGTTTTTTTTCTTTTGACAAAATTTAACAGACATGTTTCACGTAGAAATTCTTGAGTTGAAAAAAAGAGGTCGACTTCAGGCGCTGAATGAAAAGTTCAAAGAATGTCTCACATAGATCGAGAGACCGATGAATGAATGTGCCTTTCGTAGCGTGTAGGCTACGTGTTTTTGTTTTGGGGACCACAACTCACTTTGCTCCACATAATTCTTTAGTCAACTTGCTGGAGATTGCGTTTCTGAAGACATGGGAGTAAAAGCTGCTTTATACAGTCCTTAACCGTTGTCAGCACAAATTTGACAGACAATACTTGGTTCATCAATGCGGAACTGACCGCTTTAAGTGTTGATATGTTGTTGTTTTGTTTTTGTTTTTTTTTGTTTGTTTTTTTTAAATCTCCCTTACATTCCTTTTGCATCCTCAATCATATGTTCAAAGACTTCCTCTTTTATTGATTATTTCTTTTATCAGTTTTTGCCACTTCTTTCTTCCTTTCTACATGCACTTTTTGTCACACGATGTGATGTTCTCCGCGTGGTGGAAAGAATATTGCAGAATTGTAAGTTGTATGTGTCTTGTTACATACCATGAGCGGCCGAACACTGACAGGTCCGGTCTGCTGAGGAGTCTCAATCACAGGACGAAAGTCCACGGAAGAGATAGGCGTAATGAATATGTTTGTTCACGTGACAGAATCTAACGGCTCCCACAGCCTTAACCTGTGACACTGACACTGCCCAACGGCGGCTGTCATGGTTTCATAGCTTTTGGTAGCTGTCACGTATGGCCTAACTACAGAATTTGCAAAGCACAATCTTACCGCGAGACTTCTTAGACTTTCAAGCATAGACAGATATACAAATGAATGTGTGCAGCTATGAATGCACTGGACAGTTAGTTGGCGACATACGCGGTGTGTCGACAGTGGTTCATTGTTACCATCATCCATTGCCAGTGACTGCGGAGGTCTCATAATAGACGCTTGGGCTGTCAGCAATCTTCCGCTTTCCAATGTTCAGTCGGGTGAAACAAGGTAGATATGTTGTAACCATTCTCGCTCTTCACCTTGTCCAGCCAAGGCTTTGACCTGCCCCTGGGACAACCACCCTCCACCTTATCGAATGATCTTGGAAGGGAAGTCCTCTGGGGACACACTTCTGTTGCAGGCTAGTCTACAGCGTTTCATGATTGCGAGCGAAAGCTGAAGATTGCTCCTAACCCGAACTGCCACTACGGGCAAGTGGAGTGGACGGCACATCCTGTTCTGAAGAACTACCCACTCCATGCTGACCAAACAAACAGAACCAGGCCGGATGGGGCAATGATGCACCGGAAGTTGAAGGTGTACCTGGGATGGTTGCACAGGACAGCCATGTTCTTCTCAGGGATGGGACGATGAGTGTGACGGCAATCGAGAAGAAGACGATGACTGCCAGGAGCGTATGACCTCATGAAACAGCTCGGGATTTCAGGTAAGAAGAGGACCAGAACCCTGAAGGCAATGGCAGAGCAGCCGAAAAGAGTTCCAGCAGGATCTGGTCGAGGAGGAACGAAAGTGAACTTCATAAGGCTTAAATTCCCAACTTAGAACAGGTGTCCCGTTAGCAGTGGGGAAAGACATCCATCTAAAAAAAAAATGCATGCATCGTGGTTCGAATCCCGACAGCGCCAGGTAAAAAAAAACTTGGCAGAAGAAGGGCATCTGGAGTTTATGATCTGGATGCAGCCCGGCCCCCTTAGAGTGTAAGGAGTTCAGGGCCGAAACACTACTCTTGTGTGGAGTTCAGGGCCGAAACACTACTCTTGTGAGGAGTTCAGGGCCGAAACACTACTCTTGTGAGGAGTTCTGGGCCGAAACGCTTGCGAAAAGTTCAGGGCCAAAACACTTGTGTGATGAGTTCAGGGCCGAAACACTTGTCGTGTGAGGAGTTCAGGGCCAAAACACTTGTGTGATGAGTTTAGGGCCGAAAGACTTGTCATGTGAGGAGTTCAGGGTCGAAACACTTGTCTGAGGGGGGTTACTTCTCTGAAGACCTGCTGTCAGGCTCTGCCTATAGTTTCTTCTTCCTACTACACTGGAGCGCTGCCTAACATAGTCATTCACCTTACGGTTCCTGCCGGAGATGTGGATAAGCAATCTGAAGCAACGTGTGTTTTGGAACGAATCCTACAGTGTCTTACTGAGGTGATCAATCGGCCGTCTTCAAGGAAAGCTTCAGTTTGACAGGACCACAAGAATTCAGCTACAAGTCTAACTTGTCCTAAAATGTTAGTCAGTTATATTCAGGAGCACCATTTGTCCTTGACGAAAAAATGTAAGCTGAAGTTTTTTTTTTTTTTTTTTTTTGGATAGCGTGGTGTGTGTGTGTGTGGTGTGTGTGTGTGTGTGTGTGTGTGTGTGTGTGTGTGTGTGCGTGCGTGCGTGCGTGCGTGCGTGCGTGCGTGTGTGTGTGCATATATACATATATGTATATATATATATATATATATACATACATGTGTGTGTGTGTGTGTGTGTGTGTGTGTGTGTGTGTCTGTCTGTCTGTCTGTTGTGTGTGTGTGTGTGTGTGTGTGTGTGTGTGTGTGTGTGTGTGTGTGTCTGTGTGTGTGTGTGTGTGTGTGTGTGTGTGTGTGTGTGTGTCTGTATGTCTATGTCTGTGTGTGTGTGTGTCTGTCTGTTTGTGTAATCGACTTCGTACTCTGTCCTGTTTCCCTGGTCACCTCTGTTTCTTCATTCATTTCACAAACACGCGCGCCTACGCACGCACATGCATACTATTTCCTTTCCCTCTCGCTTTCCATTTCCTTTCCATACTTTTCTATGCCAGTCATGCTTTTCCATCTCAATCATGCCTTTCTATATCAATCATACCCGCCTCCGTCCGTCATGCCTGTCAATGTTCACCATACCTTGCTATGTCCTTTATACTTTTCTATGTCCATCATGTCTTTCTATGACCATCATGTCTTTCTATGTCCACCATGCCTTTCCATGTCCATCATACCTTTCCATGTCCATCGTGCCTTTGTAGGTCCATCGTGCCTTTCCATAATTATCAACTATACCTTTCCATCGCGGGCGAGTTTGTGTTTTTATGTATTGTTTTTATAATCTATGTAATGTTTTATGTCTTATGGATTTAATGTTTATTTTATGTGTGTGTGTGTGTGTGTGTGTGTGTGTGTGTGCGTGTGTGTGTGCATGTGTGTGTGTGTGTGTGTGTGTGTGTGTGTGTGAGTGTTGATGTATATATAAATACATATACTAACAAAGGCTTTTATGTAACGATTTATGTCTTTTTGTAATGTCTTATTTACTTGTGAAATGATATGGAGCAGAAGAAAAATTTCCGATGGACAATAAAATTGATTGAATTGAATTGAATTGATTCAATTGATTCAACTGAATTGAATCTCCATTATGCCTTTCCATTTCCATCATGCCTTTCCATGTCCAGCACACCGTTCCATGTTCGCTTTACTTTTCTATGTCCGTTTTGCCGTTTCATGTCTAGCATACCTACCAATGTCTTTTTTATGTCCACGCATGCCTTTCCATCTCCATCGTATCTTTCCATGTCCATTACACCTTTCCAAGCCATCCCATCTGTCCATGTCTGGTTATGCTTTCTTTTGTCCGTCAAGCGTCTTCACAGCCATTATGTCCTTCTATGCCCATTATGCCTTTCCATACCCATCAATGCCCGTTTATGATTTTTTTCATTATTATCATGATTATGAAGAATATTTTATGTCCCTAATTAAATAAATACCCTGGGTATTGAACAACAAAAAGCACACACAAAGTACAAGAAATAAGCTAGAACACACAGCAGTACACAAAACACGTGTCGTTAACACCAAGACTTGTATACGAGCCGTCCACACACACCCCCCCCCCCCCCCCTCTTTCCCTGTTCCCCTTCCTCATGTTTCTCTCTCCCAGCCCCTGCCCATTCATCCCCAACCCCGGCTAGTTCACTCTCCCCTTTTTTCCCCATCCCCTTCCTTCGTCTGTCTCCTCTGTCCCCTCTCTTTCCTCCCTCATATCCTGCTCCAGTGGCGGGTCAAGGGATCTTTGGATCTCCAGTCTGAAGCTTTCCCAACAGAGCTATTCCGTAGATATAAAGTGTGTGTGTGTGTGTGTGTGTGTGTGTGTGTGTGTGTGTGTGTGTGTGTGTGTGTGTGTGTGTGCGTGTGTGTGCGCGTGTGTGTCTGTCTGTGTGTTTTGTTTGTTTGTTTGTTTTAAACCTTTTTCGAATCCCTACATCACTTCACTTCGCCATATGTCGCGTTACAAATGCACCTATTGCGATTTTTTAGCACAACAGTGGTTAGTTCTTAATGTGCCCAGTATGTTGCTGAGTCGCTATATTGAATTTGGAGAACAGTAGACGGAATTGTATATATATATATATATATATATATATATATATATATATATATATACATTTTTTTTTCTATCCAAACCTCTGCGCCACCTCAGAGGCAGTGCACCCACGCTGCTCATTCCGACACCCCGTCCACAGCCACAGCCCGATCGGTCCCGCAGCAGCCCCGGCACCGGCAATCCACAGGGAGCAGTCAATGTCAAGTCGTCAAGAGGCAACCCACCGGAGGAGACACTGCACTGCTGCCGAGTCACTTCGGTGGTGTTCAGTGGCGCCTGTTCTGATCTAACATTCGCAGAACACCACCTACTAAGCCCCCTACTGACGTCAGTAATTGCTTAGTCGCGGAGCCGGCGTGGGTGAGCTCTACCTCCGGAGGGCGCCACAGCGTCCGTCCAACGACAGCACCCATGGACTCGCCGATACCGGTGACCCCGAAGGAACCAAACCAAAGCCACAGACGCGGAGAGAACATCGAAATTGAGGTCACCATGAGAACAGGGCATGAAGGGCCACAGAATTTGAGACATTTTTTATGTTGATCGATGAGAATAAGGATGATTAAGATGATGCTACGGATTTCCATTTCGGTCTGAGACTGCATGACAGGGCTGTACTCTACGCTTCCTTTCATAATATATCCCGGCGTCAACCAGGCCAGAGAGAGAGAGAGAGAGAGAGAGAGAGAGAGAGAGAGAGAGAGAGAGAGAGAGGAGAGAGCGTTTTACGTACCGGATCGCCTAATCAGAAGTGGAAGGTTTTCAAGTTCAGTATACCGTTGTCCACGCCTTGTCCTGACAATCCGTGTGGCCATGATGCCAGCAGCACTGTGTTGCAGGGGCCTGCGGACGGAAACAGCTGGCAGACGGCGGCGGGCATCAGCGGCAGCTCGGGCAGTGAAGAACGAGGCATCGTGGACAAGGGCGGCATCGAGCTGAAGCAGTTGCCCAGGCAGAGCAGCACAGCCTCCAGCTCCGACACCTTCACGTCCTGCCACACCCATCCCCACAGCTCCCCCTCCACCACCGCCCACACGCCCTCCGACAAGAGCCGCCACAACCTGTACGTGAACCCGCTCGGGGACCCCAGCGCCGACTCCGTGCTGCTCGTGACGGCGGCGGTGGGCCGGGGTATGGACGCGGCAGGTTCGTGTGACCAGCTCTTCTCGGATTTGCCCCAAGCCTCCTCCCGAGCGGGGACCCTGCACCACCAGCCACACAGCGCGCCCGTCATGAGCCACGCTCACGGTCAAGGACGATGCTCGTCGGCCAATCAGATCGTGCAGATGCTGGACGCGGGCCTGACCACTACCTGGCAACGAAGCCTCCCGCGCTCTTGTAGGAGTACCGAACAGTGCCCCTCGCCTCACCAGACCTTTCCTCATCAACAACGACGTCCCATCCAGCAGTCCCAGTCGCTGAACTCTCATCCCATGTCTCAACGTCCTCTCCAGTGCCCACTCTCCGAGTTCGCTGCTGACCATTCCTCGGCGACCTTGACTGCTCCCCGCCGTTCCAGCTTCAAGCGGCACAAATCCCTATCCGTGGAAAAGCACTGCAGAGTGAAGGAGGCCAAGGAAAGGAGCTTCTCCTCCACCGACAACCTGGCCGCCCAGGGGGGCGCCCACAAGTCCAAGTTCCGCAAAGCCGTGTCCCTGGCCAGCCGTCTGCACTCCAGTCCCTCCACGGGCCGCAAGCTGGCCAATTATCACCTCATCGCCACCACCAAGTCAGGTTAGTGCCTGCCCGACTGCCGACTGTACCCCCACCCACCCCTACCACCCATTCCCCCACCACTACCACCATCCCCGCCCTCTTCTCTTTGTCAGCCTGTCTGTCTGCCTGTCTGTCTGTCTGTCTGTCTGTCTCTCACTCACTCACTCGCCGCGCCCTCTCTCTCTCTCTCTCTCGGTCTCTCTCTTTCACCCGCCCTCTCTCTCTCTCTCTCTCTCTCTCTCTCTCTCTCTCTCTTTCACACTTGCTGCTAGATGATAAAACACTTGGGGGTGGGGGGTGGGGGGGGCAGGGGGAGGAGACGAAATTTGTAAAAATCAAGCGCTTTTGCCACGCATGAAATGACACGCAGCTTGTTTCTGTCAAATGTTCAGGGCTTTAGTAAGATTCAAAGTTAGGCGCTGCTTTCATTTTGGAAAAAAAAAAATGCCTTCTCCTCTCACAAGGAAGAAGACGTGCCGTTTATCCCATATAGTGACACCATTTAGCTGTGTAGTGTGTTAGCGATTTCACAGCTAGGAGAGATGGGAAGATTGGGAGTGGAGATGGGGGTGGTCAGGAGTTTGAAAGGGTGTTATGTGTCCGGGTGAGAGGGACTGGTATCTGTGAGATCTCTGTCTGAGAGACGGATCTCTGTCTGAGAGAGGGATCTGTGTCTATGAGAGGGAACAGTATTTGGATCTGTTTTTAGTCATGAAAACCGTTTGAGACTCGCGCTCACACAACGTCAACACACTGCCAGTCATACAAACAAGAGAAAGCTCCCACGTTTCGTTAATAGCTAAACTTATACATCATTTATGTAAAATTCTTTCTACTGTGGTTTCACATAATTACACAGACATATTCAACACTTTAAGAGATTCTCAACGACCAAAAAAAAAAAAACAACCCACACACACTTTTTTCTTCAAGTTTCGCATCAAAGTGCCACACAAAAATATCAGTTTTTGCAAATAAAATTCCCCGGTCTTCACAAAGCTTTAACACTATTCTTTCATGGTTACGGCCTCAGCAAGACAAAATCTTTTCAGTCTCCGTGACATCACGTCGACTTACAAAACAGAAAAAAAAACCTGTGCCTGTACCCCTCTCAACAAAAAAAGTAGAGTACTTGTCCCTCCTATATCCAAGGGAAAAGTTCTTGAAAAGAAATAAGAAACAGATTAATCATTTTAAAAAATCATTTTAGAAAGTATCTTTATCTTAAGAATATTAATCTTCCTAAATATGTTTCTTTCTTTTCATTTCTTTTCATCACGTCTCACGTGGAGGTTTGCTGAGCCTAGCACAAACCAGTCGTGGCCTTTACGTTATTTTTTTGACATCTGCCGTGTCACACCTAAAGATAGGATATGAGACTTGCGCCCTCGCCAACGCCTCTTCGTATGACGCCGTCGACTAGTTTGTTCTTTGATTCAATTGCCCATCTTACAGATGATAAGCCATTCAGCCAGTGTCCTTCGTTCACTACTCAGCATGCATGCATGTTGCACGGTATTGATGACTACGTCCTCCACCCCACCTACCCCCCCCCCCTCCCCCGACATACTTTTATTTTACAAATAAACACACAAGAAGGACACAGTTCCTGATGACATTCTTTCCCTGAAAAAAGGCGTTTTTTTCGAGAAAAAAATTTTTAAACTTTTTTAGGAGAAGTTACAGGAACACTTCAACAATTCTATTAGGGCAAAAAATACCAACACTATACCAAGCAGTTTTTCGAAAAGGGAAATACATTGTAAGCAAACAATGTCAACAGAACCAATTATTTTGCATATCACCGGTTCATGAATATTCGACATCAAGACATGTCACTTCGAAAACATGTCCAGGAATAATAATCCACATGCCATCAACTCGTCAGTCATGATGTCAGAAGAGGATTACGTGTGCTAAAATTGAATGTAGGACAGTTTACTCACCCTATTCAGAAGGAACCACTCATCTGCAATCACAAGCAGATAAACATGTGCAGGCGCGTTCTTGTCTCAATTACCAACTCTGAGTAAGGTTCCCTCCAGTAAAAGGCTTCAACTTATTATTCAATTTAAAGTTTTACAAATTAGCAATAGTAATCAGTATCCCTTTCTCATGAAAATATAACACTCACCACAGGCCCCCAAAGCCATCAAAATTCCCTTGAATATAGTCCCAGGCCGTCACAACCAATTAGCACAAACAGTACCCAGGGACCACTCCATCACAGGCACCCAAGGCCTCTTCAGTCACACAGGCTCACTTACAAACGGATTGATTGTTCTAAGCCTACCTTGGTCAGGTCACTACTAAATGCCTTTAGAACACCATCTGTACCTGACTCCGCCCACCACTCGGTGTCAATGACTCAATGTCAAAACGATGCACGTCACCACGAAAACTGAAAATTTATCAAGATCTGTTGAGAACTAGTAGGCCTATCCCAGAAAAAACAGTTAGTCGTCAGTTTCACTCTCAGTGTAGAAATTAATTTTTTTTAACGTCACAGTAATTCTTCTGTGTAAATGACGCCTAATACACGAAGTAATAATCCATTTTTGACGTGATATAGCCTTCATCATACTCGGAGAACAGGCTCAGTTTCAACTGAAAGATTCCTTTTATGGAGGTTGATTCATGTGTCACATAACTGTGCACACATGGCAAATGATATTCAAACATATTATAGATAAGAAACTACCGTTTCTTTATGACATACATATAATAGTCAAGCACACTAAGTAGAAAATGTAGAGGAAAAATTGTTGGTTTTCATTCTGGAAAAAAAAAAAAAAAGAAGCACGCACAATGTCTATTAACAGGCAACACTGTTTTTCGACCAGAAAAGTCCAAGGTAAAGTTGCAAAGAAAAGTTTCTTTCCTGATACGAATCCAAATCGTCACTGAATAGTCCATGGAACACACGCACACACACACACACACACACACACACACACAAAATCACAGGTTATCCTTGCGAAAGTTGGTCGGCGAACGTATTCGGGCGTTCAAGCATAGGCTCTGTGATGAAGAAAGAAAAAGAAAGAAAGAAACAAACAAACAAACACTTGGTGCATGAATTCCTCGTCGTTCTTACTAATCTTAGTCTCTGACGCTTGCAAAATTGTGAGAAGGCGATGATCGGTTTGCAAGACAAAAGTCCGTCCAACCAGGAATCTTGAAAACTGTTGAAGTCCAAAGAACGCTGGCGAGGCACTCCCGTTCAGTGGCAGAGTGCCATCGTTACGTTGGCAACAGTTCTGCAGTGGCGAACGTCACGGACTGAAACAGATCATCGTTCTCCTGACGGAGAAATGTGTCTAGTCTGGTGGCGTCAGAACGAACGACGAAATACTGCAAGACAGGCAGCCGATGGACGGGGCAGATTCGAGGATCTGCTGGATTGCCTGAAGAGCTTGCTCACTCTCATCGGTCCAGGTAGTGGATTTGTTTTTCTTATGCTAATATACTAATAAGATCACTGAGAGGGGCAACAAAAATGGCAAAGGCAGGCACATAGCCACGATAGTGATTCTACAGACCAATGATTGAACGCACTTGTTTCGTATGATGGATCTACAACTCAAAATTGTGTGAATTTTGGCTTGTTGAGATTTCAATAATCCCGACGACAAAACATGTCCTAAAAAGTCCAATTCATTGAAACCTGTAGACATATTTGTCAGTCTGGCCATCAATCCAAAACGTCTCAGTTTTTTTGTTTGTTTGTTTGTTTGTTTTTGTAAAATCATTTTAAAACAGGTCACCAGTCCAAAGCACTCAAAATGTCATCAAAAAATGACAGCTGAAGTTTGATATAGATTCAACAGACGCATCATTCTAGAAAAAGTAGCAGGTTCATTCTGCAACCTAAAGGGCAATTTAATCCACTGAAATAACCCAAGTGGTGTTTGAAAAGCAGTTTTATGTTTACCTTATGACTGAACAAGTATTTGCCAATATCCTTTTAAGTCTACCTCCACAAAATACTTAGAGTAATAGATGACTGAACAAGTATTTGCCAATATCCTTTTAAGTCTATCTCCACAAAATACTTAGAGTAATAGATGACTGAACAGGTATTTGCCAATATCCTTTTAAGTCTCTCTCCACAAAATACTAGGAGTAACAGATTTGTGCAAACAGTTGTCCGTGTCAGAAACGGGTTCACAGTCAAAAACAGTGATACCGTTCAACTGCATGCAATCAATACAAGAACATACCGAACCATCAGGTTTAGATACAGGACAACAGACGGACAAAACTGAGAAACAGATGGTTCAATAGCACTCATATTTGACATCTGTTCAACTTCTTTTTCAACAACGTGCGTTACAAAGGGTTAAGCTATGGTTAGACGCTGACACAACAGCGGTCAGAACATAACGATGTGGACCAAAACTACGAGCGACACCAGGACTGTCCATCAGGACGTCTGAAAAGTCTTTCAGTCTGTACTTGTACATCTTTGTCAGTGTCAAGAAGAGGGCTTATATTGACATCTTTGTAGGTCTCACAGTATAGTCGGTATTTTACAACTATCGCATCAGTCTCTTGATAACACCAACAAGAGCCCGAAAGACAGTACTGTATGAATACTGTTGACTGTGATCGTCAATGTCAGTGGTCACAAAACATTGAGGAACAAAATTAGCAAGCAAAAATGTTCCCAATGTACCGGTATTGAATCACTGTCGTATCATTAACATCACTGGTAAAAATACAAACAGGAACTCACTTTCTCTGCAATAGTGAATGATCCTTTCCGTTTGACTTATAGTTATGGCTGGTCAGCAGCCAACCGAACCAACACTTTCTGTCCAGGGGACAAAACCTTGATCTGACCATCTTTCAGCATAATCCTCATGTTTGTTCACAGATTCTTTCACCTCTTCTTGCGTTAATGAGTCGGAAACCATATTGTTTGAACATGTGACAAAGGAGGGACAAGGGGACTAACAAGGTCGATTTCTCTTTCAATAGGTTCACTGATCACTGATGTTTGCTAGGGGGGAACGCAGGATAATCTTTATTTTGGAAGTGTCTTGACAAAAATCAGAAGAACGAAAATATTCAGAAACAAACTGATCGAACACCTTGCCAGTAAAAGTGGGAGAACACTCGTGCTAGAATCTTGTGAACACCAAAATGTCCTGCCGTAATAGAATTATGTGATATCTACAATATAGTTAGTCTCAGTGAGTGGGGAACAATAAGCTGGTATGTTACAACATTTTCATCCTTAAAATCTCTGTACAGCACACCATCTTCCACAACACAAGAACATTTTAATTTTTTTATATGAAACACTGACACTTTCAAGACACTTCTCCAGCGTGTCATCCTCTTTTGGAAGGTCTCTGACTTTATTTGGGGTCACATTCAGGGTTGGAATAGTGGCGATGACAAGTGGTTTTACACGTTTACGCATTTGTTTTGTCTGGGACGAGTTGTGATCTGAGCTCATGGATAACACACAAAATATCCACCATTTCTACGATGTGTTGATGATACAGAAGGCATATTTCAGGCTTATTTCAAGGGATTAAGCCTGTCAGTTGGGAGTCCAAAACACATGCACTATTTCACCGCAAAGGTAGGGTATTGAAATACTTTTTTGCCACAGGAAACAAATTAACACGTCCATCAAACGTACAGCACTGTGTAGCGCCGATGTACTGACCATCCCTGACAAGCAATCGCTTTATACCAGCTGTGTTATAGCCTGTCGCTCTTAATAATGTAGCACTGAAGCCTGTTATGGTGTATTCCTCCACATGAAGTCCAGTTTTTTGTGTGATTTGTTTTAGTTTTTAACTCACTCAACCAACAAGAACAGCCTTTCTCTCCACTACAATAATATTCCAAGTTCATACGGAGCAAAACCAATCATAAGAATTCTTACACTTTGAAGATTGTTACAAAGATGCATTCAAGAAGGGGTGGGGGTGGGGGGGGGGGGGGATTTGGAAATATTGACTTACATTTGACATTATCGAAATTTTGAACAAGTATTCAAAACTAATGTAACCTAGAATTGTTTGTATATTTCAAAATCGTAGTAGACAAGCTAGAAAATAAAAAGACGAAAAATTCAAGAAACCAAAACGAAAGACATTAAAAAGAGAAAGCAACTCAAAAATGTAACCGGGTACCCTACGTAAAGAACTTGAAATACACACGGTAGATAGTCGACCATTGTCAAGAGGAGGGGGTTGAAAAGAAGAAAACAAGAACCAAGAATTGGCGAGCCACGATAGACGAGAAGAAAAAAAAAAAAAAGGTTGGGGGGGGGGGGGGGGACAAAAAAAATCCTTGAGCACAATCGTAATGATAGCTACATAACATAAAGTGGAGGTGGGAATAAACAATAAACAACAATCCGGACAACTTCCACACACATTCGCTCAATCAATACACTAGAACGAAACAAATGATTGAACACAGCATGTCAAAAAGGAATGAAAGAGCACTAGTTGTATTGGTGTGTGCATGGGATGGAGGAGTAAAAACAAAAAACACCCTTACAATGTTTTTCTTCTCTTGGGACAGTTCCTAATGTCGGTCAGATGGTCGTAATGTCGTTAGTCGGTATTTAAGCGGCAGTCGGGAGCAGACTCTTGCTCACGCAACGTCGACCCACAACCAGTCAGACAAAGGAGAGTCCCCATTTTGATTAATAACTAAACTTTTGCATCATTCACATGAAATATCTTCCTACTATGGTTTCATATAATGACACACAGATGTTTCAAGTCAACACATTAATAGGTCCTCACGGACTCAAAAATACCTTTCCTTTTCAAGGTTGGCATCAACAGTGCCAAACAAAATAGCTGCAAATAAAATTCCCTGGCCATCACAGACCTCTGACAGTTCTCCTTCATGGCTTCAGCCTCAGCAAGTCAAAATTTCCTCGATCTCCGCGACCTCAAGTTGACTTACAAAAGAAAACACAAACTGTGCCTCTGCTCCTCTCAACAAAAAGTAGACTACTTGTTCCTATTCTTTCCGGGAAATACGTTATGGAACCGAAACGAAAAAACAACTATAAATTGATTTTAGCTAATATCTTTGTCTAAAGAATATTAATCTTAATACATTTTGGTCGTGGCCTTCACATTTACCTTTAATACCTCCCTTTAATACCAAAGGGGCATGCGCCCTCGCCAACCTCTCCATACGACACTATGAATCAGTTTGTCCTCAATTCCACTGCCTGTCCTACAGGTGATAAAACAATTACCCTGTGTCCTACGCTTACTACTCAGCATGTATGTGGCATGATTTCCATTACAAGATCACCCAAGGCACAAGACTGAAAATTTTCCTTTTTTTTCTCGAAAGCTTTCACCCAGCGGTCTATGTCTTCCGTCGACATACTCTTTTCACAAATAAACACACATGAAAGCACCAGGAATTCGGGCACAGTTCCTGACAATCTGTCTTGTAAAAGGGGGTTGTGCCTGAGAAGGATCTATGTTAAAGGGCCAATGTCTAAAAGAGGGAGCTGTGTCTGTGGACGGAAACTGTGCCTATGAAAGGGATTTATATGTGTACGAATTTGTCTGTGAGAGGGATGACTGTGTGTCTGTTAAAGGAATGTATATCTCTGAGAGGGATCTGTGATTGTGAGAGATGTGTCTGTGAGAACGATCTGTGTCTTTTAGACGGCTCTCTGTCAGTGATGTAGAGTTGTGTCTGTAAAGGGATCTGCGTCTGTGAGGCGGATCTGTCTGCGATAAGAATCTGTGGAAATCTCCCCATCTTCCAGTGAAATATGATTGATTTCTGCCTGGTCCCAAAGGGTTTCTGATGTCGCTGTAGACCTCTGTTCCATCGCGCGTGAGGTGGTCACCCTCACCATTCTAGTTACAGCAGCGGTTGCCAACGATGGTGCTCACAACGTGATAGTTCAGTTCAGTTGTGTGGCCCAGCCGACCGCAGGGATCCATATCAGTTCCACAGTCTTCACCATTAGTAGGATGAAGTACTAGGCAATTTCCTTTCTTTGGTCTTTTTTTTTTCTTTAGTTTTTCGTTCTTTGAGTATTTTTTTCTTTAACCCATTTCCTTCTTTCATTGGCTGTTTCTGTCATTGTGGTTAAAGTTACTTCATGTTCCTATCCGTTTGTGCGCAAAAATGCATATGTATGGATATGCGTAAAAACTGTGCGGGTACATGTATGTATGTGGTTTACCATAGCGCGCGTCACGCGTATATACATACATACATACATACATATAATATATATATATATATATAATATAGATATAGATATATATAGATATATAGATATATATACGTGTGTGTGTGTGTGTGTGTGTGTGTGTGTGTGTGTGTGTGTGTGTGTGTGTGTGTGTGCTTTTAGAGACAGGGGGTATTTAAAACATTTTTAGTAACGTAAATTTATCTGTAAGAAATCGAAAATAAAACAAACAGAGTGGGAACAAAATCATTATTTAAATAAATGACCACTCAAAAAAAAACAAAAAAAAAAAACCGGATTGATGTAGCTTTACTAGCTATGACCGCATGCTGTGTGATGAATTTGTTCTGCATTGATTTTAGTTTCTATTCATTCATGAATTCAGTTCACACCCCATGCTTTTTCTTTCTGTTTCTTTTCAGTAGTCTGCATGGCTGGACCTTTACGTTTTGGCACAAATGTTTAACACAGAAGAATGTTCTGTTTGGGTTTAGCATGCACTGTATGTTCTCCTTTGTTGTATTGGCTCCACACTTGGACTTTTGTTTTCTGTGCAGTAGAGAAGTGCATGGGTTTCTCAAGTTAGCACCTGACCTTCTCTTCCAGATGAAAACTTTCTGCTCAATTGACAGCACAGCTGACATGACGAAAGCATGAGGTGAGTTCACGTCGTCAACACTAGGGGGCGTTTGTGTGCAGATCTGGCTGGCCACTGCTTTGCTATGATGGCGCGTGTGCGATTTTTCTCCTCATCTGGTGCAGTCCAGTCCTTTTTAATTCCTTCATATACAAAGGATTCATAGTTCACTTAAGAGTTGTGTATCTTTACATAAAGAAACTTATCGAAGGAACTTGTAGTTTATGAAGAGTGTGCATTGCTATAGTAATGTTTTGAAGAAAATACAGAAAATTTTTCCTGTATAGGCTCCACAATGATAAACAAGGCAAAGGCTTGGTTTGTTTCTACTCTAGCTAGGCTTAATTTCTTGATAGCCGTAATTTTTTTCTCATAAATCCATGACTTTTCAAGGCTCTAAACTAAAGATAAACGCTTGGAGTTTAAAATGTGTAACTGGCTTTCTTTTCTTCTCACATCTTCCCATATTTGCCAATATTTCAATAGCGTGGCTTGCATTGATGCGGGAATCCTCTCTCTCTCTCTCTCTCTCTCTCTCTCTCCTCTCTCTCTCTCTCTCTCTCTCCTCTCTCTCTCTCTCTCTCTCTCTTGCGCGCGCGCCCCAAATTAGCATCGAATTGGATTAAACAAGGAAGTAGGTATAAGACATAAACTACTGTGTCAGTTTCAGTCCATTTTGTTAACTGCGCTGGTTTTACTCTAAATAGATTTGTGAAGGTCTGTAGGTGTATCACCTGTATTTATCAGTGTTGATTTTGCTCTGTTGTCAATGTGTTGGTCATTTGGTTTCTTGCGGTTCGTTATTGATATTGTCAACGAGGTACCAGAGGCAGATGTCATTACGCACTGCCTGCATTGTTTGTGACTGTCAGCTTAATTTGTTTCAACGGTGCTTGGATTTGTTTTTGTTTTTTGGTCCTTTTTTTTTTTTTTTTTTTTTTTTTGTTAACAGAGTTCTTGCTTTCTCTGTCCTTTCTGTTTGCTTATGATGCATGTCTGTTTTAGTGTGGTGGTTGGTATTATAGCCCAGCCGATCATACGGGGCCTTTTCAGGACTGTTAAGCACATATGGGAACACGGTCGCATCATGAAAAGGTTACATCCGGAAATGGTCACATCCTGAAATGGTCACGTCCTGAAAAGGCTACATCCTGAAAAGGTCACATCCTGAAAAAAGCGACAAACAACTGAAACAGTTAATGACATGGTAGTTAAACCACTGATAGCCTTAAGGTAGATAAGTGTGACTAAGCCGTGCTGAGAGAGCGCCACCTATACCACTTAAGATAACACAGAACAAATGTAAAAAAAAATACACATAAAATATGATTTCAAAATATATAACAAAAACGGCACAGCATGGTTTTAGACAGCGAAGGAGTTGTGAGACTCAACTTACAACAACTCTCAATGGTTTTAATAACTGTCTTAACAACAGACAGCAAATAGATGCAATTTTATTAGACTTTTCTAAAGCCTTTGATAAGGTTGACCATGAGGGCCTGCTACTTAAATTAGAACACATCGGCATTGGCGGTTCTTAGCTAAAATAGTCTAGATCATTCCTCGTTAGGAGAACGCAGAAAGCTATTGTGGAAGGGTCGTCATCCCATTGTAAACCAGTCTTGTAAGGTGTACCACAGGGAACTGTTCTGGGGCCCTTGTTTATTTTAATTTATATAAATGACATAAGTTGAAATCTCTCTCCTGGAACTACTATAAGGCTTTTTGCAGATGACAGCTTAGTATGTAGAACAATCAGAAGCAAGAATGATACACGCATTCTACAAGAAGATCTAAACGCTTTACAAGAGTGGGAAAGAACTTGGAAAATGGAATTTCATCCCCAGAAGTGCCAAGTGTTGCGTATATGTAATAAACGCTCACCAACTAGATCAGAATACTCTATTCACAATACTATTCTTAAAGAACCAATGCTGCAAAATATTTAGGCGTGATTATAGATAGTCGTCTCAAATGGAAAGAACATTACAATTTAGTATGTAAGAAAGCAAACAACATCTTAGCTTTCTTATACAGGATAATCAACGACTGCCCCCAAAAGGTTAAGGAGGACTGCTATAAAACACTGGTTAGACCAGTACTGGAATATGGTTGCTCAGTCTGGGATCCTTACCATCTAAAGGACATTGATAACCTCGAATAGATTCAGAAGAGAGCAGCACGGTTCGTAACAGGGAACCATATCAGAGAGAAAGGGAATAATAGGAAGAACATGAGGAAATTAGAATGGAAACCCTTACAAGAGAGAAGAGCCTTTATTAAACTTAATACCTTCTTCAAAGGCAGAGCTAAACTAATTGATATCCCATTGGAACAACTAGTATTTAATAAAAGTAACACCAGGAGTGGCGGTCAATCTTATGCCATACCTGCATCAAATATTGACAGCCATTTACATTCGTTTTATCCTAGTTCTGTAAGGCTGTGGAACTCACTGCCGGGTGCCATCAAGATTGCCACAAATGCAGTCTCTTTCAAAAATCAAATTGATAAGACAATCTTGAGATCTGCATATTGATTGATTTTCTATTTTAACTTCCCCATATATTTTATGGTTACCTGGGCCTTAACCTGGCCATTGCTTTTAACCTTTTAAATATCATGTGCGACCCCTTGTTGCCAAATTTTGCTCTAGGGGCCAACAGGCTGAGTCGCATTCTCTTTTTTTTTAGCATGCGCGCTGATGACCTACTCATTTTTGAGTGCACCAGCTTTTAAGGAAGAAGAAGAAGAAGAAGAACGGCATTTGGGGAAATACACGCTGTGGAGTGGACAGCTAAAGTCCATTGTGGACAGTGTGTACGATTTTGACTTTTTGTTAGCCAGATGACAGCAATAACAGCAGCAACAACAACATCAACAACCCAAAACTCAACAACAACTAACCAACCAGCCAACCAGCTCTCTCTAGATGTCTTTGCTCGGCCCTTAAACTGAGAAGTGGTAGATCAATTTGCATTGGAAAGCCATGCCTGATCTTCGCCTGACTTTGTTTTGTAACAGGTGTATTTTGCCCAATCAGAGAGCGTAACAGATTAATCGGAGAAAAGAAAAAAAAAAAAGAGAAAAACAATTTACAGAACAGAAACAGCGTGAATCAAAGCACCTATTATGAAGACACTGTTTACAAACAGTTCGACTTTTACGTATCTGTTTTACTATCATCATCATCCCTGATGTGGCCTTTGCGATCGGCTTGGCTGTGAACAACATGAATTAAATTGAATTATTATCAACGATCAATTCAGATCGATATGTTTTGGGTTTGATGTCACGTTTGTTTACTAAATTACATAAACACAAACTGCGTATTGAGTTTGACTTCTGAACCAAGCAAAGGTAACTCCATAGCAATGGAAAGCAGGCTCTATTGTCCCTGATTTTTTGTTTGTTTGGGTTTTTGTGTTTGTTTTTTTTGTTGTTGTTTGTTTGTTTTCTTTTTTGTCAGTTACAGAATCTGGCTTTTGTGATGGTAGAAAGAAGATTCTGGCAAAGGGGATGGAATGGGGAGACATGGAAGGGGAGTGGGAGGGGGTGGGGTCTTTTGACGTGACAATCGCAGGTTAACGATATGGCCATCCCTAATTACCCAACCGTCTCTCTCCCTCAAAGATTTGGTCGTTCTCTCTTTCCCTATCAATGTCAGCATTTGTTTTGTTTAGGTTTTGTTCTATTGGGATGAATCGTTATTCTGTACTGTTCTTACTTCCAACGTGTTCTTGGATGATGATGATTTTGTTAATAGTTTAGTTTTGCATGACGTGTATTTTTGGCTTTTCCCCCCTAGATTTCAGTTGAGTTTCACTGGTAATTATGAGCATACTTTCCATTGACATTTAATTTCATTGATTTTTTTTGCTCATTTCTTTGCTTCGTTACACACGTGGATTTTAATTGCTTCAGTTGTTGTTTGTTAATAGAGTATTTAATTGTTTTTGGTTGTTTTTGTTTGATTTTTGTTTCAAAGGTTTTAATTGGAAAGAGGATATACACCTCTCTTTGACTCCATGTCCAAAGACCTGTGACTTATGTCGTGTTGCATTGATATCTAGTCTGTAATTTGACAACGGTCAGCTGTCATGGTCATGAATTGATGGTACTAGAGCGGGTTTTTGTGGTTCTGCTGCTGTTGCTGCGTGGGGGTGATGTGAGGGTGGATGTATGGGTGTGTGTTGTTTGTGTGTGTGTGTTGTGTGTGTGTGGTGTGTGGTGTGTGTGTGTGTGTGTGTGTGTGTGTGTGTGTGTGTGTGTGTGTGTGTGTGAGAGAGAGAGAGAGAGAGAAGAGAGAGAGAGAGAGAGTCTGTATGTGTGTGTGTGTGTCTGAGAGAGAGAGAGAGAGAGAGAGAGAGAGAGAGAGAGAGAAGAGAGAGAGAGAGAGAGAGATGATTACAGATATTGTATCGACACAAAATTTTGTATCATATCAACACCAGTTTGCGTGACTTCATAGTTCGTGTTTTCACCCAGTTGAGGCAAATCCCTTCCCCATCCCAGAATGACTTCAGCAATGCAGTGAGCGATAAATCATTCTCCTCTGCCACCACCCCCCCCCCCAAGTTCTCTCTCTCTCTCTCTCCTCTCTCTCTCTCTCTCTCTCTCTCTCTCTCTCTCTCTCTCTCTCTCTCTCCTGACGACAAAATACTTTGAGGTTTTCGCAAAATCAATGTGCGTCAGTATTAAAGCCACGGCCAGAGAAAATCCTGATCACATGAAATGTTGCAGTACTTTGCTACCTTGTGTATCCATGTGATTTTGGCCAGTGATCCTGTAGCCAATATATTGTCTTATTTCATCAGTCTCATCATTTAGTTTGCTATCACGTATGTGTCTTTCTCATCGTATATCTTTTTATGTCTATCATCATTTTGCTGACTGGTCTGACCTTGTTGTCAAAGCCCAAGGCAGGTTCTGACGGTGATTGTTGACAACGACTCTGGCAGGTTCTGACGGTGATTTTTGTCAACGACTATGGCAGGTTCTGATGGTGATTGTTGTCAAAACCCATGACAGGTTCTGATGGTGATTGTTGCCAAACCCTATGGCAGGTTCTGATGGTGATTGTTGTCAAAGCCTAAGGCAGGTTCTGATGGTGATTGTTGTCAAAGCCTAAGGCAGGTTGTGACGGTGATTGTTGTCAACGACTATGGCAGGTTCTGACGGTGATTGTTGTCAAAGCCTATGGCAGGTTCTGACGGTGATTGTTGTCAAAGCCTAAGGCAGGTTCTGACGGTGATTGTTGTCAAAGCCTAAGGCAGGCTCTGACGGTGATTGTTGTCAAAGCCTATGTCAGGTTCTGATGGTGGTGGTTGTCAAAACCTATGCCAGGTTCTAATGGTAATTGTTGTCAACGACTCTGGCAGGTTCTGACGGTGATTGTTGTCAAAGCCTAAGGCAGGTTCTGACGGTGATTGTTGTCAAAGCCTAAGGCAGGTTCTGATGGTGGTTGTTGTAAAAGCCCAAGGCAGGTTCTGATGGTGATTGTTGTCAACGACTCTGGCAGGTTCTGACGGTGATTGTTATTAACGACTCTGGCAGCTTGTGACGGTGATTGTTGTCAACGACTCTGGCAGGTTCTGACGGTGATTGTTGTCAAAGCCTAGGGCAGGTTCTGACGGTGATTGTTATTAATGACTATGGCAGGCTCTGATGGTGATTGTTGTCAACGACTAGACCAGGTTCTGATGGTGATTGTTGTCAATGACTATGGCAGGTTCTGACGGTGATTGTTGTCAAAGCCTAAGGCAGGTTCTGATGGTGATTGTTGTCAAAGCCTAAGGCAGGTTCTGATGGTGATTGTTGTCAAAGCCCATGGCAGGTTCTGATGGTGATTGTTGTCAACGACTATGGCAGGTTCTGACGGTGATTGTTGTCAAAGCCTATGGCAGGTTCTGACGGTGATTGTTGTCAAAGCCTAAGGCAGGTTCTGATGGTGATTGTGTCAAAGGCTAAGGCAAGTTCTGACGGTGATTGTTGTCAAAGCCTAAGGCAGGTTCTGATGGTGATTGTTGTCAACGACTCTGGCATGTTCTGACGGTGATTGTTGTCAACGACTATGGCAGCTTGTGACGGTGATTGTTGTCAACGACTCTGGCAGGTTCTGACGGCGATTGTTGTCAATGACTATGGTAGGTTCTGACGGTGATTGTTGTCAACGACTCTGGCAGTTTCTGACGGTGATTGTTATTAACGACTATGGCAGGCTCTGATGGTGATTGTTGTCAACGACTAGACCAGGTTCTGATGGTGATTGTTGTCAACGACTATGGCAGGTTCTGACGGTGATTGTTGTCAAAGCCTAAGGCAGGTTCTGATGGTGACTGTTGCCAACGACTCTGGCAGGTTCTGACGGTGATTGTTATTAACGACTATGGCAGGTTGTGACGGTGATTGTTGTCAACGACTCTAGCAGGTTCTGACGGTGATTGTTGTCAACGACTCTGGCAGGTTCTGACGGTGATTGTTATTAACGACTATGGTAGGTTCTGACGGTGATTGTTTTCAACGACTCTGGCAGGTTCTGACGGTGATTGTTATTAACGACTATGGCAGGTTGTGACGGTGATTGTTGTCAACGACTCTGGCAGGTTGTGACGGCGATTGTTGTCAATTACTATGGTAGGTTCTGACGGTGATTGTTGTCAACGACTATGGCAGGTTCTGACGGTGATTGTTATTAACGACTATTGCAGGTTCTGATGGTGATTGTTGTCAACACTATGGTAGGTTCTGACGGTGATTGTTGTTAACGACTATGGCAGGTTCTGACGGTGATTGTTGTCAAAGACCGATTTAGGCTCAACAAGGCATGATATTGACTGACTCCTTGAACCTACTTCAAAAAGTGGAGAGTGGAATGGGAAGCCCTGCTTGACATGAAGTAATGTGCAACCTTCCTCTGGAGAGACTCATATGGATGTACTGTCCAGGACATGTAGGTGTTAAAGGAAACGAGAGAGCAGATACACTGGCAGGCAAGGCAATGATAAGAATTGGATTACAGCTTGGCCGATCTGATAGTGATGAAAATATCTTAAGAATCACCTCAACTAACAAGAGCAAAGCCACAATACCATGGACCATCTTTCAGAGCTGAACATCAACAGAGGAAGCAACCGCACATCCAGACTTAACGGAAAAGCACCACCAACCAAACAAGTATTGGAATAATCTCAAGGCAAACTCTGCGAAGACTCCTAAAGATTGAGGCAAACCCATACCGGGCCTTTCCAATAACAGACACAAACGATCAAACGCACATCAACAGAGATAAGACTTTGAATCTCTCAGGGACCCCAATGTATGCTGTAGACGTGTGTGCGCTGGTGCTGGTGGGTGTGCATTTATGGGGCGATGCAGGTGTGGAAAGTGGAGAGTCCAGAGATGTGAGTGTGTGTGCGTTGGTGTGTGTGTGTGTTGTTCTTGTTGTTCTTCTTGTTACAGTGTCATCTTCTGAAGATTCGTTTCCCACGCGCGCGCGCGCGCACACACACACACACACACACACACACACACACACACACACACACACACACACACACCTTCACGCTTGCTTGCACACACACACACACACACACACACACACACACACACACACACACACACACACACACACACACACACACACAGAGTGTGTGTACGCCCTTATACACAGGCACTCATACATATACGCACATGCACACATGCACCACATACATTTGCACACACACATGGGCCTATGCCCATACACCCATGCACACACACATACATGCACACGCGCACACGCGTACACTCGATACACACATATATAATGATAACAATGGCATAGCCAGTGTTAGGTACTCGAGGTCTGACCAGCACGTTGGGCTAATGCGTAGGCCAGACATATACTACATCGTAGCCACGAGACCCTCTTCTTAAACGCTCTCATCTTAGTCATTAATTCGTTTATCCATCAGCTTCAAATCGTGCATAGTGCGGTCTTGAAACTTAGCAGATGTGGTGTAACGTATATGGACTAGTCCGCACGCAGTGACACCTTGATGAAACTGAAACTAGGTCACTTTGACTGTCACATTGAGAATGAACTTTTCACCTCCAAGAGAAACTAAGAGTGAAACATCATCACCCCCACCCCATCCCCCTACCTCTACCCCTGAACACTCACCAACCCCCTCGTCTCCACATTTCCTCGCTCTTGATTCATTGGACGTGTTTATATCATTGTCTTATCATGATAACCAGTCCCACACAGAGTGAAGCTGTTGAGAAAGCTAAGTTATCTTTGGTTTAGTAATGCAATTCTCTCTCTCTCTCTCTCTCTTCTCTCTCTCTCTCTCTCTCTCTCTCTCTCCTCTCTCTCTCTCTCTCTCTGCGATTCTTAATGTACGGCACTTGATGCAATAGGGACATTGTACATGTTGTTCAGACAAGGCAAACTGCCTCTCATATCTTGTACTGGCCAAGTCATGTGGAAATAACTCCTTATTCGGTATACGATACACAGTCTGTCGTCACAGAAGGCTGCTCTTAACCCTCCCCTCCTCCCTCCTATTTTTTTAAAACATCGATTTATTACAATGTGTACGTACGTATGTGTCTGTGTGTGGGTGTGTGTGTGGGTGAGTGTGCGAACACTTTTGTGCGTCTGCATATGTTTTGGTCCTTGTGGGTGCATTGCATTAGTGAATGTACAATCGTTTTCATTTTCCCGTATTTTGTTACAATTGTCAGCTTTTTCTTTAGTTTGTGAATACGGTGAGTTTATTCAAAATAGATCACTCTAAACTGTCCCATTATTTTCAGTAGAAGTAGCAGAAGCAGTAGTAGTAGTAGCAGCAGCGGCGGCGGCGGCGGTAGTAAATTTAATAGTAGTACTTGTAGTAGTTGTTATAGTTGCAATGGTGTAAGTAGCATAGAGTCTCTAGTGTCAGACAGGTAAGACACTTCATATGCTTAGAAAATATAGGTGACAGATCGGTCAGTTCAGTTCAGTTCAGTGGTTTTATTTAACGTCTTTTCATCGCGAGATGATATTAAACATAAGAATTAATAATTATTATTCGAACAAAAAAAAAAACTACACACGCAGCTTATCGCTCGTTTTAGAACTTTCAATTCCTATATATGCACATTTACATAACTGAAAACAAAAGATGAACAAGAACTTGTTGATCTTTACAAAACTTTTGCAACCTGTGACTGGGAAACAGCTATGGCAATCTCAAAAACAGATCGGTCAGACTTACCATGTGAACGACAACTACGACAACACAATGGACCTGATATTTTGAGAATCATGCTGATGTTGGCAAAAAGATTAAAAGAAGCCGTCATATTGATGAGGTCATTCTTTTGTCTGTATGAGTTCCCAATTGCACTCATGAATATTCATGAGACGTGAGTCGGCGCATTTACGCCATCTTACATCTTTAAAATTGCTTTCGATGCACATGACGTGATCGGTCGCTGTATTAATACAGTACGCAAATTACCTTTCCTTATAACACAGAATCCCAAAAGATTTTCAGGAACGAATGAAGATACAAATCTTGTAGAGGGCTCTTCTTTGGCTATTGATCAGAGGAAAAGAGAGAAGTGGGCTGTGAATTGTCTTGGGACGATTTGTTTACAGACAAAAACATTATCCAGGGTGAGAAGACCAAATGACACCAGTATCTGGCGTCTTCCCTGCATACAAAGTTTTTGTTTGGAAACAAAGACAAATATGGCGTCGCAAGGATAGGAAAATGAAAAATGTGTCTAAGCTGCTCTCTCCTCTCTCCTCCTCTCTCTCTCTCTCCTCTCTCTCTCTCTCTCTCCCCATTGTAGTGTTCGTCTGCAAGCAATGTGGCATTCAGGACGTTGGCTCCCCTCTCTCTCTCTCTCTCTCTCTCTCTCTCTCTCTCTCTCTCTCTCTCCTCTCTCTCCATTGTAGTGTTCGTCTGCAAGCAATGCGGCATTCAGGACGTTGGCTGGTGCAAGGTTTCTCCAGCGGGTCAGTGTACGTTTGCGAACAGCCTCAAACATCAGATCTTGAGGCTCTACTAGCATCTAGTCCTGGAAGCCCTCGTGAAGTGGCAAGAGAGAGAGAGAGAGAGAGAGAGAGAGAGAGAGAGAGAGAGAGAAGAGTCATGCTTTCCTCGTCAATCAAGCCGGCAGGCAGCAGACAGCCTCACAAGGCGGCTAGGAAATGAAGCTTGGTTCCTGACACCGGGGCGGGAAATGGCCAATAGCCCACTAAATGGCCGTCCATTCAACGGCTCCGAACCTGTTAGCATGAATGGGAATGTCCGATTATTCTCCCGCCCCTCTCCCGTACCCCGACTCACATCAATATTGTTTCACTGCGTAAAGCTCCAGCTAAAAGCGGATAGCAATGTAGGGGCTGTATTCGACAGGTTTACATGCCTTTCTGCGTTCGTTTGTTTGGGGCTGTGTGGAGAATGCACCTTATACATTATTGACTGGCGTTGCAAGGCTGCAGGGAAAGACTGGACCAAACACGCCTTGCTCTCTGGACAAGGTGCGAACGGGGAACGTGGAAGATAAAGAGAAAGTGGAAATCTGCGTGCGTGTGTGTGTGCATGCGTGCGTGCGTGCGTGCATACGTGCGTGCTTGTGTGTGTGTGTGTGTGTGTGTGTGTGTGTGTGTGTGTGTGTGTGTGTGTGTAGGGGGGGGAAGCAGGAGGGCGTGTAACTGCCGTCGTCTATCCCTTTAGGCAGTATATTGCAGGGTAAAACGTGTACGACTACAACAGTGGAGATAGGATAGCAAAACCGTTAGAAGGCTATGGAGGAGAAGGGGGGGGGGGGGGGGGAGAAGGAGAATTGAGCGGGAGGTGAAGCAGTTTCCAAGGCATGTTTAAAAGAGTTCTGAACCCTCAACCATTGAGGAAAACACAGGCACCTGGGCGTGGGATTGGGGAGAAGGTGGTGTGGCAATATTTCTGTACACAAACTTTACAGGGCTCAACAAGCAAATGTCCAGGTAAAAGGGGATGGGATGGTATCCAATCTACGCTTGACCTCGTCGTCGGAAGAAACTGACCACAGGGAGTGTGAGTGTGGAGGGGAAGGGAGCTTGGGGATGCAACAACTAAATTACAGTTATGTCAGCTGCCAGTAGAAGTAAAGTTTACAGAATTTGGCGAATCAAGTGGCCTGATCTGTAAATCTCTCTATCTATCTGTCTGTATGTCTCTCTCTCTCTCTCTCTCTCTCTCTATATATATATATATATATATAGAGAGAGAGAGAGAGAGAGAGAGAGAGAGATTTATACAGATAGATATAGATATATAGATATACATATATAGCTAGATATATAGATTTTTTTAAAAAGAAAAGATTGGGTGCATCAGTCTGCAATCATGTACAGATGATCTTCATTGCCTGATTTAGGTTACACTGAAACTTTCTGAGTGTTAACACATTTCAAATTAGAGTAATTAGCCTTGGTTAATTAGACTTAACCACTGGGTTAGAACAGACGACACTGGATGTAACAGAACGGCGTTGGTGGAAAACCTGAACCGACATACTGTGTGTGTGTGTGTGTACGTGCGTGCGTGCGTGCGCGCGTACGTACGTGCGTACGTGTGTGTGTGTGTGTGTGTGTGTGTGTGTGTGTGTGTGTGTGTGTGTGTGTGTGTGTGTTGCTCAGCCCTCTTGCAGACACGCACAGTGTGTGTCCATACTAGCTACGCTAGCTGTTCCCTGTCGGTGAGCGCGTTGTGTTGTGCACGCATATTAAGCCGTTGGTTACCTCCCCTTCTGTTCCCTCTGCCTTCCTCGCTCTGATAGTTACTGTAGTCTCTGGCCGTGCTGTGTGGATGGAGAGCGTCTGGGAGATAAGACAGGGTGAAATTCTTTAATTACGAGCATAACTGATGATGGATTAATTTGCTGTGTAACATCAAATCGCCACCCTGAGTGGAATCATCATGTTAAAAGATCATGCCAAGATGATGCAGTGTCAGTGGAGATGTGGGTGGATAGTGAGGGAGAGAGAGAGGGGGGGGGGGGTAAGAGAGAGAGAAGGAGAGGAGACAGACAGACACAGAGAAAGAAAGAGATAGACAGGCAGGCAGGCAGGCAGACTGACAGCCACAGAGAGAGAGGGGGGTGGGGAGACAGGGATACGGATACGGATACGGATATTTTATTCACAAATAGGCCATTGCCCCTCGTGAAGGGGTGCATCTGAAAATCATTCGATATTTTACACGTTCAAAAACTGATTCAATGCTTTACATTAAGAAACAAGAACAGATCTTAACTTAAATGCTTTGTATAGGTAAATGGACAGATTTCTAGTTGTTCGTTCATTATTGGAAGCTAGAAGTAAGCTTAATCTGAAAAGACTTGGAAATCTGTAGTATTTCAAATGTATATAACGTTCTCTTATTTCGTTTAGTGAAGGACAGCACAGAACAAAATGCACTTCATCTTCTTTCTCTTCTTTACACAATGGACAAATCAAATCAACAGGGGTATGTTGTTTGTATCGACATCTATGTACAGCAATATCTGAAATACCCAGTCTGAATCTTGTTGTAATAATCTTGATATGTCTGTCTAGATTTAACGTTAAATGCATTTTATCTATTGCTATTGTGCAAAAAGTCTTATATACACTAAATCTGTCACTATTCTTGACATGAAAATCCCATTCTTGCCATCTGCAAAGTACAAGTCTTTCTTTAAAGTCAGCAATAAACTGTTCCACTCCCTCAACACCTTGGTTTAACCACACATAACCAAAACCAAACATGTATAACTTACAGCGAATGTCAGACGCCCAGTTTGTCTTATCACGAGAGTCTAACTCAAATAATGTTCTATATGCTTTTCGCGGTAATCTTGACTCATCCATTCTTGTCAACTTTAACCAGTAGTGCATGCACCTAACGGCAGAATTTATGTAAACAGGGTATCTATTTGTCTCACCATACACAAGGTCATTCGGTGTTTGTAACTGAACTCCTAAAAACTTTTTCAGAGCAAAGAGATGTACTTTTTCACAAAAGTGTGCAGCATTACTTAGCCCCCACAATTCAGCACCATACTGAACAATGGGTTGTATCTGCGCGTCAAATAGTTTTAAATATACAGCAAGAGAATTGCATTTTAACTTACGTAATTTTTGCAATATGCATAACAACGCATGCTTTGCTCTGCAGGCAAGGTTCTTACAAGAAACAGTAAATCTCAACCGTGTTGAAAAATAGATGCCTAAATATTTATAAACATTAACAACAGGCATAAGGATTCCATTATAAGTCCAATGTTCACTAGCTGCTAAGTACCCACCTTTTCTAAATACAACTATATTACTTTTATTCATATTCACATTCAGATGGAGTGCTGTTGCTGCCCTATGTAGACTATTCAGTTGCGTCTGTAACCCAACTACTGTTTCCGACAGAAGAGCTATGTCATCTGCCAAAAGTAATATAAATAGTTCAAAGTAATCATGCATAAATGTTGCACCATGCTTCCCATTTCTAATCGCTTCTATTGCTAATTCATTTATAAATAAAGAGAACAGCACTGGACTTGTAACATCTCCTTGTTTTACCCCCCGGGTACAGTTTATGTAATCTGTCAATTTTGCACCCGAGCGAATTCTAGCTCTGACTGTAGTATACATGCTATGAATACACCGAAGGAGTTTTCCTTTGATACCATTTTTTACCAGAATAGGCCACAGTAGATTCCTTTCTATAGAGTCAAAAGCTTTCTCAAAGTCAATAAAGGCGACATAGAGTTTACGGTTAAAGCAAAACTGTTTTTGGATCAAAGCTAATAATGTATACATGTGATCAATGGTGGAATATCCCCTTTTAAACCCCGCTTGATATTCCCCTGTGATATTATGCAGCTCAATCCATTCTTGAATCCTATTATTTACTATAGAACTATAAACTTTACTGCTTGTATTACATAATGATATCCCTCTATAATTACCGGGATCGTCTACATTACCTTTTTTAAATAAAGGTAAGATAATAGTTTCTGTCCAGTTATCTGGGAATACTCCCTTATCAAACAGAGTGTTAAACAGTTTAACAAAGAAGTCAATTACTCGATCACCAGCATTTTTCAGCAACTCGCCGATAATTTCATCCGGACCAGCGGATTTACCGTTCTTTAACTTTCTTATAGCCAATAACACTTCTTCTCTAGATACTGGGCGGTTCATGGAACCACCATATTCATATTCATCAAAACTATCATCAATGTTGTTGTTAGATACTAACGTAAATTCGTTTTCTGAATTTGTTTCAAGCAACTGTTTAAAATGTTTATACCAATCATCAATTGTTATATTGTTACGTGGCTGCTTTCGTTTTGAAGAAATTTTATGGACATTTTCCCAAAACTCCCTTTGATCACTTATGGAATCAACTAACGCCCCTAACAATTGCTCATTGTGCTGATTTTCTTTAAATTTTAACAAATTCTTATACTCTCTCCTAGCTATGCAGTAGGCATCACGATCAGAACTATCCTTCGTTTGCAGAAATGTGTGTAGCAATCCTTTTGCTTTCGATTAACTTAGTTTACATTCTTTGTCATACCAGTCATTTTGGTCATCAGCATTGTTCAAACAGAGTTGTTTTTCCATGCAAGAAGAGCAAGTTTTAACACATGTAAGAAACATATTCAAGGCTTCATTGCAGTCATGATCAATCATATCAATAGCACTGTCAAGAGATGACAATGCTTCATCTGAATGCATTGCAGTGACATAAGTATGTTCAAAAGAAGGCTTCCACACAAACTTTTTAATAACTTCACGTTCCTTTCCAGCGGTCAAAAACACAGGGTTTAAATTCGGCAATTCAAAATGAAGCTCCACGGGTAAATGGTCAGATTCCAATCGTTCTGATACATATAAACTGCAAGACGATACAACAAGTGAAAATAATTCTCGAGACATCAAAAAATAGTCATTTACACTACACCCTGACTCAGATATATAAGTGTAGTGCCCATCGAGGTCCCCATGACATATTCCATTTAATATGCACAGTCCAAGTGAAGTACACATATCCAACAAACATTTTCCATAGCCATTGATTATACTGTCGGAAGATTTTCTTTCCGAAAAATTGGAACAACTGGTTAAATCAACACCATACTTATCATGCTCATAAAAAATATCTTGAGAGACATTTGCAGTTCTACTGTTCAAATCTCCAGATAGAATCACATGTATATTGTTCAAATCAAGCATACACTCAGTAAGGCATTCTTCCAGAGAACATATACCATTGTCTATATCAAAATAAGCATAATACGGTGAACCCTCAGGAGGCACATATGCACAAACATATAACACATCTTCTGCAAGATCAAACAATATCCCGTCAATCAAAAAGAAAAGAGCATTTGAGCAATCTATCTGGAGTTCTCTGACATAGTGCACAAAATCATTCTTAATCAGACATATTACCCCCCCCTGAACGTCTGCCTTGTCGAGTAAACTTAACAGCAGGTTTGCTAAACACAGTATAGCCAGTAAACACATTAAATTCAAGATTTTCCACAAAAGTCTCTACAAGACAGATAAAGTCAAATTTGGACAAATAAGAAAGAAAATCTTTATTGTGAATCTTGGAAAGAATTCCATTAATATTCCAGTGCAGGAACGTAAAATATTTTGAATGTGTATTATTTGTTTTATCTCCGTTATCATGCAGAATATGTTTACTTTTGTTACAATTCTCATTACGTCTTTCATGATCCGACACTGACAGCTCTCTCTCATTGGCATAAACGGGAATAAAAACACTGTCATCACTGCTACATTTTTTCTTTTGTGACCACCCCATATTCTTATCCGCTGTGACACCACTTGGTCTTTCACTGGCATAAACAGGAATAAAAACACTGACATCTCTGCTATACTTTTTCTTTTGTGACCACCCCCTATTGTTTTCCGCTGTGACACCACGTGCTTTCTCTGAAATATGTCTCTGCTCTGCATTATAATCATCCCTAGTTCTCTGGTCAGCTGTGTCATTGTAATTGTCATCAGACGGAAAACATGCCAATTTATCACTTTCACTTTCATAACAATACTTTTCACTATAATCAGAAGAAACAAAATCCAAAAGCTGGTTACCATCACTATTTACAAGACAATCATACCCCGGCGCCACCACAGAACCCATGTTTACATTGTCAGAGGCAGAATGTTCACTCACTGTGGCAGCGTCGTTGTCCCCATCGCACACTTCCTTCTCTGCACGGGATTTTTGCACACACCACACTGGAGATACCGGTGTCACTGTGGGGCGGCCTCCCCCCTATATTATTTCTTTTAGGTTTTGTCCATCACTGTCGGGGAGACAGGGAGGAAGAGAGAGAGAGGAGAGAGACAGGAGAGGGAGAGAGAGAGAGAGAGAGAGAGACAGGAGAGAGAGGGGGGGTGGGGAGACAGGGAGGAAGAGAGAGAGAGAGGAGAGAGACAGGAGAGGGAGAGAGAGAGAGAGAGAGAGAGAAAGAGAGAGACAGGAGAGAGGGGGGAGACAGGGAGGAAGAGAGAGAGAGACAGGAGAGAGAGAGGGGAGTGGGAGACAGGGAGGAGAGAGAGAGAGACAGGAGAGAGAGAGAAGGGGGGGTGGGGAGACAGGGAGGAAGAGAGAGAGAGAGACAGGAGAGAGAGAGAGGAGTGGGGAGACAGGGAGGAAGAGAGAGAGACAGGAGAGAGAGAGAGGGGGTGGGAGACAGGAGGAAGAGAGAGAGAGACAGGAGAGACAGAGAGAGGAGAGAGAGAGAGAGAGAGAGTCAGGAGAGAGAGAGAGAGAGGAGAGAGAGAGAGACAGGAGAGACGGAGAGAGATAGAGGAGAGAGTGAGAGAGAGAGACAGGAAAGAGAGAGGAGAGAGAGAGAGAGAGGAGAGAGAGATTCAGGAGAGAGAGAGAGAGAGAGGAGAGAGAGAGACAGAGAGAGAGAGAGAGGAGAGAGAGAGAGAGAGAGGAGAGAGAGAGAGAAAGAGAGAGAAATGGGATGAACTTCAGCATGTTTGACAATCAGAAAAAAAATGAATACGGCAAAAGGGTTATGAAGGATGCGAGGAGAGGACTGCAGACCAGGGGAAAAAAACGGGGTAAAATGAGAGAGAGAGAGAGAGAGAGAGAGAGAGAGAGAGAGAGAGAGAGAGAGACAGGAGAGAGAGAGAGAGAGAGAGAGAGAGAGAGAGAGAGAGAGAGAGTATGGGATAAACTTGAGCATGTTTAAGACAGTCAGGTAAATGAATATGGGAAAAAAAAGGTTTGAGGGGATGCAGAGAATGGTCTGCGGACCAGGAAAACCGGGGTAAAATACTCGAGATAGAGAGGGGGGAGGAGTGGGGGGAGGGAGTGCGGGAGTGAAGGAGAGAGAGTATGAGATAGACTTAGGCATGTTTAAGACAATCAGAGAAAAAAAAATGAATACGGCAAAAGGGGTATGAAGGGATGCGAGCAGAAGGCGACTGTTCCTTGCCTTGTGATCTGGCAACCAGTTTGGCGTGACATGAAATGTCTCGGCCTGCTAATCTAGCAGCTGCTTGGCGTGATAAGAAGTCCATGTCTGCTGATCGCGCAACCACTTTGGCATGACATGAAGTGATGCCTGCTAATCTTGAAGTCCATGTCTACTGATCTCCCAACCAGTTTGACCTGATCTTAAGTCCGTACCTGCTCAATTGACAGTCAGTTTTGATATGATTTTTAAGTCCCTGGCAGCTGATCTGGCGGCCTTTTTAACGTTTTTTCAACTCCTTGCTTGCTGATCTAGCATCCACTTTGACGTGATCTGAAGCAGCTGATCTGTCAGCGAGTTTGACGTGCTGTCAGTTGTCAGTGTGCTGATCTGGCTGTTGGTTTGACGCGATCTGAATTATCAGTCTGCTAGTTTGGGTAGTCAGTCTGATGTGATATGAAGGCCGGTCTGCTGATCTGCAGTCAGTGTGACGTGGTCTTCAGTCCTTGCTGGCTGATCTGGCAATCAGTGTGACGTGGTCCACAGTCCTTGCTGGCTGATCTGGCAATCAGTGTGACGTGGTCCACAGTCCTTGCTGGCTGATCTGGCAATCAGTGTGACGTGGTCTTCAGTCCTTGCTGGCTGATCTGGCAATCAGTGTGACGTGGTCCACAGTCCTTGCTGGCTGATCTGGCAAACAGTGTGACGTGGTCTTCAGTCCTTGCTTGCTGATCTGGCAAACAGTGTGACGTGGTCTTCAGTCCTTGCTGGCTGATCTGGCAAACAGTGTGACGTGGTCTTCAGTCCTTGCTGGCTGATCTGGCAAACAGTGTGACGTGGTCCACAGTCCTTGCAGGCTGATCTGGCAGTCAGTGTGACGTGGTCTTCAGTCCTTGCTGGCTGATCTGGCAAACAGTGTGACGTGGTCCACAGTCCTTGCTTGCTGATCTAACAAACAGTGTCTTCAGTCCTTGCTGGCTGATCTGGAAAACAGTGTGACGTGGTCTTCAGTCCTTGCTTGCTGATCTGGCAAACAGTGTGACGTGGTTTACAGTCCTTGCTGATAATATGGCTGACAGTTTCACACATTCTGTAAACCTTGTATACTGATCTGGCATACAGTTTGAGGTGATCTGAAGTCCCTGGCAGCTGATCTGGCTAGCCAAAGACGCGATCTGCAGTTCATTACAGCAGATCTGGTGGTCAGTTTGACGTGATTTGAAGTCTTTGATAGCTGATCTGGCAGAGGGTTTGACACGATCGGAGGTTCATGAGAGCTATTCTGGTCGGTTTGACACAATCTGCAGTCCCTGACAGCTGATCTGGTGGTGACGTAATTTGAAGTCCCTGACAGCTCATCTGGTGGTCAGTTTGACGTGATCTGATGTCCCTGACAGCTAATCTGGTGGTCAGTTTGACGTGATCTGATGGGTCTGACGGCTGACGTGGTCACTTTGACGTGATCTGATGTCCCTGACAGCTGATCATGTGGTCAGTTTGACGTGATCTGATGGGTCTGATGGCTGATGTGGTGGTCAGTTTGACGTGATCTGAAGTCCCTGACAGCTGATCATGTGGTCAGTTTGACATGATCTGATGTCCCTGACAGCTGATCATGTGGTCAGTTTGACGTGATCTGATGTCCCTGACAGCTGATGTGGTGGTCAGTTTGACGAAATCTGATGTCCCTGACAGCTGATCATGTTGTCAGTTTGACGTGATCTGATGTTCCTGACGGCTGATGTGGTGGTCAGTTTGACGTGATCTGATGTCCCTGACAGCTGATATGGTGGTCAGTTTGACGTGATCTGATGTCCCTGACAGCTGATGTGGTGGTCAGTTTGACGTGATCTGAAGTACCTGACAGCTGATCATGTTGTCAGTTTGACGTGATCTGATGTCCGTGACAGCTGATCTGGTGGTCAGTTTGACGTGATCTGATGTCCCTGACAGCTGATGTGGTGGTCAGTTTGACGTGATCTGATGTCCCTGACAGCTGATGTGGTGGTCAGTTTGACGTGATCTGATGTCCCTGACAACTGATGTGGTGGTCAGTTTGACGTGATCGGAAGTCCCTGACAGCTAATCATGTGGTCAGTTTGACGTGATCTGATGTCCCTGACAGCTGATCTGGTGGTCAGTTTGACCTGATCTGAAGCCCATGCCTGTGATCTGGCAAACATTGGACGAGGTATGTAGTCGTTGCCTCCTGAAATGTTAGTCAGCTAGACGTCATTTGTAGTCCTTGCATTCTTATGTGTCATTCAGTTTGACGTTATCTGCTGTCCTTGCCTCCTAATGTCATTTATTTTGACGTCATTCACTCCTTACCTCGTAATAATATGAGTCAGTGTGACGTCATCTAGCCTCCTTATGTGGCAGGCAGTTTGCTGTGACTTGAAGCCCCTGCCTTCTGATTTGGCTGGCAGTTTGGCGTTATCTGAAAGCCCTGTCTGACGAACTGGCATTCTGAATGACGTGGTCTGAAGTCGTTGCCTCATGATTCAGGTGCCAGTTTGACTTGTCGTGTAGTCCTTTGCTGCTGATCTGGCTGACAGTTTAACGTAATTTGCACTTTAATTCATCTGTATTCCCTGTCTGCTGATCTGTCAGTTCAACGTGATCTGTATTCTCTGTCTGCTGATCTGTCTGTCAGTTTAACGTAAACTGTATTCTCTGTCTGCTGATCTGTCTGTCAGTTTAACGTGATCTGTATTCCCTGTCTGCTGATCTGTCTGTCAGTTTAACGTGATCTGTATTCCCTGTCTGCTGATCTGTCAGTTTAACGTGATCTGTATCCCTGTCTGCTGATCTGTCTGTCAGTTTAACGTGATCTGTATTCTCTGTCTGCTGATCTGTCTGTCAGTTTAACGTGATCTGTATTCCCTGTCTGCTGATCTGTCTGTCAGTTTAACGTGATCTGTATTCCCTGTCTGCTGATCTGTCTGTCAGTTTAACGTGATCTGTATTCCCTGTCTCCTGATCTGTCTGTCAGTTTAACGTGATCTGTATTCTCTGTCTGCTGATCTGTCTGTCAGTTTAACGTGATCTGTATTCCCTGTCTGCTGATCTGGTTTGTCAGTTTAATGTGATCTGTAGTCTGTCTGCTGATCTGTCTGTCAGTTTAACGTGATCTGTAGTCTCTGTCTACTGATCTGGTTTGTCAGTTTATATGATCTGAATTCCCTGTCTGCTGATCTCTCTGTCAGTTAAACGTGATCTAGAGTCACAAGTGGACAACACCGACCACCCGTATAACAACAGACACGTTTGAAGGCTTGAATTAGGGTTTGGTAATAAAGGTTGAGGTTAAGAGGGAGGAGGGAGGCGATGAGGGAGGGAGGAATCGGAATTAAACAACAAAAAGTCTGCTTCCTTCACTGTCAAACGATTTTTCTTGTTCATTATTATCATTAGTATTTTTATCATCATCATCATCATCATCATTGCATTTTTTTCTTTATTAATGTCATTATCATGAGACAAAGCTTCAGGCACTTTACAATCCACGCTATCATTTACACGACAGGATGCCTACCTAGACAGAGCCGACTAAAGAGGTGCATGCCGTCGCTACATTCAGTCCTTTCCCGCGTCATTCAGAACTTCAGTCGGTCGGCCAGTTTTCCCCTTCATTCTCTCGAATTATCAAGCAGAATGCATGCCATGTGTAACGTGTCAAGCATACTATTGACCAAACTGGCTTTCTCTTCTGAAAGGTGGTGATGGGATTTTACGTGTCAGCAAGATGTGTTCCACACACAGAACCTCGGTTTATAGTCTCATTTGAAGGACTGTACCGAAACTACCGGTGAAGATTCGAACCTGCAAACCCAGATTCACCAGAATTACGAGTCCGGCGCTCTATCAACTAAAGTATACCGGCCCCCAAAGAAAATGAGTAGAACGTATAAAAAAAAAAAATAAAAAAAAGAAGAAGAAAAAAAAAAAGACTACACAAATGCAGCAAGTTCCAGCCTGTTGGATTTTTTACAGATGGGACAAACAAGAGCGTCAAACATACAAACAAACAAACAAAATAACGATGATAATAACAACCAACGTACATAGAAATAGCTTACCTGCATTTGAAACCTTCCTTATTTTGTGTTTCAACAGGAATCGTTTTCCGGAATGCTTTTCTCCTTGTTCATACTAGATTTACCCCCAGATAAAGGTCCCAGCATCCGCCGCTCCCTTTAAAGACACCTTCCCCCCCCCCCCCCCCCCCCCCCCCCCCCCCCCATATATTGATGTGCCAAACTGTGGCCAGTAGAATCTAAATACGGGGTCGAGAAAGAGTAAGTCAACATTAACTGAATGAATACCTTAAACACTGTTATTTGTGTTCTTTTTTGTGTGGGGGGAGTGGGAGGTGGGGGTGGGAGCAAGGAGAGAACTGGGGGAGGGGAGGGGGGGGGAGAGAGAACAGGTTAGGAAGCACACAGTTGCATGGCAGTGCACAGGCACTTTTTCCTTTTCATTACATGTTTTTCTCCATAGGCAAAACACAAGAGAGGTTTTTACTGTTTTGCTCTCTCTCTTCTCTCTCTCTCTCTCTCTCTCTCTCTCTCTCTCTCTCTCTCTCTCTCTCTCTCTCTCTAACATCCCCCTTCAGTAAGGGGCCTAGGCCTTTATCTGAATGAAATGTTGAGTCTCTCTTCTCTCTCTCTCTCTCTCTCCTCTCTCTCTCTCTCTCTCTCTCTCTCTCCTCTCTCTCTCTCTCTCTCTGCGTGTATGCATGTGTGCGCGTGTGTGCATGTGTGTGTGTGTGTGTCGCGATTGCCTGAAGATCTCTGGGTTTGAGGGTGTTCTGCTTCTCGGTCGCTTTTGTGTACATTTTGTGTGTTATTGATGTCGTTGTTGCGACTGTTGCAGAGGCTCTCCTTGTTCATTATTCATTCTTCCCGCCCCCTCCCCCCCCCCCCCCCAATCATTCATGCATTCCTCCGCTTCATTCTTTGTCTTCTTCGTCTGCTTGTGCAGTCAAGCGAACCATTTGGTTCAGAAGGCAGGTATGTTCCAATTGCAGGGATTACGTTGACATGTGATTATTCTTATCTGCGTTTGTTATTAGTTTAAGGTATTCTGAAGTAAAAAAAAAAAAAAAAAAAAGAGCAAGATTCTCGCTGTGACAGCTATCAGGAGCATATCAAATTTGTCGTTCAGTCATGTGAGCAAATATTGATCAAAATTCCATGACGGGTATAGCGTTGCTTTAACCTTTAAAAGAAAGGTTACGTACACTCTCTTCCATGTTTTTCTTTCTGTTATTCATGATCCGACACTTAGGTGCCCATCATGCTGTGACGTCATTACGTGATTTATGACACATCCACTGGCTATGTTTTGCCCCGTGACATCGTTCACCCCGTTAGTTGACGTCATCCTGTGCCCCATAACGTTGCCCGTCCCTTATGTTGCTGTCGTGCTTTTTGCCCTATGATGTTCACCCCAGGTGTTGATTTATGCTTTGTCCCATGACGTCGTTCACCCGGTGTGCTGATGTCATGCTTTGCCCCATGTCGTCGTTCACCCGGTGTGCTGATGTCATGCTTTGCCCCATGACGTCGTCCACCCGGTGTGCTGATGTCATGTTTTGCCTCATGATGTCGTTCACCGCATTCGTTGACGACATGATTTTTCCCACTTGTCGATTCGTACCTGACATTGCTTTCCTCATTTGTCATCATTCTGTATTCCAGGACATTGGTCACCCCCATTTGTTGTAATTTGCTCCATTACGTTTTTTACCTCCTGTGTTCATTAGAAAATTTGACTTGTGGTGTTCTTCACTCGACGACTTGATGTGACGGCATGCCCCATGACTTAAAGTGGGGTAGGAGAGGGGTGGGGTGCTTTACGTATAATGCAGGGTTTCCAAACAACCAAGTTTAGTGGGTTTTATCCCCCCCCCCCTCCCCTCCCCCACCCCACCCCATTTAAACTAATATCTGGGGTTTCCAACTCCAACAATATTCAGGGTGTCAGCAGTCGCTAGTTAACGCTATACCTCCGACAAGTCGGGTGTTAGCACTTTTAAGGGAAAGAGTCTTTTCTGGTATCCCCCCCCCCCCCCCCCAAACCAAAGTTTACGCCGAAACATCAGTATTTTTGTCTCTTTCATCATCTCTGTCGGTCATCCGTCCACTGAACGCAGTTTAGTAGGCAGTCCCATTGCTGTAGCTTTCCGTACGTTCTCACACTTTCACCTCATCACACCATTTTCTGCATTGTCCTGTACGATGTCTGCGTTGTCCTGTGTGATGTCTTGTGTGATGTACTCATCTTGCGCCGAATTTGATGAAATAAGTGATTGCTCGTTCTTCATTTTCGTTTTCCTGAGTGTTGTTTATCTTGCCTGAAAAAGACCTGAGAGGTCGAAACGCGTCGTGTTTTGTCTTGATTTTCGATGGTTCATGTATGGTGGATACAGTACTTAAATCTTTTTTTTTTAAGATTTGATGTACCCATGTTTTAACGTTATGTAAAAGCCGCGAGCTGCTCATGCCCATATGTTGCTGTCCAGCAGGGAGAAGGGAAATGCGGGTCTGGGCCAGTCGGGTCAGCAGCAGCACAAGCAGTCTCCCATGCAGAGGTCCAGCCCCGCGCTCTTTGACTCGCCCACCTGCTGCCCCTCCAAGAAACGCTCCTTCCTGCGCCGGGAGCCCAACGTGGCCGACGACAACGACGACACCCAGCAGCTCCTGCTGGCGGCCTGCAGGGAGGGAGGTTGCGGCCACCGCCACCACAGCTACTCCACGAACGACCCGCACAGCGTCTTCAACAACAACCTCACCAGCTTCGGCCAGACGGGCGGCCTGCAGACGTCGCGGAGCCAGTCCTCCAACCACAAGGACGCGCAGAGCCGCACTCCGCAGACTGCAGACACGCCGGTTCAGTCCGCTGGTCGACAGGAGTCCCAGACTGACCCTGCCGTGAGCCAGTTGAACAACCAGCAGCGCCGTTCCCAGCCTCCGCAGACCAAGCCGTCGACCCAGCCGGCGCCCACACCCGGCCAGCAGAAGAGGGGTCTGCAGAAACAGAAGCCACTGCCAAAAGACGTGCAGCCCGGCTTGACCCACGGCAAAGAGCACGTCACCATGCGGCAGTGCAGCGCCCCTACGCCGCTGTACCCTAGGGTGGGCCCCGTGCACACTCTGGACACCATCCCCCAGCAACACTCCTTCCCCGAGTGGTCCAGGCCCCACAAGGTGCTGCCCTTGTTCCAGCACCCGTCCTCCAGAGCCCAGCCTGTCATCGCCGCTGCCGCCGCCATGCCTTCCCCGCCCTGCGGCATCCACGGAGAGCTCCGCCACCCCGTCTCCACCAACGCCAACGTGCTGCTGACGCAGGGCGGAGAGGGCGCGGAGCGACACTCCAACGGCAACTCTCCGGTCGGGCTGGCTCTGGGTCAGGAGCCTGCAGCCTGGGTGATGCACGGGCAGGGCAAGGCGCCCGCCTTCCTCAACAACAACTCCACGGCCGCCACCGCCACCGCCGCCACCACCGCTACGACCGCCACCACCATGCTCACCGACGACGACATGGACAGCCAGGGCCGCAGCCACACGCCCGACTCCCCCTTCCGTTCGGGAGACGACGAGGGGCTGGGCGAGGACGACGAGGACGATGAAGACGACGCCATGACGGGCCGGGTGGACTTCACCGACAGCTTTGCCAACCAGGTCCTGAGGGGACTGCCCCCGCCCCCTCCCTCCCCTCCATCCCTGCTGCCCCGGGGTCTGCCCCGCCCCCTCCAGCCCCTACCCTCCCCGGGTCACCCGCTGCCCCCGGCCACCGACACCTCCCCCTCCGAGATCGACGAGGGCGAAGGCTGCGGGGGGTCCTCCGGGCGGCCTGGGGGCGACGGCAACTCCACGTCAGCCGGAGGCGTGTCTCTGTCGGACGACGCCAGCATCCTGAGCCTGTCCGACACCAATCTGATGAGGTCCTCGCCCTCCACCGACTGCCTGCCTCCCAGGCCGGACCTGGAGGCCGCCCGCAGCGTGGCCAGCGGCGACCTGGACCTGGATCCCTACGGCCCCAGCCCGGACGCCGACCTGTCGCACAGCCTCAGCGTCTACGAGACCGCCCACTCCAGGGCCTCCTCCTCCGAGCTGGTAGGCCTGTCGTCCTTTTCCCTGGACCCCCACCCCCTCCCCCACCCGCTGTCGCACCGCCACATGCACGCCGCCGAGGTCCTAGAGGAAGGGGAGAGCGGCATCAGGACGTCTCCGGGCACCAGCCCCGATGATCTGCTCTACCCCGACGCCAGCGGTTGACTCCACTTCCGTCAGTCAGGTCAGTAAGTCAGGTAGGTCGGTCAGTCAGTCAGTCAGTCAGTCAGTCAGTAGAGTTATTCGTCCATTCAGTCAGTCACTTTTCTTTCTTCGTTCCCCGTCTAGTACTCCGAGACTCACCACTGTTGAGATTTGTACGTATGCGTCCGTTTTTAACCCCACGATTGAGATGGCCACATTTCGTCTCCGAGGATGACGTCAAAGCAGGACACCAGTGTCCATGTGTTTTATCTGAGTGTCATCCATCCCACCGATGTACAATGACCGTCTCTTCTCCGATTGGTGAAATGGGATTTAACGTCCTTCCAGGTTTGTTTGTTTTGTTAAATGCATTCGTTCATGCGCTTGACTTAAGTGTAAAGTCACACCCAAAAGAAACAGAGGGGGTAGAGTCAGTACACATGTGAACTCCAGATCCAACCTGGATATCTCGGGTGAGAATCAAACATAGGACCTTGCAACGAGTTGCCTTCCATCTATCTTACCTACTACGGCACTGACGAGGCCCGTAGTCAGTAACTTAGTCTGCCAACGTGCTATTATGTCTGTCAGCAGGTGCCAGACGATGGGTGCGACGATCGAGTGGTAACAACTCTAGGTTCTCAGTCAAAGTCAGGTTCGAGCCCTCTTGCAGCCCTTGGTGTATGAAGTAGGCTTTTGAATCCGGATGTTTCCCTTTCCTAGATTAGCATGTGAACGGACCTGCGGATGGATAACCTCCCTTTCTATGTATACACGGCAGACGGTCATTCTTTTATGGATGGAGGACGAGAGAAATTAACTATATTGCTCCACACCACGGCGCAGTTTATTCATGAAAGTTGTTTTGTTTTGTTCTGTTTTGTTTCTGTCTGTTGGTTTTTTCTTCTTCTTCTTTTTTTCTTTTCAAATCATATTTTATGAATTTAGGGTAACGAGAGGGTACGGTCCACATTCCTGAGACGGAGAATCTTCCAGCTCTGTCCTGTCAGCTCTCATCTCTAAAGCATTAACATGCAGAAAATCAAATGACGATGTAGTTATATAGGTGAATTCCACATATTTGTCACTATTCCTGATTTAAACTTCATTTCATTTTTAGCACTATCCATAACTTAATGTCCTTTATGAAATCATTTTTCTATAAATGAAAAGGGATCTTCTTTTATGAATTATGCAAATTTACTTCTTCCGGATTTATCATTACCCATGTGTACAAACATCGCGAATTTATGTAAAAACGGGCCTTAAGTATCACAGAGAGGGGAGAGAGAGAGAGAGAGAGAGAGAGAGAGAGTTTGCATGTGTAAATGTGTATCTGTGGTAAATTTTAACATTAATACTTCTTCGCAAGCCAGCAGAATTAAGTGGGTCACATTATTAACACTAAGATTCTTCCAGCCATTTCCAGCACAAAGATGCCACGTAAGAGTAATGGCCATAAACCATTATTTTCCAGTATATTTGTAAGGGTGAAAATAGAAACCTCATCTCTGACAGTCTTTGCTTTGTATACTGATAAAACATTTATATCAGACATGTATGTTTGTCCTCTGTTTTCAATGTAGATGACACGTCATTCATCACTGATTTGGCCTAATTCCGCGAATCCATTTTGCATTCGACAAGACCTGCGCACCGCATTATATGCAATGTGTGCAGTGTCTCACTCTTTCTTCACTCTGATCAGGGACAAGACTCAAAGATGGGTGCTGAACTAAATCTGCACTTCAGCTGAGTATGCCTGTTCTATCTGTTTGTGTTGTTCAAATGTATCTGGTCATCCAAAATATAAACATTAGAGCCAAGGACGCATTCGTCTCGCCTGTGCACATCCATAGAGCAATTCTGTTTGAAGTTATTACATAGTCTCTGCATTCAGCATTGAAACGAAGTGTCAAAACCAGTGACAGAGCGAATGCAGATAAATGTCCAATCTGACCAGTCTTCAAACTTTCGTCATTGTTGACAAGTCCATTTTGAA
>CM065726.1:35638396-35658396 GCA_033310375.1 Conus canariensis | reverse complement strand
CGTAGACCCAGCTACCAGTTGTAGTCTGTGTAGAATGCGTATTTGTGATACTGGATTTTCCAAAGCATTTGTTGACTTCTGATTTTTAAAATAAAATCACGTTTATAACTTATTGGGTTTTTTTTTCTACATTGATCTTGTGACTGTTACTGTCTCTGTGACTTGTCTCTGTCTCTCCGCCTTGCTGTTATTATTGTTATCTCTGGTGTGTGTATGTGTGTGTGTGTGTGTGTGGTGGTTTGCGTGCGTGCGTGTGCGTGCCGGTGTGTGTAATTGTGTGTGTGTGTGTGTGTGTGTGTGTGTGTGTGTGTGTGTGTGTGTGTGTTGTGTTGTGTACGAAAAGAGTAGTTTAAACAGAATTCCAGATTTCAAACTAAGAGATGCAGCAGCAGTCTAAAGTGTGCAAAGGCTATGTCGACTGCTTCTGTTCTCTACAATTACAGTGAAAATCCCACTTACAAAGACGTACCCAAGGGACATTTCCTTAGGGTAAAAACAAAGAGAGGACAATAAAAGGAAATTATAGCTTGCCCAGCTACCCATCACACACACACACACACACACACACACACACACACACACACACACACACACACACACACACACCACATCAGCGACAGCAACAGCAACAGCAACTAAAGAAACGAATCAGTGTAAATTAATAATGACCCGCCTTTCAATATTGAACAAAGCAAAAGAACAGCCAATACAGCTCGGGGTTTTGGTCACGCCCAGTTTTTTTTTCCCCAACTCTTTGTTCTGTGAAGATTTCATGGAAGTTACTCTTTGTTCTGAGTGCCTCAGCACCATTTTCTTTTTTTTTTCTTTTTCTTTTTTTTGGGGGGTGGGGTGGGGAGAGGGTAGGGGCGGGTGCATGTTGTAATTTCACCATGGGCGCAGAAACTACCATTCTTATTTATTGTTAACAGGTTACCCCCCCCTCCCCCTCCCCCCACACACACACACACACACACACCTGCCTGGGGTTCCTTCTGTAAGTTCCAGCTTCAGTAGGTTCCATGTTCTAGATCACAGGTTCAAAAAGTCCCAGGTTCTATGTCATAGGTTCAGGTCCCAGATTCTAAGTCCCAGGTTCAGTGAGTCCCAGGTTCAGAAGGTCCCAGGTTCTATGTCCCAGGTTCAGAAAGTCCCAGATTCTATGCCATAGCTTCGGTATGTCCCAGGTTCAGAAAGTCCCAGATTCTATGTCATAGCTTCAGTATGTCCCAGGTTCAGAAAGTCCCAGATTCTATGTCATAGCTTCGGTATGTCCCAGGTTCAGAAAGTCCCAGATCCTATGTCATAGCTTCGGTATGTCCCAGGTTCAGAAAGTCCCAGATTCTATGTCATAGCTTCGGTATGTCCCAGGTTCAGAAAGTCTCAGATCCTATGTCATAGCTTCAGTAGGTCCCAGGTTCAGAAAATCCCAGATTCTATGTCCCAGGTTCAGAAAGTCCCAGATTCTATGTCATAGCTTCGGTATGTCCCAGGCTCAGAAAGTCCCAGTTTCTATGTCATAGCTTCAGTATGTCCCAGGTTCAGAAAGTCCCAGATTCTATGTCATAGCTTCGGTATGTCCCAGGTTCAAAAAGTCACAGATTCATTAAGTCCCAGGTTGTATGTCACAGGTTCAGTAAGTACCAGGTTCTGTGTCATAAGTTCAGTGAGTCTCATGTTCTGTCACAGGTCCCATATTTCCCAGGTTCCATGTCATAGATTCCATATTTGCAAGGTTTAGTAAGTTAAGGTTCTATGTCATAGATTCCATATTTTCAAGGTCTAATAAATCCCAGGTTCTACGTCATAGATTCCATATTTTCAAGGTCTAATAAATCCCAGGTTCTACGTCATAAGATTCCGTATTTTCAAGGTCTAATAAATCCCAGGTTCTACGTCATAGATTCCATATTTTCAAGATTCAGTCAGTCCTACTGGTTCAATGTCATAGGTTCCATATTTCCAAGGTTTAATAAAACCCAGGTTCCATGTCAATGGTTAAATATTTTCAAGCTTTAACAAATCAAAGTTTATACGTAATAGATTCCATATTTTCAAGGTTCAGTAAGTCCCAGGTTCCATGTCATAGGTTCCACATTTCCAACGTTTAATAAATACCGGGTTCTATGTCTCAGGTTCCATATTTCCCGGGTTAAAAAAAATCCCTAGTTCCATATCATAAGTTCCACATTTCCCAGGTTCAAAAAATCCCTAGTTCCATGTCATAGATTCCATATTATCAAGGTTTCGTAAGTCTCAGGTTCTAAGTCACAGATTCCGTTAAGTCTCAATAAATCTAATATTCTGAGTCTTAGGTTTTGCAAATAACAAATTCAGTGAATCCCAGATTCAGTAAGTCCAAGGTTCTAGGTCTAAGGTTTGATATATCCTATGTTCGATATGGCCCCAGTTCAAAGTCACAGGCACCAGAAGTAGGGTTAGATTTATATGAAGGATAGAGATTGGAAGTACAGTTAGAATTAGGAACCTCGGACGTACTGGACCAAGAAGATAGGGTTTGAACGTTACAGTAAGGTGGGCTAGAGTTAGAAATAGGTTAGGGTTAGGAACCTCGGACGTACTGGACCAAGAAGATAGGATTTGAACGTCACAGTAAGGTGGGCTAGAGTTAGAAATAGGTTAGGGTTAGGAACCTCGAACGTACTGGACCAAGAAGATAGGGTTTGAACGTTACAGTAAGGTGGGCTAGAGTTAGAAATAGGTTAGGGTTAGGAACCTCGAACGTACTGGACCAAGAAGATAGGGTTTGAACGTCACAGTAAAGTGGGCTAGAGTTAGAAATAGGTTAGGGTTAGGAACCTCGAACGTACTGGACCAAGAAGATAGGGTTTGAACGTCACAGTAAGGTGTGCTACAGTTAGAAATAGATTAGGGTTAGGAACCTCGGACGTACTGGACCAAGGAGATAGGGTTTGAACGTTACAGTAAGGTGGGCTAGAGTTAGAAATAGGTTAGGGTTAGAAACCTCGAACGTACTGGACCAAGAAGATAGGGTTTGAACGTTACAGTAAGGTGGGCTAGAGTTAGAAATAGGTTAGGGTTAGGAACCTCGGACGTACTGGACCAAGAAGATAGGGTTTGAACGTTACAGTAAGGTGGCTAGAGTTAGAAATAGGTTAGGGTTAGGAACCTCGGACGTACTGGACCAAGAAGATAGGGTTTGAACGTTACAGTAAGGTGGGCTAGAGTTAGAAATAGGTTAGGGTTAGGAACCTCGGACGTACTGGGCCAAGAAGATAGGGTTTGAACGTCACAGTAAAGTGGGCTACAGTTAGAAATAGATTAGGGTTTGGAACTTCGAACGTACTGGACCAAGAAGATAGGGTTTGAACGTCACAGTAAGGTGGGCTACAGTTAGAAATAGGTTAGGGTTAGAAACCTCGAACGTACTGGACCAAGAAGATAGGGTTTGAACGTTACAGTAAGGTGGGCTACAGTTAGAAATAGGTTAGGGTTAGGAACCTCTGATGTATCGGACCAAGAAGATAGGGTTTGAACGTTACAGTAAGGTGGGCTAGAGTTAGAAATAGGTTAGGGTTAGGAACCTCTGACGTATCAGACCAAGGAGATAGGGTTTGAACGTTACAGTAAGGTGGGCTAGAGTTAGAAATAGGTTAGGGTTAGGAACCTCGGACGTACTGGACCAAGAAGATAGGGTTTGAACGTTACAGTAAGGTGGCTAGAGTTAGAAATAGGTTAGGGTTAGGAACCTCGGACGTACTGGACCAAGAAGATAGGGTTTGAACGTTACAGTAAGGTGGGCTAGAGTTAGAAATAGGTTAGGGTTAGGAACCTCGGACGTACTGGGCCAAGAAGATAGGGTTTGAACGTCACAGTAAAGTGGGCTACAGTTAGAAATAGATTAGGGTTTGGAACTTCGAACGTACTGGACCAAGAAGATAGGGTTTGAACGTCACAGTAAGGTGGGCTACAGTTAGAAATAGGTTAGGGTTAGAAACCTCTGATGTATCGGACCAAGAAGATAGGGTTTGAACGTTACAGTAAGGTGGGCTAGAGTTAGAAATAGGTTAGGGTTAGGAACCTCTGACGTATCGGACCTAGAAGGAGGATAGGGCTCAAAGTAGATTAGGGTATGGGTTAAGAACTTGTTGCCATGCATTGGACATATCGCTTATTGGACCTGGGACAAATCGTGATGGACCCCCGATCTCACTAAATATTTCCTTGTCATACCCAAGTGCCTTTGTTCCTCTGTGTATTCTTTGTGACAAGTTTCAAGATCAACAGGCTATGGTCAGTCTTCAATAAATGTTACCCTTTGAATTTCATGCTAATACAAACATCGAAGGGCATTATAGGTCATACTCCCAGTAGCTGACTGATTCACAGTTTTGAAAGTTGTTGGGGGCACTCTTCAGTGACTGCAGGTAATAGCAGGAGTTAGTTTTCCCGGAGGACAGGAAGTTCTTGACAGTTCTCTCTCTCTCTCTCTCTCTCTCTCTCTCTCACACACACACACACACACACACACACAAAAATCTGACAAAGCATACACTGAAAAACCTGCCATAAATGTATCATAAAGATGCCATTTATTACGATCAGTATGTAACTAATGCAGACAGAAGATAACAACAACAAAATGATAGTGGGAACCATCTGGCAGAGTCTGATCCATTGTGTTCGCTGTTGTCCTGTTGCCAAAATGATAAACATACACAGTAACAATGACAATCACCCCCTGACCGTGAAGAAGAACTGGAATACAAGCATCAACCAAAGGAGAATGGTATGGAATTTGGTCAAACAAGCAGCATCCAAACTGAGGAGAAAAGCATGGCAGAATACACACAAAGCTCCTTCGAGATGTATCTTGTTGTCATGTTAAATGGCATTGACACATGGACATTCAGACAGGATGAGGGGACCCGGGGTTTGATAAAGTAATCACACACACATGGGTTTTTGAAACACGCACGCACACACACACACACACACACACACACACACACACAAACACACAGCATGGATAAAGGAAAATATACACACAGACCTTTAGTAAATGAAGCACAAACATACACGCACATATGCATTGCTAAAAAAATGCACAAAATCTAGTAAACTGGGAAAAGAGCTGTATTTTACATATTACTACACTACTCAAGATACACAATTCAGGGACCTGTCCAGGCTTGCTCAGTTCTCCGAATGCGTCAGATTTTACATTGTCACTTACCAATTTATCCTCACACACACACACACACACAACACACACACACACACACACACACACACACACACAACCCATACATGGGCACTTGTAAGCCAAACAATATGTACATTATTGATGGGAAGTAGAGAGATGCATGTGTCCAGCCACAGTGAAAGGAAAGGATCACAGATTGTCTCCATTCAGCACAGTGATGTAACACCACAACTCCTCCCTAGGGGGGGGTGGGGGGGTCACTAGGCCATGCACAGATGCCTTGCCCAAATCTACCATTTGAAACAACCATATGACAAAAAAAGTCTTCTTTACTCAAAAAGAACCCAAAACATTCATTTAAATGGGGGTAGGGAACAAAAAAAAAGAGAAGACAGCATATTTTCCGAATCCTTTGGGGAAAAAAAAAAAACGAAAAAAAAACCAATGAATCAAATTTTCTTCAGAGGTACGGATTAGGGGAGTCGGCTGAGAGTGAGGATGTAACGCGATGAGCAGCTTACAAACAGATAAACAAATCATAGGAGAAGAAACACAAACAGAAGTGTCTATTTTACTTCTCTTGCTTGTTACAACAATAATCTAACTAATTACTTTAGATGCCAATATTCCTGATGTAAATACTTATCATGTAGTAGCAACTGCATAGCTGACACAGGCATTCTGTATTGATTTGTTTTGTGTGGTATAGTACACATTTTTCATCACAACAGAATAGTCCATGTGAAATTAAGGCAGCTTTCCATCCACACAAAACAGTTAGCCATCAAACAGTGCAATCCATTTGTTTTTTGTTTCTGGCTCTGTATGCTTTCCTTTTCCTACAATTAAAAGTTTTGCCTATGCTTCTGTTCATATATAAATAACATCTAAGTTTCTGTTTATCTACAAATAACATCTACCTACCTTTCTGTTCACCTGTAAATAATATCTGCCTATGTTTCTGCCTAGCTATAAAAATCTACCCATGTTTCTGTTTATCTATAAATACTATCGGCCTATGTCTCTGTTTAAGTATGAATAATATTTACTTATGTTTCTGTTTATCTATATATAATAGCTGCCTGTGTTTCTGATAATCTATTAATATCTGCATATGTTTCCGTTTACCAACAGATAATATCTACCAATGTTTCTGTTTAGCTATCAATAACATCTGCCTGTATTTCCCCTGAACTTTATCAACCTACCTTTTTTCATTTACCAACCAAAATGATTTTGTCTACTTTGTTTTGTCATGTAGAACTCTCTTTTTGTTGTTCTTTTGTGCATGGTAAGCGCAAGTGGCCCCTCGGATGCTGATTTCTAATCTCAGCCAACAAACCACCACTATGGGTTAAGAAGAGAGGTGCGTTTAAGAAAAACAAACAAAGAAACACACAAACAAACACTCACTTTGTCCTTAGAAGACTGGAACCATGGACCTGATTCTTTCAGTTATACAGTGTGTGATCCATGAGGCCACTTGCCCCCATGTCCAAAACATTCCAAACATTCACTTCAGAATCAAACCACACATGTTGTGCATCAGCATTCTGGAAAGCGCAAATCCAGTGCCAACAGGACGTCATTGTAAAGCAAATGAAGAGTCGTGGTTCCTGGCAAATCAGCCTATTCCACACCAGGAGAATAGGCTTGGTTGAGGGGCAAAAAGTAAGGGTGGGGCGAGGGGATGGAGGAGGCGAATAAATTCCAGAATATTCATTCCTGAATTTCTAATTGTGAGGCATGAAAAGTCTCATTAGGCGTTTTATACACTTCAAGCTAACTTTGCACATTTTGGAAAGGTGAAGGAATCTGACCACACACATAACACCTCATCTGTGCTCCACAACTTGCTGTTGATCTTTCTCACCAAAGATGGCGCCAATTTCTTCTACACAAAGAATGGTATCTCTAGAAAACTGTGTTAAGCCTGTAAGCAAATGCATCTGTACCTGCATCTGTAAGCAAATGCATCTGTATCTGAATTTCCCATTTTATATTCCGATGCCTGGACCCAATGTTGGACAAAGTTTGCTCTTTACTATGAAAAGAAGCAACACATTTAAAAACATGAGCATCCATCCCTCATCATACAAAAAGAAGTGACCGAACTTCTTGAGCAATGATTGGGCCACAAGCATACAGTGACCGTAAAATCAGTTAATGCTGGAAAATGCTGGATCCTAAAACAACTGGCAGTAAAAGGGTTAATCTTGCTGTTGGAGTTGTTCTCATCAAGAACTCCTGCATTTTTTTTTTCTTTTTAGTACTGACGTACTTGGGAAACTACTTTGCTCTCAGTTAGATCACTAACAATCTAAAAACTTCTCATCAGGAGATTGTAGGATCAGCATCATCTGGATGTACCGCAGAGGCATGCATTCTGGGAAAACTAGCTTGTTGGCCTGATAGCACTTAGAACAAGCCACTCTTTCGCTTACCAAAACCTAGACTTGTTCTTCAAATATTTCTCATCCAAGATGACAGTATTTTCAAGAAATTGTACATCTTTTGGAAGTTCCCTCCTCGTTACACTATTTTCTACACTGTAAGGCCAGTTTCCGTCTGTGCTCCAGCACAGCTGTGTAAAAACTTTCAACGCCAAACCAGCTCGTGACCTCGTCATGCCGTATTGAGAAGCCAGTCTCTCTGCCACAGCAAGGCAGTGAGAAAACTTCACCGCACATCCAGTGTCTGGCAACTTCACTGAGCACAATGAGAGGCCACTCACACTTTAGGCTGGAGCATGGCCGTGTGAAAACTTTCATGGCACATCCAATGTTGAGAGACCAGTCTCTCTGTGCCACAGCATGACAGGGTGAAAATTTTCACAGCAAAACCAGTCTCTTACATTAAAGCTAAAAACAATATCATACTTAAACAGGGGGGAAATGGCCCACACAGTATTTCAAAGTACATCACACATCATTTTCATCAGGTTTCCTTTATTGTTGTAGTGTATCTGGTGCCTTTTCATTTTATTAACGAAATGACAAAATCTTTCTGAGTTCAACTGTGTGCAAACATGTGCCAAAGGTGTGTGGGTGCAAATGTCAAAAAAAGTGAATACCTGCACATCTTTATCACATGAGATTCATTTAGTGTGTAGCACAAGTTTTTTTTTTTTTTTTTTAAATTTTCATAAGAGAATGGTGAATAATCTACAGCCAAAGTGCATGGGAGCACAAATCAGTGGCGCACCTTCCCTCCAATAAACTTTCTGTGACTGTGATATGCACAGCCTACCTGGCCATTGACAGAAACCACATAGTGTGTAGGTCTCACCACAAAACTTTCCAGTACTACCCTGCAGGTTTTCCTCTTCCTCTAAGCCAAAGGGCCAGAGAGACCATCACCACCATCCACAGGGATTCATGCATCAGCACTAAACTAAAGCTGACCACACTGATCTACAAAAGTAACTGTCAGTTAACTGAACTAACCAACTAGATCGGTACAATGAACAATTTCATCATGAATGCAGTGCAGTCACCTTTCTTGGGGAAAAAAAAAAAGCTGAATATTGTAAACATAACATGGTTGTAATATTGCTGCATTCATTTTATACAAATTAAAAAGTTACAAAATGGAAAAGGTGAAAATGACAGCACAAGGCTACCAAAAAAAAAAAAAAAAAAATTAAATCATCACTCCTAAAATCACACTCAGTCGCCTGTCACCACCATACCTGTATACCGAGGTCTATGCCTGAAAGATAATTCACCCCTTCTAACATCACCCTTTAAACAGGTATACAACTGAAAGATATTTCACACTTCTATCATCACTCCAGTTACCTTTATCATGACAACTTACAGGTGTAAGGCTGAAAAATGATTCACCCCTTTTAACATCAACCCAGTCCTCTTTCACTAATTATATACAGGTCTGAGGCTGAGAGATAATTCATCCCTTCTAACACCACCCCAATCACCCTTCACCAAGACTATATACAGAGCTAAGGTGTAAACTACCCAAGAATGTCTTCCAGGTGAAACACTTAAGTTTTCAAAGAGGTGCAAGTAAATTATAGCAGCGACAATTTTGAAGCCGGTTTGTTACAGGACATGTCACATGACAAAACACCCTTGGCAAAACTTCAGGCTCATCCCGGTTCAGCTCAATGACAGACTAATCATCGCACAAAACAAAATGTCAATCAGATCCCACATGCCTTGAATCTACCAGGTCAAACACCTCGAGACAAACAGGCCTGAAATAAAGCTTTCACCAGGTCAACAATTTACAGAGGGCCTCTCCAGTTCTCATCTGCTGTTTCACTCTTTAAGAGAACCACAGTCAGTCAGCTCGCTGTCTTGTAATACTGACTTCATGAAACAACGTTTGTTATCATCAAAAACCAAACGCAGAGGTACCTTGACAGTAACGTTTGATTTGGAGCACAATTTAAACTGGGGTCATGCATAAAATGGCTTCAAAATTTATGGAAGGTAAACATTCGTCATTTGGAAAACACCAAAAACCTTGTCTTGCCTGCTTGGAAGTGTTTTGCCTCTCGCATGATGCACAAGTTTCAAGGCTGAAAGAGGTGATACCCATTTGTGACTGCATTCATACCTAAAGGCTGAAAGATGCGCAATGCCACCCTACTCTTCACCGTAACAACATGCATGACAGGTGACTGAAAGGTATCTTACCTTTTCTGACACCATCTACACCCACATAATGGTGGAGTGCAGGGTGAACACAGACAATCTCAACACAAGTCACCTTACAGCTAGATGGGGAGCAGTTGCAGAGGAGGGAGGGCACAAACATGAAATGATGGTAACAATAGTTTTGGCTGACCCAGAAAAGGACTATTTCATCGAGAAAGAGAGCATTTCTCTTGCCTGCTATTGAAAGCTAAGGAGAAATGCTTTACCAGTTTTTCTTAGTAAATCATCCCATGATCATAAAACAACATCAAAACCACTAAAAATACTTCTCAAGGAAGCAACGCTTTTTGACAGAGCACAAAAGCCAAAGACATGAACAGGTGTTCTCTTCAGTCTATCTTCCTCCTTTCCTTCACCCTCCCCCACATCTCTCTCATCGTATTCCATCACTCAGTACCATCTTGGATCTTCAGTGTATTAAAATGAAGCACCTTCTGATCAAACTGATGCTCCATACTTTAAGGGGAGACAGTTCAGACTGCACGGACCAGACTGTTAACTGAAGCCAGGAAACCTATTTTCACCGACAAACAAATGCTGAAGCCAGGAAACCTATTTTCACTGACAAAAAAAGTACAAGAAAAGAGCTGTGCCGATCTGAACCAGAATCCTACCATGACATAATGCAAATCTATATCTATCTATATGTGTATATATAGCATTTATGAATCAATCCTTAATACCAAATCAGAATAAAAATGATTTTTTTTCTTTTCCCAATCAAATCAGAATTCCAAGGCAAAATCTATAGACAGCAACCCTTGATATGCAGTGAGAATTGAGAAAGGTGTGGCTTTTTTTTTTCTTTTTCCCAATCCAGCCAAGGACACTCAGACTCCCAACGGCAGAAACCTGAGTCTGGCAGAGAGGGTGAAGGTGATCTACCCACACTGGAACAACCCACCCTTCCATGGATCGCAGCCAGTCTGTAGAACTGGCCACACGGTTCCATTCCTTCTTCTCTTCTGCAGCAAGGGTATATAGAGCCACCACTTCAGCTTTGTATTTTTCCCCCTCTTGTTTTCTAAGTAATTCCTGCAAACTTCTCTTTCCAGAAAGGCCATGGCAAAGCTGAAATTCATTAAATAGTTGTGTTGGGGAAAAAAAAAAAAGCAGGCACCTTCCCGGCATTCTGTGAAGAAAGAACAGAGGCAGCCATACAGAGGCAGCCATACAACATATACTCGGCTGTTTTGGGCGGTTTATTAAGACTACAAGCACTGCTAAGAAGAAAAAGTAGTGCCAGATAGGAAAACCTGTCAACATGCAGTAGAGACAGAATTATATCCAAATCTCTCTCTATATCAATCTGTCTATCTATCTACATATATAGGTACCCTGGAAATGTCAAGACAAAATTGTGCTCATAGGACGCAACTGCATCTCTTCAGCTTCAAAAACATGGCTGTAAAACCTTGTCATCACTGCACAGTGCAGAGGGTATAGGCATGTGCAGCCATTTCTCTCTTTCCCACAATGGCCCCTGCCCCAACTCAAGCTTCATCCCTCTTCATTTTCCACCCCCATTGCTTCTAAGACCACAGGTTCAACTCAGAAACTAGTTATTATTAGTTTTACCAACACTTTTTATTTTTGTTCAGAGTTGTCACCAGTGAAAAGACTGGTTGAGAAGGAAACAGAGGTCAAATGCTCATCAATGAATCAAGGAAAGGCACACAATACACAAAAACATATTTTCTAGCCTTCTTATAGGACAGAGCGTTTCACCAACCTGTGGCCAGGCAACACAAGAAGGGTCTTGAGCAACCAGTAAAAATCAAGGTCCCTATCAGTTCATGCCAGTGTAACGCATTCACCTGTGTCATCACCTCTTTCATTGCAGGGCAACAAAATGCTCAATGATGGCATCTCTCCCCTCCGATCGCTTGCCCCTTTATTTCAGACATCCCTCGTTTTGTGATGCATTCTCAACTCCAAAGCAGTCAGAAGGAAGGGAAGCGGGCAGGGAGTCGGTGGAAAAAGGACAGGGTAGTGTCAAAGAGAGAGGACGCTGACAAACACAAAGACTATGCAAAATCTTTTCAACATAAAATAAGCACAAAAGCAGCTAGCAACAAAACCAGAATCATTCTATGCCTTGAAATGGAGAAAAAAAAAGTTTTATTCCATTCATTCGTTTCCTCTATTTACTAGGTGACATCAAGCCAGTCATTGCTTTTTTTCTTCCATTTTGATTACATGTTTGACATCCGTCACTGCCCACACAATGCATTTCTTGACATAAACTATGATTTCATCTCTTGACATCAATGGAAGAACAGTGTCAAAGACACTTGGTGTACATTCTTTTCAAAATCAGATCAGGTGAGTGATGGGAAGAACAGAAGCACACAAATTGTCAACCATGCAAACTTCAGGTGATGCAGACTCAAATATGTTACCACTCTCATTCCCTCTCTCTCTTGCTGTCTCTCATGTACACACAAATATTCCACACTCACACACACACACACACACACACACACACACACACACACACACACACACACACATATTCAACACACACACACACACACACACACACACACACACACACACACGCGCACGCATGCACACAAACACACACACCATGTCCAGTGCCTTGAAAGACAGTGAAACAGGGTGAAAATACAGGTTTTAATTATTGTGGATGCATACAAGTGATTTTCATGTGCCTGCAGAAGTACTAAAGATCGTCACAAACCCGCCAGTGGAAAAAACACTCATCACATTACAATCAACCTGTCCCAATTCAGGCTGAGTGTGCTGAGTTTCCGCGTTCCTGATGGTGCCACTGTACAATCATAATGTTACAGGTGTGCTACCAAACTATCAAGCTTTGCTGCTCCAAAATGATCCCTACAGAAGACAACCCCTCCTCGCCCACCCGGCTTCCATCTCCACTGGGACAGTGTTGTGATGGTGGCTTCCTCCAGTTTTATCATGACAACAGTACCATAGCAGATTATAAAACACAAATGACACTTCTTGAATACCCACATATGGATACTTTGTTACATGTTTTGAAAAAACAAACAACATCAAGAAATGAACTCACTTGTCAAAAAAATGATCACAAATGTATATATCTTTATATATGTGTATTTATATATTCACATATTTAATTTTCCAACATAACTGAATCCACAGACACCCAATTCATGTTCCATTCAGTAAAATAAAACAAAACAAAACAAAAAAACTGCTCTTAAGGCCAAAGTCCATTCAATATAAATCTCTAATTTTCCATAACTCCAAGACCACCTGCCAAAATCACTCTATAACTGAGAGGGGGGGAGGGGGAAAACTGATGACAAGAAAACTGAAGGGCTGCTGCTGGTGTATTGTTCCAACGCCAATGGCAAACTGGTGCAACAATGTCCAAATGAAAGCAGCAAGCCAAGGGAAGTAATTCACATGTCCACTGCAGCTTCACAACTTGCAAACCGTGGAAAGGGAGGGACAATCTCCATCATACCGTGTCATCTGAAACAACAAACAAACAAACAAAACAGTGAGCCTCGGCCATTAAGAATCTAGGCCCAGATGTTGAGAAGCTGAAAATGAAAAGAAACTGGCTTTTAATGAAGGACACTGTGACTCAACCTGTGTGTGGTGATGTAAGGTTTTTGGAACATGCTGCAAAGCTTTTGACTGAAAGCATCATTACTGACAGCTACCTGACCTAATCCACATAGAGCATACAAAGGAAACATATCCATCACAGTATCAAGTTGATGGTAGTCATGGAACGTCCTTTTGTGTGTGTGTGTGTGTGTGTGTGTGTGTGTGTGTGTGTGTGTGTGTGCGTAGGTGTGTGTGTGTGTGTGTGTGCATAAGTGTGTGTGTGTGTGCACGTAAGTTTGAGTGTGTGTGTGTGTGTGTGTGTGTGTGTGTGTGTGTGTGTGTAAGTAGCTCAGTTGGTTAGAGCGCCTGTTGATAACGCGGGGGTCATGGATTCGACCCCCATGTGAGCCACGCAATAGTTTTACAAAACTTAGCGGATGTGGTGTAGCGTATATGGACTAGTCTGCACGCAGTGACGCCTCCTTGATGAAACTAAACTCTGTGTGTGTGTGTGTGTAACTTAAAGTGTGTGTGTGTGTATGTGTGTGTGTGTGTGTGTGTGTGTGTTGTGTGTGTGTGTGTGTGTGTGTGTGTGTGTGCGCGCGTGTGTGTGCATGCATGTGTTTGCTTGTGTGAATGAACACTTATCTGTGACTGCTATTCCCAGACAAGTTTGCATTAAACTAGGTTGCGGCAGCTAAAATCTTTAAGTTGAGCAATAACTTACTTTTATTGGTATTCTTATACAACTTCAAAAAACTAACATTTCACACACAAAAACAGTAAGTGAATATCTTCATCAGGTCCGGAGCTTTGGCCGTTTAAAGATACAGGGTGGCGAAAATAATTCCGAAAGTGAGATATGGCCCATTTTTAGCCACTTCAAAATCACATTTTGTTTTCACTGACAAATCCAGTCTTAATAAGACAGCATATCCAATATCTGGAAAAGCTATATTCCAAATTCCAAGCTAGATTTCTTTTATTTGAAAAAGTATGCACATGTCAAAGTTAGAAAAAAATAATGATTTGAAACTGGTTGAAACTGGACTGATAGCCATATTGACGGCACTACAATTTCAGAACAATACCACTGAAGAGTGTCAGTATCTGCAGTTTGACTCTCCTATATATGTATCTCGGCACTAATTTTTCCCACCCTCATCTGAACTTATTTTCATGGTAAAAACAACCTTCAAACTTCATATAGATGCCCATCTGTCTGGTGTGGTCATGCAAAGTGCCATATACACAAACAAGGTTACAAGAAACATCATAACTTTGAACCATTTGACAAATTTCAATCAAATTTTGGCATATGGAAGATAGGGCAATGCTTCTTATTGAATGTAAGTGTACAGTCCATATTATGGAATGTGATAATTTTACACTTTTTTTTTTACTGAACATTTTAATGTGCGACATGTTTACATCATGCATTTGACGCACTGCATAGTCCATAGCTCACCAACTACAGCAGTACAAGATCTTTCCTAAATATGTTTTGACACAGAATGCTTTGTATCTGATTTTACTGTTTTTGTTGTTGATCCAAAGATGTTTTCATGTTAAAAATAGCTGTCAAATTTCATTAAAAGCCGGTTTACAGGTGCAGACATGGGCAACATGAAATACCTAAACACTGTTTGAAAAAAAAAATTCTTTTAAACCAATTACAGATTCAAATAAGATTTGGGTACATGTAAGATGGTGCAATTCTTGTTAATTTTTCAAATATGCAGAGTATCAAAAGAATGTGATGATATGTCTCTCCCTCTCCCTCTCTCTCTATATATATATCTGTGTGTGTGTGTGTGTGTGTGTGTGTGTGTGTGTGTGTGTGTGTGTGTGTGTGTGTTGTTTTGTTTTTTGGTGGGGGTGGGGGTACTGTACATTTCAATGTGTTAAGTGTTGTCAATAACTCACAAGCCTCTTGATCAAATCTAACCATGTTGTAACAGAAAGAGTGATGTCCAAATACACAATCACACATCCCTTCTTTTGAAAGCTTCAGGGTTAGGATTTTCCTAACAGCAGTTTGCTATCAGGATGACTTTGAATTTATCAGCAAATATTTCTCTTCTGAAATAACAACCATGCATAACAAATAATTAAGTTATCATGCAGAATTCATTGACAAATGTGTTCGCTCATACAAAGCTGAACTGCATTAAAACTTGTTTGTCCTGTTTGTTCACACACACACAGATACACAGACATACACATATATACAGCTGGTCCTGACAGCTTCTTTTGTGTGTACTCAAAGACATATCTAAAATCTCAGCCACAGCTCATTATGAATTTTTTACACACACACACACACACACACGCACACACACACACACACACACACGCACACACACACACACACACACACAATCACTAAATGCTTAAAGCTTCTTATTCTTTCCTTTCCTTTCTTTCTCTTGCTTTATTTCTTTTCTTTTTCTTCTTCTTTTGCCTCTCATTTATATTATGTGCATAAAACTGCTGAACATTAAAACTCAATCTGCGCGCGTGTGTGCATGTGTGTGTGTGTGTGTGTGTGTGTGTATGACTCTATGTGTGTGTGTGTGTGTGTGTGTGTGTGGTGTGTGTGTGTGTGTGTGTGTGTGGAGTGAGTGGAAAGCACAGATTTCAAATAATTCAATAAAAGACTAATCTAAAATATTCATTGGCATTTTACATAGTTGATAGGTAAGACCAGAACATGCATATCTAAAATAAATCTTTATAGCAGTGAAAACAAATTTCCATCAAATTCCTTCAAAAAAATTCAGATACGCTTTTACTGTGTCCTGTTTTTTCATCTTATTTCACTTATATCTGTTATATGTCAAAATTCTGCATTGTAATGGTCTCTGTCTCTGAGCAGACGATCTTCTGATAACAGACATTTAGAGTGACTTCCCTTGACATAACTTTGTTCACCAAGAAAATATTATTTTCAAATATAGAACTGCATAATATATATCCAAAACTTAAAAACTATAAGTTTATTCTGTTACAAAATTAATCTATGTATCAATTCTGGAGTAACAAAACTGGATTTTGATAATAAAACACATCTCAAGAGAACTCGCCAGTACTGACTCAGTCATGGCCGAATCTGCCGACAGGGAATCGTATGATACCATTGGTGACGAAAGTAAACACTTTCTACCGAATAGAACTAGTCATTTATGTTTCTTACATCAAGAATTGGTACTCAACACGCATAACAAGTTTTATGGAATAACTCGCCTAGAAAAATCGGAATTTTGTCAATATTGAGCACATCCTGTTGTCAGCCTCAGCTACAGGCATTGCAAGAGTTGGACTTTCTGAAGTGACCAATGGGCGCCTTGCTTTTAAGTTTGAAGGCAAATTTTCTCAGTTTCGTACATGTATCAGTTGCATACCATTGGAAAGAGAAACATTTGAGCTTTCAAATGAGTCCAAGGTATGTGGGTGTTTTTAAAATGAAAGTCCTTATGTGGGTGTTTTTAAAATGAAAGTCCTTGTTTATCAGGTTAAAACGTTCAAATTAAAAAAAACATGAAATGATTGATAAATATTCTCATCTCGTAGCATACCATTGTAAAGAGCACGATCTCAGCTTTCCAATACTATTTTTGAACATGTAGGTTCTGTAGGAAAATCGCCCGAAGCGACTGAGTTGACGAACTGTTTTCGGACTTCGGCACAGAACGTATGCCGGGGTGCGTGACACAAGAAACTTTCTTATTTTTGTACCGGCGCTTTCCTAATTCAGTCCTCACAAAGTATAAACATTCCTCTTTATTTTGCATTCAGTTTTGTGTCTGCAGGTGCATGCTTTATTAAATGAGACACTTGAAAATATGAGTAGAATTTGCACTTTCTGCTGGGTGTGTGGGCAGATTGCTGACGGCTTCTGCTACTTATTTATACATGTGTGAAGAATGTATGTCTAGGGCTGTATGTAAAAATAATTGCACACCCAACTGGATCACATGCACACATCACATTACCACCTTTAGATCGTTGGCAAATTTTGTATGTCTGTACCCACTAGCACCTCACAAAACATCATCTTTGTCACATTTCCCTGAAATGCCCCCACTCCCGAAAGCAGAGAGGTACAGAAAGTGCCACAGTAAGCTGTGACTCACCGTGGTACCACCATCGCGTTTTCTTGGGGTTCTTGCTGCAGGTTTTCACATAGATGGCGTTATCGGGTGGCCTCTTCTGCAACCAGTACCCACAATTGTCACACAGTGAAACCATTGGTCATGTCAGCCATAATAGCAGTTTAACTGACTCTGATGCTTTCTGAGTTGCATTGATGCTTGGAAAGAGTAAAGTTTGAAGCTGCGTAAATATTTTGATCTGGATCATGCTATAGCAGATCTACACTCTTCCTCACGCAGGGATATAGCAGCTGGCAGCTAACCTCTCCACCCTATTTCCTTCTCTCCCTTCTACTTCCCTTCCCCTTACCTTCCCCCCTGCCCCTCCTGCTCTGCAGAGAGGACTTCATCACAGGGATGCCCTCCAACCATGTATGGTCCATGCCACAAACTGTCTAATAATGACTGAAAACAGCACACAAAAATAATGTCATGTTTGAGGCAGGCACAGGTTGATCAATATGACAGTAAGGCGGGAATATTCAACAGAAACGAGTGATTGATTTACCCTCACCAAGCACCAAGTAGAGATTCCTCACCTTGTTTCATGGGTCCAATGACACTTACACTTTACACAGAAGTATATTTGATCTACAGCATGTATGGTGAGTGAAAGAAGAGGGATTCTGAGTGACCTACTTAGGTATATTATGCTAGCTGTCTTCTGTCCCCTCTCTCTTCACTCTGTTTCTATATCCCTTTGACGAATACTAGAATTCACTCATTCCAGATGACTTATAACACAACTCTTAACAAGACAGCCGCTGCTGATTTCTGAGGCAAGTTGGAATAGCAAGTGTGGTTCAAAGCCTTCAACAAGTCTGTATATTTTCAGTCAGGATCATGCTTCCATTCTTATCTCCCTTGTATTTCTTTCAGAATATTGAAATGTGTCTTGTCACTGCCTTGGACTTATGTCACGTCAAATCACAGTACAGTCAAGTGCTGATGTCTTGGCCACACTCGACACTCCATGCATATAGATGATAGGGACCTAGTTCTTGTAGAAGGAGCAATTTAAATATGAAGATGATTGTTCTCTACAAGAAACTGTCAAAGAATGGTAAAGCCATGTTAAATCATTCATTCATGTTATCTCTACTTACCCTAACACCAGAAAAAACATGTTTGTTTACATTACTTATCCCCTTTTCAGATTGGCTGCCATAAGTTACCACAGCAGTTTCTCCACCTACATGTTCATGAAGTGTTATGGAGTTTCTTTCTACTATGTACTCTGGTTTTTCTGTGGTCTTCTACACGGCAGCCCTGGCCACAGGGCCCAGTTTGCTGTAACATCTGAGTCAGACCTGAGTTAAGCACATGTACCTTCAAAATGGATAAATAGTAATTCATATGAACAAGCAAAATGGAAAAACAGTAATTCCTATGAACAAGAGTCAGTAATATGACAAGTAGTGCTTAAAGAGTGTTTTTCTTCATTACACATTTTGCATTGGAACAACAGAAGCATCCGTGGACATAAAGGGACTCACCGTGACAGTTACCAATATCAGCAGCCTTTAAGTTTTTCTTTACCTCTTACCTCACGATGAGTACCCTCTCTCTTGCAAACAAGATCAAATTACCCATACTCAACCCTTCACTACAACTGCATGAAACTTTTGCCTTAAAACAACAACAACAACAAAAAAAAACAAAAACAGAAGTTAGTCCAAGCAGCATAGTGCTGATCCCAATGTCCATCTGTACTCACATTGTATGTTCATTTCACGTTGTGCTGGGGTATTTTCCTCGATCACCCTGCTGTCTGATTCTTCTTGAATCTGCCCAATCTTCCTAAATCTACCTGATTCTTCCTGAACCCGCCTGCTTCTTCCTGAACCTACCTGATTCTTCCTGAACCAATCTGATTCTTTCTGAACCTACCTGATTTTCACAAACTGACCCAATTCTTCATGAACCTGTTCAATTCTTTCTGAATGTAACCCACATCTTGAGTCTACCTGATTCTTTCTAAATCTACCCGATTCTTCCTGAACCTTCCTGAGTTTTCATGAATCTGACTAATTCTTTATTAACCTACCCGATCCTCTTCCTAAACTTGTCCAACTCTTCCTGAACCCATCTGATTCTTCATGTACCTGATTCTTCCTGAACCTACCTTATTCCTCCAGAACTTACCAGATTGTTTATGAATCTACCTGATTCTTCGAGATTCTGATTCTTTGTGAACCTAGCTGATTCTTCATAAAGCTGCCCGAGTCTTCATGAATCCACCTGGCTCTTCCTGAACCTGCCTTTTTCTTCATGAACCTACCTGATTCTCTCTGAAGCTATCAGATTCTTCCTGGACCTGCTTGATTCTTCTTGAATCTTGTGTGTGTGTGTGTGTGTGTGTGTGTGTGTGTGTGTGTGTGTGTGTGTGTGTGTGTGTGTGTGTGTGAAAGG
>CM065726.1:35553396-35633396 GCA_033310375.1 Conus canariensis | reverse complement strand
TGCAGCCGCTTCTGCACACACACCCAAGCAACCAGCAATGACACTGCCACTGATTGTGAAATATTTCTTCAAGATCTACTTGACATCCTCTCTCTCTCTCTCTCTCTCTCTCTCTTCTCAGGAGTGAATACTCTGACCGGTATGAGAGCCTTTTTATAAAAGACTTAAATTTCACGCAATCTATGATGATAAGACAAAACATCTTAGGTTTACGACAATAATATTTCAAAAACTAAATAAAGGATATGATGCACTCAAAAGTGCCAGTGGGGCCCAGAGAAACAGCCAGGCCAACAAGTTGATTGTTGCGAAAATAATGCTAGAAAAAAACTAATGCTAGAAAAAAACAAACCTAAAACTGAAATAGAAACTTGCAAGGAGAAGAAAAAAAAAGAAAATGAAAAGCAACATGCATGATTGGAGTAGGTATAACCAGTGGTCCATCAAAAGGCTGACTCAACATCAGATTCCCCATTCTCAAACAGAAGCATACAACAAGAATTCCTTTCTTTTTCACCTTGAGCAGCCATGCATATCACCTATGGAATTCTAATCTGTCGGATGTTCTCAACACAAACCTTCCCAAAGTTTCTAGATCACACATTAACCCGTTTGGTGCCTAACTTGATAACTCGACGGCAAGGGCATGTATTCTTCGCTGCCATGGCCGTCGATTATACTCGTCATGGGGAAGTCCGGAATATTCCTCGTTTTATATTTACACTGCTTACAAAACAGAGGATATTTTCAGAGAGGTGAAGTCTCTAGATTCTATTGATAGAACTTGGTAATCTCATTTTCGTCAGTGAGAAAGTCGGTAGAATTTTTAAAAATATACTCGTTTTTTGTTTTTTTTTACCCTGGCAAATTAATAGCATTTCACTTTAAGCTTAATTCCTAGGCAGCGAAAGGGTTAAATGCTTGTTTAAATTTAAAAATCCCCCACAACTAACCATTGGATGCCTGTCCCTTCCTCATCCTCACCTTCCTCCACCCCACCTTTCCTACCCCCATCCCCACTCTCTTTCCTCCCCCCTCCCCAATCTCTAACTGCTAGATCTCTGTTTTACTCTACAGACCCAATAAAAATAAAGAGCTGTGTGAACTGGAGTTGTCTCCTGGGGATGCTGTAGATTGTAGCTCGACAGGTCATCCAGATAGGCCTGCTAATGAGCAGACCCACATATTGTAAAGATAACTAATTTGTCAGGTTTTTAAGTGCACCACCTGGGTTTCCTGAGGCAGAATAGATCTGGGAGTTGGCAGGACTTCACAGGAATGTTAAGGAGCCCTCATGAGATAAGAAAATAAATGAATCCTCACATTGTTTTCACTCAGTTGTGTACACAAAATCAACAACAACAACCAAACAACAACATAAAAAAAACTGCCATCAATATTAAACTGACACATGAAATGTTAAAGTACAAGAAAAGAAATTACATGAGATAATGAAATGGACTATGCAATATGTTCCATCCAAATATTCCAATATCTAGAATTTATACAGATTAAGAAGATTACAAACAACTTTATCTCAAAGGCATGAGCTATTATTATACTAACTTATAGTATGTTTTGCTCTGAACAGTCTAAAAGTATCATAAATTGATAAATTTCCATCACAAATTGTGTAAAATATTTAGTTTTCCAGGTACTGATCTCATTCAGTCTATGTAATAAACATGCAATATGTCTGGGGTCTAAAAAAACAACAGTAGGAAGGTAAGGGGACTCACAGTCACATTCCAAATTGTCAAATAGTGGGGATGGAGGGCTTAAGAATAAGATAGTATGCCCCAACTCCCCCCAACCCCTAAAATATTTAGATGGGAGAGGGAGGGGGGCACTTTTCTCCCTCCTTCCCTGTGCCCCCTGCCGTACCACCTCTCTCCCAGTTATGATGCCAATGCAAAGGTAATGATAATACTACTGAAACAATACGTGTCTGTATTTTCTGGCATATACTGATATAGTTACATTTTGAGAGTCCTATTATAGATTTTTCTCTCATAACATTTCCAATGTACAACGTACCAGCATTTTCTATTTTTCAAAAGACATTAAGAGTCCCATTACACTTTTTCTTTTGTTACTATAACATGCCGCATTGAGCAAATGAACACAGAGTAAGCACTCCTGATAGCTATTTCACCTTTTGTGAACAGAAATTATGGCTGTTGCCTTTTTTTCTTTTTTTATTACACTTGCATGTTTCTTATAGTGCAAATCAAAATTACATCCTTTTCACTCTTACATTACACTCCTTTCTCATTGTAAGAATGACAGGTCTGCGATGATCTTTTTTTTATTTTCTTTTGCTTCGTGATCCCCCAACCTGAGATTCATTGGTCACAATTTCATCATTTTTGTCAATGGTCTCATATGCACATTATTTTCAAAACACCATCTTTTTTTTATTGTTGTGGACAGGAACAAGACAAGGCACATGTGCAGGACAAATCTACCACACAATAAAATGACTGTGGCAAACAATCCTCAAACAAACAGAATTTTTTTTTTCTTTCTGTCCCAACCTCTGCGCCACCTCAGAGGCAGAGCACCCACACCGCTCATTCCGGCACCGCATCCACAGCTACAGCCTGGTCGGCCCCGCCGCAGCCCCGGCACCAGCAATCCACAGGGAGCAGTCAATGTCAAGTCGTCAAGAGGCAAACCACCGGAGGAGACACTGCACTGCTGCCGAGTCACTTCGGTGGTGTTCAGTGGCGCCTGTTCTGATCTAACATACGCAGGACACCACCTACTAAGTCCCCTACTGACAACAATTATTGCTTAGTCACGGAGCCGGCGTGAGCGAGCTCTCCCTCCGGAGGGTGCCACCACGTCTGTCCAACGACAGCCCCCATGGACTCGCTGATACCGGTGACCCCGACGGAACTAAACCAAGACCACAGATGTGGAGAGGACATTGAAACTGAGGTCACCATGAGAGCAGGGCATGAAGGGCCACACAATTTGAGACATTTTATTTTTTATGCTGACCAATGTCAATGAGGATGATTAAGATGATGCTACGGATTTCCATTTCGGTCTGAGACTACATGACAGGGCTGTACTCTACGCTTCCTTTCATAATATATCCCGGCATCAACCAGGCCCGAGAGATACAGGCACCTGCAGTGTTGGTCAAGAAATTTGAGCAACACTCTCAGAAACGCATCCATTAAGTGGATGAAACTCGACTGTGTGGTCCCAGTCTTCCCAACTGAGTTCGCAGCAAACTCAACTCTGGGTAGGAGCCGGTCGGGGCAGAAAAACCCACATGACTCTGATGGGATTCGAACCCACGACCTCCCAGCCAGGAGTCCCAACGCTAACTACTTCGCCACGGCGGCTGGTAGAAATTTAATCCTTTTTTTATATGTCATTTAAGTTGGATTAAAAAAGACCATAGGTTTCCAAATTACAAATGTGACCATAGTTTCCTCATTTACTAGCATTTTTTAGAAGGAACTATGGGAAACATCACTTGAGCTGAAATATGTTACATATGTCAGGTTATGTTTTTATTTTGTTCCCCCCTCTATTCGCAGTTTCAGTTTTTCCTCCTCTTTATTGACAGCCCTAAAAGGGCCCTTTGTCAGCATCTTTGGCTCAACATAACACAACTAGAACTGAAACAGAAAAGAATGGTAAAAACACTACACATAGATCTAGAAGGTTCTGAGACTGAAAAAACCCACTGCCCCATGCTCATTGTAACAGAAAAAAAGGGACATATATGAATGAGGATGAATTCTCATGAATCCTCAAAACTGACTGTGCTTCTTTTCACTATTTGTTTCAGGGAAAAACAAAAACTGTCATTACCATTTGAGGAGGGGAAAAAAAATATAACACAAACTCCTCACCTCCTAGTCTTTTACATATGATCTATCAAATCACGAGAGGGGAAGTAAACTCTCATGCCATGAGATCCAAAAGCTTAATTTCCTTTGCTGAACTGGCAAAAAATGACATCTTTTGCCATGCCACTATTACTGTTAGTAGTGTACTGTGTTCTGCCAGAACAATATATGTGCATACTGGATGTGTTTCAGTAAGTTTGTCACAACAGATTGTGGTCCAGATATGAAGGTGAAAGGTGAACACTGTTATAACTCATTATGATTAATTGTATTATAAAGTGTCAGCTTGCACATGTGTCAGCCAAAGTGAAAGCCAAGATAAAACAAACAATGGGAAAATAGTTTGGGCACACCCATTTACACAAGTTGTTGCTATTGTTGTTTAGAACTATATAATGTTACCACAACCACAAATCTTTTTTCCTTTTGGCTTTTGGGGAATTTTTGTCTGCTTGTGTCGAATGAATGTGATGCCTCAATCACAGTCAATGACTTTTATTTTACGAGCTTCTTACATTAGTATTTTCTATGATCTATCACTGTATTTGTATGTCTTGATCATGCTCACATTGATGTAACAAGACATACCCAACTGGGGCAATCAAGAATTTTAAAGAATTGGCCGACTGAGACCTTGGAAGAAAACACCAATGCCTACTCTATACTCCACCTGTATTTTTCAAACATCACGTGATTGAAAAAAACAAAATGACTTCCTGATATTAGAAATGAAGTCTAATTTAAATGCATACACTGGTTTGTTCAAAATCACATGAATGGAATTGGAAGAGGAAAGCTTTGAGGTAGAATACGTTAATCTTCCTCTTCATGGCCATCCGCATCATTCAGTTCATTCACATGATTTCTTCAGTCAGTTTAACAAAAAACAAAACGTCATCTCAAAGTAGATATACAAATAAAGTTACACAACAATAACTGCTACTTTTACACTTTCAATAGCGATAGTAAAGGTCAGACATGAGTTCCGTGGGTCGTCGTGAGCAAATTAATTCAATACAAAAATAACAATCTTCCTACCTCCATGGAGGCCATCTTGGCTGGATGTTTGTTTACTGCAATTTTCGTATTATTTTAACAATGTCCCAAAACCTTAACAGTGAAATGTAATACAGCAGAAGAACTTGTCCATAGTATTTTGATTTATTTGTCTGGGAGATTGATACCAGACTATACATACTAGACCAAATCAGAGAAAGATGTATTCGAAACTAAGCAATCTTGTTCACAGCTCAAGTTGCCAGCATGGCGGCAGCATCAGTCGGACTGTGTACAATAGGAGCGTTAATTGCTGTCTGTTTATTTTTTATAGGAGCGTTAATTTCTGTCGGTTTCTTTTTCTGTGCTTTTGGAATCCAAGGTTTCAGGCGAAATGAGACAGTAAGCATGAGAGAACTGTTGTCGGTAAGCATCGTCCTTGCTGAGAGAGGGGGAGAAAAACTGAAGGAAATTGCTGATGCTCACTCGCTTTCTGCGAAGACGAGAGAAGAAGCAACGGAGATGTGGACACAAGGAGATTTGGAAAGTCACAGAGCGATTGTGAACGGTTTCCTGAAGGCATATCCTGGAATGACGGTATGGATGCATCTCCTATTTTACTCTGATTGTATACATGTGCTTGTTAAATCTTACTTGCATAAGAGGGACTTTCTAACTTAAAGTGATAGCCTACAGTAGGTCTACAACATGTTAATGATTATTTATATGGTAATACTTTGATAGGTCTGTGGATCTCACGCAATATCCTAGTTTAAAAGACCCCCAACCCCCAGCCCCCACCTGCCCCCAGCCCCTTTCTGTCAGCGGCAGTGAGAGGTGTTCTCACTGGTATAGCTTGGAAAGATACTTAAATCTGAAACCTGGTCAATCTCACTGCTAGTGCCCCCCACCCACCGGCAGGGTTGTCAATCTTTGCAGGACAGGGGAAATCGTGATGATATTGCTTAACACACCAAGGTTATCTCTGCACTCGTACACATTGCGCACTCATTGCACCCACCAGCCATTGATTCACCTGTCTCTGGGCATGGGATGTCACACATTCGTTTCTCTCCTAACATGACTGAGAACAAGAAATACAGTTTCTATGCTACTTATGAATTACACATGTATGAAAAATCCAAGTACACAAAATGGAATATTTAATCAAAATTTAAGAGATCAGTACTACCTAATCCCAGGTTTTTATACTCACAACTTCTTCTTCTTACCTGGCCAGGTTTCCACACACAAACACACATGCAAACACACACACACACACACACACACACACACACACACACACTTGCAAACCACACCACAGTTCTCGAACAAGTCACTTCAAGTTTTCTTCAGCACTGGGTGATGGTGATGCCTTTGGTTGTCTGGCATCAGGTTCCAGGACTGGGTCTCCGTGGTCGTCTCTGGGACTCAAAACAGAAATCTTCTTCTTTGTCTCTTTCACTCACATCTGGGTTTCAATCTCAGTCTTTCTTTCTCAGCTTGTCTTTTATACCTTAGACCTTGCTGTCACTTCTGTCGCCCATCCCACGTTTCTTTCAACCCTATTCTGTCCTGCTCACTCTAGTGAGTTCTCCCTCCCCCCCCCTCCCCCCCCCCCCCCCCCCAGTGGTGGTGTTCTCCCTCCCTTCAGTTAGACTCCACTCAGTTTATATAGGGATGGACACAAGGGATATATCTCTTTGGGCCATGCCTTTTGTCCATGTTGCTTCTCTACCACCTTGTTCACATGCATACTGAATTCCCCTCTTGCTACATTCTTACACACATGCAGCATTTACACACATTCCTACCGTGAAATAGCTCAGCAAACGACCACTTCGTACCAAATGGACATTGAAAATTCGTGATGACTTCAGGGGCCACTTTTGCACAGTAATTATAGATCTAGAAAGCTACAATGACGACATACACACGCATTCAACAAGCCTGACAACAACATAAACTCAGTGCCCCACAGCAATTCCTACTGAACAGGCACAAGACTCCTGTTCTTCCAGGTCTGGTTACAAAGCAATTTTAGCCCCCTTGACACAGTTTGACCATATGCACTAAGTGAGGGCACTACTGCTAATCGGCTGATTACCTTTTTCTTCACTGTGCACGGAATTCTTGTTGTCAAAAGCGCTTAAAGCCCGATGTGAGAGGTTTCACTCCCTAGACACAATCTCACTGCTAAACCAGTGCTCTCCCCCTCCACACCTCCGGGCCCCCCCACCCACCCACCCTTCCTTCCCTCCGCCACCTCTCCCCCTCCCCCACCCCCCCTCCCCTGTACCTTTTTTTTCTAGAGCTCCATTCTTCTTCCATTAATACTTTCCAGACGAGCACGGCAGAGCAACGTCGCTTCCCTGTATGCGCGTGCACCGCACGTGCTTACAACCGTTGCAGGTGCGCGATTGTCACACTTTTTTACTTTATTTTACAGATCTCCTGATATAAACCTAACAAGCAGTTTTATATCAATGGAAAGGGTAAAGCGCAAACTTTGTAATGAGCATAGAATTAAATACATTTTGGGTAAAATAGCAACACTACTGGTACAGAAACAACATTTAACGTAGGAGAACACAATCTTGTTTGCATTTGTTTGTTTAGTATGACAACAGCAAATGAGGAAGAAAAGTGGCATAAAACTTCGCTCTTACTTTGAGCAGATATGCAGAGAAAGCCTGAGGTATTCAATATGTGTAATCCAAGTGAATTCTTTTTTTTTTTTAAGGAAATTAAATCATTGCACATAGTACACATTTTTCACTGTTTTGGCTTCAGAAGATAAAACGTATAAAACTATTAAATACACAGAGCAAATAAATCAAGCTCAGATTCTTTTTGATAAACTTGTACGCCTTCAACCCCCACATTTTCTGAACTACTTTGCTGAACCAGTTCTAAAACCACATGTCATTCTCCTTCTCCCCAATATGTTAGTGTTCAAAGCAGGAAATTCCACACGTACCTTCCCAGTGCCAGACGGGTCTCTTTGTTGGGACTAATCTGGGGTCACAAAGGTCATCACTAGTGCATGTAAACTTGCCCTTACAGTGGCTAGAACCCTGTTCTAAATATTTATGGCAGCTGCATCCCCTGGACGGTAGACGAGAGAACATGGGAATTTTTTTATAGTTGTGCCGTCACAGAGGCACGGCACGTCCAGGCAGTACAGCAGTGCTGCCGTCACCAGGGCACAGCTAGTCGTGGACGGGTCAACTGAGTTGCCGTCACTATCTCACAGCACGTCGCGAAAAGGTTAAGTGGCAAGACATTTCAGCTTTGAATCAAAAAGCAGAAATTTGAGTATGATAATTATTATATGAGAATACCTTAGTGAGGACTCAAGAGTGAAACTGAAAAGTTGTCTTTTAAAATATCTGAAAAAGGTATGAAATATACTTGTCCAGAATTTACTTGTCATCTTTATATTTTACATTAAATCTGCATCACTTTACACCATATTTTGAATTCAAGTGTTCATTTGTATTTTGCTGTGTTTTTAGATTAGACCAGCGTTGCCTATGATTCATCTGTAGTTTTTACGTTTCTTATCCCCAAAGTTAATATACTATCGGCAAGTGAAAAATTGATCTACAATCTTGCTTACCATGAAACATAAGATTTGTCTGTGTACGCACTTCTGGAACTCAAAGGAATAGCTGATGGTGAAAGTCTTCAGTTGTGTAGAAAAGTGGTCTTAAACTGAAAAAAATTGCAAACAAGTGACTCTGAATCAGAAGTCAGCACAAAAAAAAGAAGCCAAATAGGAAAGCTTGCTTGCATTCGTCGTAAAAACAAGAAAACACTAAAATGATGGCAGTTGACAGTCAACAATACCTGTTAAACTTAAAGTATAGGGAACGGTGGAAAGCCTGTGCTGAAACTGAAAGCAAGTTCAGTTAAGTGTGTTTGACAGCTCCGATTGGGAATGGGGTGGCTGACAATTCATTAACCGTTAACATCATATAAAAACTTTCAAACATCTATCAAAGATAGATTACAGAGGAACGATACCCCAAACAACATGTACTTGTTGACTTCAACGTGATTAAGAGGTTGTTTTTTTTCACCCTCCCTGTCTTAATCATCTGGGTTATCTACTTTAATCTTATCTGTACATGTTTAACTTGATGAAAAATTAATATTCACAAAACGTGTGACTTGGCCCCATTTGTGTAAAATAGGTATTGTTTACTTTTACTAATTTCAGACAAAGAATATCCGTAAATCTCATCTTGATTATGAAGGGAAAGAAGAAGACCTGAGGAGTTCAAGAAGAAGAGGGATGGGCACTGCTTCCATCATGCCATGCCCTAGAAAAAGTATCAAATCTTTGACAGATCTCTGCCTTTTAGGCCAATACTTCAATAGGTTCTCTACGAAGGAGTACACAACAGATTGGATCAACTTGGAGGTGGGCATTGCAATGGGCTGTGCAATTTCCCCAATACTGTTCGTGTTGGCAATGGAAGTCATCTTGAAAGCAGCAACAAGCAACAGACAAACAGACCTTGGCAATGGATACAAGATGCTCCCTCTCAAGGCCTTCATGGATGACACTACAGTGATTTCATCCAGAGAAGACGAGACATGTCATGTGCTGGAGAGGCTGGACGACATAGTTGCCTCGTCCAGAATGAAGTTCAAGCCAAAGAAATCACGGAGTCTCTCACTGAGGAAAGGATAAGTGGCCGAATCTGTGGTCTTCAGTGTTGCCAACCAAGCCATTCCAACAGTCACAGAAGAGCCAGTCAAGAGCCTTGGAAGATGGTATGATGATATTCAGAAAGACACACAAAGAGCAAAAGAAACCAAACAGATGTCGGAAAAAGGCTTGGAGACCATTGACCAGTGTAGGCTCCCTGGAAATACAAGGTCTGGTGTCTGCAGTTCATGCTGATACCAAAGCTCCTATGGCCTCTGATGATATGCGACATCTGCACCAGCATAGTGGAGGCAATGGAAGCCAAAATCAACAAGTTCACAAGGAAATGGCTTGGTGTCCCACCCTGTCTGACAGACATAGCGCTGTACTGTCGCCAAGCAAAGCTGAAACTACCACTGAAATCCATCCTGGAGGAATACAAAGCAGGGAAGATCAGACTTCAAAGCATGCTGGAGGACTCAGGAGACAAGGTGGTAGAAGCAATCAAGCCCCAGCTGAAGACAGGCAGAAAATGGAAAGTTCAAGAGGTGATGGATTCTGCAAAAGAAAGTCTCAAGATCAGAGAAATAACAGGACAAACACAGACCAACAGACAAGGACTGGGGGTGACCAAAACTGAATGGTGGTCAAAGGCCAATGGAAAAGCCAAAAGAGACATGGTGATTCAGGAGATGAGAAAAGAAGAAGACCAAAAACGACTCCAAAAAGCAGTCCAGCAGAGCCAGCAAGGGCAATGGACAACGTGGGAGAATGCGCTCCAAAGAAGTCTCACTTGGAATGACATTTGGCACAATTGGCCCCTCTCAGGATCAGCTTCATTCTCAGATCTGCATATGACCTCCTGCCCTCAAATGCAAATCTGGTGAAGTGGGGAAAAACAGACGATCCTGCATGCCCCCTCTGCCATGAAAAACAAACAGTGGAGCATGTCCTAAGCTCATGTAAAGTAGCCCTGGCTCAAGGAAGGTACACATGGAGGCACAACCAAGTGATCAAAGAGATTGTACAAGTAGTCTGGGCTAGTACCAACACCACAAAAGGGAAAATCAGGACTCCAAAAGCACCCGCAAAATTCTTCATGGCAGGAGGCAGCAAATCATGGCCAAGAACAACAGTGCCACTCGGAACATGCAGGCAGAGTCTGCTGGACGGGGCAGATGACTGGGAATGCACTGCAGACCTCCCAGAAGTGGAAGAGTCACCCAGAGATCATCAGCAAGAGTGGCATAAGACCAGACATAGTAGTCCACTCTCAGTCAACCAAGCAGCTAATCATGATTGAGCTCATGGTGCCATATGAGAACAGAATGGAGGCAGCTCAAATCTACAAGACTGAAAAGTATGCTGATCTGGCAAACAGCCTGAGGAGAGAAGGCTATCAGGTCAAAGTCCTCACTGCAGAAATTGGAGCTTGGGGGTTTGTAGGAACATCTGCATACAGCCTCATGAAACAGTTCTCAGTTGCAGGGAGGGAAAAAACCAGAGCCCTGAAAACAATGGCAGAAGCAGCAGAGAAGTGTTCAAGCTGGATCTGGTCAAGGAGGAACAAAAGTGAACTTCATAAGGCTTAACTTTCCTACAAATATCAGGTGTCCCAGTGGCTCAGTCAGTCAGTGGTTAGAGTGCGAGTCATTAAGTGGAAAATGAGCATGTCCAGAGGGTCATGGGTTCGAATCCCAGCCATGGCTCGTCCCAAGATGGGGGAAAAAAAAGGGGCAGCAGAGGGACATCCGGAGTCATGAACCGGGTGTGGCCCAACCCCCCTAGATTGTCAGGAGATAAGGACCGAAACACTTGCTTGAAGGGGGCTTCTCTTCTGAGGACTCTCTGCTGCCACGCTGTCCACGAGTTTCTTTCCACAGAATCAAATCTTTGACAGATCTCTGCCTTAGGCCAATACTTCAATAGGCTTTGGGAACTTTTGCATTTAAAAAAAAAACTCACGTAGACACGCACGCACACACGCACATGCACATATATGCACGCGCACACACACACACATACATACACACACACTCATGTAATGCACACAAGCACATATACTGACATAGTGACATACACATACATGCACATACATCCACATACACACAAACAAACACATGATGCATCTTTTGTATTCAGACAAAGAGTATCTGTTAACCCTTTCTTGGTTAGTACAAGGGGAAAAAAAGGATCTGAGAAGTTACTGAAATTAACATCCGCTATGGGATGTTTAGGGTCTAAGCAGGTCTGTTAGTATGGCTGCGGTCTGTTTCCCTTTTTTGCTGTCCGATGTTTATAATGGATACTTGGATGTATAGGTACTTAACAAAAAACTGATGATACATTGTTGTAAACATGCACACAATATTCTGCGTAACGCTTTGCCAGAGATTACTAAAATGGAAAATTCTTAAGATTTAACAGATAAAAGATATGCATGACTACATCAGTATTAAATGGGATTTATTTTGGAATGTGTGTGTTGCTGGGGTGAGAGAGAGAAAGACGAGATAGAGGGTAATAAGTGACAGCAACATAGAGATATTATTTTAATTCAGACCAGGGGGTGTGAATTATAATCTTGTATATATTCATTTTTATGTACAGTTGGAGACATTTTTCCATTTACAGTTTATCATTTTATGTATCATTGTATGGTTGGAAAATGGTTTTTTTTTTGGCTGATGCCTTATTTTTCTTGCTCATGTCTTCTTTACATATGTAGAACATGCCATCGCTGAATTATGTCTGCTGATCAATAATTACATAGCTGTTAGTTACTTTTACTCAGTGTTTGAAGTATTTCTTTTCTTAACTCTCTTCAGTTCTTTCCCTTGAATTTCAATCACTGGTGATCGACGGCTTTCTTTCTGGAATTATGGTATTTAAAACAACATTTTTGTTATCTGAAGCAATGTATCGCCTAAAAAAAAAAAACCGAGATAGACACATTCATCACAAAAATATTATTTTAGAAATAATGCGCAGAATGTTACGAAAAAAAGAACATCCGTCATGCAAAATGCAAAAATCTCAAAAACAGTTGAGAGTTAAGGGAGGCAAAAAAATATTTTGGAGTGGAGGATGTAGATTTTTTCTTATTTTGCAGGGAGGAGGGGGGGATTGTCCCCAAGACAATGAAAAATTATCAGAATTCCTAGTCCTGGTGATCAGTGTTAAACCTATGATAGACATGCTGAAATGCACTTGGCAAACTATACATATAAAAGTAATCAAACAACAAACAAACACAACCATATAAACATTTCATTACAAAATCGTATACATGATCATTGCATGTCTTCTTCGTATTATCAAACAAATCACACATGTTGAGAAGTACATACTGGTTACATGGACATGCCACAACCAGACCCATGGCCAAGAGAATCGGTAAGTTTTAAGGCCAGATTTAGCAGAGAAGAGGGTGTTAAAACATCAGAAGTTGTCATGGGGCCTACATAACATTGTTGTTTGGCTTGAAAAGGATATTTGTCTGTAAGTTTCGATTCTGATGAAACGTACCTTGAGAAGTCAAGTATGAGAAGAAGAGTGGAGCTGGTGGAAAGGTGTGTGTATCTGGAGGAGTTCAGAAAGACACTTTGATCCAATGCCACTGACAGCAGAAAGAGTTAGAGAAGACAGCTTGTAGTCCACTGAGTTTGAAACTGCAACGAGGGGAGAGAGTGAAGAAGATAAAACACATGGCCAGATTTAAAAGCCCTGCAAATGACTACAGCAGTGTTACTCTGGATTCATTGAAATCTGTCTAAAACAGCGAAAGATATTTGGGAGGGCTTGCCAAAAAAGAGGATAAAAGGCTTGCCTTAAGAGGACAAAAATGCACATGAATGTTTTTGTTGAATGTTTTTGTTGCATTAGTAGAGAGGCAGTGATGGATAAAATGAAGTGTAAAGCAATTCTAGATAGGCAACTTCACAGACCTTTGAAGTGTGTGTTGCTCTTGCAAGGAAAGAGATCTGTCAAGAGTTGCTCCAAAACTATGAACAGAAGAATTTAACATTGAAGAAGAAAAAAAGAAGCAGGTGTGTTGTTAATCAGAGTAACTTCAGGAAGGGAAGGATGTTGCAGAAGGGTCATGCTCATTGTCATGTGGCCCAGGAAGAAGAAAAAAAGACGTTTCTTGTTTGATATGTACACTTTGAACCTGCATTGAAAACTCACCTTTGCAGGGTACTTGCTTCTCATTGGTCAGTCTTTTTTTAATAGTGATTTGTGCTCTTGGAAAAAAAAAACTTAAGAGATCGTCAATTTTGAGGAAGCAGCAGATTAAAGAGCACAGATTTAAAGAAAAAAGAAAAAGATAAGTGTGGAGGAGAAGTAGTGTAACAGAGTAGAGAGAGTTGAACTCTCAATTATTTGTCTCATTTTGATATTGTTGATTCTAGAGTGTACTTGGATTTTTCATGTGTAATTTATAAGTAGCATAGAAACTGTATTTTCTTGTTCTGTCATGTTAGGCGAGAAATGAATGTGTGACATCCCATGCCCAGAGACAGGTGAATGACTGGTGGGTGCATGAGTGCGCAGTGTGTACGAGTGCAGAGATAACCTTGGTGTGTTAAGCAATATCATCACGATTTCCCCTGTCCTGGACAGATTGACTACCCTGCCAGTGGGGACAGATTGACTACCCTGCCCTGGGGGGGGGGGGGGGGGGGGGGGGGGGGGGGGGCACTACTTTAGCAGGGCACTACTTTTTTGTATGTACACTTTGAACCTGCATTGAAAACTCACCTTTGCAGGGCTCCTCATTGGTTGGTCTTTTTTGAATTAACAGTGATTTGCGCTCTTGGGAAAAGATAAAAAAAAAGAGATTGTCAATTTCAAGGAAGCAGCAGATTAGAGAGCACAGACTTGCATGAAAAAGAAAAAGATAAGCAAGGAGGAGAAGTAGTGTACAGAGTAGAGAGAGAATTGAACTCTCAATTATTTGTCTCAATTTAATATTGTTGATTCTCGAGTGGATACATGGGATGTGTGAACATATTTGATAATTTTCAATACAAACTTTTATCGCTGTCTTGAATTTCAATCGTTTGTTTTCACTTTGACTGTGATCGGAATCATTTCCAAATTCTACCCAGTTCACACACTTGCTGCCTGTATGATGTGGATCCCGTGATCGATCATCAAGTAAGTGATTAATATAATTAGATCACTGACAGAGTGCCTGGTCTTTCAACGGCATGCACCCTGTGCATGGGAGATGGCATGGACACCTGGGCCATGGTAGCCCCTCAGCCCTTGAGATGATGGAAAATGTCCACTGCTAAAACTAGTAAAAGGACTGTGTGATTTTTTTCTTTAATTTGATGGGAAGAAATGAGAATTGAGGTCTGTGAACCCAAAATAGTTTTTTTGTAAAGGGCAAATGGGATGTATGTATAACGCCGCCGCCCCCCCCCCCCCCCCCCCCCCCCCCCCCCCCCCGAAAAAGAAAAAGGTGTGTGTATAATGAATTAAAGGATTGAAATCAGTGTGACTTGGATATAATTTCTTTTGTGAAGTGTTGTTGAATGATACATTGGCAAAAGAAAAAAAAAAAGGAAATATTAAAACCCCCTTTGCGCCAAAAGAAGTGAGGCACAGATAGAAAGGGGATTTTTTTTTTTTTTTTAATTTATTTTACCAGGGAGAAATTTTAAATTGAGTTCTGTTTTGTTTTATTGAAAAGGAATTAGATGTGTGGTTGTGTGCAGGGCGCCTGATTGTCTTTGTATGCATGTGAGTGTGTACGTGGAGAACGTTGTGTGACACAAGTGACAAAGAGATGATCGTTTGTTCTTACTGATTGAAGGATTTGAAGTTAAAGTTGAGAATGATCAAAGATGTTGGTCTCTTACAAACAGAATTATACAAAGCTGGGCACAAAACTTGGTTCTGTCCATAACTGGGCCCAAAATAGCATGCCTTGCCAAATAAGATCAACGACTACCTGTACCTGGTATGTACAAAGTAAACTTGATTTAGCACTACCTTGCCACCTATGCTGACGCAGTCTAGGTTTCCTATTTCCCACTGTGAAACACAGTTACCAGCAATTCGTCCTTCCCAGGACTGTTTGTCCCAGAAACAGAACAATTTGTCCAAGAGCTTCCGTATCGGCCAAGTCCATCAACAGCTTTTTCTTCCACTTCTTTCTTTACAGTCCAGTGGCAGGTCTTTACAACTGTGTTATGTCAACATGGAATTTGAATTGTGAGCCTTAAAACTTCAAAGTATGATTTTTTTTTTAGGAGTGATTATAACTTGTTTATTTCTGAAATGTCTGTTTTTCACTGCTTTAATAATCTCTGGCACCTTACTGTGCTATGTGTTAATAGATACAGGAGTGAACATTTGTATTAGAGGCCTTCGAGTACCACTACCAGTGTCACACACAATAAATCAACTTTTTTTACCCTTTTTTTTTTTTTAGAGCAGGCGCTGCTACTGCTAGATGACATAATCATTTATTGCAGTCACCCTTTGGAAGAAGAGCAGGGAATCCAGTTTTCAATGGATGGAATCCCATAGCTGTTAGTGTTAGTGAAGGGTTTAATAACTTAAACAGAGTTTGAAATACCCACTGGTCTGATTACCTGGAATACCTAAACCTTATGGTGGACAAGTGGGTATGCTCTCTCCATTAGTCCATTGGGCAACCAATCTGTGACTGTGTTAGTGAAAGATGACTCAACAGTGAGTTAATGCTATATTAGCTTTTCACTCCTTCCTTCTTCATTTTTTTTCACATCTCCAGCCTGTCAACCCCAACCCCCATCTGCATCCCTTGGTTTTTCTCATGATAAACTCCAGCAGGGTGGTGTTTCTCTGAGACAAGGCATTCATTAAAGAAAAAAAAATGTTTTAGTAGCATGCAGGCATTGTGCTTGGTCCCTTTCTTTTCTGATGTATGTAGATATGAACTAGATTTATAAATCATTTTGGAATGTGCTTGTGGTGACAAGAGAGAACGAGGGTGTATAAAGACAGAACAATACAGAAATTTTACAATTTTGTATTGGTCCAGCATTGAGTGAATGGGGAAGCAAGACAAGCTTTTTCTTATACACTCTTATTATTTATACTTTGTATGAATGGCAGAAGAATTAATTTCCTGATGTCGTAGGCCTACTTTATCATTCCCAAGCCTTTATCTAGACTGTGCAGAGCATGTGACATTGAATTATGTCTGCTGACTTAGCATTGCACTACTGATGGTTTATTTTCATAAACTGTGCATTTACTTAAGGAGGGCAAGTAGAAATTTTGAGGGGACATGCAGTGTCATTCATCATACCTGTCCCCAGGACAACTAGAAATTACCTGGGAATTTCTGGCCCTGCTTAGTGCCCATATATTCACCACACCCAACCCAACTCTTCTTCATCCCCCCCTTCCTTCTCTTCCCCTTCACACAACAAAGTAAACCCCAGTTAGTGGATTAACGAGGGCGTAGTCAGAGCCCTCCATCACTTCCCTGTCTTCACACTGCGCTTCAGTCACTCAAGGAGGGTCAGCATTATCTTTTACTGAAAGTATTTAGAATCAAACCATTATGGAGAATCGAGCCATGATTCTCTTGATCCATGATGTCCAGGTGATCTCGGAGGAGCATGAATACAAGCCAGTGGACTTCAACCAGGTACCTGATGTGGACAAGCAGTTGCTGGAGGTGGTGAGCTCTGTGTCCAGTGACCAGCAGATCCCCATCAACAACATTGCTGTCTGGGTTGACCCGCTGGATGCCGGACAGGAGTACACAGGTGGTGAACAAAAGCCAAGTCATGGGTTGTTTCATTTCATAAGCAATACGATATGTAACACGTGACAGGGCTGTCCGAGGCTCTAAATAGCCACCCTACCAACTGCCCAGGACAGCTAAACCTTCTTGCAGACAAGTGTAAAAGCTCTGCAACCTTTTTTTTTTATTTTTTACTGTCTCTGTGAGAGGATGACTGAGCAGTTGACTTCAGTGTAAACCGATAGTGCTTGTATTCGCCTAAAATTTTCACATCTTCCTTTCATGGTTTTACTCAGAATCGCGGCAGTGCTGTCTCACTGAGACAAGGTGTGTTCTGTTAGTAACGTTAAAGAAAACCAAATATTTCAAAGGAAGTAGTCTGTATTGGAACTGATGTATTTTTGACTCAAAAAAAAGAAAAGTTTCAGGAAAACAAGTCTTTGAAGTATGAAGTGTCTTGTTTAGCTATTTAAAGTGTGTGTGCTGTGCATGTGTGACATATGTGTATGCATATGTACTTTTGTGCAGAGGGCCTTTTCAAGTTTGTGACAACTATGGTGTGTGTTGTGGTGAATGGGGAACCCACTATTGGTGTCATCTACAAACCTTTTACAAAAGAGACAGGTGGGCTATGACCGTAGTCTTCACCTGATCAGGTTTCTGATGGGGATGTTATACTATGTACTGTGATAGAGAAAACATTGTGTAGGTCAAGAATGCACACAGAAAACAATCATCAAAAGAAATGAAAGCATACTAGCTGATCAGCCAGGGGTCATCCTTCTTGATCTGATTTCAGTCCAGGATGGTTGGCCAGATTTCACAGGAGAAAACAACTGTCTGTCTGCCATCTTTGCAGTGGTGAGCAATTAAACAAGTGGATTTTTTTTTTTTTCTTTTTTCTATTGAAACTTCCTTGATCTTCAGTTTTGGTTTAGCCAGTCAGTGGAAGTCTTGCATCTGACTTGCCATACACCAACAGAATTGCCTGGTTAGGGCTGTGTGTTGAGGGGTGGGGATGGTGAATGGGAATGACACAGTGGGGGGGGGGGGGGGGGGGGGCTGAAGGAAGAATCTAAAAGAAGATAACTTGATAAGTCATGATCATGAAAACGGTTATAATAAATAAATGAATAAATAAAATAACCTTTTGTGAAAGAAAGGTTATTTCGTGAATGCAGACACACTTTTAGGCATAAAAAAGCACACAGGTCTGTGAAGTATATTTTTCAGAGAATATGACTGATTGAGGATGATCCCTTTCCACCTCCCCTCCTGTACTAGGCTGTAGATTGTTTTGAGTATGACCATTTTTCTCCTCCACTCCCCTGCATTGTTTGATTATGGCCCCTGTTTTGAGTATGACCATTTTTCTCCTCCACTCCCCTGCATTGTTTGATTATGGCCCCTGTTTTGAGTATGACCATTTTTCTCCTCCACTCCCCTGCATTGTTTGATTATGGCCCCTGTTTTGAGTATGACCATTTTTCTCCTCCACTCCCCTGCATTGTTTGATTATGGCCCCTGTTTTGAGTATGACCATTTTTCTCCTCCACTCCCCTGCATTGTTTGATTATGGCCCCTGTTTTGAGTATGACCATTTTTCTCCTCCACTCCCCTGCATTGTTTGATTATGGCCCCTGTTTTAAGTATGACCATTTTTCTCCTCCACTCCCCTGCATTGTTTGATTATGGCCCCTGTTTTGAGTATGACCATTTTTCTCCTCCACTCCCCTGCATTGTTTGATTATGGCCCCTTTTCTGCTCCCCTTCTCTCCATTCCCATCCCCTGCTCCTCTCCTCTACCTAGGAATATTGGCAGGTGTGAAAACTGTTTATTTGCTGAGAAATCCTAGCTGTGTAAGTTTCTCAGTTTGATTAATTTTTCCATTCCAGTTTTCAAATTATTACTTGACATTTAGTCTCAGAGAATTTAGCACTGAACTAGACATAGCAGGATAGGTATTTCACATTCCAAGAGGAGAAATTTAGACTGCGAATAATCACAGTATATGAGTTGATAGGAAAGCAGTCTTGTTGTAGAATCCCATGTTTTGTTTACCAGTCTCTCAGCAGTTACTTTCAGGCATTTGTTTTCAGTGTGGGCATGGGCTGATTATGGTCACTCTTCTAACCTGAAAAAGGCCTCAGAAGTGACTAAGGATGAGAAAGAGCGGAAGATCATCGTATCTCGTTCACATGCCGGCCCAGTAGAAAAGGTGGCGAAGAAGGCGTTTGGCGACAGCACGGAAGTCGTCCCCGCAGGGGGTGCAGGTAAGGGGTGGCCTTTCTGTCTGTGTCTGTCCCTTTCTGCATGACTGCAATTGCTTTTCTTACTCATTGGGGGAGGGGGCATTCCCTTGATCAGCATTAAAGAAATGTCTCAAATTCTGTGGACCTTCATGCCATGCTCTCATGGTGACCTCAGTTTCATTTTTCTCTTCACATCTGTGCTTTGGTGAGGTTGTGTCAGGTTATCAGCAAATTCACGAGGAAATGTCGGACAGATATGGTGGAGCTCACTCACCCTGGCTCTTCAACTAAGCAATTATTGTTAGTAAAAGGGGGCTTAGTAGGTGGTGTCCCGCGTATGTTTGATCAGAACAGGCACCAGTGAACACTACCAAAAGAATTGGCAGCGGTTCAGTATCACCTCTGATGGTTTGACTCATAAGTCGACAGTGACGGCTTCCTATGCCAGCCAGTACTGGGACTGTGAGGGAACAAGCCATGCTGTTGTGGACTGGGCGCTGGAATGAGCGTTGTGGGTGCAGTGCTGCTGAAGTACCATGGAAGAAGAAATGAGCATTGTGGGTGCAGTGCTGCTGAAGTACCATGGAAGAAAAAATGAGCATTGTGGGTGCAGTGCTGCTGAAGTACCATGGAAGAAAAAATGAGCATTGTGGGTGCAGTGCTGCTGAAGTATCATGGAAGAAGAAATGAGCATTGTGGGTGCAGTGCTGCTAAGTACATGGAAGAAATGAGTATTGTGGGTGCAGTGCTGCTAAGTACATGGAAGAAAAAATGAGCATTGTGGGTGCAGTGCTGCTGAAGTATCATGGAAGAAGAAATGAGCATTGTGGGTGCAGTGTGCAGCTGAAGTACCATGGAAAGAAGAAATGAGCATTGTGGGTGCAGTGCTGCTGAAGTATCATGGAAGAAGAAATGAGCATTGTGGGTGCAGTGCAGCTGAAGTACATGGAAGAAGAAATGAGCATTGTGGGTGCAGTGCTGCTGAAGTACCATGGAAGAAGAAATGAGCATGTGGGTGCAGTGCTGCTTAAGTACCATGGAAGAAGAAATGAGCATTGTGGGTGCAGTGCTGCTTAAGTACCATGGAAGAAGAGACAACAAAAACAAAAGTTTTGCACTTGGAGACAGAGAGAAAAGGTGGAGTGGAGCTGCAGGGTCAAGTGCTACATGCAGTGATAATGTGCCAAAGTCAGGAACTCTGAGTTGATAACCAGGTCTACATAGGCATCCATTAGTGATGGTAGGATTGATTCGTATAAAGATGCTGTAAATCCACTGTAACAGTAAAGTTCCTGTGACACATCATGGGTAAGGCTGTGATTTTGTGGAAACATTTTCACAATCCTTTCACCAAAATCACAATGTTACTTCATGCTCCAAAAGTTCTTCACCATGACGATACTACTGGTACTTGCTTCAGCCCAGTTATGGGTTAAAATAAACTGCAGTTGAAAATTTTCAACTCTGTCCGTTTTGTTGGTGGATGAGATTAGAAAATACTGTATCCCCTGGATGAGACAAGTCTTCAAAGGCCAAGAGTCAAGGGGGAAGGTGTGGAATCAACAGGGAAAAGAAAATCATGAAAAAAGGATTCTTTCATCAGAGTGTCAACAAGGGAGATGATTGCTGTGTTGTCAACCTTGACTTAGTCCTCTAATTCCCAGGGGAACATAGGGCCGCACCCACACTCTTCCAGCGGACACGGTTTCGGGAGATCCTCTTCAGCTCGGCCCACGTCATTCCAGCGGCCTTCACTTCTGCGTCGGTACTCCTTTGCCATGTCTGTCTTGGTCTTCCCACTTTTCTTTTGCCCTGAGGGTTCCATTCAAGGGCTTGTCTTGTTGGATGGAGACTTTCTGAGGGTGTGGCCAATCCATCCCCACTTCCGTTTTCTGATTTCTGATTCTATTGGAACTTGGTTGGTCTTGTTCCACAGTTCTGTGTTGGCAATAACATCTGGCCATCTGATGTTCACAATGTTTCGCAATGTTGTCATCCTGATCAACCTGAAATGAACGATCCTTCACCACTATTTGCTGTGACCTTCTAGAGGCTGTCGCCTCTTCAGTGGTCTGTTCTTTGCTGAATCTGTAAACTGTGCACACTTCAGTACATGAATTTTTTTTTTTTTTTTAGGACCAAAAACCCCCAACCTGTGAACTGTGCATACTGTACATCTTCAGTACATAAGTTGCTTGGTGTCTTGCCCCCAAACACTGAACTAGTACATGTTGCATGTCTTCAATGCACGACTTAACTTTGTCTCTTGAAGACCCAAAGCCTCCAGCCTGATAACTGCATGCTGGTTTTCAGCACACAAGTTGCTTTGTATTTAAACCCCCAACCTGTGAACCATTCATACTGTACATCTTCGACATACAGTTGTTAGTATATTGTGGACCAAAGGCAAAGCCTCCAAACATTCAACTAGTTTACACTGCACATTTTCAGTACATTTGATCCAACTCCAAAAGGTACAAAAAATGCTGTTTGGCTAATTTTCAGATATTCTTAAATCCACTCATGTCATTTCCTTACTCCCTTCTCTTCACTGGCTCCCAATCAAAAAAAGGAATTAATGATAAACTCTCTGCCGTGCTTTGAATCCCTGGATGGTTTTGCTCCTACTTAAATCACTGATCTTCTGCACCTCTACACTCTATCACAAGAGCTGCACTTCTCACTTGATGCTGTTTATCTTTCGCATCCCTTACTTTCGCACCAAGACTGCTGGCCAACATTCATTTTCATTTCAAGCCCCTTTCACATGGAACAAACTCTCTCTCATTCGCTGCAGTTCCAGTTCTCTGTCATCCTCCATATCCTCTCTTGCAGCTACTCTCTTCACATCTTGGTTGATGTACCTTCATCTCCCTCACCAACTTCTGCTCTGTGTGTGTGTATTGGGGAGTGGGCAGATGGGGATGGAGGTAGGACTGTTGTGGGGATGTGAATTAATCATCGCAAGTTTGAAGAAATGCATTTTGATGCCTGTGCTGTTTGGTTTATGCATTTTTGCCCTCTTCATCTAAAAATAACAAACAAGTTGGCTGACTGTTGCCCTAATTATGAATGATGCTTTTGACATGAAATTGCTGGGCAGAAATGCCATCACAGTGTGCTGTGTCTTAGCATTTCTGCTAGGCAATGTGGTGTTGAAAGCATTATTGGTTTGGAGTCATGGGCATGTTCATTTCATCATGGCAAGAGTAACCCAACTTGTTCATTACTTACTGTTTACTGTTCCATGCCTCATTTAAATTTTTCTCTTTATTTGTATTTTTTTGTTGTTGTAAATGTAACCCGGTAGTGTTTATTTAAGATTAAGGTCATAAATTTTAATTATTGTTATCAGACTGGAGAACTCTCCTCAGATCTGAGGATTTCCAAGAACAGCACCTGATTTTCAGAGGCAGGAAAAGTGAACATCCAAAAAAAAAAAAAAGAAAATCTGTTGACAAAGAAATAATGAAACACTTTGGTATCCCAAGTCTCGTACCGTATCCAGTTTTTCCAATCCAGCTTTCCATAATTCTATATTCAGTGCTCTGCCACCCATGGTGGTTGTGGTATATTACAGCACTTATGCTAGCATTAATCAGAGTATTTCAGTTGCAGGCGAATATGAAGGTGAACACAATTTGTTCAGAGGCTTCTTTTGAGGGGAAAATATGATGTCTTGTGTGTCACAAATTGTAAATCAAGGCAAGACGCTTGAGGAAGGCACATTTGTCAACTGATGGAAGACTACAAAAGTGAGCAATTTCGATCAGCGGTTTTCAGTTCGTTGGAAAATGAACTAGCCTGGAATGGCGCATTGTTACTTTCTGCTTTGTTGAGAAGAGCTGAACTATGCAAGTCATGGATTTGACAGCGTTTTAACTGTGAATACATGCACTGCAAGAAGTATGCTGATGCTTCAAGAGCACTCGACTGCAATCAGAGCAGACTGGATTTCTTGATCAGATTAATGTTTCCCATCCATTCATACCCCCCTTTCCCCCAAAAAAAGAAATGAACATGCATGAATTTTCTATTTTGACAGCAAGACAGCCTAGGTGAGTAATGTCAAATATTCCCAGTGGTAGGTTTGATTACGAACAATAAGTAGTGAGATGCACAAAGTGACAGTGATTGTGTCCCCAATGAAATATATTGTTGTTCCATTGTGCATGACTGCTGAGACAAACACCAGTTTTAAAAAACTTCTCTTTTTGTCTTTTTTTTTGTTTTTGTGTTCTAGAAATTATTAAAGTTAAGTGTGCATGCCTCTGTGTGTGTGTGCGCGTCTGTGTACAGTTTTTTTGTTTTTTTTTTTTGTTTTGTTTTTTTGCTTCCTACATGATAATATGCCTGTCATGCTTCGTTCCCCACCATGGCATTGCCCCTGGACCCCACCAGAGCCTAGGTGGCCCCAGGACCTTAGCCTTTTTCAGAGGTTTTTATCAAGTCAGCTGTTTTCCAGCCTGATTATTAATTCCTAAATATCTCGAAAACCCATAGTTCATAAAGTGCGAACCAGTACCCTGTGGACATCTTCGATGTGTGAGCTGCATTGTAGGGAGGGAATGAGGGAGGGATGAAAAAGCCTTGCTGTATGTGCAAATTAGTCGCCAAACCATTCTGGTATCTTATATGCCTAGAGTAAAATTTTAACATTTCAAACATTCACAAATTGGAAGGGAAAAAAAAACTGGGGTGGGGTGGTGGAGGAGTTAAAAATATCTTCCAAGTGGATGAGATTTAATAATATAAACAGCTAACATTGCCAGACTCCATCCATTCTCATAACTGGGATTGAAAACACTAGACATGGTCAGTGAAAGGTTAAAGAACTTGATCTTATCATGAAGAGGCTGAAAGTGCGTTCTTATACTAGTACAGTCAAATAACAAATGAGGGATATCAGAATCTGACCACATGCACAAGCAGGTGCGGGTTTTAAATATCTGCCTAACCATCCATTAACCCGCAACCTATGTACAAGGTTATGATTTGGGATAGGCCCTGGAGGATTACATCATTTTCTTGTTGGTTTAGTCATATCCCATCTGATAATCCTCAGTTACTATCCTGTGCCAAAGACTTGATAGATAGGAAATACGATTCCTGTCTACACATTTTCACGGATGGTGGTTTTAGATTCTTCCGATGTTGGGGCTTCCTTTATAATACCAGTACTTAGCATTATAAAGAAATTCCATATTACAAAAGGATGTTCTGTATTTACAGCAGAGTTATTTGCCATTTTGAAAGCACTAGATTTCATACTTAACATGCCTATTATACATAGACAAATACTTATATTGTCCGACTCAAAATCAGCGCTTATGGTTCTACACTGTCCATCGAAGTCTAGTCGTTCAGACTTGGTATGTGAGATCTTATTTCTAATTCATCAGTTAATAACACATGATATAATTTTGTTATGGGTTCCACGGCATTCCAGTTTAAGTGGCAATGACTTAGCCGATTTTTATGCAAAGGAAGCTGCAAGAAATACATCTATGTTTTGAATTGTGATATCCTTCTTTCTTCATCTGAAGCTGTTCAAATTCTCACAAGTTCAGTCTGGAACATGAGACAGAAACAATACCTTGAAGATTCAGCTTGGAAGAATATACATACATGCACGCACACACGTGTGCGCATGCATGTACTCACACACACATGCATATGCGTTCGCACGCGCGCACACGCACACACACACACACACACACACAGGTTCAGGTCAGCCTTGGTTCAGGTCAGCCTTGATTCAGGTCAGCCTTGGTTCACAGTGTCACATAGTGTGTTGTGCCACACAGCACACCGTTCAGGTCAGCCTTGGTTCACAGTGTTCCATCAGTGTGTAGTGCCACACAGTACACCGTTCAGGTCAGCCTTGGTTCACAGTGTTCCGTCAGTGTGTAGTGCCACACAGTACACCATTCAGGTCAGCCTTGGTTCACAGTGTTCCATCAGTGTGTAGTGCCACACAGTACACCGTTCAGGTCAGCCTTGGCTCAGGTTGTCTCCCTTGTCTGTCTACAGGCTTCAAGACACTGGAGGTGCTTCGGGGCAATGTAGAGGCTTACGTGCACGTTACCCTCATCAAGAAGTGGGACATCTGTGCAGGCCATGCCATTCTGAAGGCGGTGGATGGCAAGATGACTACTTTGGAGGGCAACTACATCACCTACTACCCCATCGACGACCCCAAGAACAAGGACGGCGTGCTGGCCACCATCTACAATCATTACGATTACCTCAAGAAGCTCACACCTGAGATGGTCACTTTGAGTAGGCATCACGGTCTTGGCAGGACATTGTAGATCTTCAGACTGTGGACTTAAGTCATAAAAGAAATGGCTATGTTTAATAAGGAGAGGAAGAAAAAGCAGAAGAAAGATTGTTAAAGATGTTTTGTTACTCTATCCATTACTTACGTTATCAGCCATTTTTGATTTTTTGTAAGTCAGGTCAAAACCACACAATAATTGGCAAGATATCCATCTTCCTGTCTGCCATCTTGCTGTGCATGAAGGGAAGCGTCTGAAAGTGCTGCTGAGTCCAACTTGTGATTGGTCATATGACTGTTATAATTCGATTTGGAATGCTACATTTAAAATTTCAAAATGGTGCACTCTGCTTTTGAGGCCTTGGCAGCTCTGGGCCTGAAGTGAAGGCTGTGACCAGTCCTCTCTGGGCCTGAAGTGAAGGCTGTGACCAGTCCTCTCTGGGCCTGAAGTGAAGGCTGCAACCAGTCCTCTCTGGGCCTGGAGTGAAGGCTGTGACCAGTCCTCTTTGGGCCTGAAGTGAAGGCTGTGACCAGTCCTCTCTGGGCCTGAAGTGAAGGCTGTGACCAGTCCTCTCTGGGCCTGAAGTGAAGGCTGTGACCAGCCCTCTCTGGGCCTGAAGTGAAGGCTGTGACCAGCCCTCTTTGGGCCTGAAGTGAAGGCTGTGACCAGCCCTCTTTGGGCCTGAAGTGAAGGCTGTGACCAGCTCTCTCACCAAAAGCAATATTTCTCAAACTTCTGAAGCAGAGAAATTAGAGTGCAGCATTATTTTTGCCAAGGTTGAGTAATCAGCTCAACTGCTGGAGATTTTGCTGGGAGGAACTACTAATGTAAGTTCCTGTTTATGACATCAACAACATTATGTATCATGTCAAGTGACAAGGTGAGTCATAACACAGTGACCAGTTAGAATGGAGTACACGAGGTGTTTACTGTGGGCCACTTTGTGGAGTGATTGGCAGATGAAGATAGATGGTTGTGTGTGAGAGACATTACAGTGAGTTAGGATAGTAGAGGCTGATACTAGACACTTCACGTTTTCTTGTTTCATTGTCATTTAGTATTTTATAGAATTCAAACTTACTGTGGATTTATATGCAGGTGGTTTTGCTTGGGGGCAGGTGAAAATTGGTCAGGAAAAAAAAAAAAAATGTCCTACCCTGTACTGATTGTCAGACCTCAGCAAACACTATGTAATCTTGCAGCTCTGGGCTGGGATTCATGGTGCACCAGACAGCTGACCCACAGTCTGTCGATGTTGCATGAACAGATAATGAATGCCCCCGAATTGTCACTGTCAGGGCAGGCAAAAATGTCAGGCTCAAATACTAGACAGCTGCAGTAGAAGTCCCCACAAGTGACCCCTGATCGGAGACCTTCCCCAATTCTTATCCAGCTTTCCTATGACCGATCAGTTTTATTGCTTAAATGCCGCCCTGTTAACCCCTTCACTATCAAAGCTATGCACATGCTGTATGCTGAGGAATAGAGGCTTGACTTCAGTAACAACTTAAGAATGTTTATGAAAGGATAAACAACTTCTGTTCTGGGTCTAAACTACATGTCAGACATGAGGAAATGTCAGGCTGGCCACACAAAAAAAAAATGGTTAGTGATGGAAAATGTTAATGATAAATTTAAATGGTCATGCAGACCACAGCTGGTACAGAGAGCAGCACATTCCTTTGTCTTTCCCATTTTGCTTTGCACTGAACTAACAGCAAGGTTCACCACAAGCTTGCTAATAACGCTGCTGCCATTAGCACCCTTACTGTAGTGCAAGATGTTACAGTCTTTGGGGGGAAAAAAACTGTTTCATTTTGGAACATCCAGTCCTAAGGCAATGTCATAGGTGAAACTTTTCCGTCTATGGACGGAAATCCGTCAAAATGACTTTCAGTCTTGACGGAACTTCCATCAATTAAAAAAATATATAAAATTACGATTTATCGGTTCCGATTTTGTGTTCGATTCAAGCTTTTGATCTCTTACTGGAAGTAGCTGTTTCTGTACTTCCGGTGTCTTCACAGGCTAACATTGGGGCATTTGGCTGATAATGAAAGTTTGCATGGTGCTCCGGAAATTATGTAGTCATGGCTTTTGTGAAAGAAACAAATGGAGATGGCAGTGGCTAAACGAAACTGATGTCGATGGCAATGAATATCCCAAGTGGTTTATTTCTACACTTTTAGACTTTAAATTTCCTGAGCTTGTACAATAAGCCATAAATATTATTTTTATACATTTAAATGAATTAATGGAACATAAAGACTAACAGTAACTCACAAAAGCATGTTACAGTTAAGCTTTTTACTGCAGAAATCATGTTACTGCAGAAATCATGTTACAATCAAGCTTTTTCTGGTGCAGGCGAGCCAACGAAATTGGCCTAAAAAAAAAAAAAAAAAAAAATTCAATTTCGCCCCCCTGGACCCTCCAACAGGGTGCTGCCCCTGTATCCCACCAGGGCCTAGGTGGCCCCTGGACCCAGGCCTTATTTCAGTCAAATCAAGTTTTGTAGGTTTCACCCATGTAATATTAAGCACTTGACACCTGATAGGCTGAATTTTCTGTCAATATCAGATACCAAAGGAGAAAAAGTTATGCACAAGACATACTTTGACTTGAAAGTGAGAGAAACTAGCTTTCTTTCACAATGTATGTTGTGAATGTGAATGTGTATCGTTTATAATTCCAACATGAAAGAGACCATCAAAATTATAGATGAGCTGAAAATAGTAAGACTGCAGGAGTTGATGGAATTCCACCAGCGGTTTGGAAGCATGGGAACCCAGTGTCACATGCAAACCTGCATGAGCTCTTCATCAGTTGCTGGGAGCAGGGAAACTACCACAAGATCTCCACGATGTAGTCATCATCACCCTGTTCAAGAACAAGTGGGAAAAGTCTGACTGCTCCTACTACTGGGGCATTACTCTGCTCTCCATCACTGGAAATATCCTCGTAAGAATACTGCTGAACAGACTGGTGCCCACCGTCGCTGAAGACCACTCCTAGAGAACCAGTGTGGCTTCAGGGCTGGCAGCAGCACAACTCAGTAGGTGGAGTGGGAAGACGGAAGTGAACAGCAGTGAAAGCTGACACAGAGTGAGTGGTATCTCATGTTCTTTTGGACTACTACTCACCGCCATCTTGAAGTGAAAAATTGACAAAACTTCTAAGTTCAGTATGATTCTATCACCAGAAAACACATACAGTACACTGCATGTGAACAAGCACTGTATAATAGTAAAGGGATATTATCATGCAGCACTGTAGACCTAGAAATAAAGTTGTGTTCCTTAAAGTGTTGAACAAGAAAATTGATCATTGTTATGTCGAGTGTCATTTGAGGCAAGAGACACAGACTGCCATTTTGACTTTGAGGGGGAGGCAGCAAAGGGGTTAGCATCCCTCTTCCAGACCTGCCAACCATTACGCATTTCACGTAATTTATTACGCCCAAGTGATAATTCTTACGCATTTAGCCAAAAAATTACGCATTGAAAGTTTAAAAAATAAATAAATGAATAAATAAACGGACGAAAAAATCAGCTTATGTACAGACACGCACGGTGCCGTGCATATAACCAGTAATCTTCAAAAAGCGTTTCCGGTCATGCGCAGTTCGTTCCACCATCTTTACCATTCAGCGAAGTTGGCGTCCTTTTGAAGGTTTAGCTACGAAAATGTCGAAACATGGAGTAGAAAGTTCTGGACAAGATGCGAAAAAGAAAAAACTTGGTCAAAAGTTCCGAAAAGAATACTCGGGAAAAGTTCCCCTGCATACGACCTTTGGCTAAAGGTGTAAATTGTGCACGGTGTACCACTTGCGAGTCGGACTTCACAATTTCCCATGGCGGGATGGTGGATGTGAAGCATCACCTTGAGTCACGCAAGCACATCGATTCCTCTAACGCGCCGAATTCTTCCAGCATCACACAGTTTTTTCAGACTGTAGACACCTCAAAAGAGGATGAAATGAGGAAAAGGATAATTCGGGCTGAAGCATTGGTGGCCGGATTTTTCGTCGAGCACAACATCGCTCTTAGCGCAGCCGACCATGCATCCCAGCTTTTTAAAGAAGCGTTCTCAGATTTGGAGATCGCCAAACTGTTCAAGGAGGGTCGAACAAAGACAACACACATTGTGAGGACCCTTGCCATGGAAGCCCAAACTGCTGCTGCATCTCGACTGCAGAATGGACCGTTTGTGCTGGGGACTGGTGGAAGTCAGGAGGGGGGGGGGACAAATTCTTTCCTGGGGTGGTGCGATACTTAAAAAATGACACAATCGCCACTGAGCTGATAGCCAACCCCACATGCACAGAGTCAGCAACAGGGGAGAACATTTTTGAGGTTGTTTCTGGCGCACTATCAAGCCTTGGTGTGCCATGCCATGATGGTGTAGGGGATTTGTGTGTGTTTCCAGTGTATTCTACATTTTCATAATTTTTAAAGATTTCTTGTGACACTTAAAAGAAAAGCTTGTTTTTGAAGAAAAGTAAAGTTCACAAAAATGGTGTGAACAATTTCATCGCATCGTGTTTGTTTGAAAAAAGGTAAGTGTCGCGCTTTTGTTTGAAAAAAGGTAAGTGTCGCGCTTGATTACTCTTAGTTCTCAGAAATTACACATTTCTGCCTCATTGAGCTTCAATTCTTACTCATTGGTGTCTTAGGGGGTTGGCAGGTCTGCTCTTCCATACTCGAGAAACGATCTCATGTTTATCTGTTGTTATGACCATGGCACAGAACTCTGGAGGCAGAGCAATCAATAAAAATGGAGAAAATCAGTCACCTTTGTGGTCAGGTATACTATCAAGTACTATCATATACAAAGCAGAAAATGTTCACGAGTCTACAGTTCTATTTATTTCCCTTTTAGAAATTGCTGAACGCTCATGACTGGACTACTTATTGGATTATGGCTAGCAAGTTTGTTCAAAATGGGAAATGTTTTGATGAAAAGAAATGTTCTGACCTTGGAAGAAAGAGTGAAGATTATAAAGAGAAGTGATCAGAGTGAGAGTGCAATTTCAATCACAAAATCCATTGATGTGGGAAAGACCCAGGTCCCCAAAACCATCGTTCAAGAGAAAGGTTCAATTTTTTTCTCTCTGAAAATGGCAAATCTGAGAATGCAGTAACATAAATGATGTTGTTTGGCTCTGGTTTTGCAATGCAAGGAGGCGAAAAATATCTGAGGGCAGAAAAAACTTCCAAGAGAAAGCCCTTGTGTTATCTCTCCAGTCAGAAGATAGTGACTGCAGTACATCAGATGGCTAAAATGTGTTATGATTTCTGCTTCCCCCACCTCCCAGTTAAGAGTAACCTTCCCTTTCAAGACCTGTTTTTAGTTACATTTTCAAGGGGGGTAAAACTGTATCAACATGAATCCTGGTTGTGAGTTTGAGATGTTATTGTCGTACTGCTATTGTTTTTACAGAAGTGGAAGAAAGAAGTACTCCAGATTCATGGATGTTATACGCAGGGGGCTTTGTTGTTCATTTTCCAAGTAAATCAATGTGTACAATTGATCCACCCACCATAGCAGTTAGCTTAGTCCCATCCAAATGGATCTGTGATATGTGTTTTCATTTTGTTTGTTTGTTGTTTATTTTAGTGTATTGTTTGTTCATCTGTGTGTGGGTTTTTTTTTTTTCATGTTTCTCTTGTCTGCTTTTGTAATAATTTAGATTCTAGTTGCAAAGTGAGGTGACTGCAAGCCGAAATCTAAACAAATCTTAAAGGAGTTTAAGTACTATATCCGCCAAACATGAACAGACGAATCACAAGACACATCACGACACGTTTTGACCTCTTAGGTTTCCTTCAGGCAAGATAAACCACACTCATTGGACAATGAAAATGAAGAATGCGTGATACTTATCTCATCAAATTCGACGCGCACGCACGCACACACGAGTTATTCATTTGTTTATTTCATTATCATTTTTGTAGTTTATAAACCTATGTGATAAGGTGAAGAATCCTTTAATATTTGATTAGATTAGCTTCTCATTGCTGATGCGCGATTCTGATGACATAAAGTTATTCAATGGCGAACTGTCATACATTCCACATCCTTGTCACACACTTGTCTCTCTCACACACACACACACACACACACACACACATACCGTTACAGGAATGACATTCCCGTCCTTATGCAACCCCATTCTCCACCCTCAAGCTCAATCTAACCCCCATTCCCCCACCTCTACCCCTAACCCCCCCCCCCCCCAAAAAAAAACAACAACAAAAAAACCCTCAGAAATCAACAATAAAAGACTGAATACTTTTTCTTGTGTCAGCCAGGTACTGAGGTAGAGTCATTTTGAACCTACCTGATTCTTCCTGAACCAATCTGATTCTGAATGAAATACCTGATTTTCACAAACTGACCCAATTCCTCATGAGCTGTTCAATTCTTTCTGAATGTAACCCACATTTTGAATCTACCTGATTCTTTCTAAATCTACCTGATTCTTCCTGAACCTTCCTGATTTTTCATGAATCTGACTGATTCTTTATTAACCTACTGTCGCGCTAACAAAGTTACACTATTAGAGAAAGAAATAAAACGTCACGCCTATGACGTAAAGATTAACTTTTGAAAACAACATAAGAATCATAAACTCATTCCGTATACTTACGCATTAAAAATAGTTTCATTGTTTTGCAGAACTACATGCTCCAATAATGTAATCCGGTGTGCTATATCATATTTGTACATTAATTAAGCAAAATAATTTAGTGATTGTTCTATTATTCAATCTACCAAGTGTTGTATAAAATATAAGCCAACCAGTGAGTGGACAGCGGAATGATTTTCTAACGGACAAGCTCAGAAGAGCAAGGAGGAGGAGGCAGGCAGGACAAGGAGAAAACTGCGGTTGAAGAAGCAGCGTGTTTGAAGAAGAAAGAAGTCGCCACGGTACGAGAGCAAGTTCTGGTAGAGGCCAACGAGTACATGAACACCAAGACACAAAGGGGCGAGATCCTGTGAACCAGCGACAGGGTACTGAGTCATTCACCAACGACCGTCACTGGATCGTCGCCAGTGTTTGGTAAACAAGGGTTGCGCTAGGTAGATATTCATTTATTTCACATAATACTCGAATCATATTATTATTCAGGCTTTAACTAATCGATCACACCATCTAATCCGTTTGTGTTAGCCGTATCGTTCAGCGGCGTCTGTCTATGACATAAATATTCCGAGTTCTGATCTATTTCTATTCACTTGAGGTTGAGTTTAACAAGCTAAGTAACATTTTGTTTCATCACCCAAGAATACATACATCCAGGAAGGTCTTCAGCAACCAATCTCGCACAAGGACTGAACAACGAACTAGTGCGCACAGTTCAACAAAATTCATAGGAAGAAATGACATTACCAAGATGGTGTTTATTTTGATCCTTTTCGTTATTGATTTTGTTTATGTAATTGTAAATTGTACATTGACAACATCTTCACAAACCACTCACTTCATCATCACATCATTCACCTCGCCAGGCCCATCAAACACATACTCACCAAATCATCATCATCAAAACGTAGTCATTAAATCATTAGTCATTCCACATCTCGATCTTTGTTGTTTTTTGAAAGAGAAAAGGAGGAGTGCGGATATTCCATTCTTCCGCAAGCCCAACAACTGAATGTGTGTGTGTGACACCTACCTGATTCTCTTCCTTAACTTGTCCGACTCTTCCTGAACCCATCTGATTCTTCATGTACCTGATTCTTCCTGAACCTACCTCATTCTTCCAGAGCTTACCAGATTGTTCATGAATAGACCTACCCGATTCTTTGTGAACCTAGCTGATTCTTCATAAAGCTGCCCAAGTCTTCATGACTCCACCTGGTTCTTCCTGAACCTGCCTTTTTCTTCATGAACCTACCTGATTCTCTCTAAATTTGCTTGATTCTTCCTGAGTCTACCTGAATCTTCCTGAACTTATCTAATTCTTCCTGAACCTATCTGATTCTTCCTGAATTTGCTTGATTCTTCCGGAGTCTACCTGAATCTTCCTGAACTTATCTAATTCTTCCTGAACCTATCTGATTCTTCCTGAACCTATCAGATTCTTCCTGAATTCGCTTGATTCTTCCTGAGTCTACCTGAATCTTCCTGAACTTATCTAATTCTTCCTGAACCTATCTGATTCTTCCTGAACCTACCAGATTCTTACTTACCCTGTCTGATTCTTCCAGAATCTGTTTGATTGTTCTTGAACCTAACTGATCGTTGATAATTCCACCCGATTCTTCCTGAACCTACCTAATTCTTCCTCTACCTAATTCATTTTTCTGGAACCTAAGTGATTCTTTATGTATCCACCTGATTCTTCCTGAACCCATCTAATTCTTCCTTAATCTAGCCCATTTCTTTATGAACATGCTTGATTCTTCATGAACATATCCGATTCTTCTTTAACCTGCCTGATTCTTCTTTATGAACCTGCTTGATTCTTCCTGAACCTATTAGATTCTCCATGAACCCGACTCCACACAGTTTTCAGAGCTACCAAAATGCACACATATCACCTCTCACTTGACCTCTGGGTCTTCTAGTGACAGACCTTTTCTGTACAACTGGAGAGCATGCTGACGATGCTGAGACACACGGACTGCACGGAGAGAGCTGGGGACCAGTCTTCAGTCAGGATGGACAGACATATATGGCCATTTCTGTACACGTGGGGGTGGATGGGGATATTGGGGCCCAGAAACGTCACCTGCACATACAGACCTTCACAGATATAGCATGTGCCATGTACATTTTTCACACACAGAGATACAATACACATGTATAGGTATAATAACATAAATGCTGTGAGCAGACATAATACATACACACTACAGCAGTATATATGGACAAACATATATATATACATGAATGGATACAATTGGACATGCGTGAATGTATGGGAATAAAGGTACACATGGACAGACATGCACATGGACAAATGTGCAATAAATGTATATTCACAGACATGGAAGGACATGCACATGGACAAATGTATACAAGAACAGACGTACAATGTTACTGGACAAATACATGACTGACATGCACATGGACTGACATAAATATGCGTGCACGCACACACACACCCTGCACACACACACACATGCGCGCATATCGTATCGACTGACATGTACTCATTTAAACAAACCAGGCTTCCTATTCAGTGCGTTTGTATGTCACATGAAATCAAGTTGCCATGTACATTTCAATTTTTCACACATAGGCTAGAAAGACAGGCAAAATGCTTATCTGTACACACACCAATGCATTACATTAATGTTGTGTGTGTCCATCTGATGCAAGAGCTTGAAACATGGACAGAGTCAACATTCTCTTCAAAATGTGCTGTCCATAGCAGTATACAACAGACTGCACTTCATCATAGGTTCTCTTTTCAGCGTATCATTGGTCCTGTATAAATTGTTTCACGGGATTTCGTCTTATACACACACTAAAAATGCAACATAAGCAAACTTACCATTTGAACTCAATCTACTATATAAATCCAGAAAAAAAGCAACAGAGCTGTGATGATTTCCTTTCTTCAAAACCAGATATTATCACAAACTGAACATAACCCACTACCACTATGTTTTTATCATCCAATGAACATGATAGACAGTATGGTATGGCTGGGTTTAAATCTGGACTGCACATGGATGACTCTTAAATACAGTAGAATCCGGTTATAAGAAAGCTGAGGGGAATTTTTTTGTTGTTTCTTATAACCGAGTTTTCTTACAGCCAAGGTTTCTTATAATCGAGAGTTCTAAAAAAAAATTTTTAGAGTGTTTCTAATATCCTGGTTTTTGTTTGTTTTTGCTTTGGTTCTCTTTTTCTCTGCACGTTTCTGTAATTGTTAGTGTGTGTACGTCAGTGTTAGAAAGAGAGGGAGAGAGAGAGACAGACAGACAAACAGACAGACAGAGACTGAGACACACACATACACAGAGACACGGAGAGAGACACAGAGAGTCACACAGAGAAGAGAGAGAGAGAGAAGGCTCTTTGGTTTGATTTCGCAAGTAAACTTTGGCCTGTGACATAAAACTTCAAGTGTGTTCTCTCTCTCTCTCTCTCTCTCTCTCTCTCTCTCTCTCTCTCTCTCTCTCACACACACACACACACACGCGCGCGCGCACACACACATACACAAACGCAAAAACACGATTGACGAGTAAAAATGCGACAAAGGAGAGCATCGGTTTATTCTTGGAGCCATTGGCCGTCATGACAGAGAGAAAGAGGGATCAACAGTTTCGTGTGTGTATGATGTGGTGTGGAGAGAGAGAGAGAGAGGTTTTTAGAACGCAACGGTAAACAGTTAAAGTCAACATAATCGTAAGGAAATTTCCCAGTATTAACAAATGCACCTATAAATAAATGAATCACTTATTCTCGGACGAGTCCTCAGTCCAAAAGGTGTTTTAAACATAAACCATAACACACCAAAGGCGCCACTGACGTCATCGTCGCTTTGCGACGGACATCCATGATGGTGTGTGTGTGTGTGCTTACAAATATGCAAGTACATGTATATATTCTTAAGTTTAACAAGAATGCATATAAATATGTTACCATATGTTGTATCTGGGGATTGCATCAGAGACAATACTATATCGCACACTACAAAAGATTTATTTCAAGCCTTGTGTAGAGAATCGTCTTGAAATGCAGGTAGGAACTGTTTTGTCATTGCAACAGGACATGAAAGTTTGAGAGAGAGAGAGAGAGTGTGTGTGTGTATGTATTTACGAGCAGTATTCAACAGCGCTCGGCGATATTCTGAACTGGAGTTAACAGGTACTCATAAGTTGTAGGCTATTATATATTGATGCTCGTCAAATGTGAAATGAACGAATGAATACCAACATAGCACGTGATTCCTTGATTATTTGTCAAGCTTCTCACATACGTGCACATGCACGAGAAACAAAGTCAGAGAGAGAGGGAGGGAGTGATGGAGAGAGGGGGGAGAAAGAGTGTGTGTGTGTGTGAGGAGAGAGGGGGGGGGGGGGAGGGAGGGAGTGATGGAGAGTGGGGGAGAAAGAGTGTGTGTGAGAGAGAGAGAGAGAGATGGCAGAGGGGGTGGAGATAGTAACATAACATACCTCGCTTGGACAAACCATTGCAGAAGTTGATTGTCTATGTCCTCATGTTTCGCCTTCCTATTCTTTTGCTGTAGCTGCGGGTCAGTTGTACTGCCCAAGAACTGATTTTTGTATTTGTCCCTTTGTTTTACAATGTTGCACAGAGTAGCAAGAGGAATCTGAAATTTTTCAGCAATCAACGTCTTTTTCTTTTTCGGGTTTCTCTCCACAGCATCCAAAATTTCGATTTTTCGTTTCAGTGAAATTGCTTGTCTTTTGTGTTTGTCAGCCATCTTCACTTTACATTGTACAAAGCCTCGCCTTGCATTGAACATGCACTGGCGTGAAGATAGAAACGGGGGGGGGGGGGGGGGGGGGGGGGGGGGTCAACACCTCTCGTAATCAAGCGCCTGCGTTTTGTCTAGTTTACATCCGGATATCCCATCTCTTAGGCGACATCAAAGGGCCCACATCCTGTCCCGCTAATTCCTGTGACCTGCATTGTGGAATTGTTGGGGTTTTTTTTTTTTATATAGGTATGGGGGGGGGGGGGGGGGGTCAACACCTCTCGTAATCAAGCGCCTGCGTTTTGTCTAGTTTACATCCGGATATCCCATCTCTTAGGCGACATCAAAGGGCCCACATCCTGTCCCGCTAATTCCTGTGACCTGCATTGTGGAATTGTTGGGTTTTTTTTTTTTATATAGGTATGTGTAGGCCCACCGAGAAAATCTTTCGACAGCCGAGACTTTCTTACATCCGAGGAAAAGTTTCGCCAGGGTCAGCTAAACCTGTTTTTCACAAGCGAGTTTTCTTACAACCGAGTTTCTTACATCCGAGATATTTTAAGTAATGTTAAAGAATCCTCTCAGCAGGGGAAAACCATTTGATTTCTTATAACCGAGTTTCTTATAACCGGATTCTACTGTATTCATTTTCTAACCCCAGTGTCGGTGGTGTCATACTGTCCTGTCCAGAATATTCAACTGCAAACTCCACCACCATTTCAAAATCTTACCTGGCACATCTCTGTACCCAATGCTTCTAAAACAGCTCAGCTGAAAACACTGCACACCACCAAAGAAGCACAGTAAGTATATCGATTGTTACAAACTGCCAGGAGTTTAGAGAAGTAGCAGATAATGAGACTCAGATTTGAAAAATTACAGATTTTCTGATCACTCCAAAACCGCAACATCTCAGTAGTAGCATTACAATACATACATACATGTATAATTCCCTCTAAAGGGAAGAAACGTTATCTTCACAGAAACGTTATCTGCACATGGGAGGATAAAGAGCAGTGAGGAAAAATATAACGGATAGACTGACAGAGATACACAGTGACACAAAAGAGAAGGGACATACATGTGTGTCTGTGTGTACATGTGCAACACACAATCCTGGTTATACAGGGAGGGACAAATCCCTCACACAGAGGACTACTGACTCATTCAGCATGTGGCTACAGCTCTCCTGGTCCACCTGCACTCCTGGCGGTGGGTCTTCGGTCATCGCCTGGAGCTCCTGCAGCCGCTTCTGCACACACACACAAGCAACCAGCAATGACACTACCACTGATTGTGAAATATTTCTTCAAGATCTACTTGACATCCTCTCTCTCTCTCTCTCTCTCTCTCTCTCTCTCTCTCTCTCTCTCTCTCTCTCTCTCTCTCTCTCCCTCCCTCCCTCCTGGAGTGAATACGAGAACTCTGACCAGTATGAGAGCCTTTCATAAAAGACAAATTTCACGCAATCTATGATGATAAGACAAAACATCTCAGGTTTAAGACAATATTTCAAAAACTAAATGAGGGAAATGATGCACTCAAAAGTGCCAGTGGGGCCCAGAGAAACAGCCAGGCCAACAGTTGATTTTTGCGAAAATAATGCTTAAAAAAAATTTTTTTTTTAATGAAAAGCAACATGCATGACTGGAGTAGGTAGACCAGTGGTCCATCAGAAGGCTGACAAACATCAGATTCCCCATTCTCAAACAGAAGCATACGACAAGAATTCCTTTCTTTTTCACCTTAAGCAGCCATACATACATACAACATATGTATGTATGTATGGCTGCTTAAGGTGAAAAAGAAAGGAATTCTTGTCGTATGCTTCTGTTTGAGAATGGGGAATCTGATGTTTGTCAGCCTTCTGATGGACCACTGGTCTACCTACTCCAGTCATGCATGTTGCTTTTCATTAAAAAAAAAAAAAAAATTTAAGCATTATTTTCGCAATCTCACATCTGGAATTCTAATCTGTCAGATGTTCTCAACACAAACCTTCCCAAAGTTTCTAGATCACACATTAATAAAATCCCCCACCACTAACCATTGGATGCCTGTCTCTTCCTCAACCTCGCCTCCCTCCACCCCACCTTTCCTACCCCCATCCCCACTCTCTTTCCTCCCCCCTCCCCAATCTCTAACTGCTAGATCTCTGTTTTACTCTACAGACCCAATAAAAATAAAGAGCTGTGTGAGCTGGAGTTGTCTCCTGGGGATGCTGTAGATTGTAGCTCGACAGGTCATCCAGATAGGCCTGCTAATGAGCAGACCCACATATTGTAAAGATAACTAATTTGTCAGGTTTTTAAGTGCACCACCAGGCAGAATAGATCTGGGAACTGGCAGGGCTTCACGGGAATGTTAAGGAGCCCTCATGAGATAAGAAAATAAATGAATCCTCACATTGTTTTCACTCAGTTACGTACACGAAATCAACAACAACAACCAAACAACAACATTTAAAAAAATGCAAACTGCCATCAATATTAAACTGACACATGAAATGTTGAAGTACAAGAAAAGAAATTACATGAGATAATGAAACGGACTATGCAAAATGCTCCATCCAAATATTCCAATATCTAGAACTATACTGTTGTTATAAATTAAGATGATTATCAACAACTTCATCTCAAGGCATGAGCTATTATTATACTAACTTTTACACATAGTATGTTTTGCTCTGAACAGTCTAAAAGTATTATAAATTTCCATCACAAATTGTGTAAAATATTTAGTTTTCCAGGCACTGAATCTCATTCAGTCTATGTAATAAACATGCAAAATATGTCTTGGGTCTGAATAAAAACAGATGGGTGGGGTAGGAAGGGATTCCAAATTGTCAAATAGTGGGGATGGAGGGCTTAAGAATAAGATAGTATGCCCCAACTCCCCCCACCCCTTAAAATATTTACATGGGGGAAGGAGGGGGGCACTTTTCTCCCTCCTTCCCTGTGCCCCCCTGCCCTACCCCCTCTCTCCCAGTTATGATGCCACTGCAAAAAGGTAATCATAATACTACTGAAACAATAAGTGTCTGCATTTTCTGGCATATAAATACTGATATAGAACACATTTTGAGAGTCCCATTATAGATCTTTCTCTCATAACATTTACAATGTACAACATGCTGGCATTTTCTGTTTTTAAAAAGAGACGTTAAGAATCCCAAAACACTTTTTCTTTTGTTGCTATAACATGTTGCATTGAGCAAATAAACACAGAGTAAGCACTCCTAATATCTATATCACCTTTTGAGAACAGAAATTATGGCTGTTTTGGGGTGTGTGTTTTTGTGGGGGTTTTTTATTATTACACTTGCATGTTTCTTATAGTACAAATGAGAATTACACCCTTTTTGTACTCCCAGTTCTTATAGAACAGGAAGTACTTTAGAATGGGAACGAAGAAATGCTCTGTTGTGTGTGTGTGTGTGTGTCCCCGTCCGTCCGTGGTCAAAATGTGTTCCACTCGCTCCAGACAAAACTACTGGGCCGATCTTTCTGAAAATTTGTAGGTATGTTCATTATGGGCCAAAGATGATTCCCGATGTGTTATTTTACCGTTATAGCCCTTACTAACGGCTGTAACGGTTTTTCTTCTTTATGGAATATCTCAGAAAGTACTTGGCCGATCTTTGTGAAAATTAGCAGGTATGTTCATTATGGGTTACGGATGATGCCCGATGTTTAGTTTACCATTATAGCCATTACTAACGGTTGTAACAGCCTGTAAAATTTTTTCTTCTTTATGGAATATCTCAGAAAGTACTTGGCCGATCTTTCTGAAAATTTGTAGTATGTTCATTATGGGTCACAAATAATGCCTGATGTTTTAGTTTACCGTTTTTCTTCTTCATGGAATATCTCAGAAAGTACTTGGCCGATCTTTGTGAAAATTAGCAGGTATGTTCATTATGGGTCATGGATGATGCCCGATGTTTTAGTTTACCGTTATAGCCGTTACTAACGGCTGTAACAGCCTGAAACGGTTTTTCTTCTTTATGGAATATCTCAGAAAGTACTTGGCCGATCTTTGTGAAAATTAGCAGTATGTTTGCTATGGGTTACGGATGATGCCCGATGTTTCAGTTTACCGTTATAGCCGTTACTAACGGCTATAACGACCCATAACGGTTTTTCTTCTTCATAGAATATCTCAGAAAGCACTTTGTCGATCTTTGTGAAAATTAGCAGGTATGTTCATTATGGGTCATGGATGATACCTGATGTTTTAGTTTACCGTTATAGCTGTTACTAATGGCTATAATGGCCCATAACGGTTTTTCTTTTTTTTGGAATGTCTCAGAACGTACTTGGCTGATCTTTTTGAAAATTAGTAGGTATGTTCATTATGGGTCCCGGATGATGCCCGATATTTTAGTTTACCGTTATAGCCGTTACTAATGGCTATAACGGCCCATAACGATTCTTTTTTTATGGAATATCTTAGAAAGTATGTGGCCGATATTTCTGAAAATTTGTAGGTATGTTCATTATGGGTCACGGATGATGCCCGATGTATGTTTAAGTTTACCGTTATAGCCGTTACTAACGGCCCATAATGGTTTTCTTCTTTATGGAAAATCTCAGAAAGTACTTGGCTGATCTTTCTGAAAATTTGTAAGTATGTTCATTATAGGTCACAGATGATGGCCGATGTTGACCAGAATAGCCATTACTAACGGTTACACCAGCCCAAGACGTTTTTTCCTCTTTATGGAATATCTCACGCGTATTCAGGATAAACTGGGAGTACGTTTATATACTTTGCATCTTGTCACTCTTACATTACACTCCTTTCTCTTTGTAAGAATGACAGGTCTGTGATGATTTTTTTTACTTTCTTTTGCTTCGTGATCTCCCAACCTGAGATTCACTGGTCACAATTTCATCATTTTGAGCTTGATCAATGGTCTCATATGCACATTATTTTCAAAACACCATCATTTTTATTGTTGTGGACAGGAACAAGGCAAGGCACATGTGCAGGACAAATCTACCACACAATAAAATGACTGTGGCAAACAATCCTCAAACAGAAATTTAATCCTTTTACATATATTATATATATATATATATATATATATATATATATATATATAATATATGTCATTTAAGTTGGATTGAAATAGATCATAGGTTTCCATATTCCAAATGTGACCTTAGTTCACTAGTTTACAAGCATTTTTTTCTTAGAAGGAACTCTGGGAAAATCACAGTTCTTGGTAAGCACTTCAGCTTAAATGTGTTACGTATGTCAGGTTATGTTTTTATTTTGTTCCCCCTACTATTGGCACTTTTCAGTTTTTCCCCCTCTTTACTGACAGCCCTGAAAGTAAAAGGGCCCTTTGTCGGCATGTTTGGCTCAACATAATACAACTAGAACTGAAACAGAAAAAAATGGTAAAAACACTACACATAGATCTAGAAGGTTCTGAGACTGAAAAAAGTCAATGGCCCATGCTCAATGTAACTGAAAAAAGGGACGCATATGAATGAGGATGAATTCTCATGACTCCTCAAAACTGACTGTGCTTCTTTTCACTATTTCAGGGAAAAACAAAAACTCTCATTACCACTTGGGGGAGAAAAAAAATATTACACAAACTGCTCGCCTTCTAATCTTTCTGATCTAATCTTAAATAAATGTTAGCGAACCGCCCAGAGAACGTGACAAACGAGTCACAAGACGAAACACAACGCGTTTCGACCTCTTAGGTCTTAAGACCTAAGACCTAAGAGGTCGAAACGCGTTGTGTTTCGTCTTGTGACTCGTTTGTCCACGTTCTCTCGGCGGTTCGCTAACATTTATTTAAGATTTGTTTAGATTTCCGCCTGCAGTCCTCTCGCTTTGCAACTAGATCTTTCTGATCTATCAAATCATGAGAGGGGAAGTATCATGAGGGGAAGTAAATTCTCATGCCATGAGATCTAAAAGCTTAATTTCCTTTGCTGAACTGACAAAAAAATGGCATCTTTTGCCATGTGACTACTACAGGGTTCATTTCCTCACAACAAATTCAAGGACTTTTCAAAAAAAATTCTAGGACTTACTTCTGCAACCATTCTTTGTACTCTTCTTTTTCCAGCCAAACAATGTTAAAAGAACACTTCCCTGGCATGTCTGCGGGGCTGGGCCCGGTAGTCCGACGTTTCGATAGTCCGACACATCGGTAGTCCGACACCCCACGTTCAGATGTTTCGATAATCCGACACTGTAAGAAAAAGTAGCGATAGTCCGACATCCCACGATTCTGACAATTCCAATTCGTTTCGATAATCCGACACACAACCCAGTCATACTGCACTAATTAGCAGTCAAATGGTGAAAATAGGCAAATATGACCACTGGTCAGTGGCACTGACCACCACTGACCACTAGTCAAACTCGTCAATAATTGCACTAATTGGACCTGGGGCAGCATAGCCCCGGGGGAACATGGACCTTGGGGAACATAGAGTGCCGTGTCGGTGTATCATTATGTCGGACTATCGAATCGTCGGAATCGTGATCTGTCGAACTATCGAAACGTCGGAGTCGTGAAGTGTCGGACTATCGGACCCAAACCGAGAGATTGTCGGTCAACTCCAACTTGGACTTCTTTTACTTTCATAATTTTTTTTCCTTTATTTAGATTTCAGATTTTTCTTTTTCTTTTCAATAGACTCAAGTTTTTACACAGACTTTATTCAAGATCATTAGCAGTGACAAAATTTAAACACTTTTTAAGGACATATGAGCAAAAGCCTGATTTTTAAGGACTTTTCAACACTCAAGGCCTTGAAAAGGGGTCCCTAAAATTAGTAAAAATTCAGGACTTTTAAGGACTGTATGAACCCTGTACTAGTGTACTGTGTTCTGCCACAACAATATACATGTGCATACTGGATGTGTTTCAGTAAGTTTGTCACAACAGATTGTGGTCCAGACATGAAGGTGAAAGGTGAACACTGTGTACAACTCAATAACTGTATTATAAAGTGTCAGCTTGCACATGTCAGCCAAAGTAAACGCCAAGATGAAACAAACAAACAATGGCAAAAAAAGTTTGGGCGCACCCATATTTACACGAGTTGTTTCTATATAAATTATAATGTAACCACAACCACAAATCTTTTCCTTTTGGCTTTTGGGGGAATTTCTGTCTGCTTGTGTCAAATGAATGTGATGCCTCAATCACAGTCAATGACTTTTCAAATGGGATAATTTTACGAGCTTCTCACATTAGTATTTTCTATGATCTATCACTGTACTGTACATACATGATGTCTGATCACGCTCACATTGATGTAACAAGACATAACCAACTGGAGCAATCAAGAACTTTAAAGAATTATATATAGCTCTAAATAAGCGATTTGGCGGAGAGAGACTTGGGAGAAAACACCAATGTCTACACTCTACCTATATTTTTCAAACATCACATGATTGAAAAAACAAAATGACTTTCTAAAGTTAGAAATGAAGTCTGATTTAAATTATGATACTGGTTTGTTCAAAATCACATGAATGGAATTGGATGAGGAAAGTTTTGAGGTAAAATACATTAATCTTCCTCTTCATGGTCATCCGCATCATTCAGTTCATTCACATGATGATGATTTCTTCAGTCAGTTTAACAAAAAATAAAGTGTCTTCTCAAAGTAGAAATACAAATAAAGTGAAACAACAATAGTTGTTACTTTTACACTTTCAATAGCGATAGTAAAGGTCAGACATTTAAGTTCTGTGGGTCGTTGTGAGCAAACCCATTCAATACACTCAGGGACAAAAGTCTATCCCCTCTCGGCACTTCCGGCACTGACTACCTACAACCTGTTGCTGTAAACTTATTATTCTTACCTTTAGGCTGGACTTCACTTGCTAGTACTCGGTAATATGACCCTTCCGACTCAAAACATGCTGACAGCGTCTCGGTAGATAGTCATACAGGGAGCAGAGGTAGGCAACAGTCAGTTGATTTCAGCAAGTGGTGAGTGCACAGCGCAGATCTGCGACAGTATTGATGTGCAGCGCACAGCGAATGTTTTTTCTTTACATGAGTCTTGAGGACTTGCCACACGTTCTCAATCGGATTTAGATCTGGACTTTGAGGGGGCCAAAAAAACTGTGCTGTCGCTTCCAGGTCTTGGTGTGAGCCGAGCGGTGAACAGTGGCGTTGTCTTCTTGCAGGTACCAACATTTGTTTGGGTAGTGGTCGGCAACAAACGGCAGAAACTTGTTTTCCAGCACATCAGTGTACTTCTGACTGTTCATATTGCCTTCCACAAACACCAGTGGTCCAACTCTGTCATACGAAATGCATCCCCATACCATCAATTTCAATGTAGTCTTCGGGCCAAGATGGACGCTGCACAGAGAAAGCACTGACCACTTCTCTTCGACTTTCCTCCATAGTTTTACACGTCCACTGGGTTTGATCACAATGGTCATTTCATCACTGAAAATAACATTTTTCCACTGATCGTTCACAGTCCAGTGAAGTTTACTCCTACAGTACTGCAGCCGCTTCTTTCTGCTCACTTCCTTTATGACTAGTTTCTTCGCTGGGGGATGCTTTGAATATTCAAGTCCATGCAGATTTCGCTTGATCGTCTTTTGGCTGACTTCAACGGAGGTTGATGCATGGAATTCGGCTGAAATTTCAGACACTGTGGCAGATCTGTCCCGTTTTACAATCTTTGACAGTGCAGACACGCACCTGTTTGTGAACACACTGGGCCTACCACTCCTAGGTTTGTTTTCTACTGTTTTTCTGTCACAATAGTGCTTGTAAACTTTCCCGACGGTTGACCTGTTCAAGTTTAACACATTTGCCACCTCAAACACCCGAAGCCCCTGGTCTATCAACGACACAATGTGTTTTTTCGTCTCTTCTGTGAGCTGTTTGTTTGGCAATGCCATGCCAGATTTGACAGCAAACTGCAAGCACTAAAACGACAGTTCAACGATTTTCTTTAGGCCTACTTCACACAAAAGAGTACACTTGTGAAAATGACGTCAGTGGTTTTCGGTACACAAACATGTCACCAACGCTGCTAGACTTCTTCTTCTTCTTCTTCTTCCATAGAGCGACCACAATCAACTTTCTGATTCTATGTCAGTCTAGTGGAAACAACCACTTCAAATCTGTCTGCCATTTGAGGGGACAGACTTTTGTCCCTTTACCTCTACAGAAGAAAAAGAAACACCCGAAGGTGCTGGGGGGGACCCAGAGAAGCACTGTCTTCACCCGCCTTTTGAGCAGTCCTGGATCACCCTTGGAGGCCTGCGCTGTGTTGACGATGTGTACAGGCACACGCAGGACACACCATTAAGATATCAACTTGAACTTGAACTTGAACTATACGATGTGTGAGGTCTTGTATGAGGTCCTGTTCATCGATCCGTGTGGGTTATACGGCTAGTATACTAATAACTGCATGCATGGCAAGACGGATTGTACTGGGGACATAACTGCTCCTGAACAGAGGTAAATCAGACTACAGGATGCAACTCATAACAGCCTTATAATAGTATCCCCATGGGAGTACCAGTCCGTATTTCATGACTGCAGAGCCCACCGGCAAACGACACCACCCCCCAGCTGCGAGCACACCCCACAGACCCAACCACCCTGCCCACCGACAGATGAAGACAGTGCCACTCCAGACACAGCCAAGCTTTCGCCATACGGTCTTATGCGCCCTCAAGAGAGAATCCAAAGTTGTAGTCTTTCCCACAGGACTTTCCCTGTGGTCAGTGGGTCTTTCCTCACCGTCACTGGACCTTTCTCCAGGGTCAGCCTAGTTCAGGCAAAGATAACAAAAATAACAATCTTCCTACCTCCATGGAGGCCATCTTGGCTGGATGTTTGTTTACAGCAATTTTCGTATTATTTCAACACTGTTCCAAAACTTTAACAGTGAAATGTTGTATAACAGAAGAACTTCTCGGTAGTATTTCGATTTCTTGTCTGAGAGATTGATACCAGACTACACATACTAAACCAAATCAGAGAAAGATGTATTCGAAACTAAGCAATCTTGTTCACAGCTCAAGTTGCCAGCATGGCGCCAGCATCAGTCCGATTGAATCCAATAGGAGCGTTAATTGCTGTCATATGTGCGCTCTGTTTATTTTTCTATATTTTCGGAATCCCAGGTTTCTCGCGAAATGAGAGAGTAAGCATGAGAGAACTGTTGTCGGTAAGCATCGTCCTTGCTCAGAGAGGGGGAGAAAAAGTGAAGGAAATTGCTGATGCTCACTCGCTTCATGCAAAGGCGAAAGGGAAAACGAAAGAAGGAGCAACGGAGATGTTGACACAAGGAGATTTGGAAAGTCACAGAGCGATTGTGAATGGTTTCTTGAAGGCATATCCTGGAATGATGGTATGGATGCATCTCTTAGTTTACTCTGATTGTTATGTGCTTGTTGTTAAATCTTACTTGCATAAGACTTTAAGAGGGAGTTTTAAGTGATAGCCTATAATACTACTACTTGTTAATGATTATAATGCTTTTATAGGTCTGTGGATCTCATGGCAATGTACTAGTTTAAGAGACCCAACCCCCAGCCCCCACCCACCCACAGCCCCTTCCAGTCAGCGGCAGTGATTGGTGTTCTCACCAACAGAATAGCTTGGAAAGAATACTTGTAAATGAATGAGGTTGACACAAGCTGGGGCCCTGAAACTAGAGCGTGGTCAGTCTCACTGCTAAAGTAGTGCCCCCCCCCCCTCCCCACCCACCCACCAGCAGGGTTGTCAATCTGTCCAGGACAGGGGAAATCGTGATGATATTGCTTAAGTGAACTAAGTTGATGTATTAGTAAGGTTTAACACACTGGTCAAGGTTATCTCTGCACACATACACAGGGCACTCATGCACCCACCAGCCATTCACCTGTCTCTGGGGATGGGATGTCACTCATTCGTTTCTTTCCTAACATGACTAAGAACAAGAAGTACAGTTTCTATGCTACTTAAAAATTACGCATGAAAAATACAGTTACACAAAATGGAATAATCAAAACTTAAGATTCAGTACTTCCTAATCCCAGGTTTTTATACTCAGAAAGGCTTCTTACCAGGCCAGGTTTCCACACACTTGCACACCACACCACAGTTCTCAAACAAGTCACTTCAAGTTTTCTTCAGCACTGGATGATGGTGATGCTTTTGGTTGTCTGGCACCAGGTTCCAGGACTGGGTCTTCCTGGTCATCTCTGGGACTCAACGTAGAAATCTTCTTTGTCTCTTTCACCCATATCTGGGTTTCAAACTCAGTCTTTCTTTCTCAGCTTGTCTTTAACACCTTAGACCTTGCTGTCACTTCTGTCACCCATCCATGTTTCTTTCAGCCCTATTCTGTCCTGCTCACTCTTCTCTCTCTCTCTCTCTCTCTCTCTCTCTTCTCTCTCTCTCTCTCTTCTCTCTCTCTCTCTCTCTCTCTCTCTCTCTCTCTCTCTCTCTCCCGTGGTATTATTCTCCCTCCCTTCTGTTCTCCATTCAGTTTATATAGGGATGGACACAAGGGATCTCTTTGGGCCATGCCTTTGTCCATGTTGCTTCTCTACCACCTTGTTCACATGCACACTGAATTCCCCTCTTGCTACATTCTTCCACACATCAGCATTTACACACATCCCTACAAAATAGCTTAGTAAACAACCACTTTGCACCAAATGGACATCGAAAATTCCCGACAACTTTGGGGGCCACTTTTGCACAGTAATTACCCTTTAGAAAGCTGTGACAATGATATACACACACATTTGACTAGCCTGACAACAACGTCAACACAGTGCCCCACAGCAATATCTACTGAACAAGCAGACTCCTGTTCTTCAAGGTCTGGTTACAAAGCAATTTTTAGCCTCCTTGATAGATCTAAATAAATGTTAGCGAACCGCCCAGAGAACGTGGACAAACGAGTCACAAGACGAAACACAACGCGTTTCGACCTCTTAGGTCTTCATCAGGTGAGACATTAACGAATAAAACAATGAAAATTCACTTAGCTTTGATCGCTTCAGATCACTTCGCAGGGTTCAGCGCAAGGAAGAAGGCGTTGAATGAGAACCTTGATAGAGTTCAACCATATGCGCTAAGTGAGGGTGCTACTGCTAATCGGCTGATTACTTTTTCCTCCACTATGCACGGAATTCTTGTCGTCAAAAGCGCTTAAAGCCCTTTGTGAGAGGTTTCGCTCCCTAGACACAATCTCACTGCTAAACCAGTGCCCTCCCCCTCTCCGCCACCGCCCCCACCCCTCCCTCCCCTTGCCACCTCCCCCCCCCTCCCCTGTACCTCTCCATTCTTCATCCATTAAGTGGCAAGGCACTGCAGCTTTCAATGCTTTGAATCAAAAAGCAGAAATTTGAGTATATAATAATTAATTTGAGAATACTTGAGTGAGTACTCGAGAGTGAAACTGAAAAGTTGTCTTTCTTAATCTTATGCTGATTGCTATCAGGGGAGAATTGTTCTGTTTATGTTTTGTTTGTTATAATATCTTAAAAAGGTATGAAATATATTTGTCCAGAATGTACTTATCATCTTTACATCTTACATTAAATCTGCATCACTTATAAAAGTTATAAAAAATACCATGTTTTGAATTTAAGTGTTCATTTGTATTTTGCTAAGTTTTTAGATTAGACCAGCCTTGCCTATGATTCATTTGTAGTTTTTACATTTCTTATCCCTAAAGTGAACATACTATCAGCAGGTGAAAAATGTACTCTTCCTGACCATGAAACCTAAGATTTGTCTGTCTGCGCACTTCTGGAGCTCAAAGGAATAGCTGATGGTGCAAGTCTTCAGTTGTGTAGAAAAGTGGTCTAAAACTAACAAAAATTGCAAACAAGTGACTCTGATTAGTCTGAATCAGAAGTCAGCACCAAAAAAAAAGAAGCTGAACAAAAAACAAACAAACAAACAAACACAAAAAACAAAAAACAAAACAAAAAAGAAGCCAAATAGGAAAGCTTGCTTGCATTGGTCGTAGAAACGAGAAAACACTAAAATGATGGCAGTTGACAGTCAGCAATTCCTGTTAAACTTAAAGTATATAGGGAACGGTGGAAATCCTGTGCTGACAGCAAGTTCGGTTGAATGTGTTTGACAGCTATTATTCTGATTGGGAATGGGGTGGTTGACAATTCAGTAACCGTCAACATCATATAAAACTTGCAAACATCTAGATCTAAGATAGATTCCAGAAGGGCGATACCTCAGACAACATGTACTTGTTGACTTCTATGTGATTAAGAGCTTTTTTTTTTTTTTAGCCCTCCCTGCCTTAATCGTCTGGGTTATCTACTTTAATCTTATCTGTACATGTTAAACTTGATGAAAAATTAATATTCACAAAACATGTGACTTGGTTTTATTTGTGTGAAATAGGTATTTGTTTACTTTTACTAATTTCAGACAAAGAATATCCGTAAATCTCATCTTGATTATGAAGGAAAGAAGAAGACCTGAGGAGTTAAAGAAGAAGAGGGATGGGCACTGCTTCCATCATGCCATGCCCTAGAAAAAGTGTCAAACCTTTGACAGATCTCTGCCTTTTAGGCCAATACTTCAATAGGCTTTGGGGAACTTTAACATTTTTTTTTCTAAACTCACACACACACACGCAGACACACACATGCACATGCACACACACACACACACACACACACACACACACACACACACACACACACACACACACACACACACATGCACGCACGCACGCACACACACACACATACACACACACTCATGTAACGCACACAAGCACACATAGTGACATACACATGCACGCACACACATGGCGAGTATAAATTTTGATGGGATATGCGGTGTCATTCATGTACATGTCCCCAGGACAACAAGAAATTACCTTGGAATTTCTGGCCCTGTTTAGTGCCCATATATATTCACCACACCCAACCCAATCCTTCTTCATCCCTCCCCCCCCCCCCCCACCTCCACCTCCCCCTTTCCTTCTCCTTCACACAACAAAGTAAAGCCCAGTTAGCGGATTAGACAAGGGCAGAGTCAGAGCCCTCCATCACTTCCATGTCCTCACACTGCGCTTCACTCAAGGAGGGTCAGCATTAAATTTTACTGAAAGTATTTAGAATCAAACCATTATGGAGAATCGAGCCATGATTCTCTTGATCCATGATGTCCAGGTGATCTCGGAGGAGCATGAAAACAAGCCGGTGGACTTCAACCAGGTACCTGATGTAGACAAGCAGTTGCTGGAGGTGGTGAGCTCTGTGTCCAGTGACCAGCAGATCCCCATCAACAACATTGCTGTCTGGGTTGACCCGCTGGATGCCACACAGGAGTACACAGGTAGGGGACAAAAGCCAAGTCATGGGTTGTTTCATTTCATAAGCAGTACGATATGTAACACATGATAGGGCTGTCCGAGGCTCTAAATAGCCACTCTACCAATTGCCCAGGACAGCTGAACCTTCTTGCAGGCAAGTGGAAAAGCTTTCTAACCTTTTTTTGACTGTCTCTGTGAGAGGATGACTGAGCAGTTCACTTCAGTGTAAACCGGTAGTGCTTGTATTCACCTTTGTCATTTTCACACCTTCCTTTCATGGTTTTACTCAGAACTGTGGCAGTGCTGTCTCACTGAGACAAGGTGTGTTCTGTTAGTAATGTTAAAGAAAACCAAATATTTCAAAGGAAGTAGTCTGTGTTGGATAGGTAAGTTTCTGATGTATTTTTTACACCAAAAAAAGAAAAGTTTCAGGAAAACAAGTCTTTGAAGTACCAAGTGTCTTGTTTAGCTATTTAAAGTGTGTGTGCTGTGCATGTGTGTATGTGTATGCATATGTGCTTTTGTGCAGAGGGCCTTTTCGAGTTTGTGACAACTATGGTGTGTGTTGTGGTGAACGGGGAGCCCACCATTGGCGTCATCTACAAACCTTTTACAAAAGAGACAGGTGGGCTATGACCATAGTCTTCACCTGATCAGGTTTCTGATGGGGATGTTATACCATGTACTGTGATAGAGAAAACATTGTGTAGGTCAAGAATGCACACAGAAAACAATCGTCAAAAGAAATGAAAGCATACTAGCTGATCAGCCAGGGGTCATCTTTCTTGATCTGATTTCAGTCCGAGATGGTTGCCCTGATTTCACAGGAGAAAACAACTGTCTGCCAGCTTTGCAGTGGTTAACGATTAAACAAGCTGATTTTTTTTCTTCTTTTTTTTTCCTATTAAAAATTCCTTGATCGTCAGTTTTGGTTTAGCCAGTCAGTGGAAGTCTTGCATCTGACTTGCCATACACCAACAGAATTGCCTGTTAGGGCTGTGTGTTGAGGGGTGGGAATGGGAATGACACAGTGGGAGGGCGCAGAAGGAAGAATCTAAAAGAAGATAAGTCATAATTATGATAACGATTGTTATAAATAAATGAATAAATAGAATAACCTTTTGTGAAAGAAAGGTTATTTCGTGAATGCAGACACACTTTTAGGCATAAAAAAGCACACAGGTCTGTGAAGTATACGTCTCAAGAATATGACTGATTGAGGATGATCCCTTCTTCTTCTTCTTCCTAAAAAACTGGTTCACTTAAAAATGAGTAGGTCACTAGCGCGCATGTTAAAAAAAAGAAAGTGCGACTCGGCCTGTTGGCCCCTGGAGCAAAATTTGGCAACAAGGGGTCGCACATGATATTTAAAAAGTTAAAAGCAATGGCCAGGTTAAGGCCTAGGTAACCATAAAATATCTGGGGAAGTTAAAATAGAAAAATCAGTCAATATGCAGATCTCAAGACTACCTCCCCTGACCTAGATTGTTTCGAGTATGACCATTTTTCTCCTCCACTCCCCTGCATTGTTTGATAATGGTCCCATTTCTGCTCCCCTTCTCTCCATTCCCATCCCCTACTCCTCTCCCTACCTAGGAATATTGGCGGGTGTGAAAACTGTTTATTTGCTGAGAAATCCTAGCTGTGTAAGTTTCTCAGTTTGATTAATTTCTCCATTCCTGTTTTCAAATTATTACTTGACGCTTAGTCTCAGAGAATTTAGCACTGAACTAGACATAGCAGGATACGCATTTCACATTCCAAGAGGAGAAATTTAGACTGCGAATAATCACAGTGTATGAGTTGATAGGAAAGCAGGTCTTGTTGTAGAATCCCATGTTTTGTTTACCAGTCTCTCAGCAGTTATTTTCAGGCATTTGTTTTCAGTGTGGGCATGGGCTGATTATGGTCACTCTTCTAACCTGAAAAAGGCCTCGGAAATGACTAAGGATGAGAAAGAGCGGAAGATCGTCGTATCTCGTTCACATGCCGGCCCAGTAGAAAAGGTGGCGAAGAAGGCGTTTGGTGAAAACACGAAAGTCATCCCCGCAGGAGGTGCAGGTAAGGGGTGGCCTTTCTGTCTGTGTCTGTCCCTTTCTGCATGACTGCAATTGCTTGTTTTTACCCTTTTGGGGGGGGGGGGGGGGGGGACACAAATTGGTGATTTTAGATTATATTCCCCCTCTCTCCTTTTTACTTTCTGTATGAGATGTGTTGTCATGACACAGCGCCAGTCAGTTATGAACTCTAGAGGCCCTACCTCATCCAGCTGCATGCTTTGTGGTGCTGACAGAATTACCAAGTGGATGGGCAAGTGCATGTTCAAAGTATCATGACTGTTGACATTAGACAAACCAACCACTGTGGTCACTCTAACATTTTCTTTCTTTCCGCGTACGCATGCTGGTACTCCTGCGGACACTCCCTGTATAGACAGGCAGTGGAGTTTTGTGTGTATGACGATTTTTTTATCCCACCATTAAGGCAGCCATACTCCATCTTCGGGGAAGGTGCATGCTATGTGTAACATGTCCATCCATACCAACACCCAAACTGGCCTTCTCTTCTGAAAGTTGGTGATGTGATTTTACGTGTGTGCAAGATGTTGTGCGTGCGTTCACACACAGAACCTCGGTTTATAGTCTCATTCGAAGGACTGTATGGGGAATGGAGTTAGAACCAATGTTAACTCCGAGGGAAAAATCCTCCTATACCGAGATTCGAACCCGCATCCCTAGGATCACGAGTCCAGCGCTCTACCAACTGATCTATTCTGGCCCCCGGTAACTCTAACAAGATCCTAGAATCCATCAGACAAATGCGCCTAAAAAGGGGGCAGGGTCTCTTTGGAAAGTTAAATCTAGTGCAGACAAAGAGAACAGTCAGTGATGCCAAAAACGGAAAATTCTTTAGATTTTATTGATATCGGGTAAGATCAACAGAAAATAACTGAGATCATTTGTTTTGATAGTGGGTAATGTTTTACACTTGGACCAATCACCATGGCAAAGTGCTTGGCATCATTGTTTCACTGCAGGGAGGTCATGGGTTCAATTCATATCAGAACCATTTGTTGTGGAATTTTTCTGCCGCGACTGGCTCCTACCCAAAGTCGAGTTTGCTATGGCATCAGTTGGAAAGACTAGGACCACATGGTTGAGTTTCATCCACTTAATGGATAGATATCTGAGGGTGTTGCTTAATTAAATTTCCTGACCAGGACTGCAGGTGTCTGTATCTCTCAGACCTGGTTCACTCAGGGATATATTATGGAAGTAAGCATAAGAGTACAATCCTGTCATACACTCTCAGACCAAAATGGAAATCTATAGCATCCTCATTCCCATTGATCAGCATTAAAGAAATGTCTCAAATTCTGTGGACCTTCATGCCCTGCTGTCATGGTAACTTCAGTTTCATTTTTCACCTCACGTCTATGCCTTTGGTGAGGTTGCGTCAGGTTATCAGCAAATTCACAAGGACTGTCGTTGGACAGATATGGTGGAGCTCACTCACCCTGGCTCCTCACCTAAGCAATTATTGTTAGTAGAAGGGGGCTTAGTAGGTGGTGTCCGGCATATGTTTGATCAGAACAGGCACCAGTGAACACTACCAAAAAGAATTGGCAGCAGTTTGGTATCTCCTCTGATGGTTTGACTTGTAACAAGTGGACATTGATGGCTTCCTATGCCAGCCAGTACCGGGGCTGTGACGGAACAAGCCATGCTGTTGTTGTGGACTGGGTGCTGGAATGAGCATTGTGGGTGCAGTGCTGCTGGAGTACCATGGAAGAAGAAATGAGCATTGTGGGTGCAGTGCTGCTGAAGTACCATGGAAGAAGGAATGAGCATTGTGGGTGCAGTGCTGCTGGAGTACCATGGAAGAAGAAATGAGCATTGTGGGTGCAGTGCTGCTGAAGTACCATGGAAGAAGAAATGAGCATTGTGGGTGCAGTGCTGCTGAAGTACCATGGAAGAAGAAATGAGCATTGTGGGTGCAGTGCTGCTGAAGTACCATGGAAGAAGAAATGAGCATTGTGGGTGCAGTGCTGCTGAAGTACCATGGAAGAAGGAATGAGCATTGTAGGTGCAATGCTGCTGAAGTACCATGGAAGAAGGAATGAGCATTGTAGGTGCAATGCTGCTGAAGTACCATGGAAGAAGGAATGAGCATTGTAGGTGCAATGCTGCTGAAGTACCATGGAAGAAGGAATGAGCATTGTAGGTGCAATGCTGCTGAAGTACCATGGAAGAAGGAATGAGCATTGTAGGTGCAATGCTGCTGAAGTACCATGGAAGAAGGAATGAGCATTGTGGGTGCAGTGCTGCTGAAGTACCATGGAAGAAGAAATGAGCATTGTGGGTGCAGTGCTGCTTAAGTACATGGAAGAAGAAATGAGCATTGTGGGTGCAGTGCTGCTTAAGTACATGGAAGAAGAAATGAGCATTGTGGGTGCAGTGCTGCTTAAGTATCATGGAAGAAGAAATGAGCATTGTGGGTGCAGTGCTGCCTAAGTATCATGGAAGAAGAAATGAGCATTGTGGGTGCTGTGCAGCTGAAGTACCATGGAAGAAGAAATGAGCATTGTGGGTGCAGTGCTGCTGAAGTACCATGGAAGAAGAAAGCATTGTAGGTGCAGTGCTGCTTAAGTATCATGGAAGAAAAAATGAGCATTGTGGGTGCAGTGCTGCTGAAGTACCATGGAAGAAGAAATGAGCATTGTAGGTGCAATGCTGCTGAAGTACATGGAAGAAGAAATGAGCATTGTGGGTGCAGTGCTGCTGAAGTACCATGGAAGAAGAAATGAGCATGGTGGGTGCAATGCTGCTTAAGTACATGGAAGAAGAAATGAGCATTGTGGGTGCAATGCTGCTTAAGTACATGGAAGAAGAAATGAGCATTGTGGGTGCAGTGCTGCTTAAGTACCATGGAAGAAGAAATGAGCATTGTGGGTGCAATGCTGCTGAAGTACCATGGAAGAAGAGACAGCAAAAACAAAAACAAAAGTTTGCACTGGAGACAGAGAGAAAAGGAGGAAGGTGCAGTGGAGCTGCAGGTCAAGTGCTACATGCAGTGATGATGTGCCAAAGTCAGGAACTCTGAGTTGTTTATCAGGTCTACATAGGCATCCATAGTGATGGTTGGAAATTTGATTTGTATAAAGATGCTGCATTCCACTATAACAGTAAAGTTCCTGTGACACGCCATGGGTAAGGCTGTGATTTTGTGGAAATATTTTCACAATCCTTTCACCAAAATCACATTGATACTTCACACTCCAAAAGTTCTTCACCATGACTATACTGCTGGTACTTGCTTCAGCCCAGTAATGGGTAAAAATATGCTGCAGTTGAAAATTTTCAACTCAGTCCATTTTGTTGGTTGATAAACTAGAAAATACTATATCCCCTGGATGAAACAAGTCTTCGAAGGCCAAGAGTCAAGGGGGAAGGTTTGGAATCAACAGGGAAAAGAAAATTATGAAAAAAGGATTCTTTCATCAGAGAGTCAACAAGGGAGATGATTGCTGTGTTGTCATCCTGATCAACATCCTCCTCCACCTGAAATGAGCAATCCTTCACCACTCTTTTGCTGTGACCTTCTGGAGGCTGTCGCCTCTTAAGTCATCTGTTCTTTGCTGAATCTGTAAACTGTGCACACTTCAGTACATGAGTTGCTTTGTTTTTTTTAGGACCAAAAGCCCCCAATCTGTGAACTGTGCATACTGTACATCTTCAGTACACAAGTTGCTTGGTGTCTTGCCCCCAAACACTGAACCAGTACATGTTGCATGTCTTCAATACACAACTTAACTTTGTCACTTGAAGACCCAAAGCCTCCAGCCTGACAGCAGTACACACTGGTTTTCAGCACACAAGTTGCTTTGTATTTAAACCCCCAACCTGTGAATCATTCATACTGTACATCTTCGACACACAGTTGTTAGTATCTTGTGGACCAAAGGCAAAGCCTCCAAACACTCAAATAGTTTACACTGCACATTTTCAGTACATTTGTTCTGACTTTAAAAGGTACGAAAATGCTGTTTGACTCATTTTCAGATATTCTTAAATCCACTCATGTCATTTCCTTACGCCTCTCTCTTCACTGGCTCCCCATCAAAAAAAGGAATTAATGATAAACTCTCTGCCGTGCTTTGAATTCACTGGATGGTTTTGCTCCCACTTAAATCACTGATCTTCTGCACCTCTACACTCTATCACAAGAGCTGCACTTCTCACTTGATGCTGTTTATCTTTCGCATCCCTTACTTTCGCACCAAGACTGCTGGCCAACATTCATTTTCATTTCAAGCCCCTTTCACATGGAACAAACTCTCTCTCATTCGCTGCAGTTCCAGTTCTCTGTCATCCTCCATATCCTCTCTTGCAGCTACTCTCTTCACATCTTGGTTGATGTACCTTCATCTCCTCACCAACTTCTGCTCTGTGTGTGTGTATTTGGGAGTGGGCAGATGGATATGGAGGTAGGACTGTTGTGGGGATGTGAATTAATCATCGCAAGTTTGAAGAAATGCATTTTGATGCCTGTGCTGTTTGGTTTATGTATTTTTGCCCTCTTCATCCATAAATAACGAACAAGTTGGCTAACTCTTGCCCCAGTATGAATGATGCTTTTGACATGAAGTTGCTGGGCAGAAATACCATCACTGTGTGCTCTGTCTTAGCATTTCTGCTAGGCAATTTGGTGTTGAAAGCATCGTTGGTTTGGAGTCTTGGGCATGTAACTATTTCATCATGGCAAGAGTAACCCAACTTGTTCATTGTTTACTGTTTACTGTTCCTTGCCTCATTTAAGTTTTTCTCTTTATTTGTATTTTTTGTTGTTGTAACCCTGTAGTGCTTATTTAAGATTAAGGTCATAAATTTTAATTATTGTTATCAGACTGGAGAACTCTCCTCAGATCTGAGGATTTCCAAGAAAAACACCTGATTTTCATAGGCAGGAAAAGTGAACATCCAAAAAAAAAAAAAAAAAGAAAATCTGTTGACAAAGAAATAATGAAACACTTTGGTACCCCGATTCTCATACCATATCCAGTTTTTCCAATCCGGCTTTCCATAATTCTATATTCAGCACTCTGCCACCCACGGTGGTTGTGGTATATTACAGCGCTTACGCTAGCATTAATCAGTGCATTTTAGTTGCAGGCGAATATGAAGGTGAACATAATTTGTTCAGCCATTTTTCTGGTTGTGGGTCGTGCAGAGGCTTCTTCTTTTGAGGGGAAAATATTATGTCTTGTGTGTCCCAAATTGTAAATCAAGGCAAGACGTTTGAGGAAGGCACATTTGTCAACTGATGGAAGACTACAAAAGTGAGCAATTTCGATCAGCGGTTTTTCGGCTCGTTGGAAAATGAACTAGCCTGGAATGGCACGTTCTTACTTTTTTGCATTGTTGAGAAGAGCTGAACTATGCAAGTCATGGATTTAACAGCGTTTTGCCCCATATTTTGCTAGTCTATCGGCCATGTCACTAAAATGGACTCCTGTGTAAAGGCCCGTAGGGCAGAAATGGGGAGGGAGGCGGTGTGGTGGGGGTGGGGTGGTGGAGGAGTTAAAAATATCTTCCAAGTGGATGAGATTTAATAAGATAAACAGCCAACATTGCCAGACTCCATCCATTCTCGTAACTTGGATTGAAAACAGTAGACCTAGACAGCGAAAGATTAAAGGACTTGATCTTATCATAAAGAGGCTGAAAGTGAGTTCTTGTTCTAGTACAGTCAAATAACAAATGAGGGATGTTGAGAATCTGACCACATGCACAAGCAGGTGCCGGTTTTAAACAGCTGCCTAACCATCCATTAACCTGCAGCCTATGTACAAGGTTACAGTTTGGGATAAGCCTTGATTCACAGTGTTCCATCAGTGTGTAGTGTCACACAGTACACCGTTCAGGTCAGCCTTGATTCAGTGTTCCATCAGTGTGTAGTGCCACACAGAACACTGTTCAGGTCAGCCTTGGTTCACAGTGTTCCATCAGTGTGTAGTGCCACACAGAACACCGTTCAGGTCAGCCTTGGTTCACAGTGTTCCATCAGTGTGTTGTGCCACACAGTACACCGTTCAGATCAGCCTTGATTCACAGTGTTCCATCAGTGTGTAGTGCCACACAGTACACCGTTCAGATCAGCCTTGATTCACAATGTTCCATCAGTGTGTAGTGCCACACAGTACACCGTTCAGGTCAGCCTTGGTTCACAGAGTTCCATCAGTGTGTAGTGCCACACAGTACACCGTTCAGGTCAGCCTTGGTTCACCGAGTTCCATCAGTGTGTAGTGCCACACAGTACACCGTTCAGGTCAGCCTTGGCTCAGGTTGTCTCCCTTGTCTGTCTACAGGCTTCAAGACACTGGAGGTGCTTCGGGGCAATGTAGAGGCTTACGTGCATGTTACCCTCATCAAGAAGTGGGACATCTGTGCAGGCCATGCCATTCTGAAGGCGGTGGATGGCAAGATGACTACTTTGGAGGGCAACTACATCACCTACTACCCCACCGACAGCCCCAAGAACGAGGACGGCCTGCTGGCCACCATCTACAATCATTACGATTACCTAAAGAAGCTCACACCAGAGATGGACACCTTGAAGGCCAAACAGCAGAGCTGAATTCTGGGGTGTGGCATCCTGCCTCTGTGTGTGCCTGTGGGTGTGTGTGACTGTGCATGCGTGCAGAAATTTGCCTGGTTAACTAGAATGTTCAGCGTAGAACAAAGTTTTATGTGTGTTTGTGTATGTTTGTCTGTGGCATTGTTGGAGGGATACTCGTGGAAAAGGAGCAATCTACCAAGTACCAAATAACATGAAATATTCTGTCGGGGTTTGCAATGCATTTTTTTTCCCAGTTACTAATTTTCACATGCAATCTTGCGGTATTGCTCTATTCATGTATTCATATATATTTCACTTTCATTTTTGTGCTTTCATGACTTTATTTGCCTTTTGTCTGGTGGTTCAGTTTTGCATGATTTATACTGATCTGACTAGTCCAAAAAATTTTTTTTTTTACTGTCCACGTTAAAGTGGAAAGTGATATTGTAACTGCACACAAGTGCAGCAGGTGTTACTGTATGGGTTTCTGCACTTCTCTATTCAACATACCAGATCAGATTTGCATTCCACTCAAAGAAAACACAGCATTTGGAAGAAATATTGAGTGTTTTGTTGCGTTTTTTTTTTTAAATATACAGTTGATTTAAACTTGCAAGATTTGTGCCACATATGTTATCTCTGACCCAGATACTGTGAAACCTGCTGAACAGTAAGGTTGCTGTTATGAGTAACACAAAGATGTGACAGTTTCAGGCCCCCAGATATTGAGCACTGCCTGTCTGTTGGTTAACACACAGGAAAAGACAAATTGGGCCAGGAAATGATCCGGATCCAGGACAGTTCCTCCCAAAGGGAAATTCCCAGCTTGTTGTCAACAGCAGAAGAAATGTACTGACACCCATCAGCATGGATTCAAGACCTACCCAATGTTCGGGTCTTGAACGTGCTTTGCACTCAGGTGGATGCAAATAACATCAGTTTTTCAAAATAATGACAGGTCTTTTTCGGCGACCTTCTGATTGAGACCAGGAGCATGAATAGTAAACAGTGTAATAAGTACAATATCTGTCACTTCTGTATGGCTGTCTGATCTTGTAATGCATGGTAAGACAGTAAGGGAGGCCAGACTACCCAGGGTAGACAGTCACTTGTGTAGGGTATACAGAGCTGCCAAGTGCTAGTGCTTTTGGCTTAGCATGCTTCTGCACTGTGTGACCAAATGGTATGCCCCAAAACAACGATTTTTTTTTTCAAAAAGACATCACGGACTTGGCAGCAACTTAAACAGAACCAGAACATTGTAGATCTTCAGACTGTGGACTTAATTCATAAAAGTAATGGCCATGTTTAATTAATAAGGAGAGGAAAGAGAAAGCAGAAGAATGATCATTAAAGGTGCTTGCGATTTTGCTACCCAATGGATCAATTACATTATCAGCCATTTTGATTTCTTGTAAGTCGGGTCAAAACCACACAATAACTAGCAAGATATCCATCTTCTCAGTCTGCCATTATGTTGTGCATGAAGGGAAGCATCTGAAAGTGCTGCTGAGTCTAATTTGTGATTGGGCATATGACTGTTATAATTTCGATTTGGAATGCTACATTTAACATTTCAAAATGGTACACAGTGCTTTTGAGGCCTTGGCAGCTCCGGGCCTGAAGTGAAGGCTGCGATCAGCCCTCTCTGGGCCTGCAGTGAAGGCTGCGACCAGCCCTGTCTGGGCCTGAAGTGAAGGCTGCAACCAGCCCTCTCTGGGCCTGAAGTGAAGGCTGTGACCAGCTCTCTCTGGGCCTGAGGTGAAGGCTGTGACCAGCCCACTCTGGGGCTGAGGTGAAGGCTGTGACCAGCCCTTTCACCAAAAGCAATATTTCTCAAATTTCTGCTGCGGAGAAATTGGAGTGCAGCATTATTTTTGCCATGTTTGAGTAATCAGCTCAACTGCTGGAGATTTTGCTGGGAGGAACTACCAGTGTAAGTTCCTGTTTATGACATCAACAACATAATGTATCATGTCAAGTGACAAAGTGAGAGTCATAACACAGTGGCCAGTTAGAATGGAGTACACCAGGTGTCTACTTTGGGCCCCTTTGTGGAGTGATATCTTCACCATATACAAGTGGGAAAAGTCTGACTGCTCCTACTACAGGGGCATTACTCTGCTCTCCATCACTGGAAATATCCTCGTAAGAATACTGCTGAACAGACTGGTGCCCACCGTCGCTGAAGACCACTCTCAGAGAACCAGTGTGGCTTCAGGGCTGGCAGCAGCACAACTCAGTAGGTGGAGTGGGAAGAGGGAAGTGAACAGCAGTGAAAGCTGACACAGAATGAGTGGTATCTCATGTTCTTTTGCACTTCTTCTCACCGCCATCTTGAAGTGAAAAATTGACAAAACTTCTAAGTTCAGTATGATTCTATCACCAGAAAACACATACAGTACACTGCATGTGAACAAGCACTGTATAATAGTAAAGGGATATTATCATGCAGCACTGTAGACCTAGAAATAAAGTTGTGTCCCTTAAAGTGTTGAACAAGAAAATTGATCATTGTTATGTCGAGTGTCATTTGAGGCAAGAGACACAGACTGCCATTTTGACTTTGAGGGGGAGGCAGCGAAGGGGTTAGCATCCCTCTCCCATATTCAAGAAACGATCTCATGTTTATCTGTTGTTATGACCATGGCACAGAACTCTGGAGGCAGTGCAATCAATAAAAATGGAGAAAATCAGTCGCCTTTGTTGTCAAGTACACTATCATGTACTATCATATACAAAGCAGGAAATGTTCATGAGTCTCCAGTTCTATTTATCTCCCTTTTAGAAATTGCTAGACGTCATGTTCACATCAGTCAGCAATCTTCAGACATGTTCACATCAATCAGCAGTGTTCAGACATGTTCACATCGGTCAGCAGTGTTCAGACATGTTCACATCGGTCAGCAGTGTTCAGACATGTTCACATCAGTCAGCAGTGTTCAGACATGTTCACATCGGTCAGCAGTGTTCAGACATGTTCACATTACTCAGCAGTGTTCAGACATGTTCACATCGGTCACCAGTGTTCAGACATATTCACATCAGTCACGCAGTGTTCAGACATGTTCACATCAGTCAGCAGTGTTCAGACATGTTCACATTAATCAGCAGTGTTCAGACAAGTTCACATCAGTCAGCAGTGTTCAGACATGTTCATATCAGTCAGCAGTGTTCAGACATGTTCATATCGGTCAGCAGTGTTCAGACATGTTCACATCGGTCAGCAGTGTTCAGACATGTTCACATTAATCAGCAGTGTTCAGACATGTTCACATCAGTCAGCAGTGTTCAGACATGTTCACATCGGTCAGCAGTGTTCAGACATGTTCACATCGGTCAGCAGTGTTCAGACATGTTCACGTCAGTCAGCAGTGTTCAGACATGTTCACATCAGTCAGCAGTGTTCAGACAGGTTCACATCGGTCAGCAGTGTTCAGACATGTTCACATCAGTCAGCAGTGTTCAGACATGTTCACATCGGTCAGCAGTGTTCAGACATGTTCACATCAGTCAGCAGTGTTCAGACATGTTCACATCGGTCAGCAGTGTTCAGACATGTTCACATTAATCAGCAGTGTTCAGACATGTTCACATCGGTCACCAGTGTTCAGACATATTTACATCAGTCAGCAGTGTTCAGACATGTTCACATCGGTCAGCAGTGTTCAGACATGTTCACATTAATCAGCAGTGTTCAGACATGTTCACATCGGTCAGCAGTGTTCAGACATGTTCACATCGGTCAGCAGTGTTCAGACATGTTCATATCAGTCAGCAGTGTTCAGACATGTTCACATCAGTCAGCAGTGTTCAGACATGTTCACAGTGTTCAGACATGTTCACATCGGTCAACAGTGTTCAGACATGTTCACATTAATCAGCAGTGTTCAGACATGTTCACATCAGTCAGCAGTGTTCAGACATGTTCATATCGGTCAGCAGTGTTCAAACATGTTCACATTGGTCAGCAGTGTTCAGATATGTTCGCATCGGTCAGCAGTGTTCAGACATGTTCACATCGGTCAGCAGTGTTCAGATATGTTCGCATCGGTCAGCAGTGTTCAGACATGTTCACATCGGTCAGCAGTGTTCAGACATGTTCACATCGGTCAGCAGTGTTCAGACATGTGCACATCATACAGCAGTGTTCAGAAATTTTCGTGTCGGTCAGTAGTGGTCAGATAGTCCATGTCTGCATGCAGCTGTGAGGTTACTGAACTCCAGGAGCAAAAGCAGTGGCTAGACTGAAGCTGAGTGAACATAGGTGAGGTGCTGATGGTGATCCAGTGCATTGTCATGACATCACCGAGGTTTTTGTGGCTTGTCAGGAGACTGAGGTGGTGGCAGGTGTCTGGTTAAGAGTGTGTGAGCTGACATTAAATCAAAAATTAGATCGCAGAGATGGAGGGGGACACTCACAGCCTAAGCTATGACCTCTGCGCAGTATTAGTAATTTTCATGTAAAGAAGGAAAGGATATGTATTTTTGTTTTTGAAAATAATGTGTTTCAGAGTGTTTTTCTAAAGAAAAGATATTTTCAAGTTTTGTTGTCGTTTTTAGTTTCGGGAGGGAGAGGGTGCAGTGACTGGAACAAAAGGGTGCTCTTGCAATTTCCAAAAAGCAGATGAACCAGCAGACAAAACTACCTGTGTGGGGTCTTCACTAGTGCGTAAGAGTATGTGGATGGGAAAAGACCATCACTTGAAAGCTGCTGTGATTCAAGGAATTCAGGAAGCCGTCTTCATGGGATGTATTGTTCTCTTCACCAGAGAGGCCGATTTGTTAGTGATTTATAAATTTTCCTTTCAACTTTGAACTCTGTGAAGTAGTTGTTTACAAACTGACTGCTTTCTGTAAAGTGATACGTTTTGTTACAACCCTGTGAGGTAGTCGATATCCTGGGAAAATACACTGTGGAAGACAGGAGACAAAAATGATGGAGTGGCAACATCGCAGAATGGACAGGGAAAGCATTGGCAGACACAGACCTTGGCTCTCAGCTGACAGAACTTGGGGAACATGGTGCTCCAGTGACTTCCCTTGGAGGTAAGGGAGAAGTTGGAGATAGTCGGCTGGACCTCTGAACAAAAGTATTTGATTGAATTTTTGTAACTTCCTTCATTATTCTACTTAAGATGGATTGGGACAAAAACCAAGCTCCAAATAATGTGTATACATGCATTTTTTAGTTGAAGTTTTGAAAATACAAAATAGAAAGTGTTATGTTTTAAGTGGTATATGAATGTGCTGAATGCAGTATCTATGTGCTTATGTATTTAATATATGCTGTTTGTGTTCATGAAAGGCTTTAAAAACTTAAAAGATTCGTCATATTATATGGATCATTGTGCAAACGCATGAATGAATCTGTGGGGTTTTCGCTCCACTATAGCTGCCAGCCCACAGGAATTTTTCTGGAATTTCCCTAAATGTTAATTCAGAAATTATTCTTGAAATCCAAAATTTCATTGAAAAAAAGAGAAAAAGAATAGAAAAGGAAACAGAAGTCCAGAAATCGATACATTCGTATACAACTATGGGATTTATTGGATCATTGTTGAATCAGAATGATAACATATTACAGAATAAAGCCCAAATGATATGTGGATGTTGGCGATCAGATATATGTAAAATGTAGTTTATTTTTAAAAAAGGGGATTAGAAATGCTTTCAGTCAAGAGCTATACTATCCCCTCTTCAGCCCATCAAACCCCCTGCATTCCCCGATTCCTGAATTTCGACTCCAGACAGTTGCATCGCACTTTCACCAACCACACCCACACCTCAACCCTGAACAGTAAACCTGTTTGTGTAAAACATTGAAAGCACGACACCAGGCCTAACAAAAAAACTTTGTTTTAATTATAAAAGGAAGTCTTAAAAAAGTCAGGGAATAATAAACAGTCAATTACAGGTAAGTAGGATAATAAACAGTCAATTACAGGTAAGTAGGATAATAAACAGTCAATTACAGGTAAGTAGGATAAGTCTTGCTAAACGGTAAATAACGAGCAAGTATGGTAACTCTTGTGTTAATCATGATCCCATAGATAGTGTATCACTCACTTTTGTTTTGAAAATGAGCATTTATTGTGTATGTAAATAAGTGTCACAATAAACATGCCATGTGCGTATTGTTTATTGCTGGTGGGTTCAAGCAATGGTAACAAATTATTACAATGATACTTTGATGCTTTCATGGTATACTAAAGTAATTCTGTGATTATATCTTCTATGTTTGGTGTTAAAGGAACTGGGCAAAATGAATGAAATACAAACAAATAAATCCAAATAAATTAAACAAAGTGTAAAGTAATGCAGATTTTTATGTATGATACAAAACAGACCAGTGCATTTTCGACAAATATATCTTCTCAGCTATTACAAAAAAGTAAACAAAGATGCACAAAACAATACTCTGATACTGTTTTGTGCATATTGTATACCATTTGTAATATCTGCAGAACACATGATTTTCGAAGATGTACTTGTCTGTTTAGCATTGTACGTAACATCTGTTACTTTACTTTTGTTTTGTGTGTTTATCTGTATTTTGGCCAGTTTTCCACTAATGCTGCAATCTGTTTCATTTTTGTTAAAAGAACTTGTTTCGGGTCTTGAGCTTTAATCAGTGGGTGACTTTTTTTTTTTTTTTTGGATTACTCATATCTTTATCCATACTTCGACCACTCTGTGTTTCAGCCTTGATGTGGCCTTTGTGATGAATTTGGTGACAAACAAGGTAAATGTAAGCATGACTCTTTTCAAGGGACTCAACATGACAGGTGTTTACTTCTAACTGGTTGTTGCGAAATCTTCTTTTGTGTTGGGAAATTTTAATGGTTAACCATGTATGGCTCTAACATATTCAGTAATATTAATGTATATTTTTTCTTTTTTTCCTTGTGGGAGCAAAGCTGTAATTTCTGTTATAATGATACGATCCAAAAGTATTATAAAATAAAATGCTGGGACTGGTATGTTTGAGCACTGCATTGGTTTGAATATGAAGGTTGTTAAGAAAATGAGGGACATTATTTGCGCTCGGTACTTCCATGATTATGGTTTCATAGTTTTCAATCTGAACTGTTCTTCCAAATACTCTGTGTGTATGTGTGTGTATGCGTGCTCATTGACTCTGTTTCTTGTTTTGTCTTCCAGTTTCTTCAAACAGGCTATTCCTTGTGATACTTTTCTCACACTTCACAAGTTAAGGCAAGCAAAAGATAATTAGTATTTGCTGACATAATTAATATTGACTGTAGACTTTAAACAGACTTTCCACTAACTGAATGTTACTGAAGGGCTACTTCTCCAGTGAGAATCAGTGTTAATGGTAGGCTTCCCTGCTATCCAGCCCCATAAAAAAAATCATGATAATCGTGTGTTGTTTCCTTTATGAATGTCAAGCCTCATGCAAGTCGAATCTATTAGTTCCATGACCAAGGGTAGAAATCCTAAGGAGAAGAAAGTTCACACCTTCTCTTCTCTGTCAGGCTAACACTGTCAACGCATACCCTGATATTAAAATTGTGCACTGGTAACACCACAGTCACAGCCTAGACTTCCCATCAATACAGTCAATTTTTTTTACCGATTGCATTTTTTAAAAACAGCTTCATAGTACAGTGACTCCATTTTTACTCATTGAAAGAGAGTAATTCTTCACCTTGCCATCGACTGTGTTTCATGCACGTAATTGATTGTTAGGACTTTGTGTCATGGTCAGTAAACCTGACTGAATGGGCCACCTTGCCTCATAGGACTTATTAGAGTGTTTGCATGCCTTTGTCACATTGAGCAACTTCAAGACTTTTGTTATCACTAGCCTAAAGTTTTGTTCACATTCAGATTCTTTGTCACAGTCTTGTGCTGGCACAGGTTTATGTTCAAGCCCGTGCTGATAAATGTCACCTTGACATTCATAGGGGTGCCACTTTACAAGCTCAGGCTGTGTGAATGAGACTTTTGACAAAAATCAAGACTGCCTGTTTAGCATAGCTGAATTTTGTGCTGTGTAATTCGTGCCTCAGAAAAAATTCCTTCTGCTTTTCCGGCTGCAGGGGCATCACTTTTCAAAATCAGGCCTGAAATCAGGTGTATGAAAAGGTTTTAAAATTGCCTTTTGAGTGGAGTTACCAATGATTTGGCACACTTTTTTTTACTATTCTTTTGAGGGCCCAGTTTTGATTAGTTTTATGAGAATACTCTGAGTAAACAACGGAGAACTGATTGACTGACACGGAGCAGAAAGCTGTGCCCATTTGGGTCAGTCAAAACCTGATTTCGTCATTACACAGGACCATCTTTCCTTTTGCTCTTTCTGAACAGTGCTTTGCTGTATGGCTCAGAATGTTGGGAGAGAAGGTTTTGACAATGTGAGAAGTTCTGTGAGTGAGACTGAAGATACTTGAGCACTCAAGTCGAGTATGTGAAAACAAGGAAGTGGTCTTGCCTGAGGAGTGTAACAGTCCAGAAGAAATTTTGTTAGAAAATGATTGTCGCAGCAGTTTTCAGGCCTGGAATATTTTCAGAATTGGTTTTCCATAATGAACATTAGTTCAGTTTATGAAAACGTTTAAGCTAGATAATGGGGGAGTGAGGGGATGGCTCTCCTCTCTTCAAATAAACGAACAAAATCACACTTATAAGTAATCAATCAGTAGTCTTGAATCTTATTTGAAATGCCCTGGTCAATTGATTGGTAGTTGCGAGTGTGCACACATACACACTAACACAGCTTGTAGCAAAGCAGATAAGTTTCCTGTTACAATAATAACTGGAGACATGTGGTGAACAAGTTCAGGTGAAGGAGGTAGTGTTTGAGAACTGACAATCATACTGATCTGTTTTTCCCAAAAAACTGCTGAGAAAGTGAATTGTTTATATTATCGGGTGTCATCTGTCAGCTTGTCAATAAAAAAACTTAGATAGTACTGTAATTTTTTTTTCTTCCAGAAGGTGATGTTTTATTGTGAGCTTGGTTCTGCCTATGATGTGATTGCTATGGAATAATGTTATAAATCTGATTTTAAATGTCTGGGGAGTAATTTTGTGACCGACGGACTTACCACATTTATGCGTTTGGCACGCGGGTTGGCAACGAAAGTCCTCCGGGCTGGCACTCTTGCTCGGAGCTTCCATTCTTCTTTCAAAAATTTTTCTCTTCTTCAGGAAAGGGAGAAGAAAAAAGAAGACAGAAGACGTTACATATTTAGTCACATAAATGCTGTGAGAGAACTGCAGAATGTGTACTCCTTGTAGGGAACAGGAGTGTGTCTGTGTTTTATGTACTGGATGAAGGTAGCTTGGTGCGCTTGACAGCGTTGTATTTCAAGAGGATTTTGGTGTGTGTGGGACTGGAAAAATACTACTGTTTGAAAGGATGCACCGATCATGGTGTGGTATGATGCTCTCACATGCACTGCCAAGATTGCATGGATATAACCATTGTTGCGGACTGTGAGCAAAAAAATAGTGATAACAGTAATAGCATGAACAGGAACACACATACTAACATAAGAGTGAATGATGTAGACTTAATCATTTTGAAATCTGCTGATAATTAGAAAAAAAGGTCATTTTTTTGCGCATTGCAAAATTTAAAAAAAAAACCTTGAGAAATATGAAATCTGATCTTTTTGTCATTTTTTTTTCTAAATGAAATCAATGGTGCTTCTAGTTTTTGAATTCCCAGGTTATGAGAAACCATTTTCTTTCATAGTCACTTATTTCATAATAAAGTGGATATTTTTGTTGTTTCGGTGAATTTCAGAGACAGAAGCACGGGTTATTTCTGAATGATTTGAGAAGAAAGCCTTGCTCAGCTCATTTCACAGTGATTAGCATCTTTCTGTCGCAAAGTCTTCCATTTTAGGCGGATGATGTTAAGACTCATGATCAGGGATGGGATTTTGGCTCACACCCAACACTGGTTTGGTTCAGTTATTTTGAAAATACTCAAGGTCTTACTCCTGGATAGCTGATCTCTGAAATGTGCAGCGCCATCTGTGTGATCACTATTTCGTCTTGATTAGCCCACCATCTTTGGTTTTGAAAGTGTTTTTTTTTTCAAACAAATGACCTAGAAGAAAGTGTATGATTTATCATCTTAGTTCATTGATACTTTTGACAGCTGGGTGTGTACTCTTCATTATCATTTGCTAAGTTTGCACATAACCCGACCTGATGACATTTTTGTATGAATCTTTTTGTCGATTCATTTTGAATTGAAGTAAATGAATTCGGCAGAGTGACTTGCTTTGCCAGCACTGTCTAGATTATTTTCGCTGAATGTTCAGTGTTTTAATTATATGTGTGGTTGAAATATTTTAATGTACAAAGACAGTGCACATGTTCCCATATTTGGCCAACAGTTTTGGTTTCTACAGGCTTTTGCTGTAGCCCAGGTATGGATTCTGCAACTGGCTGGACTGTGATGACAACTGGTTGAAAATGGTGCTGGGTAGAAAGGGAAGAGGGGTGAGTGCATGCCAGCTTCTTGAATCAACTGATCATCTTTATGACTAGACAGTGTTGCACCAGGGCATTATTCAGTAATTGGATAATTTGTTCCCTTGTCTAATAAAATGTGTTGGTATTCTTTTCTTTTGTTGTACATTTACCGTGTGTAGAATGGTTTATTCTGCATCAGTTGAGGGTTATTTTCAGGAAGTATATTAAATGACATATTGAAAATGGTCGAAAGAATTTCCAGGTATATATTATATGTGTGCTGTTCTTTCCTCTCCCTTTCTCCCTGCAACTCTCCCTCGCTCTGTCTCTCACTCTCTCTCTCTCTCTGTCTCTCTCTTTTTCTCTCTCTCTCTCTCTCTGTCTGTCTGTCTCTCTCTCTCTAGCAGCAAGCAGCACCTTAATGTCATGCTTTGCTGTAGGTAGAGGGGCAATTATTCCCTTACAATTTCAACTTCATCGAAGTGGTGAAATATGTGACTTTATGAAATTGAAATCGGAGAACAATTATAGAATTGAGCGAATCTCACTGGAAAACGAAGGTCTGATCCAGATTATTTCATGGATGACATTGGAGACTATAATTACATGAGAAGCAGAGTGTGGAAAGCCCTCTAGTGTTCAGCTGCAAGCATTCCTTTTCACTATATCAAACCCAGGAGGATCATTAAATCATCTAAAAAATGATGGAAGGGCATGTCATTACCGTGTCCTATGTCATTCTCCATATGATCAAACAATCCGAAATAACCTTCATCTTCAAAGTAAGAGTTGCTCAGATCTATAATTTTTTTTTTTTAATCTCGTCTGCCATTGATCCAACGCTGATAATATAGGAATTCAGCAAAGAAGAGCACGAGCAAATTTCAGTCATAAGAACAGACCATGCAGTACGTGCTGATCAGAAGTCTTTGTTGACAAATTGATCCAGCACCGACTGTGACAAACTCTTCCTCAGCCTTTCTGGGGCCACAGGTTTGCAGTAACATTTACTGACCATTTTGTTTGACTATCCAGCTGCTTATGTGATTCTGTTTTTTCCACGTTGACATCCCTGCAGTATGTGCTGACTGCTCTTGCACTGTGAGCCGAGAATTGAGAAGTGTTTATATTGGCTTTTTAAAACTTGATTCATCCACTCACAGTCTCTGGAAATGTAATTGCGAGGTTTGGTATAGGACATACACAGTTCTCTCCCTTTTCTCAGTGGTTCTGTTCTGTGAATATTATATTCTTTCAAATGAGGCACTATGCACAATCTTCCTTCTTCAACGTTTTCAAGTAAGATTAGAGATACACAGAAGTAGGAGGCATTTGAATATGTAACTTAAGAAAAAAAAACAAACAGTATTGATTATTTAACTTTTTTTTAAAAAATTGACAAGAAAAATAAAATATGATTCCCATTTCAAGACATACGTTATGTGGGTATTAGGGATGTGCATCATGTTTGATGACCACTCATTAAACATGTGTCCGTACCCTGCGGCAGGAGAAACTTATGTAACCAACAGCATTTTTGTCTAATAAAACTAGGTTCACATCTGGAAGGTGCGGCTTAATTGGGGGTATTCCAAATATGTTGGAAGGATGTGATTGTCAATCTCAGTAAACGCGCTAAAATGAGTTCGTTTGCTTTTTCATCCACTGAGTTTAAACTAGGAAGGAATGTTCATTAGGGTTATTATTGAAATTATCTTACTTCCAACAATTACGGAATAATTTCATATTTCGCATCAACAGTACTACAACAAACTCAGTACCTATACACACAGCCTTAGCATGAGAGGTCAAAACCATACGAAATTATCCTCATACTCAGCAGCATGTAACAAATTGAACATATTTGTATGTGTAACAATCATTATGGAATTGTATTTGGAACCAGTCATATGAGACTGCATTCGATAATCGAAAACATTACTCCTGGGGTAAGCAAATAGACTAGAAAGAAAGAGAGAGAAACTATACATATGTACTGAGAACAAAGCAACAACAAAAAAAACAACAACAAAAAAAAAAACAGAAAAAGAAAGGGGGAAGTACACGAGAAGACAAAAAGTCTCCAACTGTAACTGATCAATCTTTTCCATGACTTGCGTGACCTATAAGAGCACTGAAATGTTTTAGCAGACAACTGCGTGCAGACAAATGTTAAAAATGAAAATGCTCAGAAGATATACAATAGAAAACCACACACACGCACGCGCACACACAAAGAGTTATTCGGTTGTTTATTTCATTATCATTTTTGTAGTTTATAAACCTATAAGGTGAAGAATTTTTATAAACCTATGTGATAAGGTGAAGAATCCTTTAATATTTGATTAGATTAGCTTCTCATTGCTGATGTGTGATTCTGATGACGTAAAGTTTTGTGGGTTTTTTATGCTGTCCCAACCTCTGCGCCACCTCAGAGGCAGTGCACCCACGCCGCTCATTCCGACACCCCGTCCACAGCCACAGCCCGGTCGGTCTCGCCGCAGCCCCGGCACCAGCAATCCACAGGGAGCAGTCAATGTCAAGTCGTCAAGAGGCAACTCACCGGAGGAGACACGGCACTGCCGCTGAGTCACTTCGGTGGTGTTCAGTGGCGCCTGTTCTGATCTAACATACGCAGGACACCACCTACTAAGCCCCCTACTGATGACAATAATTGCTTAGTCGCGGAGCCGGCATGAGTGAGCTCTCCCTCCGGAGGGCGCCACCACGTCCGTCCAACGACAGCCCCCATGGACTCGCCAATTCCGGTGACCCCAACGGAACCAAACCATGGCCACAGACGTGGAGAGGACATCGACATTGAGGTCACCATGAGAGCAGGGCATGAAGGGCCACAGAATTTGAGACTTTTTTATGCTGATCAGTGAGAATGAGGATGATTAAGATGATGCTACGGATTTCCATTTCGGTCTGAGACTACATGACAGGGCTGTACTCTACGCTTCCTTTCATATATCCTGGCGTCAACCAGGCCCGAGAGATACAGGCACCTGCAGTGTTGGTCAGGAAATTTGAGCAACACTCTCAGAAACGCATCCATTAAGTGGATGAAACTCGACTGTGTGGTCCCAGTCTTCCCAACTGAGTCCGCAGCAAACTCATCTCTGGGTAGGAGCCGGTCGGGGCAGAAAAACCCACATGACTCTGATGGGATTCGAACCCACGACCTCCCAGCCGTAAGTCCGCGACGCTAACCACTTCGCCACGGCGGCTGGTCTGATGACGTAAAATTATTCAATGGTGATCCGTCATACATTCCACACCCCCCTTGTCACACACTTGTCACACACACACACACACACACACACACACCATCACAGGAATGACATCCCCGCCCCTCTTATCCACCCCCCACTCTCCACCCTAAAGCTCAACCTAACCCCCATTTCCCCGCCTCCACCCCTAATCCCCACCCCCGAAAAAAAAAAAAAAAAAAAAGACCTCGGAAATCGGCAATAAAAGACTGAATACTTTTTCTTGTATCCGCCAGGTAGAGTCGTGTTCAAGACAGACTCTGGGCACTGAACACTTACACCCTCCTCTTAGCTTCCACCCCTCCCCCGAACCTTCCACTCCCAGCCACTCGCTACCCCGTTGCCCACCCCAACACCGTCGAGCTGATTTGTTAAACCCGCATTTCATCGAACACTTAAGGGCTAAGATCCTATCCTGTCCTATTAGCAGTGCAGTTGTTGAGGTTGTGTTCCCATGTTTGGACGATCGCAGGAGGGACACCCCCCCCCCCCTCTCCTCCTCCCACCCCCTCGCCTCCACTCCCCACCCTCATCCCCGCAATGGACAGAGCTGCAAGCAAGATGATTGGCCGGCTGACAACCGATCAAGACCGACTTTTCCGTTTTCTTCCTGGTGCATCACAGGAATGAGAGAGTTCTTTTGGGAGTTGAGAATCTGGTGAGAGGAACGACGCAGTTCATTGTGTACCTTGTTACCCTAGCAACATGAGTTTTCCGTGAATAATGTCTTGGTTTTTTTTGTTGTTTTTTTTTCTCTGCAGGACGGATTTTTATTGAAAGATAGAGGTCAGTGAGGCACTGGGATATATCTATTTTTCCTGGAAGATTTCCGATTTCATCACTTCACAAATAATTTGCTCAGACTGTTTGGCAAGATGAACAGGGAGAAGTACAGCATCAGGGAGCAGTGATCTTTTTTGGTTGGTTGTTTTTGTTGTTGTTGTTGTTGTTGTTTTAATGAACCATAATTCATTTCAAAACAAAATAACTAAAATACACCGATCCAAATGTAACGAGAGAGAGAGAGAGACGAGGGAGGAAGGAAAGCACAGAGAGAGAGAGAACAAAAACAACTGATTTAATACAGCTGACCATCTGCCCGTGCCTAGGGGAACAGTGGGGCGGAGAAAATGTCGAGGTAAAAAAAAAAAAATTGAAGAAAAGGGGGAAAAAATCCACGTATGCAGCAAATACCAAAAACTAGGAAGCAACAGGGGAAGGAGGATGGTGATGTAAATCACATGTAGCAGTGTAACTAAAATACCTGGATCCAAATGGAAGGCGAGAGAGAGAGAGGGGGGGGGGGGAGGGGGCGGACAGGATGGAGGGAGACAGACAGACAAAGGGATAGACAGACAGAATGACCTACCGACAGACTGACCGACTGACTGACTACACATCTAACAACTGCAAAACTACCATCCCGCAACACCCATTTCAATCTTCTCTAGATTTTCGCATCTTCAAACGGTTTCATTTAACTGATATCAATGAGATTACCGTCTGTTACATCACCCACCCTTTCCCAGATTATCAATCCAATGCACGTTTACTGCGGAGAGTGTGGCCGTGCCATCAGAGGCCAGAGAGGATAATCCACCAATGGGAAGTAATTCAACGAATAATTCAGAATCGATCCCCTGCCGATTGATGATGGTTTTTTTTTTTTTTTTTTTTTTTTTTTTTCGTGGCAGATTTCTTCAGCCTCCCTCCATCAGTGTAAACCACTCTCCCAACTCCCGGAGCTATGCAGCCACTACCTTTTCAATATCGGTTTTTGAACAGAGTACAATTTCAAAACAAAAAGGATAATAAGAACTTCACACCAACTATCTGCAATGATATTAGCACGATATACATCAACGACGGCAGCAACAGCAACAATCACAACAACAGCAATAATGATCATCATCATTATCATCATCTTCTTCTTCTTCTTCTTCATCATCATAACAATAATAACTAGCCCATAACAACAACAATAATAATAATAACAACAACAACAAGAACAATAATAATGATAATAATAATGAGAAGAAGAATTCCTGTAAAAATGGCACGGATGTTATATCAACAAATCAACCACAATCATTTATTGGAAATAACATTGCATCTACGAATCATCTGTTTTCATAATTACATACTCAGAGCAGATTTTCTTTAATGAAATGTTTCTTGAAGACACTGGTGGAGTAAACGAGAGAGAGAGAGAGAGAGAGAGACTTTCTCACCATAACTGGACACAAAGCATAGATCATCGCTCCCATATAATGTACATATACTGCAAACCATTTGCAATAGGCTACACGTGACACAAAATCCAGTTTCCCTTTGCCATAGTCGTAGGTCTCTGGGTACTAGATAGAGCCAGATAGACACAGCGATCGGAGAAAGAGAAGTGGGGATATGCACAAGAAGGCACAGGCAGGCAAATAAAACAGGGGAAAGTAAGATCGAAGGCCGGGGGAGGCACATATGGTACATCTTTCTTTAGTGAATGCACGCCAGAAAATTTATGCCAGCATTCAAATCATGTCAATCTCAATGAACAATTACAAAGCTAACGTCAAACCACAAATAACTTGATTCTTCTGGCATCTCTGAGTGTTCTCCATTCGCTGAACTTGATGTTGTACACACACACACACACACACACACACACACACACACACATATATATATATATATATATATTTGTTAAAAATATTTTTTTTAATGAAGTATTAAAATCTACAAGCTTGTTTCAAGCCTTGCTATCTAACTAGTCTACTTTTCCCCAAACACATATAAGTATACATACTCTTTCTTTCATCTATTCACTCCATTCTTCTCATCCACCTCTCGACTCACACATTCACTAACTATAACTTCCTACTGTCACCCCATGTCTCGCCAAATCATAAGATATATCAAGGGAACATTGAAATATCTTTAGGCCTTTACTAAGAATGGAAAGGTCCAAACCACCTGTAGGAAAAAACTTCATTAATACAAACCCCAACTTCAATTCAACTATCTACACATACCCGACTGCCAGCGAGAACCTGCCTTAAGTCTCCCTTCGGCTCTCTGAAAGTGTTGCTTGGCCGGTAGCTCTTCGGAGACTGAAGGGAAATCCTCGCTCACCGGACTTACACAAAACGCAGCTATCAGGTAAACAGGTCAACCGCTTTTACAGGTTTACCTGTTCCGGTCAAACGTGTCCCCAAAATTTGGGACCGGACGAAATACGGTCCGTCATATATATATATAGGGACCGGACGAAATACGGTCCGTCATATATATATATATATATATATATATATATATATATATATATATATATATATATATATATATATATATATATATAATATAAAGGAAAGAGTGGGCAAACAGCTTGAACAGTTGAAACTAAAGAAAGTCAGTTGTGGGAATTGAGTCAGTCAGGAATCATGGTGCCAAGGCGAGAGATGATCCTTGACTCGATGAATTTCGTTGGTGGACCTGAGGAGTGGTTTTGCCAAACGGACCTATATCCCCGTTACTGCTGAAATCCAGTAAGTTATTGTCACACATATTTACTCAGCAGAAAATATTTTGTTCTCACCTCTACTGCATTAATTGTTTACTGAAAAGAGAACAAGTATTCCTGACTTCTACAACGCTTCAAGACATTTACACCTGCGTTATTTCACAAGAGGTTAGCACTGGAACCTGTACAAACTGTGCAAAAGATCTTCACAAACCGAGGGAAGGACGGCAGTAAAGTTGGCAAATGTTATGACTTCGTCATCGTGGCTGGGTACAAAGAAAACATGCCCTGTCAGATTCACAACTGGATTAGGAAACCCAGGCGACATCCTTTTCTCGAGTTGAAAGCCTAGCCATGATCCAGTGACCAAGAGAAGTCTGGAGTAGTAGCATTCCAAAAGGTTACAAAAGACACTGACCAAACACCACAGCAAAGAACATCCACGGAGCGTTTGAGAGACGAAGAAGAGTCAAGCTCTTCAAGCACTGATTACCAAGAATGTCATGTTTATTTGCATGTCAATATGCGGAAAGAGACACACACAAAAAAAAAAGATTAAGAAAGTTAAACAAGATTTCCCACACTTTTTCATTACAAAAAAAGGAGTGTTCCTTGTCTATATATTGTAATAAATATTTTGTACCTTAGCGTGAATGTGTTTTGTGCATGTTAAAAAAAAACAAAAAAAAACGAATGTGTCGTCAGCAACCACCACCACCAAAAGTAATGATAATGATGATAATAATAATAATGATAATAACAATGATGATGATGATGATAATAATGATAATAATAATAACGATAATGGACACTTACATAACACACTCTCCTGATAACAGCCCTAGTTGCCTTACAATGATGATGATGATGATGATAACGATGCATGCATGCATGCGTATAATACATACACAGCTACCTGTTCTCCTTCTTGATACGAGCCACATTGGCCTCATCCCCCCCCCCCCCCCCATTCCACCCTCTCCACGCCCCCCCCCCCCCCCCATTTTTTTTTCCTTTTTTTTTTTTCTTTTTTGCACTCTCACACGTCTGTAGTTTTAGTGGTACATCACAAAGAAACATTTCATTCCCCATTTTGTTGTTATGTACTGTTCTGTTTTGTTTGTTTCGTCAAAGTATGTAGTGAGCACTACATTGAAACCTCCTTTTGATTTACGTATTGAAATGCACCTCTTTATTTTCAAGGTTCTGAGTCCTTTAAAATACGAGGAAACTATACTCAATTTATTCATCCTTGTTTCATGGGAAGTAATGTTCATGTTTCTACTCTTCGTAAGTAAATATCTTGCCTATCACCGTATTTCTCTTTACATTTTTTTTTTTTACAGCGAATAATACAGAAAGCTTTACAAACGTAAAATTCACGAATTGAAGGTTGAAATAAGTGAATAGATAAGTATACAAATAAGAAAGAAAGAAAGAAAGAATAAAAGAAAGAAACAAAGAAAGAAAAAAAAAATGCGCTAAAAGTCAGTAAAGAACCTAACTTCAGGATGTTACCTGAAACCTTGGTTATAAAATGTGCTTCCCCAAAGCAGCTGTCTCTTAATTTAACCAGGCAAAGTTATAGCAAAATAGACGACGGCTCTATACTGGTTTGTCTACGTTGGTACTCTCCTCCTGAGAGCCATATGGGGAATACTGTTTTCTACATTTTACTAGTCTGCTTCAGGTGACGTCAGAAGCAGATGTATTTATGGAAAATTTATTTGTCTGTTTCGTACTGCATATCACATAACCGCTTTTGAGATCCTTGTTTTGCGTATGTATTTTGTACTTTGGCTTCGCTGCTTATTGTGTCTGGGTTCCAAAGCTTACTTTACGTTTGCAATGTTCTGTTCATTATGCAGACCCAGAACTTCGAAAGGGGTTATGACGAGAGAGAGAGAGAGAGAGAGAGAGAGAGAGAGAGAGAGAGAGAGAGAGAGAGAGGCTGATTGATTGATTGATTGATTGTTACTACGCAAGGATGAAGATTTTAGGCGAAAGCCTTGTCTTACGATCTGTCCTTGTCATGCATACAGTATTTCAACACATAGCATTCATACTGACAATTCAACATAGCAACACTCTACGCTTATTCCACGATGATAAGCACACTATTCATAAGCTTAATAATGACATGGTGGATAGTCAAACAGAAGGAAACATACAAGCAAACGAACAAAACTACAGAGCGAGAAGTAGGAGGAGGGTGTGTGTGGAGAGAATGGTAGGTAGGGGGAGGAGAAGAGGGATGGTAGACAGAGTGGGAGTGGGGGTGAGCGATTTAATGGAGTAGGTTATATGTTTAGATAGTGTATTCAAAGCATGATTTACAAAAGACTTTGCGAATGGACGCTGATTTTAATCAAATAATCAAGTTTTTGAGACATGAAATGTTTATGTAAATGTTTTTTTTTTTATTTTTTTTTTTTTTTAGAAAAGTTGTAACGTATTCGTATTTTGTAGACTAGGTGGAGGTGAGTTCTAGATACATGGTAGGCTTGTTTTGTATTGATCAATGCGTGGGTAGGGGAGAAGGAATTTCTTCGAGCCAGAAGAGATCCTCAATCTTCTCAAAAGGGCACTGAAGTTT
>CM065726.1:35543396-35548396 GCA_033310375.1 Conus canariensis | reverse complement strand
ATATAACCGTGTAAGCCTTATCATATACAATTAATTACGGAAATTATTCAATTTTAAACCTGCAATGAATGTAGTGAGCGTCTGAGAATTGTTTTTTGTTTTTTCCATTTAGCTGGTGCTTGGATACAAATAACTACAACAGCCAACACCATCACCACCACCATCAGAAGCATCCCTACTCTAGCAGGTGCACGTGTTCCTTGCATACCTGTGTGACAATCACTGACCGGGAGGACCTGACCCTGGCAAAACCATACATTGATACACAGCGACAGTTTGTTCCACAGAGGTTATGTATGACATGTTGGTACAAAATGTCGCTCAGGTACTCGTGATGACGTTTTGTACTGCAACATAGTTACCAGGGTACCAAGGTGACAATTAGTATCACAACTCACCGACACAGGAAACATTTCCATCTGTATTGACGCCTTACTCCTTCCCCCGCGCACCTCACACGTGCCCACGTCCTCCCCGCCTCTACCTCTCGCAGACCACCCCCCCCCCCCCTCAAATTCCCCACCCCCACCCCTTCCTCCGGTTAAATGGGAGCATTGTGTAAGCGGCATAAGAGCATACCATGTGGTATAAAAAATGGCGTTTGCACTTTCGCAGCACATGAGACCATTTTTGAACAAGTACACACACTGTCGCTTATCAGTGTGCCATTTCATTCCTCGTCACCCCAGAACTGAAGGAACATGAACAAAGTACCCGTCAGTTGCCTGAGAAGCAACGATTTTGTTTGTAATTTATTACTCATTGCATCCTTTCAAAATAAACAAAAGATACGTCTCGATGTAAAAACACATTTTTTAACACTCAGTAAACACATGTGACCGTTGTCGATTTTTGACTGGATTCCTTATTTTAAAAAAAAAAAAAAAAAAAAAAAACTTTCGACCAAATCGGTACACTTGTCCCAAGTTGAGAACAACTCAGTGCACTGTTGCTCCAGACTGGCTTAATCTCAACTACTTACGAAAAATGAGCAATGTGCTGCAAACATAAGAGGTTCTGCAAATGTAGAAGTTGCTGCAAATGTAACAGATTCCACAAACATGACGGATTCCGCAAATGTAAAAAGTGCCGCATGTGCCGCAAAAATAACAGGTTCCGCAAGCACGCGCGGAATTTTTCCAACGTTGGAAGTCACTGAATCACAAAATTATCCGGTACAAAAGCCAAACATTACACTTTACAGACAGCATATGACATATGTGAACGGCACTGAAGTTTCAAGTTTTCAGTAACTCTGTCTCAGTTGACTCACAGATGTAACAAAGTGAAACTTTGTAAATACATTGTTTTGGTTGACCGTGTGTGTGTGTGTGTGTGTGTGTGTGTGTGTGTGTGTGTGTGTGTGTGTGAAAAAGCATATGTGTACTTGTGTTTGTCTGTGTACATTCGTGACAATTTGAAAGTTCGCACTTTCTCAGCCAATACAAGTGCACGCAGAATAAAACATGGCGGAAAGATTAATGTTAATCAAATCTTTCCAACGATCCCTTGTCTGAAGATGTCGCAAAATGTTAAAGGTCATAGATATATTATATTAAAATTTTGACATTTTCATAGAGACGATGATCTTGTTAATTCACAGTTGACTGCTCCTGCGCCGCACGAAACATGAGGCTGTCTTGTCGCTCCAAATCCCCAGCCTGTCAGCTCAGCCCCGTGTTCTGGTCTGGCAGCCATGACTGAGAGCACTGGCCGCGGAGCTCTTCGCTGTTCGACAATGACGCAATATGACGACGCCAGCGGTCTCGTTGCACATGATATAGGATGATGATGACTTCGACGCTGTGTTTTATGTGCTGAGGGCCCACAATGCGGCCACAGGATACCATGCACTTCGATTTTTGCGACAAAGTTAACATAACTGAAAGTGAAAGTAAATGAACAAAGCCGAGGAGAAAGCATTTTTTTTTTTTTTTTTTTGGTATGAAAAGTATATTTTTGTATGTGTGTGTCCGTGTTCAACTTTGGATTTTTCTCGGCCACTGGCAGAAAATAAAAAAATCAGGCTGAAATATAAATATTGATACGAATTTTCCACCACCACCCTGCAAGTCACCAACTGGTCAAGGCCATAAATCTGCGATTCGCTCAAGTCTTATTATGTTGAACAATTGTCAATGTTCTTTAAAAATTTTGATTAGTTACAGTTATCCGTTACACATAGACGAAGGATAGCTGAAACATACATTAAATTATATTTTATGCAAATGAAATATGCACTTTTTTTTGGCAAGGTCTGTCCGTTTAATGCAAATGTTACCGAGCAGAGTAGTTATGAACAATCGTCTCATTCAATAGAACAGAGATCGGCCGTACTTGAATATGTCTGGCAGAGTATAGCAAAATCAAAGTTCATTATTCATGATGAATCCAGCATGTGAAATCACATAAAGCAAGACATTGTATAACCTTACTTGTTTCACACTGGATGTTACCAAGCCGTACCAAACATCATAAATACATGGGTTTTTACCAAGCCGTATCAAACGTCATAAATTGACCTTTGTGGCTGTTTTAAACGCAGTTCAGTTTCGCCAATAATGTGGAAAAAAAAAAAAATCAAATATCAAATGAACGTCATAACTTAAGCAGATCCGAAATGACGTCGAAAATTTGGAACAAATCGGCGCTATAATGCATACTTGTTAAGGACCTTGCTTTGACGTACGACTCTACGATTCTTTGCTTCCACGTTCCCCTCATCCCCACCCAGATCAACTCCCACGGCCTCGGGTTTCGTTGCATGTGTGTTATGACATACCACATCTCACTGCCAGAATGGAAAGGAACTGTTCTTTTTTTTTTTTTTTTTTTTTTGACTGGGATAGAACACGATCAAAATTCTTCGGGTTTTGGAGGTCCTAACACATTCTGGCAATCGCATTCGCGAAAAAAAAAAAATCTTCACGGTGGTGAACTTTACGTTCTAGATAAGGATTGAAGAAGAACAGGCGTAACAACAAGAACAACAAGAGATAAAACGGAACAAGAAGATGAACGACAAGAAAAAGAAGATAGAAGCTCGCGACAAGATGTCAGCCGTAATATGGTTGGTTGTGGCAAAATTGAAATAAACAAGATGCAAAGCATATAAACGTACGGGACCAGTTTATTTGAATACGCGTGGGGGGTGGGGGTGGGTTGGGGGGAGCTGAATAAACGTCACAATCAAACATGCCTCATGAATGTATTTGACGTCACTCAAAACGTAATTTTCTAACACGTCGTCGTTACTGAACGTCATCCCCTCCAAAAGATCAGCTGAGATATTCCATAAAGAAGAAAAACCGTTTTGGGCCGTTAGTAACGGCTATTCTGGTTAAATAAACATCGGGCATCATCCGTGACCCATAATAAACATACCTACAAATTTTCAGAAAGATCGGCCCAGAAGTTTTGTCTGGAGCGAGTGGAACACATTTTGACCACGGACAGACAGACACACAGACAGCATTTCTTCGTTCCCATTCTAAAGTACTCTTGTTCTATAAGAACTGGGAATACAAAAACAATTCGTTTGGCGGTACAGTAATTCTGTTTTAATCTTGTTTCATTTTCCCCGCAGTCATTCCACGCTGAAACCTTAGCTGATTGTGTCAAATCCGCTCCAAATTACAATTAATGAAGGAATGAAAGCGTAACCTTCTTTCTGTTTCCAGGAAAATACAAACAAGCAAGAAACCATCGTAAGAGCATTCCTGTCTCTTCAAGAACACGATCTATCTCAGCCAATGGCGTCCACGCCTGGCGCCCCGGGCAACTGCAGTTACAATGGCTGCCTGGCGGAGAGCGACCAGTACGAAGACTACTACTACGACTACAACGAGTCCATCAGCAGCATCCCGCTGGACGAAGTGGTGCCCGTGACCTTGACCTACTCGGTGACCTTGTTGCTGGGTTTGGTGGGCAACTGCTTGGTGATCTTCTCCATCTCTTACTACCGCAAGATGAGGACGGTGACCAACGTGTTTCTCCTGTCGCTGGCCTCGGCGGATCTTCTCCTCATCCTCGTCTGTGTTCCTATCAAGGTGGGGGGCTCCTGTATGTCTGGTTGTCTGTCTGTGTTCCTATCAACCTGTCAAGGTGTGTGTGTGTGGGGGGGGGGGGGGGGGGGGGGGGGGGGGGGGGGGGGGGGGGGGGTTGCAAAGGTGGGGGGGGGGGGGGTCCTGTCTGTCTGGTTGTCTGTCTGTGTTCCTATCAAGGTGGGGGGGGGGGGGGGGCTGTCTGTCTGGTTGTCTGTCTGTGTTCCTATCAAGGTGGGGGGAGGGGGGGGGGGGGGGGGCTCCTGTCTGTCTGGTTGTCTGTCTGGCAATTGATGCCTGATTCGGTCGGTTTTGTTGGTTTGCTCGGTCTCTCTCTCTCTCCCCTCTCTCTCTCTCTCTCTCTCTCTCTCTCTCTCTCTCTCTCTCCTCCCTCTCTCTCCTCCTCTCTCTCTCTCTCTCTCTCTCTCTCTCTCTCTCTCTCTCCTCCTCCTCCTCTCTCCTCTCTCTCCTCCCTCCTCCTCCTCCTCCACCCCCCCGCTCCGCCAACCGTGAACCAGACAAAACATAATTGAAATGCTCCTGCTATCATCGGATATTTAATGAGAGAAAACGAAGGTTTTGTTGATGAATTTTAGTTCTGCCAAAATGCCATTGAATGCTCTGCAACAGCGTGAAAAAATTGGAAAATTTGGACCAGTTCTATTGAAAATATTGGAGAAAAACATTTTAATGTTATCGTGTCAAGCTGAACAGTACTTACCACACAGCCATTGGGACATGTTTACGGACGTTTCTTATCGCTGTGTTCTGACCACATATTGCATGATATGTTTTCTAGTGTCGGTCAAATGCGTGCTAATGTGGATCGCCAAGACTGGTTTGTTCATGAAGTGTATCGCTGGTTTGGTGGGGATGTCGATGCTGGTCTCTACATGATGTGTTGTGTTTCGGATCTTCCGCACTCTTGAGTTATTTGTCACAATGACTGGAATCTCT
>CM065726.1:35510896-35520896 GCA_033310375.1 Conus canariensis | reverse complement strand
AACGGTATAATGATAATAGTAATAGAAGAAGAGGAAGAAGAAGAAGAAGAAGAAGAAGAAGAAGAAGACATACAATAAAATGAAAATGATCGTAATAATTATAATTTAATAATAGTCATAATAATGATAACGATAGCAAGAACAATAGTAATATTGATAATGATAATAATAGTAATGTTAATAAAAATGATAATAATACAAAAAATAGGAAAGATAGTAAGATTAAATCTAGGACATCTATAAACAGTTATAATACTACAACTTATGATAACATTTTTGTTCGTCCCTTGTTACTGTTGTTTGAATGTTGTTTGTCCTGCCCTAAGAAGATTCAATAGGTCGAAAAGCGTGTTTGTTGTGCAGTTTGTTTGTTCCTTCTTTCAGAAACTCAGTAATCCTAATTCTTTATGCTCTTTTCCGCCTGCAGTCATCCCATTTTGAAACTTAGGTGACACCTGTGCTAATTCTGACAACGTTGCCGATGTGGCTGTTTAGGAAGGACGACAGTGGTATATTAAAAACACACACACACACACACACACACACACACACACGCACACACACACACACACACACACACACACACACCCACGCACACACAAACACACACAACACACACACACACACACACACACACACACACACACACACACACCCACACACACACACACACACACACACACACACACACACACACACACAACCTGACCATGTACCACCCCAGGTGTTGTATTCTTTGTAAATTAACAGTTTACGACCCATAACCTGCATGTTCCAACCTGAAGGACAGGCAAAGAAAACCACAAATTCCACGCAAAACGAAACCTGAGTACATAGTGTAGCATAATGGGACAATGTCACCATGTCTGATCAATCTGTGAATTCGTAACTACAGAATCTTGGGGCGTTTGCGCGTGATAAAGTCAGTAGTTCTGAGGGACTGTTCGAAAGAGAACGCTTTAGGACGGTCGGCATGGGAACATGTTTTAATGGCATGAATACAGGAAAAGATTTGACATCTGTGAGAAACGGGGAAAAAGAAACAATTATTATCGATGTGGACTCTCATGACGGCGACTGTCTGCCTTTTTTTGTTGAAGCGTTTTGTTTGCTGTTTTCCTGATGGGAAGATAAAGAACTTAACTGGGTGAGATGTGAGTGAGGAAAAAAGAAACGAAAGGTTGATGAAGGATAGAGAGAGAGAGAGAGAGAGAGAGAGAGAGAGAGAGAGAGAGAAGAGAGAGAGAGAGAGAGAGAGAGAGCACTTAAGACTGGATCATCTATTCATGGTTGTGCGATCCCTCATGAAGGGGTGCAAGGTGATGGTAATTATCGTGGCGCCCAAGCGACTGCGCATAAACACAACTAACCTTTCAGAAAACTGTTTTTTACGGGGGAAGTTAAGAGCTCAACCTGACGGCATTGAATAAAGAAACAGCAAGATGTTTAACACTTTGCTTCTAAGAGCCCCCCAAGAGAAGCGCTGATCCAAACTGACTTTGGAATTTCAAAGGGAGAGAAAGAGAGGGGCAGGGGGGTAATTTCTGAGGGGTGAGGGGTGGGCGGGGGTAATTCCTTTACTGTGTTACAACGTGTTTAAAAACACAAACGAAAAGATGAGTGACATCTTCATAACAGTGCATTACACGCAAAACACAAACGAAAAGATGAGTGACATCTTCATAACAGTGCATTACACGCTCTCTCTCTCTCGCTCTCTCTCCTCTCTCTCTCTCTCTCTCTCTCTCTCTCTCTCTCTCTCTCTCTCTCTCTCTCTCTCTCTCGTTTGTTTAAATATGGATTTGGTTTTGTTTGGGCGAATCAAGGTGTTGGAAGTGTGCGTGGATTTATACGTTGTTTTCAACAAAGGCTTATCGACTGCCGATGGCAAACTTGGTCCGATCATATTCAAACTAGCGACAGGTTCAGTTTGGACAGCACTTTTTGCAGCGACCACAGTTTAAAACCTTATTTACATCTAGATATTGATAAGCATCTGAAATATATTACAACCAGATTTAGGCTCGGGATTTCTGATTTAGCGATACACCGTTATCGATACAGAACGTTGATGTCCAACGACCTAATTTGTCCCCTGTGTAATGAAAGCGAAGAAAATGAGGTGCATTTTGTTCTGTGTTGCCCAGCACTTGGACTTACACGTGAAACGTTAATTAAGCCTAAATATTATAGAAATCCTTCACTGTTTAAACTGAGTTTGTTAATGTCATCGACGGTTCTGGAAGACGTACATAATCTTGCATTATTTTTATACAAAGGATTTAAAATGAGAGATGCTCTGACTACATGAATATGTTCTATATCATTGTTTGCTTTCATTTTGAACTTGCTACGTAACTTCATTCAGTTGTATATTCACATCCCCCTTCATGATGGGCTGAGGCCTAAAATGAATAAAATATCTTGAGTCTTGAGTCTTGAGTCTCTCTCTCTCTCTCTCTCTCTCTCTCTCTCTCTCTCTCTCTCTCTCTCTCTCCACTCACATACATACATACATACATACGAAGACACACACACACACACACACACACACACACACCACACACACACACACACACACACTGGAAAGATGGCATGGAATAATTTGCCTTCCTTTTTAAATCATGCCAATCGAAACAGACATTAAAAAAAAAAGCATATGACGGAAACACTATGCAACAAATAATGGTCACTTCCATTAATAATAATCCCCCCCCCCCCCCCCACCCTTCCTGTCTATTTCTGTCTTTCATATCTCTCTCTCTTTCTCTCTTTCACTCTCTCTCTCTCTCTCTCTCTCTCTCTCTCTCTCTCTCTCTTCATCCTCTGTCTGTTTGTCCATCTCTCTCACTTCTTCTCCTTTTACTCTCTCTTTCTCTGTGTCCCTGTCTCTGTCTGTCTCTGTGTTTTTCTCTGTCTCTGTCTCTGTCTCTCTCTCTCTCTCTCTCTCTCTGACTCTCGTTCACTCCTCTCTCTCTCTCTCTCTCTCTCTCTCTCTCTCTCTCTCTCTCTCTTCATCCTCTGTCTGTTTGTCCATCTCTCTCACTTCTTCTCCTTTTACTCTCTCTTTCTCTGTGTCCCTGTCTCTGTCTGTCTCTGTGTTTTTCTCTGTCTCTGTCTCTGTCTCTGTCTCTCTCTCTCTCTCTCTCTCTCTGACTCTCGTTCACTCCTCTCTCTCTCTCTCAAAAAAAGAAGAAAAAAAAGAATTGTGTAATATTGTTTATGGTAGGATTTGTGTGGTTTTGAAAATGTCGCTTTTGTATTCCACACTATATGCTGTATTCGTTTCTTTTCATTTCTTTTCCTTTTGTGTGTGTATGAAGGTAGGATGTAAAAAAGCTGCAAAGCCTTTTCTATAAACTTCAGTAATGGGACTTGGCTTGATTTGGCTTCACACACACACACACACACACACGCACGCACGCACGCACGCACGCACGCACGCACGCACGCGCGCGCGCGCGCGCGCGCGCCACACACACACACACACACACAGAGAATATCATCACTCACCTCTCCCTTAATCACGCTAAAGTTATCATGGGCTCCAGTGAGTTCCACCAGCCAATTATCCAGGACTCCTATGACTCCACAGCCAATTACCCAGGACTCCTATGACTCCCACCAGCCAATTACCCAGGACTCATGTGACTCCACCAGCCAGTTACCCAGGACTCCTGTGACTCCCACCAGCCAATTACCCAGGACTCCTATGACTTCCATCAGCCAATTACCCAGGACTCCTGTGACTCCCACCAGCCAATTTCCCAGGACTCTTATGACTCCCATCAGCCAATTACCCAGGACTCCAATGACTCCCATCAGCCAATTACGCAGGACTCCTATGACTCCCATCAGCCAATTACCCAGGACTCCTATGACTCCCACCAGCCAATTACCTAGGACTCCTATGACTCCCATCAGCCAATTACCCAGGACTCCTATGACTCCCACCAGCCAATTACCCAGGACTCCTATGACTCCCACCAGCCAATTACCCAGGACTCCTATGACTCCCACCAGCCAATTACCCAGGACTCCTATGACTCCCATCAGCCAATTACCCAGGACTCCTATGACTCCCATCAGCCAATTACCCAGGACTCCTATGACTCCCACCAGCCAGTTACCCAGGACTCCTATGACTCCCACCAGCCAATTACCCAGGACTCCTGTGACTCCCACCAGCCAATTACCCAGGACTCCTGTGACTCCCACCAGCCAATTACCCAGGACTCCTATGACTCCCATCAGCCAATTACCCAGGACTCCTGTGACTCCCACCAGCCAATTACCTATGTGGGGGAGGTCCCAATCCACATCACATGTGTCGGGCTGCGCATTTCGTAGAATGCCGGAAACTCAACCCATGGACGGTTAGATCAACGTCCTATCAGCATTAGGCTCTTAAGTGTCAACATGTCTTGATGCTGTGTCGGATAGATAAGTGGGGCGCGTGTGATGTACCTTACGAACTTGGCATTTTAAACAAGGATTTGAAGTCAGCCGCTTCATTTCTCTCAAGGGTTTGCAACTCTCGTCAAACAACATATAACCAAACCTGGTTAGTTCCCTCATAACATTAAGGACAAGAGAACAGGGCTTAATCTCAATGGATAATTTTTTTTTCTCCAGAATTTAACGAATTCAAAGCTCGACACATATCAGCTGGATCTGGATCTCCTACAAGTTTGTAGGCCTAAGCGGTAAGCGGCAAAACTAAAGCCAGTGAAGGTAGTGTGACAGTGGGGAGGCAGTGTGGTCTGATATTCAAAAGAAACTGCGGACGGGAAGGCTACATTATCAAGTGGCCAAACCAGCCAATGTGCAACATTCTCTCACCCCCAACATGCGCACTTAACAACATGATTTCCTGTTTCCAAAACATGGCGGCCGTGATGAATGGACTGTTCGTTGCTTAGACTCCCTTCCCCCTCGCCCACCCCGCTCCCCGCGATGACCTCGTAGCAGACAGACAGAATGAACTTCTGAACTTCCGTGAGTAACGAGCTTGTGTAACAGCTAATGTCCGGCTGCAGCGGGGAAGAAAGGATGTCTGGATCTGTCCATCCTGTCCGTCACGGCGTCTGCTGCTGCTGGAGAAAGAGGGTCAGTGACTGCTCTTGGCTGGACGTTCATGGGCAGGGTGGTTGGGTTAGGCCTACGCCGCTAGCCTTTTATGACCGATCTGTTTTGGTGTACAGTACGTCTGCCTGCCTGTAGGCGTGGGGGTTAGCGGTGGGACTGGGGTGGGAAGGGAGGGGTGTTTGCCGGGGGAAATCATTTGCGTGCTCCACGCCCTTCTTTCTTTCTTTCATTTTTTTTTCATAGCTAAGATATGGTTTTAAGAAAACATTGATTTTTGTTTGAGAAAATGCACAAGAGTTTCTCTTCCCTCCCTCCCTCCATATATATTCAGAGTTAGGCAAAAAAGAAACGAGCAACAAGCATGAAAGAATGAAAATGTAGTTGTTAATATCTGCCCATTTGAACTGTGAAAGGAAGAAGGGGGTACAAGGTTATTAATCAAACGAATATAAATAGCATAGCCTTTTGTTTGCAAACTCACTCGCTTACACACATAAACGCACACAGAAATGATCTCTCTGTCTCTGTCTCTGTCTCTGTCTCTCTCTCTCTCTCTCTCTCTCTCTCTCTCTCTCTCTCTCTGTGCGTATAATGATGGATTCTCCCGTCGTGTTCGACGGATGAGTAGGCAGGCAGGTGATCTGCTGATGTGGGTCCTCATATGGGAATGAAGACCAGTTCCTGAGGCACAAAGTCGTCCACAGACGCTGCATGGAATGGAGTCCTACAAGGATGGGCCCCGTCTTCTCCGATTCCTCCTTTCCTGGATGGCAGCTGCCGTGTTGCGCTCAAATGTCTTTGTGCCCTGGGTACACTGTACCGGATAATTGATACACACACACACACACACACAACACACACACACACACACACACACACACATACACACACAACACACACATATATATATATATATATATATATAATATATATATATATATATATAAACAAAATGTTTATATAAAATCAGCTTCCTGTTCATGTCCACACACACACACACACACACACACACACACACACACACACACGACGCGCGCGCAAACTTCGCTCACCAGAAGCAAGCCTTAAAAAAAGCACTGGAGTTTGCAAAACGACAAGCGCATTCTTTATTCGCTTAGGTCAGAACTGATTGTAGGTGGGAAGCGTTGAAAGGCTTGTAAGTAACAATGTTTGTCACACGACTGTTTACGAAGACATATAGATCTCTGTTTGATGTCAAACTAGGGGTCCAGCAATAGGCCCTCGTCATGCGTGTTGTTAGACAGCTGTTCTTATGTCTGAGCTGGACAAAAAATTAATCTCAAACTTATTATCTCTTTTTTTGTTATCACTTCTTTCTGAACAATTATAAACTGTATACTGCTGACTTGGACTGGTCGAGATTCAGGGATGATAGCTTCTCTATGCTCCTTGACTGCGCAGACACAGCATCCTTTGGTAACTGTTCACAATCCTTCCACCGTCCAAGCATAACATGACCCATGGAAAATCGGTTAATTGACTAAGTGTATAACTCAGTCTGAAAGAACGAGTTAGACATGTACAGCAAGCACGATCGGTCTGATCTCCCCAAAAGTGCTAATTTCACAACAATTTTCAAACTACGTACGATGTGCTGTCATGGTCAAGATATACTCTTGTAAAGACAGTAATACGCGCAATCTCTTGATTTTCTGTGCGCTTGTTCTCCTTGACCCTTGAACTCGGTGGGGGTGGTCGGGGCACCACGCTGTAGAACAATTCACTCGAGTCCTTAGTCCTTTTGGCTGCATGCCAAGGCTTGGGTCTGTGGGTTTTTCCCTGGTCACTCTGCAATGTTGTCAGCCCATCGCTTTCCCTGTCTTCCTCTCCGTCTCTCCTTCAACAGTTTCCTGGAGCATTCGTTCAGCAAGGCCACTTGATCTTGTTATAATATGGTTATACCAGTGTTAGGTGATACGCGTGTCTCTGCTAAAGAACAGTGGGTAGATTACAATACGGTTAAGCAAATGGTCGAAAAGTTGACCCATTAATTTTGAACCAGAGAGAGAAGAAAAGAGAGAGAAGAGAGCACGTGCATCCACTTTTGATCCTACCTTTGATCACTACTAAACAAAAGAATTTAGATTATTCAGTATTGTAATGCATTTGTAATCTGCCTTGTATTCTAGAATCTCTCCCGCCCCAAGGTGTGATTTCTGTTGCTTAGAAAAGAACCCATTCAGCGCAAATTTATAAACCCACTGCTTAATCTTAGCGTCTTTTTTATTCAATGTCCATGAAACAAATCAGAGGTTTTTTTTAATCTAGGGATGAAACAGCTCAGTTGGTAGAGTACCGGACTTGCAATATTGGTGATCCAAAGATTGAGGGGTTCGAATCTCCTTTGATACACGGGAATTCTTTACTTTGGAATTAACATTGGCTGTATTTCATTTCCCGAAGAGTCCCTCGAATGAGACTATAAACCTGTTCCGAGTGTGAACGCACGCACATCTTGCACACAGGTAAATTTTGTTCACGAACTTTTGGAACACACGGACACACACACACACACACACACGCGCGCGCGCGCGCCACACACCACACACACACACACACACACACACACACACACACACACACACACACGCACGCACGCACGCACGCACGCACGCACGCACGTACGGACGCACGCACACACATATACAGACAGAGAGAGAGAGAGAGAGTCAATCATTCTAATCATGGAGGAAAATATCAAGTCTGATACCAGGATAAAAATCTGTCTCCCTCTTAAGTCTACATTTCCTTTCTCTTCTCCTCGATGCTAGTCTATCTGTCTGTCTCACTCTCTCTCTCTCTCTCTGAGCTCCAGGATCTTAACAACTATTAGACAGTAAATGCTTCTCTATCATTATTCATTGCTGTTGTAGAGTTTCACATACGCCACCGACATTAGCGTTCTAAAACGCTATCATCAAGAAAGTGTTCCAGAATTACTTTCTCCCTCCCTCCCTTCCTTCCTCGCCCCCTCCCCCCCTTCCCCCCACTCTGTCTGTCTCTCTCTCTGTCTCTCTGTCTGCCTGTCTGTCTGTCTCTCTCTGTCTCTGTCTCTGTCTCTGTCTGTCTGTCTGTCTGTCTGTCTGTCTCTCTCTCTCTCTCTCTCTCTCTCTCTCTCTCTGAGTGACTTTATCCGTTTCTCTCTGTCTCTTAGTTTGTCTGTCTGTCTGTCTGTCTCTTTCTCTCTCTCTCTCTCTCTGATGTATGTGTGAGTGTATGCGCGTGCGTACAGTGTGTGTGTGTGCGTGCGTGTGTGTGTGTGTGTGTGTGTGTGTGTGTGTGTGTGTGTGTGTGTGTGTGTGTGAACACTCCTGCTTGTGATGGTGCCTACCGTTTGCTAGATGTGATGGTTATGTACCTCTGTCCGTCTGTCTGTCTGTCTGTCTGCCTGTGTCTGTCTGTCTGCCTGCCTCTGTCTGTCTGTCTCTGTCTGTCTGTCTGTCTGTCTGTCTCTCTCTCTCTCTCTCTCTCTCTCTCTCTCTCTTCCTGTCTGTCTCTGTCTGTCTGTCTGTCTCTCTGTCTCTCTCTCTCTCTCTCTCAAATCTGTTTTTATCCCGAGAGGAGAGGCACCCACGTCAAGGACACTGCGGACACCGACCGACCAATCTCGGTAGGTCTGCGGTCCACTGATGAAGTAGCTCGGTGCTTCTCCCTCGACGCTGCGCTCGGCTCACGGAAATGCCGGTGTAGCGTGCCGCAATTACTCCCAGCCTGAAACCACTTCCTGGCAGGTGAGAACAGAAAGACACGAATCCCAAAGTCACCCCCGCGGGAGTAAACACAGACCGACCTCCTCATACGTCCCCCAAACCACCCCCTCTTCTGTCAAAAATCTCAGTGTACAAAACGACAAAGCATATCAGTCGTAGGGTAGGTTTCAAAGCAAGGTGACTGCGGGCGGAAATGGATGCAAGAGTCAAAACAGAATGACTGGGCCGCCAGTCAAAGGAGCGAACACGTGACCAGCAAAACACAACGCGTTTCGACTTGTTCGGTCATCTTCAGGCAGGACAAATGCCATTCAAGACAATGGAAGCAACAGACGAGCAGACAGTCACTTAAGTCTTCGGTCCGGGTGCCGAACGTGGTCTCGGGAGAAAAAAATAAAGCTACGGACTAGAACTGAAGAGAAGAGGGAAGAGGTTGAAGGGGAGAAGATACATATTAAGATACTACTACTACTTCACCATCACCACCACCACCACCACTACTACTACTAATACAACAACTACTACTACTGCTGCTGCTGCTGCTGCTGCTGCTGCTGCTCGTACTACTACTACTACTTTTTTCCTCCTACTATTACTAGTACTACTACTGACCATGATGATGATGATGATGATAAAGAAAATGGGAAATACAGTGGGATAAAATCTGAGAAATATACAAATGCAGAGTTATTTAGAAAATACGAAGGAAATAAAGTTCATGACAAAATATGAATTTCTCTCGTTCAGCCTCTTCCCTCTTCTCTCCAATTCCATTCTGAAGTATTTTTTCATCCAAAACTGTATTTTGCACCAAGATTAAAACGATAAGTGACTTTCTGTTCATGCTTTGTTTTCATGGCTTTGAATGCGAATTATCCTGTCCGAAGAAGACCTGATAGGGCGAAACGCGTAATGCATGTTTTGTGATTTGTTTGTTCCTTCGTTTGGCGGCCCAGTAATTCTGTATTCACTCTAACATCAATTATAGCACATAACACTTGAACTGAGTGGAAATGATTCTGGACCTGAACCCTAACTCCTCCCGTCCCTAGCTGTTCCAAAATTACCCCCGATGAGAGATTAGATGCATGGTCCATAACCACCCCGTGGGTTGAATATAGACGTACGTGCAAAGTCACCCGCCCTCTGTGACGTGGAGATGGAAACAGGCACGTGCTAAA
>CM065726.1:35473396-35505896 GCA_033310375.1 Conus canariensis | reverse complement strand
TGTGTGTGTGTGTGTGTGTGTGTGTGTGTGTGTGTGTGTGTTGTGTGTGTGTTTGTTTGTGTGTGTGTGTGTGTGTGTGTGTGTGTGTGTGTGTGTGTTGTGTGTGTGCGCGCGCGCGCGTATTGCAGACAAGCAGAAGAAGACTTTTGTTTCGTGTTGTTGAGCACTGGCAAATAATCGTGAACTTTTAGCATGCCCAATCTTCCTGACAGCCTGTTTTGTTTACATTGAGGATATTCATATTCTAAATTATGACTGCGGATGTGCGAAATTTTTCTTGGTATTCGCACAAAATTGTAATGTTATGGAAATAACAATTTAATAAAATTACGAGTTTTTCGTTCCTTATATTTGTCACGGATGCTTCGTATTTCTTTTAATGATGGAAGGACAAACACCCTTCACAGGAGGCAAAAGCCTAGAAATGTTTTAAAAAATCTCTCTCTCTCTCTCTCTCTCTCTCTCTCTCTCTCTCTCTCTCTCTCTCTCTCTCTCTGTTTGTCTTATCGTTACAGACATTACAAAAATGCTGCTTCTTTGAAGTGGTTTGATGTAACGGAAACATGAAAATTGTTCACCCTCATTCATTATCTTTCTGTCCTCTTCTGTCTGATCGTAAGGAGATTTGATGTCGACATGAAGGAGTTTCAAGATCAGACGTATACACCAGTCTTGAATCAACCCTCAGTTTCTGTTTGTTTATTTTCCTCAGTTGTGCTGTCCATGTGTATACAGATGCAAAACCAACGGCTGTCTACCTGTTGCGAGGATGAATTCAGCCAATGATGGTGCGCGACACTTAATATCAAGATTATACTTGCAGGTAAATTGGACAGAGATGACCTTTTGTGTGCATGTGGGCCCGGCGAATGGGTACCGCGTGTGGCATTAGGTAGAGGGGAGGTGAAGCCTTGTCTTGGTTTGTAGTTATTTCAATATTCAATTTTTTTTAAAGACATCTGAAGGGAGGCTGAGGGAGTAAGCATTGAGTCGGCTCCCTCTTCACTTAGAGGACGTTACTATTTTTGCGAGGAGGGGGGGGGGGGGGGGAGGGGGAGGAAAGGGGAGCGGGAAGTGAATGACTGAATACAATAAGAAAATATTTCTGTTTTTACATCTAGCTCGTAAAGAGAGCACATAGTTTCTTTTTGTTTTCTTTTTTTTTTTTTGAAAATGATCTTACTTTTAAAAGGGGAGAAAAAAAATTATTTAAAGTTTTGTTTCACCTTTTCTTAACTATTCATTTTTTTAAGTCAATGAATATCAACACATAGATCAGCTTTGCTGAATTCTATAAACTTCCTTGCTGTTTGATGGATGAGCCGTCGGAATTTGCTTGTTGGGGAAGTCGACTGTCAATAACAAGAAGAGCAGGTAACTTGTGTTCCTATTGTAAGTCCATTAAGGGTTTTTCATATTTTCCATGGGCGTTGTTGCGACAATTCACCAGGAACATTATTGAAGGAAGGAGACGGAGGTAAATACAGAGAAACACAATGTGGACTGATAACATTGCAGAATGGACAGTGAGGTAAAAACAGAGGAAAACAATAGACTGATAACATTGCAGAATGGACAGTGAGGTAAAACAGAGGAAAACAATAGACTGATAACATTGCAGAATGGACAGTGAGGTAAAAACAGAGGAAAACAATAGACTGATAACATTGCAGAATGGACAGTGAGGTAAAACAGAGGAAAACAGTAGACTGATAACATTGCAGAATGGACAGTGTAAAACGAGGAAAACATAGACTGATAACATTGCAGAATGGACAGTGAGGTAAAAACAGAGGAAAACAATAGACTGATAACATTGCAGAATGGACAGTGAGGTAAACAGAGGAAAACAGTAGACTATAAATGCGATGGACTGAGGTAAAAACAGAGAACCAATGTGGACTGGTAACATCGCAGAATGGACAGTGAAACCGTTAGCAGACATCCAGGCCTTGGCACACACCCAGCAGAATGGAGACACTGGTGAAGAATAGTTCTAACGTGCGGCGCCCCAAGGACTCCCCGAGGAGTTAAGGGGCAGGAAGAAGAAGTTTGAAAGATGGTGGTCACAACTGTGATGACATCATGTTCTCGGTCCCTCAGTCGTTTCGCTGGCTCCAAAGTCACCTCGGGGGACTTGTCTGCATCGATTGCGCAATCCGCTTCTTCCACTTCTTCCTACAGAATGAGCGCCTCCAGATATGTTTGGCCATTGGTGCCGGTACCATGGATCAGTACACAGGAGTCTGGTTTTTACTGGCATTTCTACAGCTCTTTTCGGTACTCTGTCTACTTTCCAGTTACTTCTGTTTGGTGTGTGTGAGCAGGGGATCGTTCTACACTCGATAGCTGTAGACCTATTTGGCTCTAATCATGTTGCCTTCTGTCACCATTATGTAACTGCTGACCGGTTTCAGTCCATGTCTCTCTGGCCTCGCTCAGTTTCTGCTTGATGCGCCGCCTGTAACCCAGTACGGCTGGTATGGGGTCCACTTTATTTTCTTTTTAGCTTTCTTCTCATGAGAGTGTGCTCATCAAAGCAGTGCAAAGAGGCTTTTCTTAGAGAGCAGTCTCTGGACGACAACGGCGATGAATCTTTGAAGGTCGCTGGCTTGTCTCCAGAAAAGGAGTTTGCGTTCTTTAAAAGTCAGCCAAGCTAAGAACCATCGTTCCCAGTAACCATTGGTGGCTTTTTGCTGCCACAGGCATGCGCACTCGACCGCAATGACCTGAGACTGACAGCACGATTGTGTACAGCTTCCGCTTATGTTGCGTTCATCCACACTGTCACCAGTGACCCATGATTTGTTCTTCTTGCTCTTCCTATGGACCTCTTTTGCTGCCTAGTGAATTTCTTCTTTGATGTCTGATTAAGAAACTGAATTTAAACAAATTGGCTATTTGTGCGCTTTGGCTGATATTGGATTTAAGAAGCAACTTGGTCAAATTAGTCTACACGATTATATACCGGCATATGGTTTCTGATTCTTTTTATTCTGTAAGCCGCGAGCGCGCGCGCGCGCAAGCGCGTATGTGTGTGTGTGTGTGTGTGTGTGTGTGTGTGTGTGTGTGTGTGTGTGTGTGTGTGTGCGCGCGTGCGTGGGAGGTTGTGTATGTGTGGGTGGGTGTGTGTGTGCGAGAGAGAGAGAGAGAGAGAGAGAGAGAGAGAGAGAGAGAGAGACAGACAGACAGACAGACAGACAGACAGAGAGAGAGACAGAAACAAAGGCAGAGACAGAGAGAGTATGCACAGTGTGCTTTGCGAAGAAACAGGTGGATGCAAATGTGCAATGCTTTTTTTTATACTTGCCATTTTACTTTCCGCCCAAAAAAGAATAAGAAAATGTCTGTAACATATCATCAGCCGGATACTGCCTCAGCCCCTTCCCCGTCGTCTGCCTGTCTTTCTCACGCTCTTTATCACTTGGCCCCTTCCCTGTCGTCTGCCTGTCTTTCTCACGCTATTTATCACTTGGCCCCTTCCCCTGTCGTCTGCCTGTCTTTCTCACGCTCTTTATCACTTGGCCCCTTCCCCTGTCGTCTGCCTGTCTTTCTCACGCTCTTTCTTTATCACTTGGCCATGAAATAACGTCAGTCTGTTTGAAGTAATTTACTTTCATGAAGAAAACATTTGAGAACTGGGTATCATCTTCTTCATAAAGATGGAATGACATAATAAAGTGCACTCACTGTGCTTCCTATCCTAGATCCGGCCTTGAGAGTTAACCAAAATCAAACAAACAAGCAAACAAAAACACAAGATCATTCTCAACATGAAAATAGTGTGCATTTTACGGCATGTATGATTCTTTTTTTAATTTACAATGTATATATCAGACATGTGAGTCACACGGCAAAATGGTTTCACGCCTTGCTTTATTTTTCACACGTGTGTGTCACAGTGTTGGATCGATGATACACGTGTGTGATACTCTGTTGGATCGATGGTTTTGCATGTCTGGAGTCAGGAATGGGAGAGAGAGAGTGGGAAAGGAGTTGGTAGGGGGCTGGGGCGGGGAAAGTTCTGAGTGATGGTGGGGAGGAGGGGTAGAGGGGGGGGGGAGGTTATGCAAGTTGTTGGTGAGAGAAGGCAAAGTTGAATTGAGAGAAAAATGAAAAGAATGAATGAGGAGAATGTGTGTGTGTGTGTTGTGTGTGTGTGTGTGTGTGTGTGTGTGTGTGTGTGTGTGTGTACGCGTGCGAGCTTGCCTGCATGCATGTGTGTATGTGTGTGTGTTGTGTGTGTGTGAGAGAGAGAAAGTGTGTGTGTGTGCGTGCGCGCGCGCGCGCGCGTGTGTGTGTGTGTACACGCGCAAGCGCGCGCGTGTTTGTTTTCAAGCGATGTTAACAGACTTCTCTACGTGCGCAGTCTGAGGAAGACAACGGCTCTGATCCATTCCAGCTCACTGGTGAGTTCCAGAGAAAAAAGGTTTAACGGGATTCGCATTCTCTAAAGTCAGCCAAGGGGACAGCCGTCATGCCCTGTAACAACTGGCGGCTCTTCACTGACGCTGGCAGGCACGACTGATCAGGGGAGGGTGGGACAAGCAGTCTGCTAACGTACAACCTCTGCATAATTTGTCCGCTCGTTCCCATTCTCCACGAAGACAAGCACCACATCTGCCGCTGTTACCCCCGCCACTCACCCCACAAGCTGGCTGTTGCGGTACACAACGTATGTCTCTTGGGTGACAATCTATGCCGATGTGGCGGTACAAAATGTCACCTCAGAAGGTAGCTGAATGAGATGTGCAGACACACATTTACTTCCACTGTGGAACAAACTGTCGCTTTGTGTAATTGGGTCTGGTTGGTCACTTTCTATTATTTGGGTAGGCAAGGTGAAGTGGTCCGCCTTGGCTTAAGGCTGTGTCAGGCCAATTGACATAGGCTAGATCACCAAGGCTACATCAGAATGTTGTTATGCTCTGCATAGTTATGCCGGGATTGTCTTCAGTTGTGACAAGCTCCTAGCATAACATTATCAGTCTCCAAAATCCCCCGAAGTCGGAGTGTGGCTGCCCACGTGGCGGGGTAATTAAAAACGGTACACATGTAATCTTCTCATCCCCAGCTGATGCATTTGTACCATAGTGTTCAAGTACTTCGGCTGTTCGGATGATCCCTGGAGTCTTTTAGCCAGGGTATGACGACAATAACAACAACAACAAGGTGAAGTGGTGAAGGGGTGAATACTACATCTTACAGCCAGTGACGATGCTAGTTTCGACGATGGTCATAGTGCTTTCAGATAGTGCTAGTTGTGGTGTAAGAAAGTAAACTAGCCTTTGACTTACTTGACAGTGCTTGTACTTTAATGTTGAAGACACGTCGAAATTCTCAACCGACGACAGTAAAGACTATAGCGATTCAAAAGATAACTCAGTTCTAATATGTTTCACAGATTATTTGCTACAATATTGTCAAACATGTACAAATATGATTAATAACAAAAAATATGTAGTAATTTGCATCCGGAAATGTACAGCAAAGAGAAAGATCATGTTGATGAAAGAATGGAGAAGAGAGAAAGAAGGAACTGTGGAATGGAAGACAGAATGAGGAAAGAAATTTTAAAAAGTATTTAAAAAAAAAAAGACTATAGCGATTCGATGATGATGATGATGACGACGACGAGGACGACAAGGATGACAACGATGATGCTAATGAGGACAACGACAATTCTGATAATGATAATGATGTTACTGTGTGACATTACATTAGGTGTATGTTGGGTTTGCTGTTTTAGGGGACACGTGGTCTCAGAGTCTATGCTAACATATTTTTTGGTTGTCAATGTTTTTATCCTTTTCTGCCTTTTTTTTTTAAGATGCCAAATCCAAATCAGCTGGTGATCATCATTTAGGCATACTCACCTTTCCTACCCTACTGTGCACACCTAGATCACATAGTGTATGTGACCGTTCAGATTTCATCAGAAAGCACACATTCACAGATGGCGACAATTGCAGAAGAAATGAAATGTGACCTGCTGCTATATAATACCTTGCAGGGAGACATTTTGTCATGGGGTGACAGTTTGTGCCGTAACAAGCGCTTACGTGAAGAATTCCGCGAACTGCAGGCAAGAGGATTGCTAAGATTAGTTGGCCGGTCAGTCTGCCCGGTACTTTGCCACCCAGTTACTGTCCGATCCACCTCCTCAATCCCCTCCGTGTCGCTGACCGCTGGCAATGAGGTGCCGGTATGCCAGGCACATGCTGCCATGACGTCCATTCACACAGTCATTGGCTCGTAGGTATAAAACCAAGCCTCCTTGATGTAACCCGAAAATGTCATGAAAGTCTCCAAAGATGAGAGTATGAGGCTGCCTATAAACGAATCCGTCTATAAAAACGATGGGACCCTTTGAACATTGTTGATATGGTAGATGAAAAATAGAAGCCGCATAACACCCATAGGATGATGGCAATATTTCGGTTTATTTCAACCTTTCTCAAGCCACACTGGCCAACTTACAAACATAACATTTATGATTATTGTTGATATGGTCTCATGTGCAAACATAATATCATACTTCAACACATGACAGACGGAACCTTTAGAAACAGCATTCAGAGAAAAAGAAAAAGAAAATAAAAACTGACCAGCCGCCGTGGCGAAGTGGTTAGCGTCGTGGACTCCCAGCTGGGAGGTCGTGGGTTCGATTCGCATCAGAGTCATGTGGGATTTTTCTGCCCCGACCGGCTCCTACCCAGTGTTAAGTTTGCTACGGGCTCAGCTGGGAAGACTGGGACCACACAGTCGAGTTTCATCCACTGAATGGATGCGTCTGTGAGTGAGTTGCTCAAATTTCCTGACCAACACTGCAGGTGTCTGGTTGACGCCGGGATATATTATGAAAGGAAGCGTATAGTACAGCCCTGTCATGCAGTTTCAGATCGGAATGGAAATCCGTAGCATCATCTTCATCATCCTCATTCTTAACGATCAGCATAAAAAAAAGTCTCAAATTCTGTGGCCCTTCATGTCCTGCTCTCATGGTGACCTCAGTTTCGATGCCCTCTTCACGTATGCGGCCTTGGTTTGATTCCGTCGGGTCACCGGTATCGGCGAGTCCATGAGGGCTGTCGTTGGACGGACGTGGTGGCGCCCTCCGGAGGGAGAGCTCACTCACGCCGGCTCCGCGACTAAGCAATTATTGTCGTCAGTTGGGGGCTTAGTAGGTGGTATCTGGCGGATGTTGGATCAGAACAGGCGCCACTGAACATCACCAAAATGACTCGGCAGCAGTGCAGTGTCTCCTCCGGTGGGTTGCCTCTTGACGACTTGACATTGTCTGCTCCCTGTGAATTGCTGGTGCCGGGGCTGTGGCGGGACTGACCGTGCTGTGGCTGTGGACGGGGTGTCGGAATGAGCGGCGTGGGTGCACTGCCACTGAGGTGGCACAGAAGATGGGACTGAAAAAAAAAAAAAAAAATGGAGGGGGGACGTTCGCATGAGAGTGCGAGCGAGCAGGAAACTGCACCACCTATTAAAAAAAAAATGCCATGTACAGCAAGAGTGTGTCTTGATGCATTGCTAGTAAAAAAAGATTCTGTGCAGCTGACTACTTGAGTTGCCCGGCTTAAAAGGAGTGTGCACTGGCCAGACAGAGGAGAGCAATTTGCATATCATGATCTTTTGACTTTTACAAAAACTGATACGAGTCTATGTCCGTTAAGCTTAAGGCTCAGAAACATTTTTCCTCCGGTGAACTGACCTTCGCAATGTGCGTCACTTCGGGCAGTATGTTTTCGATTATTTTTCTTCACATGTAGGCCTAAGGGATTGGCAATGGTTTTAGGTGGCTTCTTTTTATGTTTGTGTGGATTACTCGTGCCCATGGGACTTGCATGTTTGCAGTTTATACACTCTGTTACAATTTCCATTCCTGTGTTCAGGAAAGGGTTTGTATTGTCGACAACAGTTACACGTTTGTTGTGCATGCTTTCTGACTGGGTGTCCGTCGTGGCGTTTCATGGTATTTCCAAATGAAGATAACACTTTAAAAGTATAACACTGTACCGTTGAAATCCATCCTTCTGTATGAATGTTACAGTTGGACGCTATCAACTGATCCCGTACAATAAATGGAAGCATGAGATGAATGATTCAGACAGATTACTGTCTAGCTTTAGTGTAAGGATCGTAAGATAAATGACTACATATGCCTTTCATACAAGGAATATAATAAATTGCTATCAGGCATCAGGTCAGTACAAACGCTGTTTGACAACAATATATCCCTGTGATTATCAAACACCTTTTTTAGCTTCGTCGGTACAAGCATCCATTTGCTATTATTCCCTGTTGAAGTCTATTCTGCACATCACAGTAAAGAATGGTCCTCCCTGAGACAGACCACAGAGGTTCTGGGTGGACAACATAGAGACTGACTGTTTTCCACACTTCTGACATAGTGCACATGCCTGAAAGCTGAGGGCTTTAAAGATCTCTCACAGCCTAATCAATATACCTTCATCGTCCTCGTTAGAGCCTTGGGTTGAGTCTGGCGTGACAGACCGTATCAGGTTATGAGGAACTGTAACTTTGACAATATCCTTATCCTGGTCACAGCAGTATTCCAAAAGATGCAAAACAGCAATATTCTTCTGGATCATAACCTCAGAGACTCCGTTTGAAAGAAAACTCTTTTTGTGGTGTGCTAAGGCTATCTTCTCACTCCCATTTTGTTTTTCTATCTACCTGGAGAGCATATTGCAGGAAACGCCTTTCGACTTCAACACTTTTTATCTGTAAGAGAATGGCCTCTCATTCTGCCTTTCCTTTCAATGACATCGACGTCTTGGGACACAATGAAACAGAACTTTAGCAACTCGCCACTTGTCTGGGAAACGCATAAAGTGCATACGAAATGGAAGTCAGCTTGGAGAAAAGCAGAACCTTGCTAAACGGCTCCAGACAACATTTAGCAATCGAACTCAACACTGAATGGACAACTCTGTTCAATTCAGTTCATTTGTTTGTAGTCCACCCTTTGGACAGACAGACACTGGGGTGAGGAAACCACTTGTGGGATACATTCCCAGCAGGAAAGGCAGTTCAACAAATGAAATGTAAAGAGGCTGGCTGTGGTTCTGTCTGCCATGGCCAGTTTCTGTGTCATTTGAAGAACAAGGTCTATTAGCTGACAATTGAAAGGACTGGACTACCTCCAGGAGAGTACAAACTGTTCTAGTATTAGGTATCTAGCCAAACAAAATGTGAATTTCAATCGACTCTGCGTGCACAGAAGAAGTATCTGTATTAACAGCTTACATTCATATATTTTTGTTTCGCAGACAAAACAGACAACTAACAAAAACAGAATAATCTGCGATCGACATAAGCAAACAACATGTTAATAGTGATCAGTTCCGTGGAACTCTGCGTGAATAAATTCAGCTTTGATTTCGATGTGTTTTGGACATATTGGAAAAATGAGATTCAGCTGTAGTTTTCCTGATGAAAAAAAAATAGGCACAACTTACTTATGCCAGTCACCGTTCGCTGTATATTGTAAATAGTGAAAGCTTGTGGACAGCATTCCAATCCTAAATCTAGCAAACGGTTTTCAGAGTTGAACGTTCTTGTTAAATGATACTAAATATAACCTGATGCTATTAATTAGGTGTTCATTTGCTGAAAAAAAACAACAACAAAAAACAAGTAAACAGCCAAAGAAAATCCCCGCGCGCGCGCACACATACGCACACACACACACACACACACACACACACACACACACACACACACACACGCGCGCGCGCGCGCGCCACAGAAATCAACTGTCAGCTGGTCCTTTTCATACTCGTGTTCAAATGCCTGTTGCCGTTGGGTATTTTGCTCAATATTTACTTGACCTTTTGAAAACGGACAATGTATTTGATAACTGCGTGATCAAACTATACTATTGTTCCACAAGTTTTCAACCTGTCGAACTTCCACAGTCTATCAGCTAGAGGACTGCAACATAGCTTTTTCTTTTAGTTTGCTTGCTATTGCTCTGCGCTATTGATTTTTTCCCGTGCATTTACTCTTCACTGCCCTGATTTTGCCATCTATTTACTACTAGTTTACTGCCTTCACTATTCATCGTTGCCTGTTTGTTTGTCATCTGTTTACTACTCGTTTACTACATAACCTCTTCGTCATTGCCTGTTTGTTTGTCATCTATTTACTCCATGTGCTTTTGACTGCCTGTTAGTTGCCCTCCATGTGCTTTTGACTGCCTGTTAGTTGCCCTCCATGTGCTTTTGACTGCCTGTTAGTTTGCCCTCCATGTGCTTTTGACTGGCTGTTAGTTTGCCCTCCATGTGCTTTTGACTGGCTGTTAGTTTTGCCCTCCCGTGTACTCGTGACTGCCTGTTAGTTTGCCCTTCATGTACTCTTGACTGGCTGTTAGTTTGCCCTTCATGTGCTTTTGACTGGCTGCTAGTTTACCCTTCATGTGCTTTTGACTGGCTGCTAGTTTACCCTTCATGTGCTTTTGACTGGCTGCTAGTTTGCCCTTCATGTGCTTTTGACTGGCTGCTAGTTTGCCCTCCATTTTCTCTCCACTGCTTATTAGTTTGCGATCCGTCAACTCTTCACTGCCTATCAGTTTACCCTCTATTTACTCTTCACTGTCTGTTAGTTTGCCCTCTATTTATTCTTCACTGTCTGTTAGTGTGCCCTCTATTTCCTCTTCACTGTCTGTTAGTTTGCCCTCTATATACTCTTCACTGCCTGTTAGTTTACGCTCTGTTTACTCTTCACTGTCTATTAGTTTGCCCTCTTTATACTCTTCACTGCCTGTTAGTTTACGCTGTATTTACTCTTCACTGTTAGTTCGCCCTCTTTTTTCCCTTCACTGTCTGTTAGTTTCCCTTCCATTTACCCCCCACTGCCAGTTATTTGACATCCGTTTGCTATTCCATTCCAACTAGCTTACACCCAATTTACACGTCACTGCCTGCAAGTAATCTCGCTCAATTACTCCCCGCTACTGTTAGTTTGCGTCTGGCTTCTCCTCCTTAATATATACGTGGTAGTTTGAAACGTGGTGACAGTCCTGAGATAACCTCTGCTGTTGACGGGACTATAATTTTAATCTTAATCTTAATCTCCTCCTTAAAATTAACCCCCACTGTGTCGTGGACAGCGACCCCTGGGTTTCCAGCAATGCTGGACACGTGCGGTGACGACGTCAGTGCCGAGTTATGACCGGAGTACGGTCTTCCGGTTTTTACCCACCATCTTCCCTGGGCGCAAGGTGCTTGATGCGTCTAACGCTCGTAAAATACTGCTGATTGTTGGCCGTTGAAAATGACAGGGGTCAAACAAGGTGACATTGTTTTACGGCCAGGTAACGTGGTACTGTTGTGGTCACTAAATCCGGTGGAGGGGGTCTCAGACTTGATTTGGAACGGTGAATTGACAACACCTGCATGATATTTGAGGTTCTTTGTTTAAAGTGTCAGGTTAATTTTGTTACCCTGTTAAAATCGTGTTGGGTAATAATAATAAAAAATGAAAAAAAGACTATCATTATCATAAGAAGAAAGATAAAAGATGATGATGATTATGATAACGAAAACAACAAGAATCAGACGAAGAAGAAGAAAAAAGGAAGCCGGAGATGATTATCACTAATGTTGTTACTTCATCATAATCATCACCAACCCCCCTCTTGTCTCCTTTCTTCCCTGCTACACACAGACACACACAGACACACAGATAAACACACACACACACATACATACACACACACACACGCCGCACACACACACACACACACACACACACACACACACACACACACACACACACACACACCACGCACACACGTGTCATCATTTGTACACACACACTCACACACACACACACACACACACACACACACACACACACACACACACACACACACACACCCACACTCACTCATTCATACACACACACACACACACACACACACACACACACACACACACACACACACACACACACACTCACACGTTACCCAACTCCGTCACACCCTCCAACCTCAGCCCCATATGCCCTTATTCTAACCATGCTGTAAGAGATAACGAGATTGCGCGTTGCATCCTTTAAGGCTTAATGAAAGTTTTCAGTCTCACCCTATAAACCGGGACACAGTGGCCACACTTCCCAGTTCCGCGGACAGTCAAAATCCAGACACCCAGGGATATAAAAACTGGTAGAAGTTTTCTCACCGTCTTCATGGTCCTCTGAGGACCACGGTGAATGTCTGACAGTCAGTTCTTAGTGACCCCAGTGTCTTTGACACCTTCTGCAGACGGCGAATCCCGCCCAGCCTTTTTTTTGGTGTGCCAGACGAGCCATTCTCCGATGAAGTAGTTTGCGAACTGTTTGGCACAGTCAGACTAACAGCAACGTGTGAATCCCACAGCTCTTTCGACGAATCCTAGAGAAGATTACAGATATATGAGTGTGACGTTGCCTGACAAACATACTAATACTAATAATGAAAGAAACGGAGATGGAAAACGACGACGAAGCTTGATTATGCTATTTTCTAATTCAGCTTTTTTTCGTCGAGACATTTCCTGCATCAGTATCCAATAGTGACATTACACCATGTTAAGACATTTCCTGCGTCAGTATCCAATAGTGACATTACACCATGTCAAGACATTCCCTGCGTTATTATCCAATAGTGACATTACACCATATCAAGACATTTCCTGCGTTATTATCGAATACTGACATTACACCATGTCAAGACATTTCCTGCGTTATTAACCAATTGTGACATTACACCATGTCAAGACATTTCCTGCGTTATTGTCCAATTGTGACATTACACCATGTCAAGACATTTCCTGCGTTATTATCCAATTGTGACATTACACCATGTCAAGACATTTCCTGCGTTATTATCCAATACTGACATTACACCATGTCAAGACATTTCCTGCGTTATTATCCAATACTGACATTACACCATGTCAAGACATTTCCTGCGTTATTACCCAATACTGACATTACACCATGTCAAGACATTTCCTGCGTTATCATCCAATACTGACATTACACCATGTCAAGACATTTCCTGCGTTATCATCCAATACTGACATTACACCATGTCAAGACATTTCCTACGTTATCATCCAATAGTGACATTACACCATGTCAAGACATTTCCTGCGTTATCATCCAATACTGACATTACACCATGTCAAGACATTTCCTGCGTTATCATCCAATAGTGACATTACACCATGTCAAGACATTTCCTGCGTTATTATCCAACAGTGACATTACACCATGTTAAGACATTTCCTGCGTTATCATCCAACAGTGACATTACACCATGTCAAGACATTTCCTGCGTTATATCCAACAGTGACATTACACCATGTCAAGACATTTCCTGCGTTATTATCCAACAGTGACATTACACCATGTCAAGACATTTCCTGCGTTATTATCCAACAGTGACATTACACCATGTCAAACATTTCCTGCGTTATCATCCAATAGTGACATTACACCATGTCAAGACATTTCCTGCGTTATTATGCAATAGTGACATTAAACCAGTACAAACCAGAATCCCCTCAAGGGCATCAAAGGTAACACCAGCACCGTTGAGACTAAAAGTGGTATGAGGGTATAACATCTCCAGGAAATAGCAGAGCACACTCCAGCGTGCACTGGCATCTAGCTGTGGGCTCCACACATGGACCCTCATAGCAGACCCGGAAAGAAGAGTTCAAGGCTTGTGTGTCCACTTCCCTACAAGAAAAAAAAATGTAGTGTGTGTGTGTGTGTTAGGTCTTCAATTTAACGTCTATACACATTGTGATATTAGACGAACCTAATCTATAAGAATAACATTAACAGCAACAGCAAAAAATGGATAACTATAAAACATCGAAGAATAACCGGTCATAACAAGGACGTTACTAAAACACCAGTTCCCAGTTTACAAAACAGAAAAAAAATAGGACTTTGATGCAATGAAACAGCAATTTTACACATTAGTGATAAATCGGTTACAACTGTATCCAGAGAACAATTATGCAGAGGTGGTAGATGAGGTTTTAATTGCTTGCAGTGGAAAAGTATGTGGGAATTTGTTATCATTTCACCACAAAGGCATGTTATATTTTTGCAAAACTTTGTCTTAAAAGCGTTTAGTTTGATCTTATATATTAGCGAAATTATGATCCGAGAAAACGGCAAACTGCATTGATAAAAAGAATGAAGTGTGTCAAAGTTTAATAGCTGGTTTATGCGTGTATCACGAGAACATCCCGAATTTTGTTGTTTTTTCCTAAAATGTTTCCAGCATGCATTTTCTAGAAGACTGTATCCCTCATGGATAGACAATGGGATACTGATAACCTCCGACCCGCTAGTATTTTTCGCTCCCCGTTTTGCTGCTCTGTCTACTCTCTCATTAAACTGAATCCCACAATGAGAAGGAACCTAACAGAAACTAATTCTTGTACCCCTAATAATCAAGAAATGTATTAGGTGATGAATATCTGTAATCAGATCTTGTCTTACTATAGGGTTTGTTTTACTTAGGGCGAATAAAACCGATTTTGAATCGACACAAAAGAGGACTTGGAATATTGGATTTGAAAAGTCAAGTAGAAAATACAAAGCCATTAGAATGGCAGTTAGTTCTGCTGTAAAAATAGATCTGCTTTTTCCAAGATAATACGATTTTTCAATTTTCAGTGAAGGAATTGTAAATGCTGCACCTGCTTCTTTGGTATCCAAAAGAGACCCATCTGTATAAATTTTAAGATGAAAGGGATACGAATTTTCAATATACTCTTTTACTATTTGGCCTATCAGGTTTTCATTGTCACTTTTTTTCATCGACGTATGGCTAATATCAAATGATGCTCTTTGAAGTTCCCATGGCGGGCTGGGAGATGCGGGAAGTTTAGGTCTATTTATATCGTTGAAGTTAACTCTTGACTCACTGAACAGATCTGAAGTGAAAGTTCCAATAGTTGTGAGTGAAGAAATTGATTTTGCCCTTTTTGGGAAGCTAATGTCAGATCTCAAACTGACTTCATTCTCAACGTTGCTGTCACGTGTTGAGATTCGTAAGACATATTATACATGTGTGTGTGTGTGTGTGTGTGTGTGTGTGTGTGTGTGTGTGTGTGTGTGTGTGTGCACGCACACATGCGAGTATGCATACATGTGTCTGTTTTCAAATAAACAACCTGAACAGACTTCTCTGCGTGTGCAGTCTGAGGAAGACAACGGCTCTGATCCATTCCCGCTCACTGGTGAGTTCCAGGAAAAAAAGGTTTAAAGGGATTCGCATTCTCTGAAGTCAGCCAAGGGGACAGCCGTCATGCCCTGTAACAACTGGCGGCTCTTCATTGACGCTGACAGGCACGACTGATTAAGGAGGGTTGCGATAGGCAGCATGATAATGTACAGCTTCTGCACGACTTGTCCACTCGTTCCCATTCTTCACGAAGACATGCACCTCATCTGCCGCTGTTATCCCAGCCACTCACCCCACAATCTGGCGGTTGCAACACACAGTGTTATCGCAGGACAAAATGTCATCCGAGTGGCTGTACAGATGTGGCGGTAGCTAGGTGAGATATTGTAAGGCACTTACGTCTGCTGTGGAACAATTTGTCGCAGTAAGGAATGTATGCTTCGGTTGGTCTCTTTCTATTATTTAAGGGAAGTGACAAGGTAGTGGTTATCACCAGCACAACCCCTTATAGCCAGTGACGATGCTGTTTTTGATGACGGTAATGATGCTCTCAGATGATGCTGGTGATGATGGTGGTAGTGTAAGAACATAAGACTAGCCTTCGATACATTTGACTGTACCCGTATTTTAAAGTTGAACACAGGTCAAAATCGTCAAGTCACACTGTGAAAGACACTAACAACGATGACGACGACGACGACGATGATGATGATGATGTTTATGACGACGACGATGATGATGAAGACGACAACAATGATAATAATGAGGAACACAACAATGACAATGATAATGATTTCACTGTATCACACTGCATTGGGTCTACGTTGGTGGGTCCATGTCCTCGCTATTTTTTTCAGGATGAATAGTCCCAGGGTGATGCTTGTCTGAGCCTGTACTACTGTTTTTATCTGATATCTTACTTTTTTGGAGATGCTGAATTCGAATCACGTGGCCATTATCATTTAGGCATACTTACCATCTCAACCCCATTCTGTGTACCTAAATCACATAATACAAGTGACCAGCCAGACTCCATCAAAAATAGCAAATTCATAAATGGTGACAATTTGTTCTGCAGAGAAAAACAACCTGTGACCTGCTGGCACAGAATGTCACACGGGGAGACATTCTGTAATGGGGTGACACTTTGTGCTGTAGCGAGTGCTCACACGAGTTTCCACGGCCTGCTGTCAAAAGCACTGCAATTTTTAGTCGGCCGGTTAGTCTGCCCGTTAGTTTGTCACCCAATTACTCTCCATTCACTCCCCTAATCCCCATTCGTATCGTTGACTGCTGGCAGTGATGTGCTGCTATGCTGGGCACGTTCTGCCATGACGTCCATTCACATAGTCATTGGCTCCTAGGTATAAAACCAAGCCTCCTTGATGTAACCCAAAAGTGACGTGAAAGTGTCCAAAGATGTGAGGGTGAGGCTGCCTATGAGCGAATCGGTCAATGAAAACGCTAGGTACTTTTCAATACTGTTGTGAATATGGTCTCCTGTACAAACACAATATCATATTTTCATATGTGACAAATAAAACTTTCTGAGACAGTATTCAGGTAAAAAGAACAAAAAGGAAGGGGGGGGGGGCGTTCGCTATCAATGTACGAGAGCGCGTGCAGGCAAGATATTGCACCACTTGTATTAAAAAAAGCCATTTACAACGAGTGAGAGTCTTGATACATTGCTGGTAAAAGTTTCTGTGCAGCTGTCTCTTTGCGTTGTCCAGCTTAAAAGGAGAGGGCACTGGCCAGACAGAGGAGAGCGGTTTGCATATTATGATCTTTTGACTTTTATAAAAGATTAATCGAGTCTCCGTCCATTGGGCTTAAGGCTGAAAAGCATTGTTTCCTCCTGTGAATTGATCTTTGCAATGTGTGTCACTCCAGGCAGTGTGTTTTCATTGTGTTCGTCTTCACACGTACAGCTAAGGATTGTAAATGGTTTTAGGTGGATTCTGTACATCTTTGTGTGATTTACATGTGTCCAAGGGATTTGACTACTCGTAGTTTATAGACAGATGTAAAACACTTGCAATTTTTGAGTGCCATGCTCTGAAGAGGTTTTGTGTTGTCTATGCTACATCATTAGGGACGTTCTCACGTTTACTGTATATGCCTTTTGACTGGGTGTCTATCATGGCGTTTCATGGCATGTCCAATTGAAGGTATAGCTGCACAAAAGTCACCAATGATATCCATCCTTCAGCATGAACATTACAGTTGGACACTAGTTAGCCGATCCTGTATGATAAATCCACCATGAGAATGAATGATTCAGACAGATTGCCAACATTTGGTACAAGGAACATGTGAAATTGACCATATATGCCTTTCATACAAGGAACATGATAAATTGCTGTGAAGCATCAGCTCAGTGCAAACGCTGTTCGACAAAATTTCTCCCCGTAAATTATTAAGCACATTTTAAGCATTACCTGGTACGAGCATACATGCCATCATTCCCTGTTTAAGTGTGTTCAGCATGTTACAATGACGGTGGAACGTCCCAGAGACAGACTTGAGAAGTTCTGCGTGGAGAACACAGCGACTGGGTGTTTTCAAAACGTCTGACCTGAGGCACACGACAGAGAGCAGAGAGCTGTACGGATCTCTTACTGCATAAGCAGCACCTCGACCCGAGGAAAGCCGGTACCTTGTATTAGGTCAGGGGGAATTGCAGCTTTGACAGCATCCTTATTCAGTCTTCTAAAAGATGCAAAAGAGCAATGTTCTTGTGAATAACAATATCAGAGACTTCTTTTGAAAAAAAACCTTTGGAGTGTGCTGTCGCTGTTGCCTCTTTCCCTCTTTCTTTCCATCCACCTGGAGAACGTAACGCAGAAACCGCTTATCGACTTCAACGCTTCATACGTGTAAGAGGGTAGCCTCCCATTCTGCCTTTCGCTGATGACATCGACCTCTTGGGGCACCGTAAAGCAGAGCGTTAGCAGTTCGCTACCAGACTAGGAAACGCATAAAGTGCATAAGAAATAGAAGTCAGCTGGGAGAAAAAGCAGAACCTTACTAAAGAGTTCCAGACAACACACAGTAATCAACATAAACACAGAATGGACAACTCAGTTCAATTCAGTTCATGCTGTTTACAGCCCACCACTGAACAGACAGACACTGGAGTGAGTGAACTACTTCAATATGTGGGATCCACTCTGAGGAAGAAAGGCAGTTCAACAAATGAAATAAACAGAGGCTGGCTCTGGTTCTGTCTGCCATGACCAGACACAGCGTCATCGAGAGAATTAGGTCTATTAGGTGAGAACATTCAGGACTGAACACTCCAAGGTGAGTAAAAAAAAGAAGTAGAAACTGTTCTAGCTTCAGGTATCTGGGTCCGAACATGAGTGAATATCAAACGGCTGTGTGCGTACACACACAAACATTTGTTTAAGCATAGCTCATATTCGTATATTTATGCTCTTCAGACAAAACTAGACAATAGAACAAAAATAGGCCGGTTTGTATCCGACATAAGCAAGCAAAATCTTAATATTAATCAGTTTCGAGGTACTTTGCTTGGATAAATTCAGTTTTAATTTTGATGTGTTTTGGACGTATTAAATAAATGATAATCAGTTCCTGTAGGTTTCCTGATACAGAACAGGCAAAACTTACTTCATACACTGCTCACTATATTGTTTAATAGTGACAGTTCATAGGTATTTTGTTGACTTTCATGTTTGCTTGACCATTTGAAATAGAAAATGTATTTGGTATCTAACTGATCAGATTGTATTCTGAATCTACAGGTTTTCAACATCACCAACTTTTGCAGTCTGTCAGCGAGATGACTGCAACTATGCTTTTCCTATTGATTTGCTATCAATCTTCAGTACTTGCCGTTTTGCCATCAATCACTCTTCACTGTCTCTTTGTTTGCCATCCTATCACTCTTCATTGCCTGTTTGTTTGCCATCAATCACTCTTCACTGTCTCTTTGTTTGCCAGCCTATCACTCTTCACTGCCTGTTTGTTTGCCATCAATCACTCTTCACTGTCTCTTTGTTTGCCATCCTATCACTCTTCACTGCCTGTTTGTTTGCCATCAATCACTCGTCACTGCCTGTTTGTTTACCATCAATCACTCTTCACTGCCTGTTTGTTTACCATCAATCACTCGTCACTGCCTGTTTGTTTGCCATCAATCACTCTTCACTGCCTGTTTGTTTGCCATCAATCACTCTTCACTGCCTGTTTGTTTGCCATCAATCACTCTTCATTGCCTGTTTGTTTGCCCTCCTAGCACTCCTCTCTGCATATTTGTTCGCCATCCTATCACTCTTCACTGCCTGTTTGTTTGACATCAATCACTCCTCACTGCCTGTTTGTTTGCCATCAATCACTCCTCACTGCCTGTTTGTTTGCCATCCTATCACTCTTCACTGCCTGTTTGTTTGCCATCAATCACTCGTCACTGCCTGTTTGTTTACCATCAATCACTCTTCACTGCCTGTTTGTTTGCCATCAATCACTCCTCACTGCCTGTTTGTTTGCCATCAATCACTCCTCACTGCCTGTTTGTTTGCCATCCTATCACTCCTCACTGCCTGTTTGTTTGCCATCAATCACTCCTCACTGCCTGTTTGTTTGCCATCCTATCACTCTTCACTGCCTGTTTGTTTGCCATCAATCACTCCTCACTGCCTGTTTGTTTGCCATCAATCACTCTTCACTGCCTGTTTGTTTGCCATCAATCACTCCTCACTGCCTGTTTGTTTGCCATCAATCACTCCTCACTGCCTGTTTGTTTGCCATCAATCACTCCTCACTGCCCGTTAGTTTGCTATCCTGTTACTCCTCACTGCCCTGTTTGTTTTTCCTCATCCATTCTCCGTTACTCCTCACTGCCCGTTAGTTTGCTATCCTGTTACTCCTCACTGCCCGTTAGTTTGCTATCCTGTCACTCCTCACTGCCCGTTAGTTTGCTATCCTGTTACTCCTCACTGCCCGTTAGTTTGCTATCCTGTTACTCTCACTGCCCGTTAGTTTGCTATCCTGTTACTCCTCACTGCCCGTTAGTTTGCTATCCTGTTACTCCTCACTGCCCGTTAGTTTGCTATCCTGTTACTCCTCACTGCCCGTTAGTTTGCTATCCTGTTACTCCTCACTGCCCGTTAGTTTGCTATCCTGTACTCCTCACTGCCCGTTAGTTTGCTATCCTGTCACTCCTCACTGCCCGTTAGTTTGCTATCCTGTACTCCTCACTGCCCGTTAGTTTGCTATCCTGTCACTCCTCACTGCCCGTTAGTTTGCTATCCTGTTACTCCTCACTGCCCGTTAGTTTGCTATCCTGTTACTCTTCACTGCCCGTTAGTTTGCTATCCTGTTACTCTTCACTGCCCGTTAGTTTGCTATCCTGTTACTCCTCACTGCCCGTTAGTTTGCTATCCTGTTACTCCTCACTGCCCGTTAGTTTGCTATCCTGTTACTCCTCACTGCCCGTTAGTTTGCTATCCTGTTACTCCTCACTGCCCGTTAGTTTGCTATCCTGTACTCCTCACTGCCCGTTAGTTTGCTATCCTGTACTCTCACTGCCCGTTAGTTTGCTATCCTGTTACTCTTCACTGCCCGTTAGTTTGCTATCCTGTTACTCTTCACTGCCCGTTAGTTTGCTATCCTGTACTCTCACTGCCCGTTAGTTTGCTATCCTGTTACTCTTCACTGCCCGTTAGTTTGCTATCCTGTTACTCTTCACTGCCCGTTAGTTTGCTATCCTGTTACTCTTCACTGCCCGTTAGTTTGCTATCCTGTACTCTCACTGCCCGTTAGTTTGCTATCCTGTTACTCCTCACTGCCCGTTAGTTTGCTATCCTGTTACTCCTCACTGCCCGTTAGTTTGCTATCCTGTTACTCCCTCACTGCCCGTTAGTTTGCTATCCTGTTACTCTCACTGCCCGTTAGTTTGCTATCCTGTTACTCCTCACTGCCCGTTAGTTTGCTATCCTGTTACTCTTCACTGCCCGTTAGTTTGCTATCCTGTTACTTCATCCCATCACTGCCCCGCCGTTAGTTTGCTATCCTGTTACTCCTCACTGCCCGTTAGTTTGCTATCCTGTTACTCCTCACTGCCCGTTAGTTTGCTATCCTTTACTCTCACTGCGTTAGTTTCTAATTACTCTTCCTGCAGTATTTCAGTCAGTACTACTGCTATAGTTGATCCATTGGTACTCTCAGTGCCTGACACCTTAACACACGACCCATGGTTTCAGCAATGTACACTGCATACGACGTTATCGCTTGGACTACGACTGCGGTAACCCACCATCTTTCAGGCAATGCTGAGCAGTGCTCATACGACGTTGTTGCCAAGAATAGGACACAGCTGCGGCTTTATGCATCTTAGTTGGAATCAGATGCGGGGACCACTAATAAGAACCGTAGTGTACCAATGAAGAAAAAGCGTGCTTGTGTGATTTTTTGCCGTATATCTTATGATTATGTAATATATCAAGAAGAAGAATGAAGTGACAATAAATAGTATCATTATTGTTATTAATTATTATCATTATCATGAGTAAGAAAAGGAAGAAAGAATGAAGATAATTCTAATCAACGTTTGTTACTATCATTATCGTCATCATTATATTAGTGCACATTCTGTAGAAAGAGAAAGAAACATAGACCATCCCCACCAACTTCCTTCCCTGCCTTGTCTCCTTTCTTCCATCACACACACACACACACACACACACACACACACACACACACACACACACACACACACACACACACGCACGCACACACACACATGCACGCACGCTCGCGCACATGCACGCATACACGTGCTACTCTTCCATCCCTGCCCCAGTCTAAGCACTCACTCTAACAACACGGTGAAAGAAAAAGAGATGGCTCGCTGCACACTTTGAAGGTTTAATTAAGTTTTTAGTCTTGTCCCAAAAACCGGGACACAGAGGCCATGCTCCCCAGCTCAGCAGAGAGCCAAACTCCAGACACCCGGAAATATGAGGAAATATGAAGAAAAAGAGATAGAAGCTTTCCCATCGTCTTAACTCTCTGTGGACCTCGGCGAATGTTTGACGGCCGGTACTTAGGGACCCCAGTGTCTTTGACACCTGCAGACTGTGAACCCTAGTCATGTTTTGATGTGGCAAATGAGCCGTTCTCCAGGACACAGCCGCGAACTGTCTCGCGCAGTTAGACGTAACAGAAACCTGATGAATGCAGCCTCTGTGGGCTTGAAGTCGAAAAGGAAATCTTGTGGAATCATAATTCAGCCAGTGACTTATTGCCTGCATGCAGGAAGAGCCGCAGGCATTGTTAACTCCATCATTCTTTTAGGTTACGCGTCTTCTTAAGTTTCTGTCGTTCATGGCAACAAGCCAAGCGTGTAGTGTTATTCAACACTGAGATTGAATCATGACAAGCCGAGCGCTGTAGTGTTATTCAGCACTGAGATTGAATCATGACAAGCCAAGTGCTGTAGTGTTATTCAACACTGAGATTGAATCGTGACAACACATTTCGTGCCCTATTATCCAGTAGTGCCGTTAAACCAGAGCAAACCGGAAATCCTCCCTAAGGCGTCAAAGACAACATCAGCACTGTCCAGACTAAAAGCTATATAAGGACGATAACATCATCAAACGCCAGATCAGGTTCCAGCGTGCTCTGGCATTTACCAGTATGTGCCACAGAGAAAGAGAAAGAGAGAGAGGGGAGGGGGATGAAAACGAAAAATGATTATAAAGATGATGATGATCATAAAATAATCATAATTATAACAATAACAACAATCATCATCATCATAACAAGAGGAAAGAAAGAAGAAAGACAAAAAAGAAACAGCAGCAAGTGATAACATTTCACAGTTCACCCCCCCCCCCCCCCCAAATAAACTTTAGCTACTCTCTCTCTCTCTCTCTCTCTCTCTCTCTCTCTCTCTCTGGGACACGAAGTGACAGGGCGCCATTTGTCTAAGCTGCGAAAATTATTTTCGATTATCCTTTGACAATGCCGGTTACTGGACTTCCAGCGACTGTTAGACAGCCCTGAGCGCCCTGCTAACTGAGAACACAGTGTCTAGCTGGAAAATTGCAGCTGAAGGCAGCAACACCGTCTTCGTATTACGACTGAAGCCTGCCGTCCCTGTCAAAACAACAAAGGCGGATCCTGTCTTGAACCGAGGAGCACGAGTCCAATATTACAGAAAGAAACCGCCCAGCCAGGTGCGACGTGATCAGGAACGAGCAAAGCAGCAAAAACACGGCTTGAACTGGTTGGTGTTGATAACGGAAACGCTTGTATAGTGAATGAACTGGCCTTGTTCAACATGGAATCTGAAGATCATGGTACACAGTGCACTACATAGGATGTTTTTGAACACATCAAGCCTACAGATGCTTACAGCGAGCCTGACACGTCGAATGTTCAAGACAGTCTTCTGCCTTTGTACTCCTGCCAGTCTGAGTGCGACATCATGAACCAGGAGATCCAGCACTCTGTCATGGACACAGGCCTCGAGCATTCTATTGACAGAACGGTGGCAGGCTTTGACACGGGTATGGTGAAGAACTGTGTTGGCACTTCGACTGATCGGCAAGTTCAGAGACGGTTAAGAGATGAGCACAGAAACTTAGCATTCCGAAAGATCGTGCTTCGTCAGCCAGACGGCATGGGTGTGTTACTGTGCGAATCGGATGACATCGTTTTTAGAGTTCGCCTGCGATCCGAGTTCGGAGGACGACTGTCAGTTCTGGGTTGTCAAGCAGGAACACGAGAACGTGTCAGCAGAACGTGCTAAACTAGCCCTCCTGCGGAAAGGAAGACGTGCCAGCAATACACAACACGCAGAGACTCCCGCACGCGCACTACGGCGGTTGCACGCTCTCCTCGGCCTGATCCAATTCTACCTGGGGTGACTGTCCTCCGCTGAACGGATTGTACACACATATCAGGGACAGTTTGTCGTTCATGACTTTGTCATGTAATGTTTGAAAAAGAAATACATTGCTGTGGTTTCCATGTCAATGAGATAGTGTCGCGTTTTGTCAATGTTGCTAAATGAGCTGTACAGGTTAATAGCAATAAAATTCGTTCGTTCGTTCATTCAATTCGTTCTCCTCTCTCTCTCTCTCTCTCTCTCTCCTCTCTCTCTCTCTCTCTCTCTCTCTCTCTCTCCTGTATGTGTAACTGATACAAATGGAATATGACTTAGATACTAAAGGTAAAAGTAACTGGGTGTCCAAAGTGCGCCCTGGTCTATTTGAATATGGATTTAGATTCGTTTGGCTGAATCAAAGAGTTGGTAATATTGAAGGGTTTTTATGTCTTTTCCGTCAACGGCTGGGTGAATGCAGATGGCAGAAATGGTCTAATCATGTTCATAAAAGTGACAGATTTTATTTCTACAGGAACTTTTGCGATATTCATGACCTGAAAACATACTTAACCTTAGACATAGACAGCACCTAAAACGTGTAACAGCAAAATTCAAATTAGGAATATCTGCATTGGCCACCCATCATTTTAGATATGAAACATGTAATAATTATGATTTGCTTTGTCCTTTATGTAAAGAATCAATAAAAGCCGAATTACACTTCGTCCTGTCCTGTCTAGCTCTCATGAGCATCAGAGAAAAGTTTATCAAGCCCAAATATTACAGACAACCATCCTTGTTTAAATTGAGCCTACTCTGTTCATCTACTTCTGCTGAAGTTGTTAAATATGTTTCTTTGTTTTTGTACAAAACCTTTACGTATAGAGAAATTTTCACTTCTTGAAATGGCCCTACAATTATTCTTGTTTCGTTTCGCGATTTGATTTCATGTAATTATTGTACTTGTGTGTTCACACACCCGTTCATTAGGGGCCTTGGCCTATTATATGAAGAAATCATTTGAATCTGAATCTGAATCTCTCTCTCTCTCTTCTTGTGTCTTGTGTGTGTGTGTGTGTGTGTGTGTGTGTGTGTGTGTGTGTGTGTGTGTGGTGTGACTTCCTGAAATTATCATGTAATTTAAGATTACTTTTCAATTTCACGCAGTTCTTCCAATTAAAAGAATATCTTTGATTCTGAAACCTTAAGTGCAGGGCAGTTCGGCTTCTCCCCAGCGTTGCTAGAGCACTTCTCACGGCTCAGTTTTCCTCAGACTAAACTGTCCGCTTCCACATAGGGTTTCAAGACCCCCACGCAGAAGAGTTCTTACACCCGCAGAACTGGTAACTCCCCTGTTGGTTCGTTTTGTTCAATGTATTTTAGTAGTTGCTGTTGTTTTATTTCTCATCTAGTTTGGTGTGGTTTCTTCTCCCCAACTACTCCTCAAATGGCGCCCCCAGCATCCTGTACTAAGGATGCTGTGGTTTGCAGGTGCCCCAGACCGCTTAACAGTTGCTCAACCACCGCTGATCCTTCTGGTCAGAAGTCTCCTAAGATCATCATACAATGGGCATGACTGCAGCGGGTGCTCTGTTGCCATGTCGCCGGCTTGAAAGGGAAGCTAATCGCACTGATCAATCTGCTGTTCAGTTGGTGAGTCCTTCCTCACCGTGGATATGATAGTCTGCTCTGGCCTTGTCGTCGTGTGGGTGTTTACACAAACTTTTGCTGTCTCGCCTGGCCCTGATGATGGCTTTGGCTTCCGGAATCGTGGTAGTTCTCTCCTCCTGGGGTTACGTTAATCCCTTCCCTTGCCAGAGCATCCAGAGTGCCATTGCCCTATGTGCGCCACCGTAAATTAGGTGTCCACAGCACAGTAATTATCTGTATGATCTACGCAAAGGAAATGAGAGCCAAGAGAAAGAAGGTCACAGAGGTTTTTATCCTCTGAGGTCAGCAGGATACACAATGCGTCAGTGGGGAAAATGTTGTTGATTGTTTCCGGACTGTGCTTGTCATGGATTGCACCCACTCTCTGACGATCTGTACCTGTGCCGTTAAGTTGGTAGAATGTGGATCGTAGCTTGGGAGATAGACTACTTTTGTTTGTGTCGTCTGGTGTATATGTCGAAGACCCAAAATGACACCCCGACGGAGTTGGGGAATACTTCCTGGAGAGAAGAGATTGGTCTTCTGATTCAGAGTGAAATCCCAAGCCCAGATTAAACGTACACAGCCTAAAGATGAGAAGCAGACCTACACCCTGGAATATATTCACAGCAGCTTTCTAACAGTTCGCTGGACGCACATCTGCAATGATGGCTCTGCTGACGGAGAGTGATGAATGGTGGGACTGGAATGTTCGTTGCGTATCCCAGCGAGCCACGAGAGATGTTCTAAGCCACGGGTCGATATCTCACCACTTCAAGGCAGAAGTAAAGACCATCAGAGTGGTTGCAAATCATGTCAAAGGGAGCCAAGAAACCACCAGGAGCAGTTTCACTGACGTACTGGTTGTTCTGCATGCCCTGCAGACTTCAAAGAATGATGCCCCAGTGGCCTCTCCTCTGCACTTGTCTCCCTTTGTAGGGATTGTACAGTCACCCTGCGTTCTTTCCTTTTTGTTGGTTGCCTGGTCATCACCGAATCACCAGAATCGAGCTGCCTGAGTCAGGAGTTTAGTGTCCCGCCAGTCCTCTTGTGCCGCAAGACCTGTTGGGCTTTCCAGTCCCCGGACAGAGGCCGACTGCGTGGCACTAGCCATGACTGTGGCCGCCTGACCCTTGCTGACCTTGTCGGAAGTGGAGTTGGCAGCCCTGCCCCGGGGACCACTCCACAATCGAGGACTGGTCGGACGTTGCCCGTGGACAGTCTCAAGGGAGGTCTGGTGGTGTCATCAGTGATATGCGTCATAGGCAGTGTCTAACATGTACTTTGAGCCGTCCAGCGCCTGGTGCGGTAGTGATTCCCGTGAAGTTTGTTTTAGGTTGCTAGAGAGAGAGAGAGAGAGAGAGAGAGAGGAGAGAGAGAGAGAGAGAGGCATTCGTTTATAGGTCTTGTCCCTTTATGAACTGATATATGAATATTATACAATATTAGAAACGATGGTGTAAACGACAACACGTTACAGAATACAGAGTAATGTGCATTTTCGCAAAATGTAGCTACCTCTCTAAGTTCGCTTTGTTTGTAGACAAGGATAAAAACCGAACTTTAGTCCAATTTTTGGAGAGATGTTTTCTCGGCATACCCACAATTTTGTAAACAGATCGCGTGTGTGTGTGTGTGTGTGTGTGTGTGTGTGTGTGTGTGTGTGTGTGTGTGTGTGTGTGTGTGTGTAAGTGTGTGTGTGTGTGTGTGTGTGTGTGTGTGTGTGTGTGTGTGTGTGTGTGTGTGTGCTACAGATGTGTGTCACTTTTGTGCTGGTCTATGCGCACCGTCCTTTCTTGCGCGTCTGTAGTTTCTCAACTTATCTGAAAAAAAAAAATTCAAAGGTCTGATTGCTAGATATTTGTATGAGGCGTAGAACCTAGGCCATGTATGCAGATGGCGTTTTGTAGCGTATGTAAAAGAACACATGGTGACGAGGGTGTTGGGTAAATTCTGTATGAAAGAAAAAGACAAATGAATAAATGAAAAAGTTAATTTATTTAGTAGTTTTTAAAAAAAACTTCACAGGCAAAATAAAAACAAAAAGGAAGGACGAGTGGGTGGGTGAGGTGGATGAGGAGGGGGGGGGGAGTTGGGGCATGGGAAGGGTTGGGGATGGGGAGGGCAGAGTGGAAGGAGGGGGGGGGGGGAGATTTGTACTACAGCGATGCTTTCTCCCAGGGAAAAGCAGCCCGAAACTGACACGGGTTGCCTGCGTGAGTGTTTAATGCTTTGCAAGCGCCTGGATATACGTTTAACGCGCTTGGCTGCGTGAGTGTTTAATGCTTTGCAAGCGCCTGAATGTACGTGGGCGCGCTTGGCTGCGTGAGTGTTTAATGGTTTGCAAGCGCCTGAATGTACGTGGGCGCGCCGGGTTGCCTGCATGAGTGTTTAATGGTTTGCAAGCGCCTGGACGTACGTGGGCACGCTTGGCAGCGTGAGTGTTTAATGGTTTGCAAGCGCCTGAATGTACGTGGGCGCGCTTGGCTGCGAGATACATACCGTCCGTTGGAATCTTTGTTATATCCAGAAAACTATTTCTGTGACATCATAACAGCAAAAATGTGAACGGTTTGATGAAATTCTGCTTCGGCATTGATAACTTGTATAGTGAACAAAAAGTATCTATGGGTGTTTAAATGCCATGGGATTGTCCGTTCAGGGACGAAAATGAAACTGAAATTGATTTTCGTCTTGAAATGACCGACATGTGGTGAGTCATGAGAAGAACTCTGAACAACCACCACAAAAAGATTTCTATCCAGACTGTCATCTTTATCTGTATAAAGAAAAATGAAAATAAGGGCGCACGAAAAGTTGACACTTTGCCTGGTCATTATGCTTTCCGTTCCGAAGGAAAAAAAAACTGTGGCAATATGTGTGTTGATGAGGAAAGTGGACCATAAAAAGCGTGGTCAGATGTTTGCTTTTTTGACGATATTTAAATTAGGAATATTTTAAAGAACAATCTCCCATGAATCTCTCTCTCTCTCTCTCTCTCTCTCTCTCTCTCTCTCTCTCTCTCTCTCTCTCTCTTCAAATGAGGCTGACGACTCTGTTGACAAATCGTGCACTATTTTCCGATACTGTTGATTTCAGACTTAAAAAATAACATGTCTTTCTTCCTCTTTTAACACTATTATATTATTTTCATGACAATAATTATGATTACAACCTGTCAATTTTTTTGTTGTTGTTTGTTTTTTGCAGCCTGTCAAAATTTTTCGTTTTTTTTTTTCATTTTCATTCTTCAATGCATTTAATTAAAAACGATTTCTTGTGCTTTATTGTTGTGACACCAGAAATACCAACGTGTTGCATCTTATCTTCCCTCCCCTCCCAGTCATACCTCGCCTAAAGACCTTTCCCAGTAATAACAATAAATGTCAACAATAAAATGTCAGTGTGTCAATGTGTCTACTCTCTCTGTGTGTGTGTGTGTGTGTGTGTGTGTGTGTGTGTGTGTGTGTGTGTTGTGTCTGGCTCTGTCAGTGTGTGCACACACTAGGCTAGGCACGCACAGGATATACAAGCACTTCAAAATCTTGAACAGTTCGGCTCGCTGCATGTGGGTCCTCCTCCTCCGTTTCCCCTCGCAAATCTGGGTACACCTTCCTTGCCCCCATCTCCCAGACATTTTGTCTTCTTTCTATCACAGATGACAGACTCGGGACCTCCACTGTCTTGGCAGCGAGCTGGGATAGACTGCAGAGAGGGGGAGGTAGTTTATGGCCCGTCCCATGTTCCCCCTCCCCCTTCCCCACCCCTCCTTCCCAGAGCTTCACTGCCAGTAACGAGATGAAGTGCAAAGCTGGGAGAGGCCTCGGTGTAGGATACCAGGGGGATCTCCCCCAGTAGGCCTACAGGACGTGCGCCGCTTAGATAGGGTCCATTTGAATAATCCCGTCTATGCATGGAGAGAGAGAGAGAGACCGAGAGAGAGACAGACAGACAGACAAAGAGAGAATCTCTCTCTCTCTCTCTCTCTCTCTCTCTCTCTCTCTCCTCATCTCATCCTCTCACACACACACACACACACACACACACACACATACCATCTCACACGCATACACTTACACACATACACTTACACATACACACATACGCACGCACGTACACGCACACACACACACACACACACACACACACACACACACATCACAACTACATATATATATATATATATACACACTAACACGTTTACACGCACATCACACACACGCACGGAGCACGCACGTATGCACACACACACACACACACACACACACACACACACACACACACACACACACACACGTACACGCACACGCACACACACACACGCACGCACGCGCACACACACACACCCCACACCACACACGCGCGCGCGCGCGCGCGCGCACGCACGCACGCACGCGTCTGCGCGCTCACGCACGCTCGCATGCACGCACGCACGCACGCACGCAGACGGACACGCGATTCCAGAAACACGACAGTCTTCTCCAATCTTGAACAACGTGCTTCAGCCGCCTCTCATCCTTTATTGTTGTCAGACAAAGCGCCAGGCGCTGGGATTTGCTACCAGGGATTTGCGTGTTGCATGCCTTCAGCGATGCCGTCAGCTGATGTTGGAGTGTCCCCGTGGCGATATCAATGTAACATGCTGTAATCATCATCCTGCCAATAACACTAGCGTAGTGTTTACAACATACGTTTTGAACACGGCCTTAAAGTATTAATGTACACTGCAAAGACCGTTTTCGCTCTGTAAAAACTGTCGCCAAAATGTTTAATAAACCTACCCGAGCAAGATGTACTCTTCTTCGCTTTTGCAAGCTACTGTTGAACGAACTCTGTTTTGAATTTAGCCGCTCATTTCGACAATATTTTTCTAGTTACAGTTCTGTCTATACAATTTTTATTTTCGCTTTCTACCATCACCATCATCATCATCATCATCATCATCATCATCATCACATCATCATCATCATGTTAATCTAATATTCTCACCTTGAACTTCTTTCCGTTTCTGTTCCACTCCAAAGTTTCAGTTGTTCACCCATGACCAAATTTTGCAACCAGATCGAAGAGACAAGCGACTGTCTGTTCACTTTTGCCTTCGTTATTATGAATGTTATTTGTCCTGCCTAGAGAAGATCCTATAGGTCGAAACGCGTTGTTCTTGTTTTGTCATTTATTTGTTGCATCGTTTGGGGCTCCAATAACCCTGTTTTTGCTCAAAAGCAATCAAACCACATCGTTTGAAAAATATGTCATATAAGAACCTTTATTTTTAGTTTTAATACCGTTCAGTTTACTAATGTCATACAAATGATTCATAAATGCTGGAGTCAGAGAAAATGATTTTTACGAAAGTTATGTTAACGTACACCCATGCACGCATGCGCCCATACACATACGCACACACACACACACACACGCGCGCGCGCGCGCGCGTGCGCTCGTCTCTCCACACACACACACACACACACACACACACACACACACAACACACACACAGAAGAACCATCTTCACCACCACCTTTACCGCCATCATAACATCTTGGTGGTTGCGACAGTTCACAACCACATCATAACGGGTTTTTCGGGTTATGGCAAGTCTTGGAGACTTGGTTGTCAGCCTGATGACATCTCCCTGACTGTCGGGGCGAAACAGGTTGCAGTGGGAAAGGGAGAGAGAAACACGGGAGAGCCGTGCAAGTCAGACAGTCCATTACTTTCCTAACAGAGAGATGCGCACATCGGAAAACTTTCTACACCCTATTTCTTCCTGAACTTTTAACAATGACTCTCTCTCGCTCTCGCTCTCTCTCTCTCTCTCTCTCTCTCTCTCTCTCTCTCTCTCTCTCTCTTGCGCGTGTTGGTTATTGTTGTTGTTCTTGTTGTTGTTGTTATTGTTCTCGCAACTGTTGTTGTTGTTCTACTACTTATTATTCTACCTTTCTTTCTTTGTGTCTTTGTTTCTTTCTTTCTTTCTTCCCCTCTCCTTTGCTCAGTTCTTTCTCCTTCTCATTCTCCTCTTCCTTTTCCACCTTCTCCTATTCTTCTTCCTTTTTTTTTTGTTGTTTTTTTGTTCTTGTTCTCGCTCCTGTTCTTGTTCTTCATCTTGTTCTTCTTGTTCCTGTTCTTGTTCGAGGCTCTTCTTCTTCTTCTTTTCCTGTTCTTGTTCGAGGTCTTCCTTCTTCTCTTCTTCTTCTTCTTCTTCTTCTTCTTCTTTTCTTCTTCTTCTTCTTCTCTTCTATTTTGTCCTTTTATCGCGTCATTAATGTATCTCCTTTATCTCTCTTTCTTTTGGAAAGGAATAGGGTTCTCCTTTCCCAGCCTTTTGTCGGCAAAACAAGGAATAAAATGACAAGGAAGTGTTCTATTAAACCCACAAGGCATTTAAACAAGTAAAATTCAATCAGCTAAAATGCTTTGTCGACTGATGTAGGTCATTTTGCTCGAGTTACATTGACGTGCCCCGATCGAGTTTCTCCATGAGTATATCGATTGCATTGCAGTGTGGGTGTACGTACGAACAGCTTTTTCCCGTATACATATCTTCAGATCAGATAATGGTTAAAAATATTATGCTCTCTCTCTCTCTCTCTCTCTCTCTCTCTCTCTCTCTCTCTCTCTCTCTCTCCTTCGCTCGCTCGCTCCTCTCTTCTTCTCCTTCTTCTTCTTCTTCTTCTTCTTCTTCTTCTCCACCTCCTTTTTTGTGCTTCTTCTTCTTTGTGATTTCTTTTTTTTCTTATTCCCCGCCCCCTTAAAAA
>CM065726.1:35460896-35470896 GCA_033310375.1 Conus canariensis | reverse complement strand
CGTCCACTAAACACGCCATCTCAAGCGAAAGACACGGAAAGATTAAAAAAAAATCCACGACGATGGCAAACGGAAGTCTACACCGAGTGCTGTATCACGTCTGAAACAACTTTTGTATCTCGCAAATTGGCTGCAATGTGGGCGTGTTGAAAAACGGCAGTGTTTCTAAAAGACTGGAGCTACCTTGTTTCCACACACTGCATTCATAGAGATGAGGGTCTGTGCTGTCTTTCCACAGGCATTTACTGTGTTCACCGGCAGAGGTATTGTGTGCAAGTCTGTTCACTCGTTTTTTCCCCTCCCCCCCCCCCCCCCCCTCCCTCCCCCCCCCCCCCCCCCTCCCACTTCCGTTGTGCCATCAGCGAAAGCTTTTAGTTCTACAGTATACCGTACAGCTTTTCATTTATTCCCTAATTTTCACCCTTTCTTCTCTCTCTTTTCATTTTCGATCTCTCTCTCTCTCTCTCTCTCTCTCTCTCTCTCTCTCTCTCTCTCTAGGAGGAGACTAGAAAGAGCTTGACAGCAGAAGGTCTTGAGAGAAGAAAACCCCCCTCAGACAGTTGTTTTGGCCCTGAACTCCTTAAACACTCTAAGGGGGATGGGCCGCATCCAGGTCATGACCAACAGATTCTCATTTGTTGCCAGAACATCTTTTTTCTGGCGCTGCTGGGATTCGAAACCCAGCCTTATGAAATTCGTTTTTATGCTTACTCGACCAGATTCAGCTGGAGCTCTTTTTAGTTGCTCTGCTTGTTGCCTTCAGGGTTCTGTCCTCTTCTTACCAGAAATGGCAACCTATTTCATGGGATCCTAGGGTGGACTATGGCTTTTTGCAGTGAGATTCCCCTCAAGCTCCTGGCCAGAGAGACATGTTTCTCAGTCTTGTAGTTGTCAGCTTGCTCCAGTCTCCTTTAATTGACAGTTCAACTGCAGTCAATTGTTTTGATGAATCGGGGTGGAAGACAAGATGTGGTGTCATGCATTTCTTGCTGATGATCACTGGATGGTCCTCCCGGTCTGGAAGTTCTGCTGTTAATTTCCAGTCATCTTACTCTGGCTGTTCCACACCACGATTCTGTGTCCCCGTGCTGTGTAGAAGTCGTTGCGGGAGGCGCAGTATTGGCGTAGTATTTCCTCTGGCATTGTTAACTGGGATTTTTTAAGCCCATGTTTGTGTCTTCAAAATCAGCGCTATTTTTTTGGTATGATTTCTGATCTCTCGAGCCCTTGTCGTGTGCGACCCCGTCATTTTTAACGACCCGAGCCCTTGTCCGTTGGAGTGCCCTGTTATTTCACGATTTTGAGGTATACCTTTGCCGTCTGACATTTCCAATTTCTGCCAGGCTTTAATGTAGGCTACATTGATTTCACCACCTTATCTCTCAAGTTCTTAAACGTGTTAATAAAGTAGTGGAGAATACAAGTACAGGTTACCAAGAGAAGGAATGGGGGTAAAAGAAAATGGGAATGAAATATCAAGGTATTATTAAGCATGATCTTTCACGAGCAAAACAGAACCCGCCATATCGCCTGTTCCGTATATGTCATCCGCAGATTCACATTCGTAAGTGAAACACGGTTGATCATGTTTGTGATATGATTTACAATCTCTCGGTAGAGGACCTTTTTAAGGACACGGTTGCTCAGTCAAGGTCTGAGTAGGTTTATCTGTGTTCCTTTAGCATCAAATGGAGATATACCACAGTTTATAATTCAGTGTTCTCACCACCAAGGGTTCAAAAACAGAATCCAACTGCACTCCCAAAGCAGATAGTAAATGGCAGAAAAGAAAAACGAAAAGAAAGTGTGGTGAGGAAATATGTTGCTGACACATTGAGATCATTATGTAAACAATTTTAAATGTAGGGGGACGTCTTTGAGCCTGTGCGTGAGGATCCATTTAGGGATGCAAGGGGGGTCAAAAAGTGTCGATAGTCAGAGAGGTCAGCTCTACTGTTTAATAACTCAAGCATTGTCAGTTACATACGTGCTGACAGCAGCTAAGAATTGAGTAGAACAGCCGTTACTCGGAACTTCTAAGAGATGCAATCTCCCACTGACTGACCAAACAATAACATGTTGAAGTAACTAGTAGTGAGGGAAACAAGTGCTGGCTAATAATTCCTATCATTCATACCGCGTCCTATGAAGCATTTCCCTCTACATCTTTGTGTGAAGAAGCTCAGTTTCAGTGAAAACCTGTTGAAGTGTACTTGTATTCAGATAAAAAAAAGACTGTTGTTTTACTTTATTTTTCATATTTGTTTTATGCTGTCAGTAGTGGCTACTGCAGTCATTTATATACAACGTGGAACCCAGAGCGCGTGTGTGTGTAAGCATGTATGTATGTATGTATGTATGTATGTATGTATGTATGCGTTTGTTTAGATAGATAGATAGATAGATAGTAGTGTGTGTGTGTGTGTGTGTGTGTGTGTGTGTGTGTGTGTGTGTGTGTGTGTGTGTGTGTGTGTGTGTGTGTATGACAGACAGACACACAGAACTGACAGACAGAGGGAGAGAAAGAGAGAGAGATTCCTGCGTGTGTGTGTGTGTGTGGGGGGGGGGGGGGGGGTTGATGTGTGTGTGTGTGTGTGTGTGTGTGTGCGTGCGTGCGTGCGTGCGCGCGCGCGCGACGTTGGGAGAGATTAGATGGCGAGTGCGCGCGCATTTTTTGGCACGGTGATTTACAGTGTGCACACAACGGTGCTTTTGAAGCAGAAGACAAGGATAGATTATGAGAGAAACTATACGACGTTGCCAAGCGGAGGTCCACACACTGACGGCTGTAGGGTCTGAAATAACCTCATCTCTTCAAAACTGGTTGCGATCTCCGCGAGTTGAGAAAGGCACAGTGTTCCGAGGAGTGTAGCCGCCTCGTTTCTGACAGTGTGCTTACAGAGGTTCTCTGCTCTTGTTATTTGTTGCTGCTTATCTGCGTTTGTTTTCATGCTGTCACTGTCTTCGCTGCATGAGGTCTGTGTGCAGGGTTGTTTTCTTGTTTTTCCCCCGTTTCCTTTCCCCGACTTCCTCCTACCCCCCCCCCCCCAACCCCCCCCCCTCCACCCTCCCATCTCCCACCACCCCCACCACCATGACCGCCTGTAGTCTGTTAGTGAGGGATTTAAGTCTTGAACATAAGTATCTATCTGTGTGTGTGTGTGTGTGTGTGTGTGTGTGTGTGTGTGTGTGTGTGTGTGTGTGTTCGCACGTGTGTGTGTGTGTGTGTGTGTGTGTGTGTGTGTGTGAGAGAGAGAGAGAGAGAGAGAGAGAGAGATTGTGTGTGTGTGTGTGTGTGTGTGTGTGTGTGTGTGTGTGTGTGTGTGAATTAGCATACATATACAGAGACAGAGAGAGAGAAGAGAGAGAGAGAGATTCATATGGTGTGAGCACGCGTGTGTGCGTCCGTGCGTGCATGCGAAGCGTGCGTGTGCACGCGCGCGCGCGCGCGCGCGCGCGTGTGTGTGTGTGTGTGAGTGTGTGTGCGTGTGTGTGTTTGTGTGCATGTCTGTGTGTGTACGTGTGTGTGCGTGCGTACGTCTGTTCATGCGTACGTGTGTGTGTGTGTGCGTGCGTGTTGTGCACGTCTGTGTATGTGGGTAATCAATAAACTCTGGATAAATCGTGGAGGCTGCCAAGTGCAGCGACACCAGCAAGAGAAAAAATAAATTTGGCCTACCTGATGACGGTTCTACAGTCACCTCCTGTAGTTCTGGAGAATCTCTCAGCTTTGACTCATACCAGTATTAAGTTGGCTTTGAATAATGATAATGATGAAAATATTAATAATGATGATGATAATAATAATTATAATAATTATAACAATAATAATGATAATAATAATAGTAATGACAGTAATAATAATGATGATAACATCTTTAATATTATTATCATTATCATTATTTTCGCTGTTGTTTTTGCTGGTGGTGGTTCTAGTATCATAATGATTATGATGATGCTGATAGTGATAATGATGATGGTATTATTATTTTAGAATAATGATGATGATGACGACGACGACGACGACGACAGCGACGACGACAATGATGATGATGATGGTGACAACTTTAGTTGGCGCAGTACCCATACTCTAAGAGAGGTATTTGTCAATGACGTTAATCACCTCTGGTCCTCGAGAATTTTAATCCGATGTAGGCAAACAGTCACTTTGATAATGGACGCTGGTCATTCCTATCGAAATGAGGTGGGGTGGTCAGCGCAGATATGATGATTAGAGAATAAAAAGTGTGTGTGTGGGGGGCATAATGCCGGTTGATTACCTGGATTTTCCGACGACCAGTGCAGGTCAAGCAGAATAGACGAATAAAGTGGCAAAGCTATACAAACTACCCAGTACCGTATAAAACCCAGCATTCTTCAGTTCCCATACCCACCCCTTCGTTACAACCGTCTCTGTTCACCCACCCCATCCTCACCACCATCTGTGTGTGTGTGTGTGTGTGTGTGTGTGTGTGTGTGTGTGTGTCTGTCTGTCTGTCTGTCTGTCGGTCTGTGTCTCGCTCTGCCTCTCTGTCTGTTTGTCTGTCTATCTATCTATCTGTCTGTCTGTCTGTCTCTCTCTCTCTCTCTCTCTCTCTCTCTCTCTCTCTCTCTCTCTCTCTTTCTCCCTCCCTCCCTCCCTCTCGGAACAAGGTGGGTTTAGAGCAGGACGTAGTAGAATTAACCACATTTTTAACTTACAATCTATTGTCGAAAAATATTTAGCAAAAAGTTCTAACCTCTGTGTACGCTTTCGTCGATTTCAGCCAAGGATTTGATTCTGTTGACCAAAATGATCTATGGCATGCGTTAAGAAGAACTGGCATTAATGGGAAATTGTGTACCTTACTTCGAGGAGTTTACGACTCGGTGTCGTAGCATGTATGAGAGATGAACATTCATGTTCTCTTTTTTTTTATTGTTCGAGAGGCGTAAAAGAAGGATGTGTTCTCATTGTAGTTATGTTTTCCCTTTTGTCGATGAAGTAGCCGTAGAATTAATCAGGGAAGGGAATCACGGATCCACATGATATCGGGATCTTTAGAGTTATTTTTATTAATTTTTGCAGATAATGTCATTTGGCTGTCAGATTCTGTTGAAGATTTACGTAATCAGCTGAACAGTCTGAACAGAAGCTGACAGATTACTTCTAGAAGTAAATCTACATAGACTAATATCGTGTTTTTCCGTGAAGGTAGTTGTCGTGGAATAAAAGCAGAATGGACATATGGAAACGATGAAATCCGAAAAACAAACACACACAAATACTTAGGCTTGATATCTATAACAAAATTACGTATGAGCGCTGCCTTTTTAGACATGAGCGGAAAAGATCAGAGGGGCATGGTTGAAATCCAAGCATCAGTTAGAAAACTACATACAATTGATCCTTTTCTATTCTGAAAGCTAGTGATACTCAGACTAAGCCCATTTTGGATTATGCTGCAGAAGTATGGGAGTTGCAAGATACAGGGTTAATAGAAAAGGTATATACTTTTGCCATTAAATAATACTTGGGTGTATTACAACACTCTCCCAGCAAAATTATCTGCGGAGAGACAAGAAAATATCCATTGTTCTTTCGAATAGCAGTAAAGTGTGTTAAATACTGGTTGCAACTGGTAAGATTACCGACTAATAGAATTTGTAAGCAAGCCTGTAATATACTGTTCATACAATTAGAAGCAGGCAAAAAACAGCTGGGCACCAAAAGTGAAGAACATTCAAACAAACAAAAAAAAAGCTTTGGGGATAGGAGTGTTGCGTCAAGGTGTTGTTTCCGAGGAGGGTTTATATCTGAATATAAGGAAAGGCTTGTTTTGTGTTACAATCAAAACTGGCATTCTGAAATTGAAGATCGTAATGAATATGCGTGGTATCGTTCCATTGCAATTACGTTTGAAGAGGATAGATGTCTGTCTGATAACAAATACAAAAACAAAAGATGAAAGGAGATCTGGTAAAGTTTAAGCTAAGAGTGCATGGTGTAGGCCTCGCAGAACACTGGTGTATGACCAGAGAACATGGTGCTGACTGTCCTGTGTGCGGTCACAACAAGGAGGATGAAGTGTGCTTTCTTTTCCAAGGGTGCTTCCTTTCGCACATTCGCCGAAGATGTTTCTTTTTCAACATGACGAATATTCAACCTTGAGTAAGCGGCACAAGAAATCCTTTGTCAACAGATACTGATACAACTAGTTCTGCCCACGCTCAGCATTGGACGGAAGCTGTACGTGTGAGAGAAAATGAACAAGAAAGGAGAGCCTAACGACAGCACTGTTGTAATATAATTTTCCTTGCTTTGTATTGTAACGTTCTTTTGTAATAAGTGAATGACCATGCAGTGTGTGTGTGTGTGTGTGTGTGTGTGTGTGTGTGTGTGTGTGTGTGTGTGTGTGTGTGTGTGTGTGTGTGCGTGCGTGCGTGCTTGTGTGTGTTTGTGTGTGTGTGCGTGCTTGTGTGTGTGTGTGTGTGTGTGTGTGTGTGTGTGCGTGTGCGAGCGCGTGCGCACATGCGTGCACATGTGCCCGTGTGCATATGGGATGATGATGAGGGGGAGTGGACAAGAGAGAGAGGAAGAGGGAGGGGAGAGTACAGTGGACACTGGGAGCGAGGAGGACTGCATGAATGTGACCTTGTGTTTCCTGTTTCTGTAAGGTGTGAAAAAGGAATAGGGACTGTGTATTGGGACTGAGGGAGATGGATGAATGTGACCTTGTGTTTCCTGTTTCTGTAACGTGTGAAAAAGGAATAGGGACTGTGTGTTGGGACTGAGGGAGATGGATGAATGTGACCTTGTGTTTCCTGTTTCTGTAAGGTGTGAAAAAGGAATAGGGACTGTGTGTTGGGACTGAGGGGTGGGAACGTGTTCACGTGTGAGCTAGTTTATGTTATAGCTGTCTGCACCTTCGTAACAACATGAGGAATATTTTCATCCATTGCGTTCTAATCGTTATGTTCATATCATCATTAGTTATTTCCCTTATACTTCAATGACGCAGTGTGTCAAGTCGTATGTGTATCCCCCCCCCCCCCCCCCCCCCCTTCATTGTCCTAATGGCTTGTTAAGCTGAAGGCAATAAATCGTCAGAGCCTCCCCCCCCCCCCTTTCTCTCTCTCTCTCTCTCTCTCTCTCTCTCTCTCTCTCTCTCTCTCTCTCTCTCTCTTTCCATCGAAAAACGTACGATTCCAAAATCCATTTCATGTTTATTTGCTCTGTGAATCAAACACACAGAGAGCAGTGTATAGCATCAACACTTTACGATCAACTCTCTGTGTTCAGATCAAAATTACTGCACTCACTCTCCTGGCGCACGGTTCAGTTGCTACTAACATCAGTCAGTAAGGCAATTCAATTGAGCTAGTAGTCGAAACTAGTTATACGTGTTCACATTTTACGTTTGTGTGTGAGTGGGCAGGATTTTTTGGTGATTGAATACATATCCTGCATCCTGAGCCCGCATCCCCACCTCCATACCCCACCCCCGTCTCCCTCGTTATCCTTCACGCCTGGATTTGTGTGTGTGTGTGTGTGTGTGTGTGTGTGTGTGTGTGTGTGTGTGTGTGTGTGTGTGTGCGTATGTGTGTGTGTTTGAAATTTGCTTTATGTTAGATTTTCTTGTAATGACAAATTTTGTTCATACTTCTGGCTAACTTTATGATTGTGTATGTTTTTAATGTAATGCCAATATCACCGCACAGGGTTTTCTTTGAAAGGTTTTCTCGCATTTATTTACATTACTGAGGGCCGGATGTAAAAAGGGAAAAAAAAATGCCGGCTGGTGCTAATTCCGTTTTCTTCCCTCATTAGAAAACACTTGTCCGTTCTCTCTGGTTTGTTCAGAATTGTCAAATTGTTGGGCAGCCAAAGTTCTATTCTGGAAAAGAAACAAATGACAAAGACTATTTACACATGTGCATCGAATAAATAAGATGGTAGCTAAGCACCCTTCAGTCTGACAGAAATCTGGCTGGGCTTGTGATGTTAGTTTAATTTGTCACCTCCATATTGATTTTTCTTTTAATGCCACAGGTGATACATAAAAAGCCAGACAGGCACAGAGCCACTACAGAATGGACATGGACAGTTAGTGTCTATTATGAAAGTCTGTACATTGTCACTACTTAATCGCCAGGATGCGAAAAATAATCTCGTATTACAAATTGTGACCAGAACAAAAAAAAAACAAAAAAAAAACATGTCAACGTCTTTCGAGAGCAGAGACAGAAGAAAGGACCACGAACGTAGGAAAACTGTGGATGATAGCCAAGAGAGACAAAAAAATAGCTAAGTGAAAGAGAAAGTCAGAAAAGAGGAAACTGCTAGCACAGAATTTCCAGCAGGCGGGGATACTCTTTGTACTGAAAGAATCCCCCCCCCCCCCCCCCCCCCCCCACACACACACACACCACCCCCCGCATCACAGTTGGAGCTGGAATTGAGGGCAGCTAGTTCCTTAACTGCTGGTACAAAATGGCTATAAGAGTGTGCAATACTTTGTTAATCCCCTGTCTTTTGTGTTTCGTTTCGTGCTCAGATAAAAAGCTGCACACAGATTTAACTGCCCATGGCGCTTTTAAGTGTTCGACTTGGAAGACGCATTACCATTTTCCATCGTGGTGCTTCTCCACTTCGTCACGACATTTTAAGAACCTGCCGAAAGACAACTCGTTTTCACTAACGAGTTGATAGAGCAGGTGTTAAAAATGAGTAACACGAAACAGCCAAATCACGTTAAGCAATAGGGGGAGAATTTCTTGGTTGAAATTTGTGAAGCTGGAGGGACAAGCAAAGCCTTGTGCTCATTCCACCTCATGATATCAGCTCGGATAAACCAGAAAAGAAAAGAAGGAGGGGAGGGAGAGAGGTAGCGGGGTGGACAAGCGGGTTTTCATGCGGCTGCTATAAAACTGGCTCGTGAATGGCTTCTTGTGAATTGCGGGTTTTCATCATCCGCCACAAAACCCGTCTGTCACGAGGGTATCCGTAAATCACAGGGGGCCATGCAGTGAGATAAAGACTATTCAACACAACTCATTTGCCATGCCTGCTAATGTCTCTTCTTCTGTATCTGTCTCTGTCTCTGTCTCTCTCTCTCTCTCTCTCACCACACCCACACACACACACACACACACACACACACACACACACACACACACACACACACACACACACAAGTACATCTTTATCCTCTAGAAAAGATTTTAATGAGTTTGAATACAAACACTAATTTACTTAATATACAAAAAGACAAAATCACTCTTTGAATTACTACAGATTTATTATGAATGTTGATGTCTATGCTATAGTACTCGTAGATCCTGTTTCCCACCTTTTCCCATTCATTCATGGAAGTTTTTTTTTTTTTTTTTTTATGAACTTTTACCCCTAAGACGGAAACTGGCCTGTTTAGTTACACAGGGGTACAAACTGGCCACGTAATATTCATGGTTTAACTCATCATCGTCAGCTCTGCAGACCAACGCTCAGAGCATTGGACACAAACCCCTTATAGAATGTGACCAGTGCCGAATGCCTCTCTGGCGCTGAACCAATGCCGGTTTTTGAGCCTCTTTTACCATTGACTGGACGATTTCCACGCCTTCTCATTTCCTTTTTTCTGTCATTTTTTTAAAATGGTGGCCAGTCAGTTGTTCATATCTTTTGAAGTTTTTTTGTATGTTAAGCACTACTAAAATGACTTCAAAGCAAAATAAAGTTTTTTTTTTTATTCTCTGATGTCCGGAGGTATTTACCCTTGGAAGGAATTTGGCCTTATGACGACATGTTCCTCATAGCACTGGTGACATGATTTTGTTCTGAGATGTCATGACACTTTTCTTTTCCCCAAAAGCCACAGACAGAGCGCTCCTGAACCCAGGTTGATTCTGGAATAATCCCAAGCAGTTCAGGAATCGGCGGGCGAATCTTAAATTCCCAGGACGCACGGGCAATTCTAGAATCGCCCTCTGATTCCGGAAACGCGAGGAACACATGTGA
>CM065726.1:35433396-35450896 GCA_033310375.1 Conus canariensis | reverse complement strand
GATCCAGAAATAGAGGGAAAGCGCCAGGAAAAGTCAGAAAAGGCTCCAGAAATAGAGGGAAAGCGCCAGGAAAAGTCAGAAAAGGATCCAGAAATAGAGGGAAAGCGCCAGGAAAAGTAAGAAAAGGATCCAGAAATAGAGGGAAAGCGCCAGGAAAAGTAAGAAAAGGATCCAGAAATCGAGGGAAAGCGCCAGGAAAAGTAAGAAAAGGATCCAGAAATAGAGGGAAAGCGCCAGGAAAAGTCAGAAAAGGATCCGGAAAAAGAGGGAAAAGGTCAGGAAAAGTAAGAAAAGGATCCAGAAATAGAGGGAAAGCGCCAGGAAAAGTAAGAAAAGGATCCAGAAATAGAGGGAAAGCGCCAGGAAAAGTAAGAAAAGGATCCAGAAATAGAGGGAAAGCGCCAGGAAAAGTAAGAAAAGGCTCCAGGAATAGAGGGAAAGGGTCAGGAAAAGTAAGAAAAGGCTCCAGGAATAGAGGGAAAAGGTCAGGAAAAGTCAGAAAAGGATCCAGAAAGAGGGAAAGGGTGGGGAATGGGTCCAGAAAAATAGGCAATGGGTTAGAAAAAACATGGAGAAGGAGGTCAGGAAAAGCAGGGAAAGGGCTAGGAAACAACTGGGAATCGGGAAAGGGTCGAGAGAAGTCGGGGAGAGTAGGGAAAGGATTAGAAAAGGTGAAGATAAGGTAGGGGAAAGTGTGGAAGAATCGGGGAAACAATACAATGGGTCGGAAAAAGGGTCGGGAAAGGAAGAAGAGGGTCTGGGAAAATAGGAAAGGGTCAGGGAAAAGCTGGGAAAGGATCTGTTAATGTAAGGAAAAGGTCGAAAAGGACGGGGAAGGGTCGGACAAAGGGAGGAAAAGGGTTAAAGTAAGGAGGGAAAGGGTCGAGGAAAGTAGAGAAAGGGTCGAAGAAAGGAGGGAAAGGGTCGGAAAAAAGAACCGAATCTCAGGAAAAGGGTCAGAGCAAATCGGAAAAGGGTCGGGAAAAGTGGAAAGGGTTAGAAGATATTTAAAAGAAAAGACTGGGGAAGTTTTTTTAGTCCGAAAAACAGGGAGAAAAAGGGTCAGGAATAGTAGGAAAAGGGTCGGAACTAGGTCAGGAAAGGTGGGGGAAGGAGTCAGGCAAAGTCGGGAACACGGTTAGAGAAATTAGGAAAAGGGTTGGGAAACGTAGAATAGAAAAGGTCGGGAAACGTAGCGAAAGAAGGGTCAGGAAAAGCTGGGAAAGAGTCACAAGGAAGACCGGAGAGTGTCAGGAAAAGTCAGACAAAGGGTCAGGAAAAATACGAAAAATGGATCAGGAAAGTGTGGAAAGGGGAAGGGTCAAGAAAATCGGGGAAAGCTCGGTGAAAATCGGTAAAGGACCCAGGGAAACTCGGAAACAGATCACCAAACAAAGGCATGAAACGTACAAACATGGAAAGGTTGGCGGCGATGGGTGGAGTGGGGCGGAGTGGAATGTGTATTGGGTGGGTAGAGTATGAGGAAGAGGGGGTAGACGGTTAAGGTCGGGAAATTGAAAAAGTGTGGGTAAAGGTAGGAAATAGTGAGCAAAGTAGATAAACGACGAGAATCATTTGGGGGGAAAAAAGAAGAAAAGATGGGAAAGTAAGAGAAGACAGTTACATGTAGGAAACGTAGACAGAAGTAAGGAGAAAGGGCAGAAACAGAGAGAAGAAATCGGAAATGAAACCTTATAATGAAAAGAGAGAAGAAACAGAGAAAGGCATTAAAGAATATAACACGGTGAGAGAAAAAAACGTAAACCATAGCAGTCAGAGCAGAAAAAGCTGGGAAGCCCCATGGGAAAGGTACTGTGAACAGTACGGAATAAGGGGAAGACAGGACACTGCAGGGCAAAACGAAATAGAAGAAACAGTAGCAAAATGAATAAGGATATAGGTTTCTGGATTCTGGATTCGACATTAGAAAAGTAGTTAGACTCAGAATCAAAAACTTATTTGGAGAGTATTTCGACAGGGTCGCCCTCGCTCCATCAGGCCTCGCTGCCACAACAGCAACAGTGAGCTGATGAAGACAGGGCGACCCCTGATTGTAGATGGGGGGGGGGGGGGGGGGGATAATAATGAGTAGCAAAATAAGTTCGAAAACCTAGAGAACATACAGGGAAAAGGAAAAGCAGAAAATATGGGGGAACACAGGACAAAGCGGTGATTGATGAATGTGACTCGGGGTCATGGTCACCAGCGCAGCGGCACGGATTCATCAACACCATATGAATGATTGGCAGGCCTCGTCGGAGCCTTCACTTGTCTGGTGGCACGAAGAAAGGCAGCGAGAAAGAGAGGCGTTATGAACAAAGAGAACAAACAAACAGACAAACAAAAAAAGCAAGAGCATTAAACTGAGGCAATTTCGTGCATTTAGCAACATCTGCGGGCGGCACATTGTGCAGTTCTTGCCTCATTATAAGGTTTCATTGCCCAGTTCTTTTGTAAGGCGGCCCACGGACGTATGACAAAACAGTAATGCTGTACCAGTATTGCTGATACTACTCATCTGCACATGCTTATTGTCAATACGAAAATCCTGCTCTGATTTTGTCATTTGTACTCTGACCTTTAACCTCTTGCTTGTGCGTGTGCACACTGTATACACAAGAAAGAGCAGCGGCATCAGTGCCAGTGATTTGGATGCAGACATTGCCGTCATTGCGAGGTTACTGAACAAACTTTTGGCACTGCTCAGACATTAACTGTACGATAACCGTTTTTTTAAAGTCTGACACGGATACTCGTGAATCAAACAAGGGAAAGTGAAAATTTCATTCATTTATTTAAGCCTTGCTTTGCATATCCCAAGGCTTCACAGATCAGTTGTGCTGTAGATTGAATTATGCACACGCTCTGGCACTTCATTAACAAAACTTGAACCAAAGTCAAAATAGAACAAAACTGTAGCACATGTTTAAGAAATCTTCAAATGTAATCCAGTTGACAGTCAAGATAACCGCCCCCCCCCCTCCCCCACCACCACCAAAAAAGTGTTAATAACAGAGGGGAAATGCAAAAAAGTTATCTCATTAGTCATAAGAGAGAAGAAAAACTGGCAAGAGAGAGAATATACTGGAATGTGTGATGCAGCTCAGAACGTAGCACATTATTTGTGAATGCACTCAGAGAGAGAGAGACAAAAAATTCCATTGCCAAGATCAGTTTGACCAAAAAAAAAAGACATTCTAAAAATGACTGAGATCACATAGAAAAAAGGACATTCCAGAAATGACAGAGCATGTCATCGTAATTTCGTAACTCTCTCTTCTTCTTCTTCTTTCTTCTTCTTCTTCTTCTTCTTCTTCTTCTTCTTCTTCTTCTTCTTCTACTGTCTCTGTCTCACTCTGTCTGTCTGTCTGTCTGTCTGCCTCTCTCTCTCTCTCTCTCTCTTCTCTCTCTCTCTCTGTCTCTCTCTCTCTCTCTCTCTCTCTCTCTCTCTCTCTCTCTCTCTCTCTCTCTCTCTCATGTTTTGTTTTATCTTATTACATTCATAACCCGCCCCCACTTTTTGCTGTGATGCAAGTAATGGATTGGAATGTGTGGACGTCATCGTCAATGATTTCCGCTCATTTGCAAACTTTTTCCCGGCTAGAACATTCTCTCTCTCTCTCTCTCTCTCTCTCTCTCTCTCTCTCTCTCTCTCTCTCTCTCTCTCTCTCTCTCTGTCTCTGTTTTTTTCGTTGAAGGATACCTTAAATGAGAAAAAGAAATAGGTGGTGTGTGTGGTGTGTGTGTGTGTGTGTGTGTGTGTGTGTGTGCTGTGGTGTGTGCGTGCGTGCGTGTGCGTCGTGCGTGCGTGCGTGCGTGCGTGGTGTGTGTGTGTGTGTGTGTGTGAAAAGTGGAAAGGTTCGGAAAAGTTTTTTTTAAAGCAATCCGAATGTGAAAGTCAATAAGTCGGGGAGGGCAAAAAAATATGGAAAAGGTTCAAAAAAATAGAAAAGGTCAGAAAGATAAAAAAATAAATATTAAATAATAACCGATCCGGAAATGTTGAAAAAGAGGTCAACAAAAGTCGGGAGAGGGCAAAAAAAATATGAAAAGGTTCAGAGAAAATAGAAAGAGGGTCAGGAAAACTAGGAAAGGTCACCGAAGTCTGAAAGTGTCTGGAAAAGTATGAAAGAAGGTCAGGAAAAGTTGAAAAGGTCAAAAAAGTGTGAAAAGGGTCAGAAAAAGTGTGAAAAGGTCAGAAAAAGTGTGAAAGGTCGAAAAAGTGTGAAAAGGGTCAGAGTGAAAAGTCAGAAAGTGTGAAAAGGTCAGAAAAAGTATGAAAAGGTCAGAAAAGTATGAAAAGGTCAGAAAAAGTGTGAAAGGGTCAGAAAAAGTGTGAAAAGGGTCAGAAAAAGTTGAAAAGGGTCAGAAAAAGTATGAAAAGGGTCAGAAAAAGTGAAAAGGTCAGAAAAAGTATGAAAAGGGTCAGAAAAAGTGTGAAAAGGGTCAGAAAAAGTGTGAAAAGGGTCAGAAAAAGTGTGAAAAGGGTCAGAAAAAGTATGAAAAGGGTCAGAAAAAGTTGAAAAGGGTCAGAAAAAGTATGAAAAGGGTCAGAAAAAGTTGAAAAGGGTCAGAAAAAGTATGAAAAGGGTCAGAAAAAGTATGAAAAGGGTCAGAAAAAGTGGGAAAGGTCAGAAAAAGTGTGAAAAGGGTCAGAAAAAGTGTGAAAAGGGTCAGAAAAAGTGTGAAAAGGGTCAGAAAAAGTGTGAAAAGGGTCAGAAAAAGTGTGAAAAGGGTCAGAAAAAGTGTGAAAAGGGTCAGAAAAAGTGTGAAAAGGGTCAGAAAAAGTGTGAAAAGGGTCAGAAAAAGTGGGAAAGGGTCAGAAAAAGTGTGAAAAGGGTCAGAAAAAGTATGAAAAGGGTCAGAAAAAGTATGAAAAGGGTCAGAAAAAGTGTGAAAAGGGTAAGAAAAAGTATGAAAAGGGTCAGAAAAAGTATGAAAAGGGTCAGAAAAAGTGTGAAAAGGGTCAGAAAAAGTATGAAAAGGGTCAGAAAAAGTGAAAAGGGTCAGAAAAAGTGTGAAAAGGGTCAGAAAAAGTGTGAAAAGGGTCAGAAAAAGTGTGAAAAGGGTCAGAAAAAGTGTGAAAGAAAAGTGTAGTAAAAAAGTATGAAAAGGGTCAGAAAAAGTGTGAAAAGGGTCAGAAAAAGTGTGAAAAGGGTCAGAAAAAGTAAAGTAGAAAAGAAGGGTCAGAAAAAGTGTGAAAAGGGTCAGAAAAAGTATGAAAAGGGTCAGAAAAAGTGTGAAATGGGTCAGAAAAAATATGAAAAGGGTCAGAAAAAGTGTGAAAAGGGTTAGAAAAAGTGTGAAAAGGGTCAGAAAAAGTATGAAAAGGGTCAGAAAAAGTGTGAAAAGGGTCAGAAAAAGTGTGAAAAGGGTCAGAAAAAGATGAAAAGGGTCAGAAAAAGTGTGAAAAGGGTCAGAAAAAGTGTGAAAAGGGTCAGAAAAAGTATGAAAAGGGTCAGAAAAAGTGTGAAAAGGGTCAGAAAAAGTGTGAAAAGGGTCAGAAAAAGTGTGAAAAGGGTCAGAAAAGTGTGAAAGGGTCAGAAAAAGTATGAAAAGAGTCAGAAAAGTGGAGGGATCAAGAGCAGTGGGAACGTGTCGGTGAGAGTCTGGAAAGGACCAGGGACAAGTCGAACACAGGTCACCAAACAAAGACATCAAACACAGGAAAACATGGGGTCAGTGGGGGTTAGGTGAAGTGGGGTATGTGTTGAGTGGGAGGGTGTGAGGAGGAGGAGGAGAGGGTGCGGTAAAGGCTGGGAAAAAGAAAGAGGGTAGATAAGAGAAGGAAAGAGTAGTGAAAGTAGACAAACAAGGGCAAGAAAGGAAACTGTGAAGTAAAAAATGGGGAGGGGGGAGTAGCAACAACAAAAAGAGGGGGGTGAGGGACGGGGAGCCTGAAAAGCAGAGAAAAGATAGAAAAAAGGAAAAAATTAAAATTGAAAAAGTTTGAGAACATTCAAGGAAAAGGAAAAGCAGAAAATGAGGGGAGTAGTAGGAAAAAGCAGTGACTGATGAATGTGACTCAGGGACATGGTCACCAGCGCTGCAGCACAGGTTCATCAACACTATATAAATGATTGGCAGGCCTTGTTGGAGCCGCTGTCTGGTGGCACGAAGAATTCTCTTTAAGGCAGCGAAAAAGAGATGCATTATCAACAAAGAATCAGCGAGAACAAAAGATAGAAAAGCAAGAGCATTTTATCAAAGCAACTGCGTGCATTTAGTGACAGCTGCGGGCGGCTCATTCCGCAGTTCTCGCCTCATCATAAAGTTCTGTTGCTCAGTTCTTTTCTCAGGCGCCCCGCAGATATATGACAAATCAGCATTGCTGTATCAGTTATTGCTGACACCACCGTCCGCAAATGCAGATTGTCAACACGAAAAACCCGCTTTGACTTCGTCACTTTCACTCCTGATCTTTCACCTGTTGCTTTATGTGTGCGCACATTGTACAAATACACAAGAAAGAGTGATTTGGATGAAGACATTGCCATTCTTGCGAGGTTACTGAACAAACCTTTGCCGCTGCTCAGACATTAATTATGAGATAATCATATTTTTTTTTAAGTTTGGCATTAATTGAACGAGGAATAGTAAAAGATTTCATTCATTTGTGTAAGCCTCCATATGCAGACTCTTGGCTTGACAGACTAGGAATGCAGGAGATGGAATAATCCGCCTGTATCGACACTTCCTGAATAAAACTTGAACCAAAGTCAAAATAGAACAAAACTGTAACACATGTTGGGTAAGAAATGATCAAATGTAATACAGTTGACAATCTAGATAACCCAAAAATGTTAACAACAGAAGAAAAATGAGGAAAAAGCTACATCATTAGTTATAAGAGAAAGAAAAATAAGCGGCAAAGAGAGAGAAAATACTGGATTTTGCTATGCAGTTCAGGAATTCTTAACCACATCATTTGTGAATGCGCTGAGAGAGAGAGAGAGAGAGAGAGAGAGAGAGAGAGAGAGAGAGAGAGAGAGAGAGAGAGAATCTCAACGCCATAATCAGGTTGCCCCAAAAAATGACATTCCAAAAATGACAGAGCACGTCATCGTAATTCTCTCTCTCTCTCTCTCTCTCTCTCTCTCTCTCTCTCTCTCTCTCTCTATCTCTCTCTCTCTCACACACACACACACACACACACACACACACACACACACACACACACACACACACACAGAAATATGGGAGTGTGCATGTCTGTGTGTGATGTACATGCGTTACTCCAGTGGGTCGTATTTTCAATGAAAAATACATCAAATGAGAAAAAGGAAAAAAGGAATAGGTAGTGTGTGTGTGTGTGTGTGTGTGTGTGTGTGTGTGTGTGTGTGTGTGTGTGTGTGTGAGAGAGAGAGAGAGAGGAGAGACGGACAGACAGACAGAGTGAAATGGGGGTAGTGAGAGTAAGAGAGATAAGTAATGACATGGACAGAAGGGGCGCGAGGAGAGAGAGAGAGAGAGAGAGAGAGAGAGAGAGAGAGAGAGAGAGAGAGAGAGAGAGAGAGAACGATAACCTTTCTCTGATATTTCTTTTGGCTCAAAGAATATTGTGAAATGTCAGAGACAGGTGTTCATTGCAGAAGTATAAAAAAAATATCGTGTGATGAATCCGGAACCATCGTTTATTGTACGAGTGATTGTTGATCATTTGTGGAAAATACGAGACAGCATTCATGTGCATTACATGACCATAGTGCAAGTCACACATGCAAGAGAGTGATTTTAACGTTAAGTTCTCAGTTTCAATTAAAGTTAATATTTGTTATTGATTTACGATTAGTAGACGCAAACGCTTGGGCAAAAACGACGGGAGTTTGTTTTATCCCTTGCGGATTGAACCGAGAAGGGGGCGGAGGTTTGGAAATTTTAGCCTTGCACTGTTCGTTTGACGTCGCCAGCTTGGTGGGTGGGATTATGCACAGCATGAAAGACGTCATCAATTGACGTTAGTCCACAGGCAGTGGACCTCACATTCGTCAGTGACGAAAAGACCTACTGCCGAAATCAGTTTGGGCAGTTATGGCAAAGTGATAAGTTGTCGCGTAATTCCATCACTGTTATTATGGAAACCAATAGGTCTAAATATGTATAGTTTGCTGCTTTTATGTTAATTTACTAGCTTGATTCATCGTGAATGATTCAGTAACAGTCCTAATTGGCTTTATTCTTTTTAAGATTTATGGATATCTTGGTAGTCACAGTTGTCTATTTAGTACATCTAGCTGATTTCTTTCCATATGCAACATGTGCGGCCACTTTGTGAAATGTAGGCGTTCACTCTCATATCAGAATACGTTTTGGCAGATGACCTGTTTACCTGTTCGTCCATTAAACCGACAGAAGATTCCATCCTGTTTACATCTGCTCTTTTCCTGAGTAGAAATTGCGCCTAACATTTGTCGCAATGTTTGCATTGTATCTTCTAGTAAATCTTATATCAGCATTGATGGAAATGGATCACAGTTCCTGTTGCAGTGTCCACATTGATGTTGGAAAATTAAACATGAATTGGAGGTTTTACCGCCTTTGCCATTTGGTGACATGTTGTAAAGGACATACTTTTACTTATGTCCATAGTCGGTCATGCTGGCATTTCTAATTGACGAGAACGTATCATCGATAAACTTCACCAGGGAACAGCCACCAAGAAACAGTGGTTAGTGTTGTGCACTTGCAGGATGGGAGGTCGTGTGTTCGGATCCCATCATTGACATTAATTTGTTGGATTTCTCTGCAGTGATGCCCGCCTACCAAGAGTTCAGTGTACTATAGGTTGAGATGGGAAGACTTGAGCTACACAGTCGAATTTCGTGTCTAAGAGTTGCTCAAATTTCCTGACCAACACTGCAAGTATCTATATTTCTTGGACGTAGTTGACGCAGAGCTGTATTATAAAAGGTAAGTGTAGAGTACAGACCTACCGTGTGGTCTCCTACCAGAATAGAAATTTATAGCATCATCCTCATTATCTCAGTCCTTATTGACCTTTTAAAAAAAAATGTCGGATATATTTTTTTCCGCCATGCCCTGCTCTCGTAAGGACCTCAGTTTTCATTTTCTTTCCACGTCCATAGCCAGTCCGAGTCCAACTGTCGGTACTGGACAGTTCATGGGGATTGTCGGTGGATGGACTTTGAACTGTTCTCCAGAGGGGGGGGGGGGGGGGGGGGCTCTCACTCGCGCTGGCTCCACGACTAAACCATTGTAACTGTCGATAGGAAGTGAAGTGGGTCGTCTCCTGAGTATGTAACACCAGGACATGCACCACTTCACACCATCGGAGTGACTCAGTGGCAGCGCAGTGTCTTCTCTGTTGGGGTGCCTTACTTGATATGGATTGCTCCCTGCAGGCTGTTTAGACAAACCTAGGTGGCAATGTGTTTGGAGGAGCAGGAAGGAGCGGCGTCGGAATAATACCACTTAGAGGTCACAGAGATGAGGCAGCATTTTTTAAATAATGAAGTTTACCACGAGCACGCACGTACACATACTGTCTGTCTCTTTGACTCTCTGTCTCTCTGTCTCTCTCTCTCTCTCTCACACACACACACACACACACACACACACACACACACACACACACACACACACACACGTTAAAACAAGATACTGATTACATTGCCTCGCACTGTCGTGAATACCTCACAAACATCCTACATCCAGTTCGTTCCAGGCGCCTACCAGCTTCCTAATACTAACCCTAACCCTACAACCTGTGACCTAGAACCTGGAAAGTGAAGACACCTGTGACCTAGAACTGTGACCTAGAACCTGGAAAGTGAAGACACCTGTGATCTAGAACCTGGGCCTCATCGAACTTTGGACTTACTACACCTAGGACTGGCCTTCAATTTTCCAGGAATTGAATGAGGTACCCGTTTACTGCCGGGTGTACAAACAGCGTTTTCAAGCCGAAACAAAATCCGACCTCATTAGTAACTTGAATCACGTTCGTGAGCTCTGCAGACAAAAGCTCTAATCGTTGGACTACAGCCCACTTACAGGATGCGACCAGTGCCGAATGTCCCTCTGCCACTGAACCAATGCCGGTTTTTGAGCCTCCTTCACCATTGACTGGACGATTTCCACGCCTTCTCATTTCCTTTTTTCTGTCATTTTTTTTAAGATGGTGGCCGGTCAGTCGTTCGTATCTTTTGAAGTTTTTATGTTAAGCACTACTAAAATGACTTCAAAGCAAAATAAAGTTTTTTTTCTTTGATGTCCGGAGTTATTTACCCTTGGAAGGAATTTGGCCTTATGACGACATGTTCCTCATAGCATTGGTGACATGATTTTGTTCTGAGAAGTCATGACACTTTTCTTTTCCCCAAAAGCCACAGACAGAGCGCTCCTGAACCCAGGTTGATTCTGGAATAATCCCAAGCAGTTCTGGAATCGGCGGGCGAGTCTGGAATTCCTAGAACACTCGGGCAATTCTAGAATATTTCCCAAATTCCAGAAACTCAGGGAATGTATGTAATATGTACGAATGCAACCAGTAAGTGTGTATGTGTGTGCTTGTGTGTGTGTGTGTGCTTGTGTGTTGTGTGTGTGTGTGTGTGTGTGTGTGTTGTGTGTGTGTGTGTTGTGTGTGTGTGTGTGTGTGTGTGTGTTGTGTGTGTGATGAAAAAAGCAGCCAACACCCAGGTAGGGGCAGTTGAAATTTTTGGTTTATTAAACCTTATTCAACAAAACCAAGGACCGACGATTACAGGCAAATCACGCCTTTTTATACACACTCTGAATGCTTCTAACCCTGCATGTGTGTGTGAGTGTGTGTATGTGTGTGTGTGTGTATGTGTATCTACGCGCACGCGCGCGTATATGTATGTTTATTTGTGCGTGTATTTGCGCGATGCTTGTTAAATGTTATTGAGCCTTTTCTTCTTGATGCCTAAAGTGGATTAAAGAAATATTTAAACTTAGTACTTGTATTTGTGTTGTTTTCATGGGCATGCGTATGTATAACCAACCAAAGCGTTGAAACAGCAAGAGATTTCTAAACAAAAAAGCCCCAGAACTTAATTTCCTGAAGCCCAAATCCCAGAGAATAGTGTTTGACAATCGCCTACGAACGGAAAAGGTCAGAGAGTTTTGCTGGGCTTTTTTTTTCCAGCTGAAGCTGTGTTTTTTACGAAAGGATGTTTAATATGTTAGTAAAAAAAAAATCAAAAGAATGAAAAAGAAAGCGTAGGGAAGAGCTGGTTTTTGCATAAATGCCACACGTGATGTAGCTTTCTACGTGATTAAAGAGGACTCCTCCGCGCGCCGTCCCCACAACCTACCCTTCCCACCACACACATACATACCCTTACATCCCTGCCCGCCCCCTCCACCTTTCCATCCTTCCCTCAAACAAAAAAAATGTGTATGAGGAAAGATTTGTCTCTCTTCAGTGTCCGTTGTTGTCTGATTAAAAGTGGAATGTCCTATTTTAGGGTGGCTTTGTGAACATTTCTTTCATCGTCACCATTGCTTGCCAAGGGTTCGCCCGAAAAGCGCGATCTTCTGTAGTTGTCGGACTGAACGTATGCCTGAAAGCGCAAATGTGGAATCGTTTAAAAAAAAACAAAAAAAAAACAAACAAAAAAACACGCTAACTGTAAACATTTCAAGCATTTGTGCACAGAATGACCAATTTCTTCACGTTCCTTCCTTTACTTTTTCTCTTTCCACGTAAGTACCTTACCTGAATTCTCAATGGTCTGAATTACCTCAATGAGTGAGCTAAAATGACCGAATAGTATAAATAAGATCAAAGAAACCTCTTGTAGTATTCTCTTTCAGAGAACGAGCAATCAGGATCAGGCCAATGTAAAAATGCACAAAATTAACCAAAGCACGCTCAGCATTTTGGTTTGCACACAGGGATTTAAGTAAAACGTGTATACGTTACAGAAAAGCTATGTTTCTGTGTTGGACGCTTACATTTGTGGCTGGTATGCACCACTCGCGTTTCTCGACATTAAAACATCGCGCTTTCGGCCTCGTGCTTCAGAGGTACTCCCTATTTTGGGTGTGTCTCTGTCGAGCATTGCTGAAAACATTGATGATCTCAACTGCAGAAGTAGTCTAGTAAAACAGGATGTCTACTGGCATAATACGCTGATTCCGCTTAAGCACGCGCGCGCGCGCGCGCGCGCACACACGCACACACACACACACACACACACACACACACACACACACACACACACACACACACACACACACTACCTGACTACTTATTGACCCCGAATAGTCAGAGCAGAAAACTAGATGTGTGACAAGATGATTTCAAACACTGGCGCTCCCCAAGGTTATGTTTTATCTTCATTGCTATTCATATATAGTGTTCAGCAAAGATTTTCGTTTAACCGATCTGTTGCTGTCACTAAGTTCTCTGAATACACTACCATGGAAGCTTTCATATCTCGTAGTTATCAAACAACCCATAGATAAGACGTTGGGGAAACGGTTGGCTGGTGTTCGACAAATAATCCTGAGCTAAATGTTTTGTTTCTTTTTTTTAAAAAAAAAAGAAAGAAAAAAAAGAAATGATTATTCCTTTCGGGGAATGAAAAATACCTCTTTTACCATGAGCTATCGAAGGTCAAGAAACTGAAGAGGTCGAATCATTCACGTTTTCAGGTGTAGACATCTCTAACACACGCGGCAGGAACGCCATAACCACGCCACCTTGTAACAAAGCACAGCAGAGGCTGTGTTTGTTGCATCAACCGAAGAAGTCTGGTACTAGTCCTGCAGTCTTGGCCCAATTGTACTGGCCCATCATTGAAAGTGTAGTCACTTTTTTCCATAGCTGGGTGGTATGAATCTGCTTTAGCCAGGGACTGGAGCAAAAAATAAGCCGTGTGATGAGAGAGAGTGTGTCTGAGTGTGATTGTGTGACCTCTGAGAGTGCACGTGTGTAGGTCTTTTCTTTCTGTTTTCCATAACTTCTATCGGGAAAAAAATAGTATGATATAGAGTCTCGTTGTCAAGGCACCCTCTGTCTCCGAAGCCAATAAACAAAATTGACGTCATGTCTAAGAAACTTGCCATTGTGTTTAAATTGATATGTTGGTGAAAACAGGCACATTGCCTCGCTGGTTAAATTGTTAAAATATACAGCCTTATTTGGCTGTTTTGTATTTGAAAGGGAAACAGAGAATAAAAGAGATAAAGATTAGAAACATACTGTATGCGTTTTTGATTTTAGTATGCATTTCCATATAAAATGTTGTCAAGTATTCTGCATAAAAGGATATATAGCAAAATCTGAATAAACAAAAACGAAATCTCTCTCTCTCTCTCTCTCTCTCTCTCTCTCTCTCTCTCTCTCTCTCTCTCTCTCTTGCATTCTTTGTCTCTCACTGATACACTACCCCAATCTCTCTCCCTCCCTCCCTCCCTCCCTCCCTCCCCTCTCTCTCTCTCTCTCTCTCTCTCTCTCTCTCTCTCTCTTTTCCCTGAATATAGCAAACTCCCACTCGGCCCATTTACCAGACAGACAGAAAGGAGAAGAACGGAAAGAAACGAGGAGTAGACAGACGAGATTGGAGAGCATCTTCCGACGGGCAAATTGTCTCCCCTGATACGTTATTCCGACAAGACAAAGAGAACCCTGTTGTTCAGTCATCCCCCTTGTTCATTCCCCTCAGCCCCTTTCCCACCTAATCACGCATCCTGGTTTCTTTCTCTGCAACTCTCCACCGTCCTATTCAGTTTCTTCCTTCTCCTGGCTGTTCTTACCTCCCTTGCCGTAGTTGTCCACAGTAACAAAGTCAGTCCGCACGATCCTCATACGTACTTCTTTACATATGCCCTTCGGCCATGGGCAATGAACAACGTTTCTTTAGCGTCGTCAAGTCTGCAATGTCGTCAGAAGATACTGGGCATCGGGGAGGGAGTGGCGGAAGTGGAGGGGGGAGGGGAGAGACAGTTTAAACTGACATTTCGATAAACACATCATCCAAATGCTCATACAAGCTCTGTGTGTGTGTGTGTGTGTGTGTGTGTGTGTGTGTGTGTGTGTGTGTGAGTGTGCATACGTGCGTGCGTGCGTGCGTGTGTGTGTGTGCGTGTGTGTGTGTGTGTGTGTGTGTGTGTGTGTGTGTGTGTGTGTGTGTGATCTTTCAAATTCTTGTGAAAGTAGGCAGGTTGGAAGGCATCGAATCGTGAAATACAGATCATTCTTTTTTTTACAACAAAATAGTGCTGTCTGATGCAACCAGAGCCAAGATTTTGCCATACTACATCTCACCAAAATGTCATTCAGAAACACGCAATATTATGACCAAAAGCGTGTTATTATCTTTTCATCCTTTGTCTCCGTTTTTTCTCGGTTACTCGGTGTATCATTGGCTTCAAATATTGGGGATGGAGACGGAGGGGGCACAGAAAGTGCTCTTGGCTCCCCTCTCCTTTGTGCGGCTGGTGGATCCCATCCTCGTCAGCTCTGAATCAGTGCCTCCTCCAGCTGTCTCGGGGTCGTTCCCTCTCCCCTCTCCCCTGCAGGTTTCAGAACAGAGCCGGACAGGTGGCTGTACGATGCTGTTGTCCTGCCAATGTGTCCTGCCCAGCCCCACGTTCTCCTCTGGATCTGTAGGATGCTGGTATCCTGACAATGTGTCGTGCCCAGCCCCACGTTCTCCTCAGGATCTGTAGGATGCTGGTGTCCTGACAATGTGTCGTGCCCAGCCCCACGTTCTCCTAAGGATCTGTAAGCATGCTGGTGTCCTGGCAATGTGTCGTGCCCAGCCCCATGTTCTCCTCAGGATCTGTAGGATGCTGGTGTCCTGGCAATGTGTCGTGCCCAGCCCCACGTTCTCCTCAGGATCTGTAAGATGCTGGTGTCCTGGCAATGTGTCGTGCCCAGCCCCACGTTCTCCTCAGGATCTGTAGAACGCTGGTGTCCTGCCAATGTGTCCTGCCCAGCCCCACGTTCTCCTCAGGATCTGTGGGATGCTGGTGTCCTGTCAATGTGTCCTGCCCAGCCCCACGTTCTCCTCAGGATCTGTAGGATGCTGGTGTCCTGGCAATGTATCCTGCCCAGCCCCACGTTCTCCTCAGGATCTGTAGGATGCTGGTGTCCTGGCAATGTGTCGTGCCCAGCCCCACGTTCTCCTTAGGATCTATGGGATGCTGGTGTCCTGCCAATGTGTCGTGCCCAGCCCCACGTTCTCCTCAGGATCTGTAAGATGCTGGTGTCCTGGCAATGTGTCGTGCCCAGCCCCACGTTCTCCTCAGGATCTGTAAGCATGCTGGTGTCCTGGCAATGTGTCGTGCCCAGCCCCACGTTCTCCTCAGGATCTGTAGGATGCTGGTGTCCTGGCAATGTATCCTGCCCAGCCCCACGTTCTCCTCAGGATCTGTAGGATGCTGGTGTCCTGGCAATGTGTCGTGCCCAGCCCCACGTTCTCCTCAGGATCTGTAGAACGCTGGTGTCCTGCCAATGTGTCGTGCCCAGCCCCACGTTCTCCTCAGGATCTGTAGGATGCTGGTGTCCGGCCAATGTGTCCTGCCCAGCCCCACGTTCTCCTCAGGATCTGTAGGATGCTGGTGTCCTGGCAATGTATCCTGCCCAGCCCCACGTTCTCCTCAGGATCTGTAGGATGCTGGTGTCCTGGCAATGTGTCGTGCCCAGCCCCACGTTCTCCTTAGGATCTATGGGATGCTGGTGTCCTGCCAATGTGTCGTGCCCAACCCCACGTTCTCCTCAGGATCTGTAAGATGCTGGTGTCCTGGCAATGTGTCGTGCCCAGCCCCACGTTCTCCTCAGGATCTGTAAGCATGCTGGTGTCCTGACAATGTGTCGTGCCCAGCCCCACGTTCTCCTCAGGATCTGTAGGATGCTGGTGTCCTGGCAATGTATCCTGCCCAGCCCCACGTTCTCCTCAGGATCTGTGGGATGCTGGTGTCCTGCCAATGTGTCCTGCCCAGCCCCACGTTTTCCTCAGGATCTGTGGGATGCTGGTGTCCTGACAATGTGTCGTGCCCAGCCCCACGTTCTCCTCAGGATCTGTGGGATGCTGGTGTCCGGCCAATGTGTCCTGCCCAGCCCCACGTTCTCCTCAGGATCTGTGGGATGCTGGTGTCCTGCCAATGTGTCGTGCCCAGCCCCACGTTCTCCTCAGGATCTGTAAGATGCTGGTGTCCTGGCAATGTGTCGTGCCCAGCCCCACGTTCTCCTCAGGATCTGTAAGATGCTGGTGTCCTGGCAATGTGTCGTGCCCAGCCCCACGTTCTCCTCAGGATCTGTAAGATGCTGGTGTCCTGGCAATGTGTCGTGCCCAGCCCCACGTTCTCCTCAGGATCTGTAAGATGCTGGTGTCCTGGCAATGTGTCCTGCCCAGCCCCACGTTCTCCTCAGGATCTGTGGGATGCTGGTGTCCTGCCAATGTATCCTGCCCAGCCCCACGTTCTCCTCAGGATCTGTAAGATGCTGGTGTCCTGACAGTGTGTCGTGCCCAGCCCCACGTTCTCCTCAGGATCTGTAGGATGCTGGTGTCCTGACAGTGTGTCGTGCCCAGCCCCACGTTCTCCTCAGGATCTGTAGGATGACCGACCCCTGTTCCACCCTTTGCCACAGATCCTCTTTGCTGGCGACCGGATGTTAACCATGCACTTCAGGTGTGTGTTCATCGGTCTGTTATCTTCTCGCTTTTGCTTTCACGTCCAAAAGCCATTGCATACATATAGTAATGCACTCACTACCGCTTGTATGCGCGTGCGCACATGCACACAACACGCACAGGCATGCATGCACGCACGCACAAACGCACACATACAAGTAAAAAATGCGTGCGCGTGCTCACACACACACATAAGCACACACATGCAAGCACACGCACCCACGCGCATGCGCATGCACGCCAACACACACTCATACACGCACGCACGCACGCACGCACGCACGCACGCACGCACGCACGCACACACACACACACACACACACACACACACACACACAGTGTGTGTGTGTGCGCGCGGAGATGGAAAAAGACACATCTTCAAGCAATCACGCGCATACATCATTACACATAAACAATGCAGTTATGCGCATCCTCATTACACGTTACACACATATAATCACAGCTGCATGCTTCAAACGGATGTACCATCGGCTTCTCTCCTCAAGCAGGTCAACTGGGCAAATTCCCTCTGTTGAGTTGTCCATCTGACATGAGTGTGTGGGGAGATGTTTGGGATTGAGGAGAGACGGTTGAGTTGGAGGCGCGCGGGGGGAGGGGGGGGAGGGTTGAGGCAGACCGAATAATCTGCCGGAATGAAAGACAACTGCCTTGAACAGAAATCCTTAGACTGCCACGCAATATACGACGGATTGAATGATCCCCAGCAACGAAAAAGAGTTTGCCTGGAACAGAAAATCTAAGACTGCCACACAGTGCAGGACAGAATTAACCGCAAGGATAAAAGAGAGACAGCTTTGAACAGAAAAGTTTAGATTGCCACACCATACAGGACTGACTAAAGCACCCTTGCG
>CM065726.1:35415896-35428396 GCA_033310375.1 Conus canariensis | reverse complement strand
CATATCTTCCAGTAAACCTTCCAGTAACAAATCACAGTTCCCGGTTAAGTACCCGTGTTCGTGTTAAAATATCACTGAACACGTTTGTCATATTTTACAGCCTTCGCTGTTTCGATGACATCTTCTCACGGGGGATGGCTGGAAAGGATATAATATTACTTGTGTCCATAGTCGGTCGTGCTGGCATTTATGATTGCCGCGAAACGTGTCAACGTTAAACTTGGCCAGGGTGACGCCATTATGGTGCGGTGGTTAGTGTTGTGCGGTTGCAGGATGGGAGGCCCTGTGTTTTGAGCCAATCATGCGCGTCAGTCAGTTTATTGGATTTCTCTGCTGCAATGTGCGCCCACCAAGAGTTCAGTATGCTATTGGCTGTGATGGGAAGACTAGAACTACACAGTCGAGTTTAATATCTAAGAACTGCTCAAATTTCCAAACCAAAACTACAAGTATCTATGTTTACTGGGCATGGTTGACGCAGAGATGTACTGTAAAACGGAAGCAAAGAGTACACACCTACCGTGTGGTCTGTCACCAAAATAGAAATCCGTGGCATCATCCTCATAATCTAAGTGCTAATTGATCATCAACAAAATATCGCATGTTGCTACCTGCCGTACACTGCTCTCACAGTGACCTCAGTTTCCATTTCCGTTGTGCGTCATGCCTGTGACGTGTCTGAGTCAAACAGCCGTTATCGGTCAGTTCATGGGATCAATCGATGGATGAACTCCGTGATACCCTGCAGAAGGGGACGATCGCTCGCGCTGACTACACGACAAAGCAGTTATTTATCGTCGATAGGAAGCCAAGCAGTTGGTCTCCTGTGTGTGTAAGAGCAGAACACGCAGCACTGAACACCACCAACATGACTTGGTGGCAGCGCTAGGTAGGAATGTGTTCTGTGGAGCAGGAAGGATGGGCGTGCGAATGAATACCACTTAGAGGTCACGGAAGGCATTTTTTTTTTTTTTACAAATAAACTTTACCATGTGTGCACACGTGCGCGCGTGCACACACACACACACACACACACACACACACACACACACACACACACACACACGCACGCACGCACGCACGTACGCACACACACACACACACACACACACACACACACACACACACACGACACACACACACAATGTTGTCATTACATTGCCTCATTTGGTCGTGAATACATTTCAAAACGTCGTACGTCCAATACGTTTCATATCCGATGCATCCCAGGTTCTTAATCCTGATCCTAACCTTTTTCTACAGGCTAAAACCTAGAACCTGGCTGTTCCCGGATCATTCTGTAAGATCTGCATGAGGAGTAACTCGTACGAACTATTTCTAACAGTTACTTCCCCGGTGAATGGTTTTGTGTGGCGATGGTCTGCGCTCTCCAGAGTTGTTTGTAGTGATGGTGATGGTGAAAATGATGATGATGATGATGATGGTGAAAATGATGAAGATGATGATGATGATGATTGTGAAAATGATGAAGATGATGATGGTGATAATGATGATGACGATGATGGTGAAACTGATGATGATGATGATGACGACGACGATGACGCTGACAACTATAATTGTGATGATTATAGCTATTATTATAGTGATGACGTTGATGATTATGACCCATGATGATGATGGTGATAATAACGATGATGATGATGACGACGACGACGACGATGGTGATGATGATGATGATGATGATGATGATATGACGCTCAGTATAAATCCGTGAAATATATTCGCCTTTGTTTTAGTAAAGAAAACCCTTGAAATTGTGCTGTTTTGTTTTCTTGTTTTGTTTTAATGCATACAGACGCGTGTAGTTTCTTTTCTCAGGACAGGGTTTAATGGCAGGCATCTTTGTTCTAAACTGCCTTGCTCTGTTCACACACACACACACACACACACACACCACACACACACACACACACACACACACACCGCTCGCTCGCGCGCGCGCTCACGCACGTACGCACGCACGCACGCACACAAACACACACACACACACGCACGCACGCACGCACGCACGCACGCACGCACAAACACACACACACACACACACACACACACACACACACACACACACACACACACACACATTCACCGCGCAGGCAATCAGCGGCCGTAAGTCAACCACGTTCCACAGCAAAATTGGCGGCTTTCATATCATTACGAGTCGTTCGCGTTTGTCTCTGAAGTAACTGGGGTTGTTCAGTGCATTCCGAAGAAAAAAGAAAAAAGCGAGATCCAAATGGATTCCCTGCAGACTGACGAAATCTGCTGTGTTGGCTCGCTCTCTGGATTCCTCACATCACGTCACCTGTGCCCGTTACATTCCTCCCAGTCTTGCGTCACCGGGAACAAAAATGAAACGAATAAGAAACCGAATTCACAGGCACCAGATGCTGTGTGTGTGTGTGTGTGTGTGTGTGTGTGTGTGTGTGTGTGTGTGTGTGTGTGTGTGTGTGTGTTTTGTTTTTTCTTCCATTTCATTTTTTTTTTTTTTACGTATTGGCTGGGAAAAGATTTGTTTGTTGGCTTGCTTTCTTGTTGGCTTGTTTTGTTCCAAAGACAGCGGAGTGAAGTAGATGGACTGGAGAAAGAGGAGAATTGGATTGGTGCTGTGGTAGCTGGGTGTCAGAACGGCGTTACAAAATGTCACTGCAATGAAATAATTAAAGACATCAATCCAAGCGCAGAGTGTCACCCCGGATAAGGTTCTGTGTTGACGTCATGTCAAAATTAGTCATATCAGTATAGAATGTCACCTTAGGTGAGGGTCTGTATTGATGTTGCAGCACAAAATGATCATCCCAGTACAGAGTGTCTCCCGTGGGGTGATGTCCTACACCAGGTCGGTCACATAGCCATTGTGCATTGTAATGCAACTAGTCGCCGTGTGTGAATACACGGATTTCGGTCGGTTCAGGTTGGTCGTTTTGATTTTGTGATTTAGGTGTTCTACGTCGAACAGGGATAGCCTCATACAGACGTGCATCTCGGATCATTATCTCCTTGTTTCGCCTTGCACACCAGTATCACAAAAACTGACCGGGTCAGACAAATATATTCACATATGGCGACAACATTTTCCACAGTGAACATATAGTTACGTGACCTACCGGTACATAATGTCGCCTAAGCACCGGATGACATTTTAGTGACGCAAAGTCGGTAGAAAATGTCACTCGGGTGATAGTCTGTAATCGTACGGTGGGAGAGACAGATTGTACTGCAAAAGTCAGTGCAGAATATCACCAAGGTGACAATGTTTACCGGGGATACATTTTATACTGTCACAGTTTGAATATGGAAGTGCCGTAAAAGTGAGGGAAAAGGCAGAGCCAGTTGATGCGTTGATAATCAAAGACAGAAAGCTCTCCATTTGTCGAGGAGACAGAAAAGTCCCCCCCCCCCCCTCCCCCCGTTGGTTGGGGAAACCAGAAAAGACACCAAACTTTGCACTCTGTGCCAGACCTGAAGCCTGGCGTTTGAAGAAAGCGACAGAAACAGACCCCGACGACAAGTTGGAAACACTAACAAGTACCTCTCTCCTCGGAGAATCCATTTGTCGGCCAGACTGCCTGCGGTAGGGCTCAGTCTCTTGCTGTCTGTCCAGTGTGAGTGTGTGGGAGGGGGAGAATGTGTGTGTGTGTGCGTGTGCGTGCATGCGTGCGTGTGTGTGTGTGTGTGTGTGTGTGTGTGTGTTTGTGTGAGAAGAGGAGAGAGAGAGAAAGAGAGAGAGAGAGAGAGAGAGAGAGAGAGAGAGTGGATTGGCGGGTGGGTGGGTGTTAAAGTCGGATTCCTTTTAATTTAATTCTGTTGGTTCTTCGCTGGAAAAAAAAATGTATGCTTCGTCAGTGCTCGTAGGTGAAGAGCCCTCTTGTTTACTTGTTTACTGCTTAATACCGTGAAGTTCTTTGCACTCTAAAGTACTATACACACACATACACACTGCTAGCACGTGCACACAACAACCACACACACAACACACACACACACACACATGAACAAACACTCACACACAAGCGCGCGCGCGCGCACACACATACCACACACACACACACACACACACACACACACACACACACACACACACACACACACACACACAACGCATGCACGCACTCATGCACGCACGCACTCACACACACACACACACACACACACACACACACACACACACACACACACACACACACACGCACGCACGCACATATCATAACACGCACGTGCGCATTCACCATACACAAACACATACACGCACACACACACAACACGCGACGCCGCCGCGTGTCGCACCACACATAGTCACAAATATGGCGCGCACACTCCCTCACTCCATCTCTCTCTCGTTTTCTTTCTCTCTATCTCTCTCCCTCTCTCTCTCTCTCTCTCTCTCTCTCTCTGGGGGGCACGTGCAAGATGGCGGAGTGACAACAGGCCCTGTAATGTGCTCTGTTTGAATTGTAGTAGTTCAATGTCTTCAGTGACTCTGCTCCGGTTATTTGTTTAAAAGCAAACTGTTAAAGTGTCAGTGAAGTTGAAGCTCTATCAACATGTGTGATTTACTGACGTGGAGGGGGAGAATTGGACATTTTCATTCGGCCGTTACATGGAAAGCAGCAAATCTGCTGAAAGGCAGAAAGGTGAGCGGTGAAGCGTGCATTCGCAGGAGTGTGTCGGTCGGAGATGTCATGTTGACATTTTGCTGTTGTGGTCTGGTGATTGCACTTGCGGCTTGTTTCGAACGGAACCTCAGAAGATCCTTTACATCTGAAACTTTGTGGTCATACGAAGAAAAAAGTTTGGTTGGAACTGTGATGTGGGGAAGAAATGTGCTAGAGCTCGGTGACCATGACGGTGGCAGTGTCAGTCCGTGCGTTCTGAACGTGACAGTGCTTGTTGCCATGATGTGCGCGCTACACACTGCGTACTCCTTATGGCGTCTACGACTCAGTGGTGACGTGGAAGAAAATCCTGGACCGTTGAATGAAGACCCCAAGTCACAAGGGAAGGAGATGGGAGCAACGGCAGCAGCAGTTGACGCGGACGACATCGTCACGAAGATAATGCAGTCACTCCAACAACATCTGAATGATCAAACCAATATGATTAGAACCGATCTGAGAGACATCAAATCTGAACTTGCGTATGTGAAAGACCAGTGTGTAGAAATCAATCAAAGGTGTGACAGACTTGAAAGAGATCAGAAAGACATTGCAGTAACAGTGACTCTTTTATCGTCAGATTCGTCAGAACTACATGAAGAAATGACAGACAGAAAAGAGGAAAACAGGAAACTGACCAAGGCTGTGAGTGAACTGAAAGAGGACATCTCACACATGAAAACAGAAATGGACATATTAGAGCAACACTCAAGAAGAGATCATCTTCGGTTGTTCGGGATTCCCCACAGAGGCGAACGTGAAGATTTTGACATGTGTGCTGAGGCAGTGATCGACGCTCTGAACAGTGTGGGTGGCCCAAAGGAGTGGAGCCTGGATGACGTCGTCAGAGCTCATCGGGTGGGGCAGGCCAGAGTAGGACAGCCCAGGCCCATGATCGTCCGTTTCAGTCGTTGGAGGGACAAGATGTCTCTTCTTACGGACAAGGAGGTACGGAATCAGCTGAAGCAAAACGGTGTCAGTGTGGCCAACGATCTGACCAGAGCCCAGGCCCACATGGTGGCCGAGGCAAGAAGAGACGGGAAGAGAGCCTACTTCAAAAGAGGAAGGATGGTGATCGGTCCTGCTCTCCCCGATCCACGCACGTATGCAGAAGTGGCAGCATCAGTCAACAGCAGAGGGGATCACAACAACACGCGTGTACCAGTGAACACAGGCGATACACGGCACGCCAGGGGTCAGGGTCAACATAGCGACACAGCGGACCAGTGCACGACTTCCACGTGTAATGTTGACCTCACGCCTTCTTCAGCTGTTGATGTCGACAGGCAGTCAAGTTGTGGGGTGGCTGTTGGGGTGGGGGGTCTCCTGCCAGTGTGCGGCCCTCACATAGTGAACGTCACTGCCGTGACCTTGCGCGTGATGGTGTGGGGCCGCATCGTGAGAGGGAAGATTCGCCAGCTGTGCAGCGAGGTGTGACGGAGGGGGCCGGTAGTGACCGTGTTTCGCTGCGTGTTGCGGGGGTTCCCCCGGTGAAACAGGGTGGCGGAGTGAGGGGTGGTGGGGTGTCCTTTCACCATGACGTCACGGGTGCTGCAAGCGGTGTGCGCGGAGGACGGAGAGGGTCGGCCGGCAGACAGACTGAACTCCACACACACTGGGCAAACCGTGACCGTGGCGCTGACAGACATTTGCGGAGCAAGAACAAATAGGACAGGCTCGACCATCCAAATGAATGGACATTCCTCAACTATAATGTTGAAAATCTTTATACGAAATTGACAGACGTTATGTTTATTAATTATGTCAATTCTTTTCATTTCATTTGCCTAACAGAAACATTCGCTGACGCTTCTTTTGATTATAACAGTATTTTTCCTGATTATGTAAATTATTTTGCTCCTGCAAAAAAATTATCTCAACATGGGAGAAAATCAGGTGGTGTATTAGTATTAATAAAGAAATGCTTAGAACGGTTTGTGAAAAAAAATAGATATTGTTTGTGAAAATACTGTCGTTCTGAAAGTTGATAAAATTGTTTTCAGCTTAGAAAAAGATGTTGTCCTTGTGTCGACCTATGTAGTACCAGAAGGGGGACCACTGTACGAACGAACAGATTTGAAAGATGGCATATTAATGTTGGAAGAAAGTTTACTGGAACATATGCAGAATGAAGATGTATACATGTTAGTGTGGGGAGACTTAAATGCACGGACAGGCTGTGAGCAATCGGATGTGGAAGAAATGGGTTGTGTTTCTGAATTCGGACATAACAGCAACGAAGCTGACGTGAACTTGCGTCGTTCTAAGGATACTACTATAAATAATTTCGGGAAATCCCTGTTGGACCTTTGTTTTTTATTTGATCTCATGATTTTGAATGGGTTTTGTGAAAGTGATTCTGAAGGAGATTTTACTTTTGTGTCACCACAAGGATGCAGTGTAATTGATTATTTTCTTGTTTCAGATTGTTTGTTAGAAAAATGCAACATGTGTGTTGGTGACAAGCTATTCTCCTGGCATTTGCCAGTAGAAATGAAATGGAAAAACGCTTTGGGCAAAAAGGAATGTATTTTATCTGAGAAAGGTGAAGAACGGATAGTATGGTCTGACGAGTACATGGAATGTTATAAAAACGAACTTAACAGTGATCATTTCAAAGATGGTTTACAAAACGCTGTTGACTTGTTATCTGTTGATATTAATGCTTGTGTTGATACTTTTTCACGTGCGTTGTGTGGAGCCGCTGCGTGTATGGTTCGAATAGTTGGAAAGAGAAGGAAAGAATGCAATGAATGGTTTGATGATGAGTGTGAAAAAAAGAAAAGAGTAGTCAAAGGTCTTTTAAAAAGTTTTCAAAGGTGTAAAAGTGAGGAAAATAAAAAACATCACGGGGAAAGGTATGTTAACGAAAGAAGAGAATATGTGCAGTTGAAAAGAAAAAAGAAACATGCATTTGAAGAGTCAAAATTGCAAGTGCTGAAAAATTCAATCAAAGATTCAAGTTTATTTTGGGCAATAATCAGATCAATTAATAGAAAGTCGTTTGTTTATAATAATATAAGTTCGCAACAATGGTATGATCACTTTTCTGCAGTCTTTGGGGCTACAGACGACAGAAGCGACGAGAATGATATAGTGATTGAGGATGCTGGAGATTTTGATGAACCTTTATTTAATGATCGGTTAAGCAGACAGGAGGTAATTGACAGTATAAAAAAAATTAAAAACAGGAAAAAGTGCAGGCCCAGATATGATCTTAGGTGAAATGCTGAAACATGCCAACTCAAAGATAATTGATTTCCTTGTCATGTTATTTAACAGACTGTTTAACGATGGCGACTTCCCTGCATCTTGGGCCAAGTCTATAGTTATTCCCATTCATAAAAAGGGAGATCCCAACAACCCAGACAATTACCGTGGTGTTGCGCTTACGAGTGTCGTTAGCAAAATCTATACACATATTTTAAATAAAAGACTGACAACATGGGCAGAACGAGAAGAAATAATCATTGAAGAACAGGCTGGGTTTCGATCAGGTTATAGCACTACAGATCACATTTTTACCCTTTTCGCACTAATTCAAACGCATTTATTGAAAAACAAAAAATTGTACGTCGCATTTGTGGACTTTAGAAAGGCTTTCGACTCCGTGAATCGAAACATGCTGTGGATGAATTTACGTAAAAGTGGAGTGGATGGCAAGCTGTATATGGCTCTTCGTGGTGTCTATGATTCTGTGTTAGCATGCGTGCGTGATAGGTGTGTTTATTCAGATGTCTTTAACTTTCCACAAGGAGTGAAGCAAGGTTGTTTATTAAGCCCACTTATGTTTTCATTTTTTATTAACGAATTGGCAGTGGAGATAAGTAAAAATGGAAAACATGGTATTCAAATGATCCCAGGAGCGGCTGAATTTTTCCTTATGCTATTTGCAGATGATGTAATATTGTTGTCCAGCACTGCTGTAGGTCTTCAGAATCAGTTAAATAGATTAAAGCAAGAGGCAGATCGTCTATTTTTAAAGGTTAACCTTGATAAAACTAACATAATGGTGTTCAGAAAGGGTGGTCATCTCTCCCGTCATGAAAAATGGTTTTATGGCACCAGTGAGGTTAAAGTAACTAATTCCTACAAATACTTAGGAATGATTTTTACAACAAAGTTGAGTTTCCAAAACGCAGTAACAGAGACTTGTAGAAAAGGAAAAAAAGGTGTTACAGAGATCTTAAGAGCTTTGCGCAAACTTAACTCAATTGATCCAAGAATATTCTGGAAACTCTTTGATGCCAAAATTGAGCCAGTTCTTACATATGGTGCTGAAATATGGGGACTTTATAACAACAAAGATTTAGAAAAAGTACATACGTTTGCAATTAAGCGCTTTTTAAATGTTCCCTTACATTCTTCGAATACTGTAATCTATGGTGAAACCGGCAGATACCCATTGTATATTAGGTCAAATATAAAATGTATAAAATACTGGCTAAAACTGATGAGGCTTCCTGCCTCAAGACTTTGTAAACAGGCTTATGAAATGTTACTGAATGAGCATGATCGGGGAAAGAAAATTGGGTATATTTTGTTAAGAAGATTTTGACAACTCACGGATTTGGGATTGTATGGATGTGCCAGGGAGTGGGTTATGAGGATGGTTTTATTCTGGAATTCAAAGACAGGATGATAGCTTCATATAAACAAAACTGGCATGCTAAAATGGAAAACACGGATAAATATAACTGGTTCTATGGCTTTAAAAGTATATTTGAAACAGAAAAGTATATCTCAGTAGTAACGAACAGATGGCATAAAATTTGTCTCTCCAGACTTAGAACAAGGACTCTTGGTCTAAACGCCCATAAAAGATGGTTCTATACTGAATCATCTACAGCGTCACCTTGTCCATTGTGTGGCTTCCTTAGGGAGGATGAGTCGCATTTTTTGTTTCATTGTCAAAATTACAGTGCTGTACGTGATAAGTGTGTCGTTTTTCAAAAGAATGTTGCCATAAATCAGGACACATTTGGAGTTTTAAAATTGAATTATGATGATAATTCAGTGAAATCACTTGCAAAATATATCGCAGAGGCATTGAAAATACGATCAGGGGCTATCGTTAACTAGAATTAAAGACGTTTGAATGAAAAATGAATGCTGCAGGAAGTAGTATAATATTTTTGGTTATGGTATTTACATATTTTCTTTTATGAATAATATCAAATTGGATGGTCGAGATACTCGCCTATTTTGCTTGTATTTCAAGCTTTCAATTGATTGATGTTTATTTTATGTTTGTTACTTTCATTTTTGATATGATTATTTTGTGCTGTACCCCCCCCCCCCCCCCCCCCCCCCCCCCCCCCCCCCCCCCGTGTCACTTAAGGCTGTATAGCTAATGACATTAAACATGTTCAGTTTTCAGTGTTCTCTCTCTCTCTCCTCTCTCTCCACTCTCTCTCTCTCTCTCTTTCTCTCTCTCTCCCCCCCTCCTCTCTCTCTCTCTCTCTCACTCTCTCTCTCTCTCCAAAAGTATAAGAGGAACACTAATGTGATTTAAGTCAAAAGTTCGCGGCCTGGGGTCCGTCAAATTCAATTAAATGATGCACAATTTCTTTTAACTCGTTGAAACCCGTTCCCTTTGTCGACATTTTTCATGGCATCATGAATGGACCCATCAAAAAAAAACAAAAAAAAAAACTTTGCTTGTTAAATGAGCGACTTACCTTTCGCAAAGTCCTTTCAGTAATATTCTTGTATTCAGATTTGTGCTGATGATGGCCTCTTCTCCCCGCGTTCATCAGTCTTCTTCTCCTTCCACATTCTCTCCAAATGTCCCGCTCTTCTCCAACTTCACATTCCCTTTTTCTTCCTTTTTTTCAATGGTAACATTACAACACTGTGACGAAATATCTTAACTAGATGTCCACAATCACCTGTATTTGTTGTGGGCATTAAACAGAATTTTTCATCTCTCCTTTCATCTATCTTTTGTCCCTTCTTTGTTGTTCTCGTCTCCCCCTCCGCAGCCCCGCGAGACCCCTTCATCAAGGGATATAATCCTATACATACACTGTCCAGCTCTCGTCTTCCACCTCCTCTTTCTCTTTTTTTCCTCCTAGTTTCAATGATAACATTAGAACATTGTTAAAATTATCTTGACTGCACGTCTACAATCACCTGCATTGGATTTTTGGTGGGCATTATAAATAGAACTTATCCTTCCTTTTGTCTACCTTTTTTCCGTCCACATACCGTCCAACTGTCCCTCTCTTCCCCTACCAGCACTTTCCCCATACCCCCTTTTCTTCTATTTTTTCAACAACACTATGACATTGTGAAATTTTCTTAACAAGAGGTCCAAAATAGAATTCCTTCCTTCTTTCCTAACATAAACGCAACAGCACGGTGGTAATACACGTCAAGCGACGCCACTCCAGCTGTTCTTAGACTGAGGGCCTTCTGAGAAGAGCAGAAAACACTTCCAGGACTGTTGCGACGACAGTTTTGCTGTATGGTACAGAACGAAGACAGACTGTGTTCAAGCTTACAGAGAGGGACCAAGGACTCAAACGGCTCAGGGGGTATACAGAAACGCTGAAAATAAAGAATCCAAAAATTGTGTTACGTCAACACCACCACCACCACCCTTCCCTCCCTCCCTCTCTGCATCTCTCCTCTCCTGACCGAGATTCACGAAAATGAACTGCAACAAATAATTCAAGTAAGTGGGGAGAGAGAGAGAGAGAGAGAGAGAGATGCGGGTGGCAGGAAATATCAAAAGAAAGAAGAGAAAAGGTCTCATCAGATCATTAGGATACATCAACAGCACGTTTAAACATTAAAAAAAAAAGATATAAATTGCTTTGAAAAAGCGACAGTTTTACAAGTTTCGATATAATTTTCATATTGAACAGAACGTGAAATTCCAGTGTAGCCCGCTTAGCTTTTTTTTCTTTTTTCTTTTTCTTTTTTTTTTTAAACTCTGGCAGCAGTTCTACTCGACCGTCATCAAAATGGCCATTTGAACATGTAATTAGATTCGTTCCCTAATTCATGTTATGAAGATTTTGCGCAGACTCTATCACAGTTTGGTATATTTGTTACAATTCATTGTGTGGTCTGTGTGCTACTTTTCATCGTGTGATGTATTTGCTTTCCATCATTGTCTGGTATAGTTGCACAGTGAGGCGACTGCAGGCGGAAATCTAAACAAATTTGAAATGTTAGTGATCATGCACTGCCAAAAAACGTACACAAATGAATCACAAGACAAAACACGACGCGTTTCGACCTCTTAGGTCTTCTTCAGGCAAGAAACAAAACACTCAGGACAACGAAAATGAACCAGCAATGGTTTATCTTCATCCAATACGGCGCCAGATAGGCGTTCACGCCACGCCCTTGTGTGGTATGTTAGCTGCCATTTATTGTGTAGCGTTTCTGCTGTCGTTCATTTTGTGGTATATTTTCGCCATTTATTGTGTAGCATCTTTGATATCTTTTATTATGTGGTATATTAGCTTCCTCTCACTGTGTGAAACAATCGCTGTTTGTCCTGTAAGTAAGGATACTTTTGGTGTCAAAAGAGTGAGAAGGCTAGACAGGGTGTAAGTTTCTCTTATAGGGGAAGTTGCGTAGTGGATGGTGGGTGTGGGGGGATAATCGTGAGAGGTGGTGAGTAGGGTGGGTGGTGGGGGGGGGGGGGGGGGGGGGGATGTTAAAGTAGAAAGGGAGAGCTCTCCACTTTGTCACAGACCTGACATCTGAGAGGTGAAAAATGGTCTCCAGCAGCGCTCCTTGGCAGGTCTGGAGACTCGAACAAGTGGTTTTCTCCCCTTGAACGCGTCCATCGATCTTGTAGGCCGTCGA
>CM065726.1:35403396-35408396 GCA_033310375.1 Conus canariensis | reverse complement strand
TTCAAGGACATCAACGACCATCCAAATATTGCTGAAGACGACTAGTCACTTCTTACCCACTCTCCCTGACTTTCTGGGAAGAACTGGAAAATATTCTGTATCTCTTCTCTCAGATCTCCTAAAATCTACACCCCCTCTCGACAACTACGCTCCTGTGGTGACGACCGCCTTCTACGAATGACTCGCTTCAGGACTACTACTGGTGAAATATCTTTCTCTTTTCAAGCTCCAGCGACGTGGAACAGACTGCCAGACTCTCTCAGACATTCAGATTCTATCTCTTCTTTCCAAGTCTAAACTTAAAACCCATCTATTTTCTCGTAAATTAGTCAATGCTGTGGAGGGGGGGGGGGGGGGGGGGGTACAACCTAACTCATAGCCGTCTGGGCCTTTTCAAATGTAGTGTATGTGTATATTCTCTATTACATGTATTTGCTGTATGATTGAACGTTATAGGATTAAGTTTTTGTAGTGATACTTGAAAAACAAGTGAATGTCACACTCGTAGGATTAGGATTTGTTAGTAATTGTAGTAATAGTATTTGTAGCTGGGTGTAAGGTGTACTATTCTTTATGAGAAGGGTGAATGTAGTATGACTTTGTAAAGCGCTTAGAGAAATTTGTTTGATTAAGCGCTATATAAGAAACCATTATTATTATTATTCTGAAAATTGAATGTTCACATGGTGAAACACTGTCTTTTAATGTCAGAGAACATGGCACTGTTCAGAAGAAAAAAAAAGATGAAATGTTAGATTTTACCGTCCTGATTTCCACATATTCGATGTATAAATGTAGAATTAATTAAATACTTTTCTCGCTGAACATTTTCTGATTCAGCTGGCCTAGAGGCTTACTATGGAAAAAAAAAAAAAAAAAAAAAAAAAAAAACAAGAACAAAAGCTCAAAAAAAAATTACACGATAAAGATGCCAGATAAAACGGTTCCCATTTACGAAAGGACTAGATGATTGATGCCAAAACGGATACACCAGAACTGATTTTCTTTCTGTTTTTCCATGTTTGCGATTTCATGCCCTGTTGGAACGATAAGGGTGTTTAAAAAAGAAATGGTGGCATAGGCCACTGTGCTCTTTTTGAGTGTCATGATGTATTTTAAAAGATTGCACGTGACGTTTTTCTAATTTTGTGATGTTTACAGATATTGTCATTGTTGTTCGTTGGATTTTTTTTTTTCAGTGTGTTCCTCTCAAAATGACGTTATTAATGAAGTTTCACGGAAAATATGACTGTTAGAAGCCATCAATTCAACGACCTGACCCAATCAGCCAAAGAAGATTTTCCCCAAATCCTCACCGTCCCCTGTGCACGAAATCTGAATGTCGGCGACTGCCGCGGTTCCATTTCTGCCTAGGATGACACTGCAGCCGCACTTGTGGTGACGTCATCAGTGACAAATGACATCACAGGGGAAGAAATGACGCAGGGATCCTATCTCTTTCCGGAAGGGACTGTCCAGCGTGTCTGTGACATTGCGTTGTTCGTCTGTGTGGAGCTTCGGTCTCTCGGAATGAGGGCTGATTTAGTAATGGGGATGGTCGCTTGGGGAGGGGGAGGGGGGTGGAGGGGAGGGACTGGGGGCCTGGGATAAACGAGGAATTGTGGTGTTTACTGTGGATATACATCTGAAAGGAGACAGGTGGAGATACGCGAATGCACGCTCGCTTTCTCTCCCCTCTCTCTCTCTCTCTCTCTCTCTCTCTCTCTCTGTTACTAATTTCTCTCTCTCTCTCTCTCTCTCTCTCTCTCTCTCTCTCTCTCTCTAATTGCATTACTCCTGTGCGTGAGGACATAAGGAAATGTTATGAATTTATTTGTTTTTAACCTTTGATTTGGTGCACACTAGGAATGAATGTGTACTATTTGTTTGCAGGAAAGGAAGAGGGACATGTTATTGTTCTGTTACCTCTCCCCCCTTGTCAGAAGACCTCTTTGGTAATGACAATAAAATATCAAAGTGTCAAAGTGTCTCTCTCTCTGTGGGTGTCTGTGTCTGTGTCCGTGCATGCTTGTATGTGAGGGGGAGGAGGGTGATGGGGGGGGAGGTGTGTGTGTGTGTGTGTGTGTGTGTGTGTGTGGTGTGTGTGTGTGTGTGTGTGTCCCAGGCCTGATCAACTCGCTGGGTCAATGTTTAAGCCAGGCAGCGGCAAAGACTCTTTCATGAGAAGACCCACCTCCCAAATCGTCTAGTTTCCATTCAGTCACTGATCTAATGATCCTGCTGTAACCACTGCGCACTCTGCTTTCATAATACAGCAGATGAGGTGTAGCGTATATGGACGAGTCCGCTCTTAGTGACCGCCTCAGTGATGACACTGAAACTGAAATCGTTGGTGTGCGTCTCTTTGCCTGTCTATCTGTCTCTCTCTGGGTGTGGAGAAGGGTAAGTGGGAGGGAAGTGGAGGGGGGGGGGGGAGGAGGCGTGCGTATATATTCGTGCACTTATGCGTGTGAGGGCGCGTGCAAGCGCACGTTTGTGCGTGCCCTGTCGTTTCAAATTCGTCTAATTAGATTGATTAGAAATCCGGATTTCAAACTGTTTTCCGGACGGGAAGATTCGACTCCCACGTGTTGTGTTGATCGCGTGTGTTGTGCCGGCTTCCTGGTCCACAGAAATACGTAGACCTCTCTGTTTCTGTATACGTCTCTGTCTCTGTATCGTCTCTCTGTCTGTCTGTCTGGCTGTCTGTCTTCTCTCTCTCTCTCTCTCTCTCTCTCTCTCTCTCTCTCTCTCTCTCTGTTACTGATTCTTTGTCTCTCTCTGTCTCTTGTCTCTCTCTCTCTCTCTCTCTCTCTCTCTCTCTCTCTCTCTCTCTCTCTCTCTCTGCATCAATAATCGCTAATCATTCCATGATGAAAGCGTTCTACCGCATCCAGTCCGATGCGTCTACACTGTGCTGTTGTGCATGTTACTAGGTTACATTCGAACACCTGCTTACATTCAGGGTGGGATTTCTCGTAGGCCGTCATTGGCGATGCCTTCTGGGTCAGCCGCACGCTAAGGAAATGTGAGTGCAGGTTTCAAGGAAACGGGGTTGTTTCCACCAGGATGTCAGCACACATTTCTTGTCCATGTCTTTCTTTTCTTGCTTCCCTTTTCTGGCTTTTCGGGGTCTGTATGTTTTTTGTTTTTTTTTTCGTTGTTGTTGTCGTTTTTCGCCATTTTCTTTGTCGTCAATGCAGTCCTGCTGCCCCGCCATTTCTCATGACTTTCCATACATGGCTGCATTCAGACACTCCATACATGTTGTCTGCATTCAGACACTCCATACATGGCTGCATTCAGACACTCCATACATGGCTGCATTCAGACACTCCATACATGGCTGCATTCAGACACTCCATACATGGCTGCATTCAGACACTCCATACATGGCTGCATTCAGAACACTCCATACATGGCTGCATTCAGACAGGCTCCATACATGGCTGCATTCAGACACTCCATACATGGCTGCATTCAGACACTCCATACATGGCTGCATTCAGACACTCCATACATGGCTGCATTCAGACACTCCATACATGGCTGCATTCAGACACTCCATACATGGCTGCATTCAGACACTCCATACATGGCTGTGCATTCAGTACAGACACTCCATACATGGCTGCATTCAGACACTCCATACATGGCTGCATTCAGACACTCCATACATGGCTGCATTCAGACACTCCATACATGGCTGCATTCAGACACTCCATACATGGCTGCATTCAGACACTCCATACATGGCTGCATTCAGACACTCCATACATGGCTGCATTCAGACACTCCATACATGGCTGCATTCAGACACTCCATACATGGCTGCATTCAGACACTCCATACATGGCTGCATTCAGACACTCCATACATGGCTGCATTCAGACACTCCATACATGGCTGCATTCAGACACTCCATACATGGCTGCATTCAGACACTCCATACATGGCTGCATTCAGACACTCCATACATGGCTGCATTCAGACACTCCATACATGGCTGCATTCAGACACTCCATACATGGCTGCATTCAGACACTCCATACATGGCTGCATTCAGACACTCCATACATGGCTGCATTCAGACACTCCATACATGGCTGCATTCAGACACTCCATACATGGCTGCATTCAGACACTCCATACATGGCTGCATTCAGACACTCCATACATGGCTGCATTCAGACACTCCATACATGGCTGCATTCAGACACTCCATACATGGCTGCATTCAGACACTCCATACATGGCTGCATTCAGACACTCCATACATGGCTGCATTCAGACACTCCATACATGGCTGCATTCAGACACTCCATACATGGCTGCATTCAGACACTCCATACATGGCTGCATTCAGACACTCCATACATGGCTGCATTCAGACACTCCATACATGGCTGCATTCAGACACTCCATACATGGCTGCATTCAGACACTCCATACATGGCTGCATTCAGACACTCCATACATGGCTGCATTCAGACACTCCATACATGGCTGCATTCAGACACTCCATACATGGCTGCATTCAGACACTCCATACATGGCTGCATTCAGACACCCATACATGGCTGCATTCAGACACTCCATACATGGCTGCATTCAGACACTCCATACATGGCTGCATTCAGACACTCCATACATGGCTGCATTCAGACACGCCATACATGGCTGCATTCAGACACGCCATACATGGCTGCATTCAGACACTCCATACATGGCTGCATTCAGACACTCCATACATGGCTGCATTCAGACACTCCATACATGGCTGCATTCAGACACTCCATACATGGCTGCATTCAGACACTCCATACATGGCTGCATTCAGACACTCCATACATGGCTGCATTCAGACACTCCATACATGGCTGCATTCAGACACTCCATACATGGCTGCATTCAGACACTCCATACATGGCTGCATTCAGACACTTCCATACATGGCTGCATTCAGACACTCCATACATGGCTGCATTCAGACACTCCAT
>CM065726.1:35393396-35398396 GCA_033310375.1 Conus canariensis | reverse complement strand
TCCCTATTAATTAGCTTCCCAGTACAGTAAAAGAGAAACTTTCGAACCATTGGGGTAAGACGGCGCCCCTGTAATGCAGACAGTCATGGTGCCGACCGTCACTCTGGCGTGCGCTTCAAAACAGACATTTGATTCTCCAGATCTATTTGTTTGACCCATAAACTGATAAAAGATAACCATCTGCGATGGCAATTTTGGCATTTTCTTCCCCTGATCTAATTTCACGGAACAGGCCTGTTGAGAAACAGGCGTCACCAGTGACATTGGTGGATGAAAAACTGGCAGATCTACTAGTCGGGAAGCATTATCTTTTATTGAGACAGACCTTAAACCGCTTATCCCCTCTGTCCAGTGTAACGTCTATGTCTAATGAGGTTCGACGGCACCATCGCGCAAATGGCTGAAAAGGCTTAGAAGCACCGGATGCGCTCTGTAGGTTGCCCACTTACTGGTCGTCGATTGCTTCTCTGAGTACACTGACGTCTTATCAGGTGGTCGAACAACTGCAGCCAGTGTGTGAGATTAACCAAACGAAGGCCATTTTGGGTGGCCGCATGGCATTCCACATCCAGTCAGGCCACAGGCAACAGGCCTTAGTCTAGCTCTAACAGTGTTCAAGCCGAGAGTATCGCTGTCATACTCTCCCAAGTACATCAACCCCATCTTAGTCGTAGAGTAACGGGTACGCAAAGCGAGAGTAAGAACAACCAAAGAGGAGTGGAAGAAGTCTCACGACGACTGGTCTGTGCTTCAAGCCTACTCCAACACGTCCCAGAAAAGTGGGTCTAATCCCGATGACCGGCTGGTACGGTCGACTGCTGCAAACGCAAGTACGTGTGATGCCACCTCATCAGCTTCAGCCACTCCAGTGGCCTCCAAGGTCACGCGAGGCCGGCAAGAAGCTGCAAGCTGGCAGAGGCGCAGCTTAACAGAAGACTCAGGGCTAAAGAAAAAAAACCGTTTCCAGAAGAGACCGCTGTCACCGGTGTGACTGACCAGAAAGCCGTGGAGCAGGAAAATCTGCCGCTCGCTCGCTCTCCAACTTGATTTAATTTCCGTTGTGGCTTCTATCCGCCAAAGATCAAAATAACTTTAATCATAAAACGCCTGCATGAACTGTACAACTAAACATATTCCTTTGCACGTTTATGATTTAAAGCGAATCCGACTTTCGTCGCTGTGTTTCAAAGGGAAGTACTGTTTTGTGGGGTTTTAGTTAGGGTTACTCGCTGTTCAGAACTCCCACCATGTAAGTTCCCTTGGTAATGTGTTGAGCCGGATAGCGTGTTACTCGGTGGCGGAAGACTTGGGTGAATAACCTACGGCCAGGCGCTGTGTTTGCTGCTGCTCCTACTCAGATTACCTACATCAATACTGCCAAAGAATGACACATCAGGAGATGCGGACAGACACACGTGCGTGTACCCGTAACACTAATATCTATGCCGTATCTTCCACCGACAAAAATTTTAATAGGACACCCACTGTTTAAGGCAGTCAGGCTGCCTCTACCAGTCTATTGAAGTGGTTGTTCCTAAAATGTTCTTGTGTTCATAGACAGTTTAGTTAAATTAATTGTCGTCGTTCATCAACATTATTCGGTAAGATAGATCTGGTGTACATGTCACTAGTTAGGTACTTTAAAGAAATGCAGGTCTCTAAAACGAAAACAAAAACGATTGCCTAGCAACAGCAGTTGAGGCTGGACCATGGCAGCATCCTTATATATCCCCCCCCCCCCCCCCCCCTCCACATCCATCCCTTTTCCATTGGTTGTATAAGTACATGTGCGCGACGAATTGTAAACCATCTCTCTCTCTCTCTCTCTCTCTCTCTCTCTCTTCTCTCTCTCTCTCTCTCTCTCTCTCTCCATGTGTGTCTGTCTGTCTGAGAGTCTGGGGAGAGAAATCAGAGAACGTTTGTACGTGTCGTGCAACGACCCAATCAAATTAGGATCCGCGTCGATGGCAACGGAACTCTTTGTTTCTCCCATGATCCCTCACTTCCAGCAGAAAGGATTAATGTCTCCAGACGCCTGCTGTTGTCAGACGCATGGTGTTCTGATACCGTCAGCACCAGATCCGCCCTGTTGTTCCTGGAGCAGACTGAGTGAGAACCTCCCTGACAACCTCCCTGACAACCTCCTACATTCTGACTCCCTCGCCTCATTTCAATCTGGCCTTTGAACTCCTCTCTTCTCTTGGCAATAGTCTGGCCTCGGCATGTCCATCCCAGCACCATGTACTGTCTGCACATGTGTGATACGTTTGAGAGTGTAAGTGTACATGTATGCAATGCACGCGCTGTTGTACAAAAATGTATGTGCCAGTTCGTTTACTTTTCATGCTATAGTTTAGTGGTTGTTCTTTTTGTGTGCGAATGTGTCTTAGGGTCTGTTGTCCCTACGTCCTTGGAATCACTTCTGTCCAGTGTCTTTCACGCCGTGCACAGTCTGTGACGTATTTGAGTCTGTGACATATATGTTTTTGGATGATTTTGTGTGTGACGTGGTCTACAATATATACCAAATTCCATTTTCCATTTGTAGCACTTTTGAATGCCCGTGTCTGTCTGAGATGATCCCGGCAAAGTAAACAATATAATTCCGTGCATTTATAGCAGCCATTTTGGTTTTCTGTCACGCGTAGGTTATGTAATATTCCGTTATTTGTTCTTTTTTCTTAGTCGTTCAAGTTCCGAGTTATAACGCTCGCTTTTCCGATGGTTGATATACGTTATTTAGCAGTTTGCTGTTTCGATGAAGTCTGCTGTGCGTCCTTTTCTTTTATCAGTCTGCCTTTCTTCTCCGCCTCATTTACCGCCAGTCTGTAAGCGGCTCCACTTTGATCTTCCGTCTGTCTGTTGCCTTTACATCCACATGTTGTTCGTCTGCCTGCCTGACCAGGTGACAACCCTTATATGGCTCCTTGCGGTCAGCTGGGCTATAAACAACATAAATTGAATTGTCCAACTGCTGTTCCATCTGTTTGTCTGCCCGCCCGCCCGCCTGCCTGCCTGCCTGCCTGCCTGCCTGCCTGTCTGTCTGCCTGCCTGCCTGCCTGCCTGCCTGCCTGCCTGTCTGCCTGCCTGCCTGCCTGCCTGTCTGCCTGCCTGCCTGTCTGTCGGCTGCTGTCCCTCCATCATCTGTCTCTTCTCCTGTTGCTCCGCTCCCAGCCTGTGCGTTTGATGCCGAGGCTGTATTGATGTCTGGAATTCGGAAAGCTCATCTCTCGCCTACATTGGTGAGAACTGTCCTCACGTAATACTCTAAGGGATCAATGGGTTGTGTGGGTCTCTCTGAGAGTGTTACTCAGATTTCCTGACCAGCACTGCCGGTGTCGGTATCATTCGGGCCTGGCCGACGCCAGGAGGTGTTTAATGAAAGTAAACATAGAGTACAGCCCTGTCGTGCAGTTTATAACAGGAATGAAAGCTCCATGGCGCCATCTTCGTCCTCTTCATCCTCATCGTTCAGCATAAACAAACAGGCTTAACCTGTGTGGCCGTCCATGTTGTACTGTCGTAGAAACCTCAGTTCATGTTTCCTCTCCACGTTTGTGCTCTTGGCCAGTTCTTGTTGTGGTCTTCAGTAGGTGTAAACTCATGGATACCGTCGCTGGACGAACTTGGTGGCGTCCTCTGGACGAGGAATGGTGGGAGGTGGGGGACAGGGGCGCTCGCTCACGCTGGCTCTGCGACTGAGCATTTATTGTCGCCAGTCAAATTGTTAGTAGGTGGTGTCCTGCGCATGCTGGATCCGTACAGGCATCGCCGAAGTGACCCAGCAGCAGCGCGGTGTTTCTGGTGACGTGCCTCATGCATGACGACTTTGAAAATGACTGCTCCCTCTGGATCGCCGGTCCTGGGGCTGCGGCAGGACAACACCCAGATGTAGCTATGGATTTGGAGCCGGAATGGGTAACTCCGGAGCAACGCCAACTGAAGTAGTGTCGAAGATGACACACACACAAAAAAAAAAAACCGATGTGAAGAGACATCCATGACATGTAACCGTCGCCGTTGCTGAACCAGGCTAACGACTGCACGGCTCTAATTAACTCCAAAACTGGCCTGATTGACAGTGCGTTCGGGCGCCACGGGAGAGGGGCGTCGGATGGCGTGGCACTTCCCAGGGGACCACCGGAACAGTTCTTGCCGGCCCCATTGATTGGGTTTGAACTTGCCGTTTGCTTTCCATCTCCGTGGTGGTGCAGGAGGAGGAGGAGGAGGGATGAGAGTGGAGAGAGACAGAGAGAGGCGGGGGAGTGGAAGTTAGGAGGGAGAAAGAAAGAGAGACAGACAGATAGACTGACTAACTGACCGACTCACTGACTGACTGACTGACTGACAGACAAGCAGGCAGATAGATAGGAGACATGCGGAGAGATAGAGAAAGATGCTGAGGGGTAAGAGAGAGAGAGAGAGAGAGAGACAGAGAGACAGATGTGCGGAAAGAGAGAGAGACGCGCGTGCGCGCGCGCGCCAGCACACACACACACACACACACACACACACACACACACACACACACACACACACACACACACATGCGCGTGAGAGCGTACTCACACTCACAGAAAGAGAGACAGACAGCAGACAGCAGGCAGAGAGGAGACATACAGAGAAAGCATAAGTATAACGAAATAAAAGCAAAATTCAGATTAGGTAGAAAACTATCTGACCTTTTTCATGTGTTTTCGTGGCTTTAAGCAGGGTAATGTTTGTCGCTTCTTGTTTTCTTGATCCGTAAATGAGTTAGCACTGGAAAACATTGAAACTGGTGTGAACATGAAATCACTTTTGATTGTGTATTTTGCTTTTCGCTGACATTATACATGTCTCTCTCAGTCTTCCAACCTTCTCTCTCCCCGTCTCTGCCTCTCTCTGTCTCTGTCTGTCTGTCTGTCTGTCTGTCTCTGTCTGTCTGTCTTCTCTCTCTCTCATTCTCCTTCCCTCCACCACCCACCCCCCCCCTCTCTCTCTCTCTCTCCTCTCTCTTC
>CM065726.1:35385896-35388396 GCA_033310375.1 Conus canariensis | reverse complement strand
CTGTCTTTGTTCTTTTCTTTTTTCTGCCAGAGCTGGGTGAGAAAAAAGCATTGCGTATCTCATTACCTTGGTGAAAAGAAAAAGATTCTCTCTCTCTCTCTCTCTCTCTCCTCTCTCTCTCTCTCTCTCTCTCTCTCTTCTCCTCTCTCTCTCTCACTTTTTGTGCCCTTCCCCCTCCCCACATATCTTCTCTCTCCCTCCCTTCCTCCTCTCTCTCTGTCTGTCTGTCTGTCTCTTTCTCTGTCTCTCTCTCTCTCTCTACCTCCCTCCCTCCCTCTTTTTCTCTCTCCTTCTCTCTCTCTCTCTTCTTCTCTCTCTCTCTCTCACTCACTCCTCTCTCTCTCTCTCTCTCTCTCTCTCTCTCTTAATTACAGTTCTTGGTTCCAGCTCTCCAGCTGTGGTATAGCAACGGGGAGTGGGGGGGGGGGGGGGGGGGAGGTGGAAGAAAGTGGAGGTGAGGGTCCGCTAATTATGCGAAGTCCAGCTCGATTGCTGTCCCAGTCACAAACATCCAAAAGCTGCGTTTTATGACCTTACCTTTCAGAATTTTCCTCACGATCATGCGGGAATGATGTTGGAGTGATGGACAAAAAAGCAACAACCCTCAGCATGACTCGTTGGGGTACGAATTACGGCGCCGCGTTGTTTGGCCAATGCCGACAATAGTCCTCATTAGGAGTTTCAGTTTCAGTTTCATCAAGGAGGTGTGACTGCGTGCAGTCTAGTCCATATACGCTACACCACATCTGCTAGGTTTCGAGGCCACACTGCGCATGGTTTGAAGTTGATGGATAAATTAACTAATGACTAAGATGAAAGAATTTAAGAAAAGAGTCTCATGGCTACAATCTAGCAAATGGGTAATCTACGTATCAGCCCAACGCGCTGGTCAGACCCAAATTTACAACTACCTAACATTGGCTGTGCAGTTACTATCATTTTTATTTATGTGTGGTGAGTGTACGCGTGTGTGTATATGTGTGTGCATGGGTGTGTGGGCATGGGCCAATACGCGCGCGCGCGCGTATGTGTGTGTGTGTGTGTGTGTGTGTGTGTGTGTGTGTGTGTGTGTGTGTGTGTGTGTGTGCATACGCGCCAGTGTGTGTGTGTGTGTGTGTGTGTGTTATCTGTGGGCTTGTTGGAACATGCTCCTGGACGCACGCATCTGCACATGTATGTGTACATACTTGTGTGTATGTGTGTGTGCCTATGTACATAGGCATATATGCATGTGTGTGTGTGTGCGTGTTAGCGCGTAGACGCGCGCGCGCGCGTGCGCGCGCGCGCGCGTGTGTGTGTGTGTGTGCGCGCGCGCGCGCGCGTGTGTGCGTGTGTATGTTCGAGCGCGTGCGCCTGCATGAGTATGTGTGTCCATGTATGTGTGCAGGTGTGTATGTGTATGTGTTCGTGCTCGCATGTACATGTGTGAGCGCGCACGCGCACTCGCGCCTGTGTGTGTACATGTGTGTGTGTGTGTGTGTGTGTGTGTGTGTGTGTGTGCGTGTGCGTGCGTGCGTGCGTGTGTGTATGCGTGTGTGTATGCGTGTGTGTCCATGCGCCTTTGATTATCTGTTGGAAACGAATGTACAGAAGGTGAATAGTAACAAAGAACAGTAACAAGAACAAATCACACACACACACACACACACACACACACACACACACACACACACACACACACGCATGCATAAATACACACACACACACACACACACACACACACACACACACACACACACACACCACGCACGCACACACACACATCTTTGGACTCTCCACTTCACACACGTGCATCGACCCACCAGTGCCCACCCATCTGCACACACATGTCTACAGTATACATTGGGGTCCCTGAGAGATTCAAAGTCTTATTTCAGTTGACGTGTGTTTGATCTTTGTGTCTGTTATTGGAAAGGCCCCGTACGAGTCTGCCCCAATCTCTTTTATTGGAAAGGCCCCGTACGAATCTGCCCCTATCTCTGTTATTGGAAAGGCCCAGTACGAGTCTGCCTCAATCTTAATGACTTCGCAGTGTAGGTCATGAAATTATTCCAATATTTGGTTTGTGATATTTTTTGCTCTTCCTTTAAGTCTGGTGACGGCATATTTCAGCACCTGAAAATCTCCAAAATCCACAACATGCGGCAGTCAAGGAAATGAAATGCAGTCGTCCAGGACGTGAAAAATCATGGACGGGACATGCAGAAGACAATATACAGCTTGCGTGCCAGTTGGCAGAACTCAAAGAAACGAAGGATTGTGAAAAGTATCAGATCACTTCAAACCAAACTGCCATCGCTCCAGAACTTGGAAGACCTATCGAAAATGGCCAGAAGGCAAACCCAATGCAGACATTCAGATGCCGGTAGAAATCTTTGGCCAAAAAGAAAATATTATATACACTGACGGTTCCGTCATCAAAGGTAAGTCAGGATTAGGATACGCAGTGAAGCAAAATGGCCGAACTATCCAGGAAGACAATGGTGCATACAGTTTAACA
>CM065726.1:35378396-35380896 GCA_033310375.1 Conus canariensis | reverse complement strand
GAAAAGGCTTATTTAGTTGGGACATTTTTGCCTTAATCTGTACTTCAGGGGCCCGTACCCAAACGGTCAGAAAGTTAGAGAGTTTGCCTGCGGAACTGATGGCCGTAAGTTACAGCAACCTATGCGGTCAGACGTTTTGCTGTTTGAAAACCCTCTCTGTCCACCCAGTAGCAAATGGAATCATGTCGGAAAAGGTCAACGGCGGCGGAAGGAGAGCGATCGGCCTTAGCTTCCACCACGTAGTGCCCTAGCTTCCACCTCGTAGTGCCCTAGCTTCCACCACGTAGTGCCCTAGCTTCCACCTCGTAGTGCCCAAGCTTCCACCACGTAGTGCCCTAGCTTCCACCTCGTAGTGCCCCATACGTAGTGAGCCTCGTAGTTCACAACCCCTTCGACCAATGGGACTTAACTTTTTTTTTTTTTTCTTTTTTTTCAGTACTAGATTTGCCTCATATACTGAGACTCACCATTGAAAGGCTCTTTTCTTGAACATTTTTTAAATTCTCTTTACCCGTACTAAATACTCCGAAAATATCATTTTTCAAAAAAAAAAAAAAAAAAAAAAAGAAAAAGCAAGCGAACCTGTATGTTTTTGTTTTGTTGTTGTTGTTTTTTGTTTGGTTGGTTGGTTGTGTTGTTTTTTGTTTTTTTTCTTGAACCTTGTTTTTCTTTGCCTATACAAGACTGATGTCCCGATGAAAATTCCCTCACTTTACGGACTTGATTTTCTGAAACAGTTTTCCCTTCATCTTCACGAGACTGACCTCCCCATGTAAATTCTCTCCGCTGAAAGACTTTTTTTTCTGGGAAAAGTTTTCCTTTCATGTTGATTGGAGTAATCTCCTCATAAGGCTTCAGTCTTTTTGGAACATTTTCCCCCTTCATTCTTATTAGTTTTACCTATCCTAAAAGATTCCCTCCTTTTGAGGATTTTTTTTTCTTTCGTCCTTATTAGATTTACTTCCCCCTTAAGGATTCCCTTCCTTTAAGACTTTTTTTTCTGGAATAGTTTTCCCTTTATCCTTCTAGACTGACTTCCCATGAGTGATTCTCTTCCTATGAAGACTTGTTTTCTGAAATATTTTCCCTTTCCTCCATATCCGTACATAATCTCGCACTAAAACTTCTCTCTCCTTAAAGACGTTTTTTTTTCTTCATCTTTACCTCCCTGAAAGACTTACTCCCTTCATAGGCTTATTTTCCAAGAGTATTTTCCCCTCCCTAGAGTCACTTCCCCTTGAAGATTCCTTCCCTTTACAGGCTTGTTTTTCTGGGCTGTATTCCTTTCATCTTCAGTAGAGTTACTTCCCTATTTAAAAAAAAAAAATTCCCACCTTTTAAAGTTTTGCTCTTTCTGGAACATATTTATCCTTTATTTTTACAATATTGGCCTCACCATAAAGGTAAATTCCCTATAAAAGCTTGTTTTACTAAAACAATATTTCCCCTTGATCTGTTCTAGAGTTACCTCCCCACAATGATTCCCTCTCTTTAAAGGCGTGTTTTCTTTGTAAACAACTTTCACTTCATCTTAACTAGATTGATTTCCCCATAAAGATTCGCTCCGACAATAGTCTGTTTTTCTTGTACATTTTTTTGTTAATGTTAGAGTAATCTCCTCATAAAGATCATCTCCCTTATTAGGATCATCTTTTTATGGATCAATTCCACCTTCGTCTGTATCAGATCTATTTCCGCCATAAAGTTCCTTCCCCCATCCTTCTCCCCCCAAACCCCCTCCCCCTTTAGAGGCTTGTGTTTTACAATTTTCTTCATCTTTACTAAACTGACCTCTCTATAATGATCCTTTTCCTTTAAAGACTTCTTTTTAATCAAGAACATGTTCACCTTCATCTGTACTAGATTCCTGTCCCCATAAAGAGGTCTTCTTTTCAAAGACGTGTTTTGTGAAACATTCTTTCCCTAATCTTTTACCAGAATACTTCCTCATAATGATTCCTTCCTTTTAAAGACTTGTTTTGGGGGAATATTTCTCTCTTCATTATTTTTTCCATTAAATTCATCTTTTTATTTCTATTATTTAAGTAATCTCCGTATAAAGACCCCCAATTGCCCTTTGAAGACTTTTATTTTTAATTTTCCCTTCAGAGTTACTGCATTTACCTCCTTCTAAAAATTACCTCCGTTTAATGACTTTTTCCAGAACATTTTTTGTTTTCCTTTTCCTCTTCGCTAAATCCACGACCCCATAAAGATTCTCTCATTTTTAAAACTTGTTTTCCTAGAACATTTTTGTCTTTATTTACTAGATTGACCTCCTTCTTAAGACTTCCTCCGCTCAAAGACATGTTTTTCCAGAACATTTTTCTCTTCATTTATACCAGACTTACCGTCCGATAAGCTGCTTCCTCCCTATAAAGATCTAACTGCTAAGGACTTCAAAAAAGACAAGATTCCGTTTCATTTTTGTCCGCTGGGCGAACAAAGCTCGGAACTAGAGACACAGGCAGCCGAACGTAGTGCCATTAGAAACAGCTCT
>CM065726.1:35353396-35370896 GCA_033310375.1 Conus canariensis | reverse complement strand
AGAGACAGAGACAGACAGAGAGACAGGGACCTACAGACAGATAGAGGAAAAGAAAAGAGAGACAGAATGTAGTGGCAAGAAAGGAGAGAGAGAGAGAGAGAGAGAGAGAGAGAGAGAGCTTGTGTGCGCAAACTGGTAATTGTTCTCTATCGATTACATGCACTTCGGAACGTTTACTGAAGTCTCAGAACGTTTCCCATGTCATGAAACAGTGTTACACGATTGCCCTGACCCATGTTGTGTTGTTGATACTAGGTGATCTCATGTCATAAAGACCCATGTTATGTTGTTGATACAGGGTGATCTCAGGTCGTTATAACCCATGTTATGTTGTTGATACAGGGTGATCTCATGTCATCATGACCCATGTTATGTTGTTGATACAGGGTGATCTCATGTCACTATGACCCATGTTATGTTGTTGATACAGGGTGATCTCATGTCATTATGACCCATGTAATGTTGTCGATACAGGGTGATCTCATGTCACTATGACCCAAGTAATGTTGATACAGGATGATCTCATGTCATCATGACCCATGTTATGTTGTTGATACAGGTTGATCTCATATCATTGTGACCCATGTTGTGTTCTTCATACAGGGTGATCTCATGTGATTATGACCCACGTTGTGTTCTTTGTACAGGATGATTACATGCCATCACCAATCATTTGATGTGTTGTGAGTGGTGATATGTCAACATCACCCATGTGGTGTGCGTCCTGGATGGTGACATGACCCATGTAGTGGACATTATAGTGGTGACAAGGCCCCTGTGGTGTGTGTTGTGGATGGTGACATGACCCATGTAGTGGACGTTATAGTGGTGACAAGGCCCCTGTGGTGTGTGTTGTGGGTGGTGACATGACCCATGTAGTGGGCGTTGTAGTGGTGACAAGGGCCGAGTGGTGTGTGTGTTGTGGGTGGTGACATGACCCATGTAGTGGACGTTGTAGTGGTGACAAGGCCCGAGTGTGTGTGTTGTGGGTGGTGACATGACCCATATAGTGGACGTTATAGTGGTGACAAGGCCCCTGTGGTGTGTGTTGTGGGTGGTGACATGACCCATGTAGTGGGCGTTGTAGTGGTGACAAGGCCCGAGTAGTGTGTGTTGTGGGTGGTGACATGACCCATGTAGTGGAACGTTGTAGTGGTGACAAGGCCCGAGTAGTGTGTGTTGTGGTGGTGACATGACCCATGTAGTGGACGTTGTAGTGGTGACAAGGCCCGAGTAGTGTGTGTTGTGGGTGGTGACATGACCCATGTAGTGGACGTTGTAGTGGTGACAAGGCCCGAGTAGTGTGTGTTGTGGGTGGTGACATGACCCATGTGGTGGACGTTGTAGTGGTGACAAGGCACGAGTAGTGTGTGTGTGTTGTGGGTGGTGACATGACCCATGTGGTGGACGTTGTAGTGGTGACAAGGCACGAGTAGTGTGTGTGTGTTGTGGGTGGTGACATGACCCATGTGGTGGACGTTGTAGTGGTGACAAGGCACGAGTAGTGTGTGTGTTGTGGGTGGTGACATGACCCATGTGGTGGACGTTGTAGTGGTGACAAGGCACGAGTAGTGTGTGTGTTGTGGGTGGTGACATGACCCATGTGGTGGACGTTGTAGTGGTGACAAGGCACGAGTAGTGTGTGTGTTGTGGGTGGTGACATGACCCATGTAGTGGACGTTGTAGTGGTGACAAGGCACGAGTAGTGTGTGTGTGTGTGTGGTGGTGATATGACCCATGTAGTGGACGTTGTAGTGGTGACAAGGCCCGAGTAGTGTGTGTGTTGTGGGTGGTGATATGACCCATGTAGTGGACGTTGTAGTGGTGACAAGGCACGAGTAGTGTGTGTGTTGTGGGTGGTGAATGACCCATGTGGTGGACGTTGTAGTGGTGACAAGGCCGAGTAGTGTTGTGTTGTGGGTGGTGACATGACCCATGTGTGGACGTTGTAGTGGTGACAAGGCACGAGTAGTGTGTTGTGTTGTGGGTGGTGATATGACCCATGTAGTGGACGTTGTAGTGGTGACAAGGCACGAGTAGTGTGTGTGTGTTTGTGGGTGGTGACATGACCCATGTGTGGACGTTGTAGTGGTGACAAGGCCGAGTAGTGTGTGTGTTGTGGGTGGTGATATGACCCATGTAGTGGACGTTGTAGTGGTGACAAGGCACGAGTAGTGTGTGTGTGTGTTGTGGGTGGTGACATGACCCATGTGTGGACGTTGTAGTGGTGACAAGGCACGAGTAGTGTGTGTGTTGTGGGTGGTGACATGACCCATGTAGTGGACGTTGTAGTGGTGACAAGGCACGAGTAGTGTGTGTTGTGTTGTGGGTGGTGATATGACCCATGTAGTGGACGTTGTAGTGGTGACAAGGCACGAGTAGTGTGTGTGTGTTGTGGGTGGTGACATGACCCATGTAGTGGACGTTGTAGTGGTGACAAGGCACGAGTAGTGTGTGTGTGTTGTGGGTGGTGATATGACCCATGTAGTGGACGTTGTAGTGGTGACAAGGCACGAGTAGTGTGTGTGTTGTTGTGGGTGGTGACATGACCCATGTAGTGGACGTTGTAGTGGTGACAAGGCACGAGTAGTGTGTGTGTGTTGTGGGTGGTGACATGACCCATGTAGTGGACGTTGTAGTGGTGACAAGGCCCGAGTAGTGTGTGTGTGTTGTGGGTGGTGATATGACCCATGTAGTGGACGTTGTAGTGGTGACAAGGCACGAGTAGTGTGTGTGTGTTGTGGGTGGTGATATGACCCATGTAGTGGACGTTGTAGTGGTGACAAGGCACGAGTAGTGTGTGTGTGTTGTGGGTGGTGATATGACCCATGTAGTGGACGTTGTAGTGGTGACAAGGCACGAGTAGTGTGTGTGTGTTGTGGGTGGTGATATGACCCATGTAGTGGACGTTGTAGTGGTGACAAGGCACGAGTAGTGTGTGTGTGTTGTGGTGGTGATATGACCCATGTAGTGGACGTTGTAGTGGTGACAAGGCACGAGTAGTGTGTGTGTGTGTTGTGGGTGGTGATATGACCCATGTAGTGGACGTTGTAGTGGTGACAAGGCCCGAGTAGTGTGTGTGTGTTGTGGGTGGTGATATGACCCATGTAGTGGACGTTGTAGTGGTGACAAGGCACGAGTAGTGTGGTGTGTGTGTTGTGGGTGGTGATATGACCCATGTAGTGGACGTTGTAGTGGTGACAAGGCACGAGTATGTGTGTGTGTGTTGTGGGTGGTGATATGACCCATGTAGTGGACGTTGTAGTGGTGACAAGGCACGAGTAGTGTGTGTGTGTGTTGTGGGTGGTGATATGACCCATGTAGTGGACGTTGTAGTGGTGACAAGGCCCGAGTAGTGTGTGTGTTGTGGGTGGTGACATGACCCATGTAGTGGACGTTGTAGTGGTGACAAGGCACGAGTAGTGTGTGTGTGTTGTGGGTGGTGACATGACCCATGTAGTGGACGTTGTAGTGGTGACAAGGCCCGAGTAGTGTGTGTGTTGTGGGTGGTGACATGACCTATGAGGTGTGTGTGTGTGTCTGATAGTGACATGACCCACGTGGCGTGGTGTTCAGATGGTGACATGACCCACTGGCGTGGGGTTCTGATGGTGACATGACCCACGTGGCGTGTGTTCTGATGGTGACATGACCCACGTGGCCTGTCTTCTGATGGTGACGTGACCCACGTGGCGTGTGTTCTGATGGTGACATGACCCACGTGGCATGTGTTCTGATGGTGACATGACCCACGTGGCGTGTGTTCTGATGGTGACATGACTCACGTGGTGTGTTCTGATGGTGACATGACCCACGTGGCGTGTGTTCTGATGGTGACATGACCCACGTGGTGTGTTCTGATGGTGACATGGCCCATGAGGTGTGTGTTCTGATGGTGACATGACCCACGTGGCGTGTGTTCTGATGGTGACATGGCCCAGGAGGTGTGTGTTGTGGGTGGTGACATGTCATGATGACCATGTGCCGGGTGTTGGTTGTTGCTGGCAGGGTGGTGGCGGTGGTGTTCCCCCTGCAGGCCATGTACCTGTGCACCATGAGACACGCCCAGGGGGTGGTGCTGGGGGTGTGGCTGCTGTCGGCTGCCCTGGCCGTCCCCACCATCTTCATCTTTGTGAGTACAGAGACTGTCACACGCACACACACACACACACACACACACACACACACACACACACACACACACACACACACACACGCACACACACGCACACACACAGACACACACGCACACGCACGCATACACACACACACATACACGCGCACACACCCCACACACACACACACACACACACACACACGCACACGCACACAGAGGGGCGCGCGCGTACGTGAATACATGGAGAGAGAGAGAGAGAGAGAGAGAGAGAGAGAGAGAGAGAGAGAAAAGAGAGAGAGAGAGAGAGAGAGAGAGAGAGGAGAAGAACAACAACAACAAGAACAGACAGATAGAAGGATGTTTGTATGGCTGAACTGACAGGGAGAAAAGAAATGTAATGAAGAGTATTAATATCATCAAAGACGTGTTCTCATGCTGACTGTGATGTGTTCTGCATTTTCATGCCTGCTGTTTGGGACATCTGGAGAAGGCATATTTCGTTAAAAAATGTATCTCCTTTTTGTATTAAAACAAGCGTTTAATTAGACCTTTTCTGTATCCATTTGTATTTTAGCCCATCCAGGACTTGTAAGAAATGACACACGTAGGCTCTTCACTTAAGAAACGTCACACGATATATTAACGAATTGTCGACCAATTTAGTTGCTCAACTTCGTTAGCAAGGCTCTGTGAAGATGAATCCTCCTCTCTGTCTCTGTCTCTGTCTCTCTCTCTGTCTCTGTCTCTCTCTCTCTCTCTCTCTCACACACACACACACACACACACACACACACACACACACACACACACACACACACACACACGTATGCAGAGAGAGAGATTGGGGGGGGGGGGGGGAGATCAATGTATCTAATATGCTAGTTATTTGTCCACATTCGTTCCAACACGCTCTCTCTCTCTCTCTCTCTCTCTCTCTCTCTCTCTCTCTCTCTCTCTCCTCTCTCTCTCTCTCTCTCTCTCCCCTCGCTCGCTCGCTGTGTGTGTGTGTGTGTGTGTGTGTAAATAGGGAGGCCTACCTGTTTTGTTAATCCCCTGTTATGAGAATATTTGTTATTTTATGTGTTATCCCTTCGGTATGCGGTTATACCTTTTAATAGAAGTTTTTTTTCGCAGTTGTATTCTCCATCCTTCCAGATCTTATGTCAAAACTTGGCGATTTACGCTTTCTAACTTACAAGAAGTAAACAAATCGCGACGAACAACAACAGCAGAAAGGAAAAACATCAGAATATCAAAGATGTTACGATAAAAAATGGGAAAGAATATGATATTCAGAAGAAAAGATAAAGCAATAAATATACTATAGATATCATTACTAATTTGATAAGACCAAAGTTTTGAACAGGTGAAAGAATGGTTACATTTTACAAGAAAATATGTCAGTCATCTCAGTTTCCTCCCAAACAACGATATATCTCAAACCATTCATTTTCAGAAGTCTGTAAACAGTTTCAAATATTAATATATAGGTATCCATATGCAGATCATAGTTGTCTATTGAAGGGAATTAAACATGACTCAGTTTGTGGTAGAATAGAGATAATATTTGTATGGATTTCATCAACACGAAGACACGACAACACATAATGATCATCTGTTTCCATCCCATGCCTAGATGCACACGATGGGTCATTAACCAGTTGGGAATCTACTGATGTTTAGATCCATTTTTTCCCAGATGAAGGCGGCTAATAACAGTTTGTCCCCCTCTCTCACCTACAGAGAAATATGGTGATACTACTGAATTATATGTAAATACTACTGAATTATATGTAAATACTACTGAATTATATGTAAATACTACTGAATTATATGTAAATAATGATTTACTTCGCTCAAGGAATGCTTGGTTTTGTATGATCTGGTTGACAGTTCCACAAGAATGTAGCCGAAGGAAAAAATATTTCCAATGTATTGTAATTGTACCCTTTGGTATTTGACACTTCAAAGGTCTTCGTCTAACAAGTTCCTGTCCGAAACAGACAGGCCAAAGATCAGATTAACAGACTGGGCCTATACCATTTATCATTTCATAGTAATACGATACGAAAGGTGGTTTTCTTTTCAACCTTTCCTTGAGTGAGCAAAATCCAGACTCTTTAATTTCAGATGACTTGTTCCACGACCGGCTGCAATAATTATTCTTACAAAGTTACAGCTTCTAGATGCAGATATTTTGGAATATTAGCATTTCAGAACGCATATCCCACTATATCTGTGTAATCAGATCGAGGTACCCTGTGATATGAAAGATGCGGACAAAGTTTATAGGGCTGTCCCCCCTCTTAGTGTATAACTCACTATGTAGGAAAGCCGTATAGCAACGTTAGCTATACGGTCAATCTGTTTTCTGTACTAACAGTTTTGTTGAAGTCCCAGATGCTTGTATTTGTCAATGCTTTGCAGATGACTGAATGCAAATGTAAAGTGTAGAAACTTGGTGATTATTCGTGCAGCGTTTAAAAATCTTTTTTTGTTTTCACTGAATACTTCTTTACAAAAACGCATAACCTGATATTTTTTCTAGTAGGTTTCAACATTATTATTTGTGTCATTTTCTGAGGATGATATTTTAGTGTCATCCGCAACAACAACAAAAGTTCAGCTTTCCATTTAAAACCTTGTGCACTATCTTTAATATAAGTGAAAAAGTTATTCCAGAACTGTCTTAGGAAATCTCAGTAGGGCTATACCCTGATTGGCCACCCTTCATACCAGCTGCTTGAGTAGGTCTGAGGGAAAATCAGTGAACTGTGTAATCTCCCCTGTCTACCCTTCGTTTCGTGAGTACGGATTAGAAAAAACAAAGCTTTAGAGAAGTCAAAGTACACGGATTACGTTGTGATTGCGCTATCAAACGAGGAGCACAAATCATTGAAAATATGAAATGACTAATTTACTGTCCTGTCACCAGAAATAAGTCCAGACTGTCAAAGTGAAATATCATGATATAAAAACAGAGTAAAACTGTTTACGCAGGCGGATTGTGTGAGTCATACAGGTGGGCGTACAGAACTGCGTGGATTGAGCCAGACTCGCCAATAATGAGACGGACAAAAACAGACACATAAAGACACATGACCTTCACTATGCTGCCGCTGTCGTTGTTACTGGATTTTTTTTTTATGGGGTTTTGGTTTCCGTTTTATCAGTCCGAGCTTAATAAGGTCTGCGTCGGGCATTGAACGTCAGAAGGCAGGCGGTAAGGCACATTACCAAAAACCAAACAAACAAGCATACAAACAACGATCCTCAAATCCTAGGATTGGCCGGATGATTTGGCTAATACGTTTTGCAGTGAAATGCTTGCTCTGCTCTTGCCCACACGTAGCTTTGCTCTCCACGCGAACCACTCTAAGTGTGCTTCAAACACAGCTGTTTGAAACCATCAGTTGAAAGGTGTGTTGAGCAGACACCAACCCGTGAACAGGAGGCTGAACAGAGCCAATCAGATGATCAGGAAGTGGTGAATGCCTTCAATATGGGCAGTAGAACACCAACCTGATGAAAACGAAGCTACTGATCCCGTGCCCTCGACATCTTTGATAGCTGTATTGAACTCAACTCCATGACTTATCTCTGAGTGCGCACTCAAACGCACACAGATCAGCCACGAGGAATTTGCCTGATAAACTGACCAACCAGGGACATGTGACGACCAAAATCTCAAAGCCACCCTGATAAGCTGTTTGCCGGCGACTTCAGATCCACAGAAGATACACAGTGACCTTGCCCTTCTCCTTATACCGCCCCCCCCCCCCCCCCCCAATCATCATCATCACCACCACCACCATCACCACCACCATCGTGTGTGGGAAAGTCGGTAAATTCGGATCGGTCGGGTTAACTGGAAATCTTCATCCTGGGTGCAAGGAAGACAAAGAGCTAATGTGCTAGCTGGTATCAAACAAGGAAGACAAAGAGCCAATGTGCTGCTTGTATCAAACAGACTGACCTCCCCAGGTGGAACGTCTTGTGCACGACGTTTGAAGGAGACTTGGAATTTTACTTTACTTTTCGGCACTGTTCATCAAATAAGCGTTCCTTGCACCTTGTGTTTTTATTTAGTTGTACATTGGCCTGGTGCAGAAGGTGAAGAAAAATAGAGTTCCAAAATACGTACCATAAAGCGTTTAGTTCACCACCACCCCGTCCCCCTGAATCGTCTAATTTTAAATCATAAAAGGTTTTTGACATAACTCCGCCAGTTAACATCTACAAAGGAATTACAAGACAAAACACGACGCTTTTCGACCTCTTAGGTCTTCCTCAGGCATGATAAACAACACTCAGGACAACGAAAATGAAGAACGACTTATCTTCTCATATTCGGCGCAAGATGGATGTTGAGTTTTTGTTTGCAGTATTGGTACTGTAAATAAAAAAAAGGGCAACAAGATGGCCCTTATTTGCAGAAGTGAGCTGGTATATTCCAGACTGAGTTAGCAACTGGCTGGCAGACAGTGACGCAAGACAACAACTGTTCCGTCGGATCCGCAGGCGTGTACATATGGAACATAACGCATATCTGGCACTCTCATTAAATTAAGTCTTGATTGACGTTTACTGAATACTCCCTTCAGCTCTCCGTAACTGATTTCTTACCTTTTCCCCATTCTGCGCTGACTGTGGGTTGTTGGTTGTTTTTTTTTCTGTTTGTTTAGTTTGCTGTTGATTTTGGCCTACACACTTTCTTCGAGCGACAGAAGTTGTCGATTCCACGCACACACTTTACCCCCCCCCCCCCCCCCCCCCCCCCCCCCCCCCCCCGCTCCTTGCCTCAGAACTTCAAAAACACGCTCGAAATGACCTTAAACTTTTCCAGTTTTTGCTAGTAAACGACTGAGGAAAAAAGAACTCTCACCAAAAGACACGATTTGATTTTAAAAGAAAGAAAAAAAGGAAAGAAAGAAGAACAAGAACAAAATCGGATGCTGAGACGTAATTTAGGGAGAAGATTAAAGCGCCTTTTTCGGTCCAGTGAGAGGCGTAGACAAAGACAGTTCAGTTCAAATCAAGTGGTGTTAAATGTTAAGGTCGCCAGACCGGTACTTGTGTGTCCGTGTGTTGCGCGCCTGTACAGGCGACATACAAAGACGGCCAAGGACAACAAGGTAGCAAGCCACTCGGATCTTTTGCTGTCGGGAGAAAAAAAACATTTCCAGTGCTGTAACAATGACATAACAGAGCATTGCTACGATGCATTAATCGAAAATACGTTCTCTCTCTCTCTCTCTCTCCTCTCTCTCTCTCTCTCTCTCTCTCTCTCTCTCTCTCTCTGTGCATGTGTGTGCGCGCGCGCACACACACACACACACACACACACACACACACACACACACACACACACACACATATACACACGCGCGCGCGCGCGCGCACACTAAACATTAGAGATACGGAACCTTATGTTTTATTTTGCTCATACTCCTTCAGACTCTGGGGCTACACTGCGGAAGAAAAGTTTGCATACAAGAACACATAATGGCACAACAACAACATAAACCAACAACATCAACAACAAAATCATAAGATTCTGTTCAGCAGTAACCGAAATAAACACACAATACTAACGTCAGTCTGCTTTGTATGACGACCTTGACTTTGCTGAGAATGAAAAATAGGGATCGAATCTGTCTTGGTCTTCTCAATTTTTTTTTTTTTTTTTTTTTTTTTTTTGGGGGGTATGTATGCAAGATAACGTATATCACAAAACATTAATTGCTTTGAATGTGGCAGACTGTGAACACTTGTATGCAAAAAAACAAACCGAAATCGAAGCTAAAGTGGCCTTGACAATTAGCCCAAATTGCATTGGACTATTTTGCTGGATTTCAGTCATCTGCTTGCGAAGAAATATCTGGCAGAGCAAAGCTGGAATGTTTTGAAGCATATAGGGTCATTCTTCTTTGAATCTATGAACGACGTTTTATAGGGTAAAAATAACCAGATTTTGTTGTTGTGCTGCTCTGTTGTGTTCTTGTTTGTTCTTGTTAAAACGCTCTTGAACTTTGATCTAAATGGCAAGCGAGGGCCATGAGTGGCATGTAGATACTTTATAGGCATGTAGCATGTAGATGTCCCGTTTGCAACTGGTGGTTTAGAAGCTGCCACGTAACAGACCGACTGACAGACACCACACACACACACACACACACACACACACACACACACACACACACACCTCCCATCATCTCCACCTCACCACTATTCTGAAAGTACTTGAAAAAAGGGGGAAAAGAAAAAAAAAGCCTATAATTGAGGGAAAGGTTTTGATCAGCGGTATTTAACTTAATTTTCTACACCCGTCCTTACAATCCATTTTTTTTCCCATTCCATTTTCCGTGACAGGTTTTAAGCGTGTCAAGGCATGCGATGGTAAGAGAAAAACAAACAAACGCACAAACAAAAAAACATCCTTAGTAAATCTGCTGTCAGTGCGCCTGTCTGTTTGTGCAGGCATGTGTGAGTGTATGCTACTCTCTAATTGTAAAATTGTTTTTATCTAATTGACCAGTCTTGCTTATTTCACAAAATCTGCGAAAAAATCATGGAATAAGCAAACCTCGTGCTTGTTTCATGAACTGAGCGAAAGTAGTTGCATATTTAGTGAAATACGGGAAAAAATATTTACGAAATAACGATATTTAAATGTAATACGATTTTAAATGTAAGTTTGCCTTTTTCATGAAATTAGCAAATACCGATCCCGTTTTGTGTGTGTTCTGTGTGTGGTGTGTGTGTGTGTGTGTGTGTGTGTGTAGGATGGAGTGTGTGTGGGTGAGAGAGAGAGAGAGAGAGAGAGAGAGAGAGAGACGGAGACAGGGACAAAGGACAAGAGAGAGAGACAGAGAGAGAGAGAGATAGGGAGACAGAGATCTCACAGGAGATCTTTATGACACCTTTCCCCTAATCCCTTGATGCCCAGGTGAATTCATCTTCCATGCTGAAGCCAACAAACCGGTTGACCTGCCACCATCATTCAGATCTTAAGTTCTTGGGTCAGTGTTTGTTTACAGCTCGCCATTATTAACATATCAAAGAAGCATTGCACCAAACAGTACGAGGGCCCAAGTCCTCATAACACTACATGATGAAAACATGCAAACGACAACCACAGGAGGTGTACAGTAGGAGGATATAGAAAGTGGAAGATTTCCTGGCACTGTCTCTGCCGTACAGCTTCTTCCGCATTTCAAGTGCGACGGCACTGAGTGTATGGTGAAGTTCCGCTCACACTAAGACACTATCCCGAATTAAGTCACAACCGGCTGCAGTTTCAGAAATCGTGGTTGTTCGTGACAAGGCGTGGATGATTATTGTAACCTCTTTGTGTTTGTTGGGTTTCAAGCTTACTGTCCAGTCCGGTGAATGTTGATTTTCACATCTTTCTTTTCTCTTAGAATTAGAACAACATAAAAAATGCAAAGCTGTTTCCGACGGATTTCACGCACTTACACACGCGCGCGCGCGCACGGGAGAGAGAGAGAGAGAGAGAGAGAGAGAGAGAGAGAGAGAGAGAGAGACAGACAGACAGACAGACAGACAGACAGAGCGAGAGACAGACAGACAGACAGACAGACAGAGGTGTGTGTGTGTGTGTGTGTGTGTGTGTGTGTGTGTGTGTGTGTGTGTGTGTGTGTGTTCGTGTTCGTGTTCGTGTTTACTCATTTCAGGGCATTCACAGCTTCTGCATCGAAGACGAGTAGTCACCAATCACTTGGAAGCTCACAGAATTCCATGAATCACGTAACCAGTTATATAATCACAATTTATGTAGAAATGACAGAGTTGAAATAATCACGTTTCTCATTCAGCTTCTCTCCGTTCAAAATCCACTTTATCCTATATTTAAAGAAGAAAAGAAAACAGATGCATGCTGTCCTAAAGGGCTAGACGTCAACAGGAAACCTTTATTATTATTATTATTATGTTCAACCATTATTTTTGTTTCCATACATCAGAAATTGCAATGCCATGATTGGCATGAAGAAACGCTGGCATTGCATGTGCATGGATGACATTTCTGTACGGTGAAGATCAGAAAAAGTCGTAGCAGGGTTTTTTTGTTGTTGTTGTTGTTTGGTTGGTTGTTTGGCTGGTTGGTTGGTCTTTTTTTTTTTTTTTTTTTTTTTTGATTGTATCTCCTCTTCCGCGCAACTTGACTGGCATTACTCCAATCCCGCTCATTCCAGCTCCTCGTCCACAGATATACTCCTGCATGTCCCACCCGCGGCCCCAGCACCAGCAATCCACAGGGAGCAGTCAATGTAAAGCCGTCGTGGGGCAACCCACCCGATGAGACCCTGTAATACTGCTGAGTCACTTTGGTGGTGTTCTGTGATGCCTGTTCTGGCCAGACATGCGCAGGACACCGCCTACTAAGTGAGCATCCCTATCCCCATAAACTTGCCGATAACGGCGACCTCGACATGAACTTACCAAAAACATAGATGTGGTAAGGAAATCGAAAGTAGATCACCATGAGAGCAGAACACAAAGAGCCACCGGATTTGATACTTTTTTTTCCCATTCTGTTCTATGAGGATGATGATGATGATGAAAATGATTTTATGGAGTTCTATTCCGGTCCAAGACTGCATGACAAGGTTGTTCTGTACTTTTTGTAATTACATACAGTATTCCGGCGTCAGTCAGGCCCGAGAGATGTAGACACCTGCAGTTTTGGTCGCTAAATTTAAGCAACATCCTTAGTGGCGCATCCGTTATGTGTGTGAAACTCGATTGTGTGGTGCTTATCTTTTCAATTGAGTCCAAAGCAAGCTCAGCTCTGGTTAAGAGCCAGCTGGAGCGGAATCCGCGACGCAAACCGCTGTCTACGGCGGCTGGTATCAGCATTTCATTTGTTCTGTCGACGAAAACTTGTAAAACATTCACTTCATTCAATTTGTTTTCGTGATAAAGGTAGGTTGGGTGGTACATGTTATTCACATACAATTTTTTGACGATGGTATCGATGATTCCAGCTCCACGGACTAACTAAGGCACTGCTGCAGGTGCACGTGGAGGTGGGGGAGGTTCGCAAGGGGTTCTGGTGCATCAAGAACTACGAGCTTCACACCTGGATGGTCACCTATGAGATGTACATGCTGAGTTTGCTGTTCGTCGTCCCCCTCATCGTCATGATCATCGCCTACTTCATCATCGCCCTCAAAGTGTGGAGGGTCAGCGACATCAGAACAGGAGGGTGGGTGTCAGTATGGATGCTGACTTTTTTTTCGGGGTGGAAGTGGAGAGGGAGGGGTGTAAAACTGGGGTAGACGGATAAGTCGGGATCGATGGTAGAAATTGAAGCAGGCGTGCGCGTGTGTGTGTATGTGCGCGTGCGTGCGTGCGTGTGTTTGTACGTGTGGGTAGTAACTCTGCCTGTATCTGTTGTGGGGTGATGGATGCACGCGTAAACGTGCGTGTGTATTTGTGTGTCTGTCTGTTTCTGTGTCTGTGTCTATCTGTCATTCAGCCTTCTGTCTGTGGGTATATGCTTGTTTGTCTGTCTGTTTGTCTGTCCGTGTACATGAGTGGGTATCTCACATAAGGTCACGGATACAAGCGATAATGCGCACACCCGTTCAAGCCTACATTGTCCGCTTTCATTCTCCGATCAGGACGACCAATCCCACCTCCCACACCGGGGTCACGCTTCGTGCGACGGAGGTCAGGCAGGCCGGACAGTTATAGCCAACCATCATGGTCAAGGAGTGGAACAGTGTGACGAGGTGTGAACGGACAGGAGAAAAGGATCAGGAAATGAGGGAGGGGGAGGGGGGGGGGGCATCGGCACGGGGAGTGGGGAGAAAAGGGGTGAGGTGGGGGATAAAGGATTCCGGACACTTCTCCGCGCGAGGAACCATCAAGCGGATGGCCGTGCCGGGAATCCTTGATGAGCGCCGAATTAGAGAGAGACCCATTCCGATGAGCTCTCATTTTCTCAGCAATCCCCCATCGTGAGATGGCACCTTCACATTTCACCAGACCGGAGGGGCGTTAACTCTGATACTACCTGTTTTCTTCCGGCAAGCTCTTCTCTGCGGGTTGTCACGGTGACGTATGTTCTGGCAGGCTTTGTTCCGGCGATAAAAAGTACAAAGGCCAAAATAACGCTGATGGCCTGAAAAGCAAAAAATTTTAATTAGAATTTAACGACCAAAGGGACAGACGGGTAATTATGGCAATTAAGGGGTTGTTTTCCCACTTGGTGAGATACGAAGGAAAACAGCGGACGATGTGAATCATTGTAGAGCAGAATATTATGAGGAAAGTCTTAAGTATCCAACTTGCAGACGAGTAAGTCAGATGCCTTAAATGTGGTGACAACTTCAGTATTCAAGAACTTTCAAAGGGCTGCCGTGCTCTCCCGGTGGCATTAAGAATACTACAAAAATTAAAAGATGTAAGACCTCACAGACAACATTAATGTTGGCTGTCAGTTGACACTGTCAAAACATGACCGCTCATTCAAGCCGGCGACACGGAGCATGTTTATGTACCATTGCTAAGCCAGTGCCTTTATCAGTTGACTCCACACACACACACACACACACACACATTTTAGACACCGATTCTACAACAACTGTAGCAAGTACTTCCCTTTCTTGTGCCATGCTCTGATGTTCATTTACAACTAATACTTAGGACTGCGACTGCGTGTGTGTATAGGAGATAATCGGTAATCGTAATCCTTATGGTGTTTTGATGTGCGCGTTACATGCATATACGTGTGTATGTATTTTTGTATGTATATATTTTTTTTTTCACATGAATTCTTTGAAGATGTGTATGATGATAACTTTCAGTTTCTGCTTCTTTTGGTGTGTAGGTTAATAATATATTTCTCCTTTGTTATATACTGTGAGTGTGAAACTTTATGCTCCTTACAAATAATCTGGATATGGCACCAGATGAATATTCAATTTTTAGTTATCATTATTACTATTGGTGGTGGTGGTGGTGTACTTCTACTACCACCGCTGCCACCACTACTATTGTTTACATTATTATTATTATGTCTGTGTTGTTGTACTTATGTCGTGACCAAACATCAGGACGGAGAAAACGAGAAGCACAAACTGTGGTCGCGCTGTCCGGCATTTTGCTGTGTAACGTCTTTCGTGTCGTTAGCGGTCCAGGCAGGAAGCAGTGACGATGTTCCTGCCCAAACTGGGCCGGGCTTGCCAGAAAGGCACAGCCAGAGACTCCCTGCCCAAACTGGGCCGGGCTTGCCAGAAAGGCACAGCCAGAGACTCCCTGCCCAAACTGGGCCGGGCTTGCCAGAAAGGCACACCCAGAGACTCCCTGTGGGTGGCGGAGAGGGAAAGGGCGGCTGAGGAGTGGGGTGTGGGGGTGGGGGGTGAGGGAGAGGGCGGGGAGGAGGGAGAAGAAGGAACGTGGTGTGGGTTGACTACGTGGCCAGTTGAAATGAAATAACACTAACAAGCGATAGCCTGCAGTCAGGAAGTCGCCGTGTGGATGAAAAGTTCACCAGACATACTGGTCCTATTGCCGTGGGCAGTTTTAAGTTCCTCAGTCCATTTTTTTTTAACAGTGAATCTGCCCCATCCCTTTCCCCACCAACCCCACTTCCCCTCTCTCTCTCTCTCTCTCTCTCTCTCTCTCTCTCTCTCTCTCTGTGCGTTACGTGGCTGTGATTTTTCATCAAGGATGGGCAGGATGGATAGCTGACGGCTGATCAACTTGCAGAAACCAACCAACCAAATAAACAAACCATGGGTGATTAACGTGTACGACGCAGACATGCAATGCTCATACATTCACATCAACAAAGCTTTTTGGAAGCAAAGCAGTGTCTCAGTCTATTCCTGCAATCAACCAGAATCACAAACCTAATAGAGAGAGGGATGGGAGGGAAAGTGGAGGGAACATACCTGTCAGTTTGTGCACCAGTCACATGGCGTTACTGTTTTTTATGTGCATGAGGGGAAAAAATAATGACGCTACATGACTGGAACATATTTCTTGTCTGACCTCTCACCCAAAACAGACAACGTGTGTTTCTTTGTACCAACAATGAAGTAGTCGATTTTTTTAATGGTCGTCGCCTCACCTCGGTTAGATATCAACTTCTAGGCGCTTTTATAACCTACGCTTCTGTTTGCACAACGGGCTGCCTACATTGGTACACCGACTAAAGAACTGTGTACTGGCGCTTATCACTCGTTTCTGGTCATTCAGTCGAATATCATTTATTCCGTGATTTGCACACTATCTTTATACGTGTCATACATACCAACGGTCAAAATGGCCGTCTGTTCCGAAAGTTGGCGTGACTGGGTTTTATGTGTGCGCAAGCCTGAGATGTCGGTTGCGCGTGCGTTCATACACGGAACCTCGTCTCATTAGAAGAATTTTGTGGGAAATGGAGTTAGAACCACGATTAACTCCGAAAGAAAAACAAACTCCAAAACGGCCCAGCGGAAATTAGAGCCTCCGACGCCAGGGTCATTGGGATCACGAGTCCGGAACGCCACCAACTGAGCTACTCCGGCTCCTATTTAAAACAACAAGCAGCTTAATCAGAGACTATGCATTTTGTTCTTGTTACCTGTTTATTTCATATACAAATGTTCCAAAATGCGTTATGTGTCACGCTAGCGATTCGATGAATTCTGTAACCTTTCTCGCGATTGGTAGATGGTTCCATCGACTTTTTCCTTTTTACGCTGTTTCCGTTACCATCCTGTGTGATGAGTAAGAGTAACAAGTCTTGGGGTCGACGTCGTTTGAGGCGTTAAAAGTGAAGCGTGCATTAGCACGACTGCCCCGAGGGCATTGACTAATTACCGAAATCTTCTCAAACATCAGCGCCATCTTGTGTGGGGAATAACGCCGAGGTGTGATTTGGCCGGCTCCCAATTAGTCGTGATTCAGGGACGAGAGAGGGATGGTTGGTGTGTGGGAGGATGGAGGGGAGGGGAGAGGACTGACCTCATTTTTAACTTTCGGTTTTTTAGTTCGTCTCAGAGAGGCTCAAGCACGCGCGCTCATATAACACACTCGCACATATTTACTCGTGTTTATTTTTACTTATATACATGTATACGCGCATCTGCACACACACACACACACACACACACACACACACACACACACACACACACTGAAACACAAACACACACATTCTGATACTCTCTCTCTCTCTCTCTCTCTCTCTACCTATTTCGCTCTCTCTCTCTCTTCTCTCTCTCTCTCTCTCTCTCTCTCTCTCTCTCTCTCTCTCAGATATGCGCAGTAATCAGTTGTAGGATGCGCAGCAAACCTGATGTGAAGAGTACAAAAAAATAAATGCACTGTGCAACTTTTAGTTTGCGGCTGCTCTGAGGTAGT
>CM065726.1:35320896-35350896 GCA_033310375.1 Conus canariensis | reverse complement strand
AAAAAAGGTTAGTTGAATTCAAATTTTACGTCTGCACTCACTTGCGGTAAGATGGTGGAAGGGGATAGGCCCGGCGCAGGAGAGAAGGCGGAAAAGGTATTTTATCTTAAAATGAAAAAAATAATAAACTTTATAAAAACCTTTTGGTGGTAGTTGAATCCGTTGGAGAGGAAACAGACGTTTCAAGCCATAGGCCCGTTGTCAAAGTGAAGAGAAGAAGACAGTGTAGACAGGAAAGCCCATGTGAGAATTGGGTGAGAACATCTCATTTCATTATAAGTCTTCTCTTCACTTTGACAACGGGCCTATGGCTTGAAACGTCAGTTTCCTCTCCAACGGATTCAACTACCACCAAAAGGTTTTAATAAACTTTATTATTTTTTCATTTTTCCACGAATCCTGCAGTCAACTTTTGTTTCTTCCTTGTGTTTTATCTTACCCTACACAGATACCACCAGAACGACAATACATTGAAATGGATACTGAAAATGGCTGTCTTGTGTTGGGTGTCAGCGTGATGCAAACGCCGAACATTCAGCTGCGATTTCCAATGTTCTCACCAGCTGAGCCAGACACCACCACTCCTCCTTCCCAGCCCGGAGAAGACGAGAAGAACTGAGTCTTGTAGAGATATGAGGGAGGAGGAGTTTGGGCGAGAGGAGACGGGGTGAGGGGATTAGGAGACGAGCAGAGCGAGCAGGGATCGAACCCGCAAGGCAGGGTAGAGAGAAGGTGGAGACAACTAAGACATGAAAACACTAAAAACAAAACAGAGGCACAATGAGAGGAATATAGCCACAGAAAGAAGAAAAGGTGATGATGATGATGAAAAACAAGACAATCTAGAAGGAGCAATGAAGGAAAACGGTCAGAATGCACAAAAATGGAGGGGGGGGGGGGGGGGGGGAGAAAATCTGTGACGGGGACTAAAACCCCCAGAGAAAAGAAAATCCGCAGAATTGTAAAAAAAAAAAAAAAAAAAAAAAAAAAGCAAGGAAACATAAGGGATACGTGGTAGGTAAGCCTAAAGGAATCAAGAAAAAAGGTAAAGGAAGCACAAAATAAATAAATCAATAGATAAAACAAAAGAAAGAAAAATCAGGCACAACAGAAAAGAAAAGAGGGAAGCGAAACGATTTTAGAATGTGCCAGGGGGGGGGTCTTCTTCTTCTTCTTCTTCTTTTCTCTCTCTCTCTCTCTCTCTCTCTCTCTTCTTTCTAGCTCTCTCTCTCTCTCTCTCTCTCTCTCTCTCTCTCTCTCTCTCTCTCTCTTTAAGGAAGTGCAAGTAAAACTTGAGAAGAAAGATCGGAAGAATAGGAAAGATAGATGAAACGAAAGGCTTTTATTTTTCTTCAGCTGATTCATCCGTTTTCTTTGTTTCCATGATGTCAGCTTCTCAATGTCACTCGTGAACTACTGAGATGTATTCAGTTCGCGCCACTCTTTCCCCTACTTTTTACTGCTTGAATCGTTCAGCCTACACTGGTTTGTTACCACGTGTATTCTTCAGCCTGGATTGCTGCAACTGCATGTGGCATCCGGTCTACATTACTTTTTCCTATGTTTTATTACCGGTATTGTTCAGTCTGCAATAACTTTCACTAATTTGTAGCACATGTGCTGCTTTGCCGACCTCAGACAGTTAACGACCTTGCATCGTTGCTTGGGGTAAAGTTGAGGCGGCGAATAGAGTGTTCTCCCACTTCTAATTCACTTCCGAAATAAACCCACTCTAGCTTGGGTAACTACGACAAAAACAAAGAAAAACAAGTGCGCACGAAAAACTCCCAACACCACGACAACGCACTTCGACGCACTGGAGGAAGTCTTACAAGGGAGACAAGCATGTAGACATGCTCCTGATGGGAAAATAATCTGACTTGTTTAAAAGGTTTAAACCGCACTCGCTATTCCGAGTTATTTCGTGATTCGGCTGGAAGAGCCGTCATCTTATGAGTTACCTCGTCAGCCGTGTCAAGGTTACAGTCCTATGGGTTAATGGCCGTAGGGGCGGTGAACTTTCAGAGGCCAGCAGCATTATGGACGACGGAGCCTTTCCATCTCCTTCCGTCGCCTTAACCTTCCCTGAACTGAATCAGTTACTCATTTACTGCTGTGGGGACGGGAGGATTTTAACCCTTAACAATCCGAATCCACGACCCTGTCAGTCAGCTCCGGGTGCCGAACGATCAAACCGTCTCATTGTGGGTCACTGTGACTCAAGTGTAGGATGCTGCAAAACAAGCGGCGTTAAAGTGAGGCGCGGACTCACACCATCAGTATCATCCTCCCGTCACTTCTCCTGGACGATAGGTCATCAACAGCCGTCCGCCACATCCCTCTTCAGCTATCCCAAGGTGTGCGCGTGTGTATGAGCGTGTGTGTGTGTGTGTGTGTGTGTGTGTGTGTGTTGTATGTGTGTGTGTGTGTGTGTGTGTGTATGTGTATGTGTGTTGGTGTGTGTGTGGTGTGTATGAGCGTGTGTGCGTGTGTGTGTGTGTGTGTGTGTGTGTGTGTGTGTGTATGAGCGTGTGTGTGTGTGTGTGTGTGTGTGTGTGTGTGTGTGTATGAGCGTGTGTGTGTGTGTGTGTGTGTGTGTGTGTGTGTGTGTGTGTGTGTATGAGCGTGTGTGTGTGTGTGTGTGTGTGTGTGTGTGTATGAGCGTGTGTGTGTGTGTATGAGCGTGTGTGTGTGTGTGTGTGTGTGTGTATGACGTGTGTGTGTGTGTGTGTGTGTGTGTGTCTGTATGCGTGTGTGTGTGCGTGCGTGCGTAGTGTGTATGAGTACGTGCGCGCGTGCGCGTGTGTGTTTGTGTTTGTGTGCGTGCATGTGCGTGTCAATGGTAAACTTTAACCTTGGCATTTTCTTGGGAATTACAAGCGCTGGCATGATCAAAATTTGCAGAACAATAAATACTGTGAAGACTTATCCAGCCCTCCCTATGCCTGAAGATGTCACCAAATGACATTAGCCGTGAATCTGCGATTGATATTTTCAGAAATATTTTCAACGTTAAAAATTCACCATATTTTTTTCAAGAAATTGTGAAATCACTTGAAATTATTGACTCGTATATTCATAAAGGAAGTGTCAAATGGTATCACACGCAAATAACATAATAACTACCAAGTTACATTCTATCAAGATCAGACCACTTAATTCGTTTTCTTTTAAGCAAAGGTGCAGATGTAGGTTAATCTGTTAATAAATTTGCAACTCGGGGAGATCAATTATCGTATATTTTGCCAATTTAATGCATAATAAGTAACGATGAATTCATCGTTATGGTGATGAAGCAGGATAAAGCAGTAAACAAAACGTTTCCTTCTTCCTTCAACAAAGGCACGTCTTTACAAGGACTGGAGATATGGAAAAGTTAGAAAGTGTAAATAGGAAAAGGTAGGTGAAGTCGGGAACATAGCGAACATTTTTAAAGGTAGTGGGAACTAAATAAAAACTATGGGAAAGTAGGAAAAGATAAGAACAATAGGAAAATGTAGAGGAAACAGGGAAATAGAGAGAAATAGAAAAAAAGTAGGGGAAGTAGGGAAAAAAAGAGGGGACATAGGAAAAGATGGGTAACATATAAAAAAGGTAGGAGCCATAACAATAGATGGGGTATATAGGAATAGGTAGGGGAAACAGGAAACGCAAGGGAAGTAAAGGAGGTAAGGAAATTAATAAAAGGTAGAGAAAATAGGAAACGGTATGACTAGTAGGAAAAGATCGGAGAAGTGACTTGAAATAGAAAAAAGATAGAACCAGTGAGAAAGTAGGGAAAGATGGAAAACAAGAAAAAACAGGGAAGGATGGAAAAGAGGGGAGAACAAGGAGAGGGGGTAGATAGGAAAAAGGAGAAAATGAGAAGGACAATAGTTAAAGACGGGGGGTGGGCGGGGGGAGAGAAAAGAGAGGGGAGATAGGTAAGGACAGAGAATATAGGAACACATAAGAAAAGTCTGAAAAATAGGGAACATAGAAAAAGGTATGAGGGGTAGCGAAAGTAGAAAAAGGTATGGAAGCAAGGGGAAAGATCGGGAAAATAAGAAAAAGCAGGGAAAGTAGAAAAAGATCTGGAAAAAAGGGGAAAGGCAGGAAAAGTGCGAAATGCAGGAAAATAGCATAAGATAGGGGAGGTAGAAAGGGGGGGGGGGTGAAAAAAATAAGTGAAGGAGGAAAAGAGAAAGAAATAGAAAAAGGCCAGAGGATTAGGGAGACTTAGTGGAAGTAGGAATAAGATAGGAGAAGTAGGGGGAAAAAACGGCGAAAATAGGAGTAGCGGGAACGGGCAAGGAAAGTATGGGAGAAAATGCAAAAGTACGGAAAGGTCAGAAAAATAGGAAAAGGTAGGGGATTTAAGAAAAGGAAGAGAAAGTGAGAAAACGCAATGGAGGTAGAAAGGGTACTGGAAACAAGAAAAAAAATATGGTACACACAAAAGGATAGTGGAAGTCGGGAAAATGGGAAAAGGCAGTGAAAGTAATAAAAGTCAGGAAAAATAGAAAAAGTTATGGGAAACAGGAAAAGGTAGGTAAAGGATAATGTGGGGAAAAGGTAAAGAATAATAAAAAGATGGGAAAAATATGAAAATGTAAAGAAATTAGAGTACAAGGTAATGGAACCAGGAAAGATAGGAAAAACACGAAAAGTAGACAAAGTATAAAATAAAAAAAAAAGTCGGGGAATATATGAAATAAAGATAAAGTAACAAAAGGTAGAGAAAAATAAGAAAAGGTACAGCAAGTAGGGAAAAGAGGGAAATATGAAAAGGTAAGGGAAATGGAAAATGGTGGTAGGAAGGGGGAGGCAAAGAAATGGGGGAAGCAGGAAAAAGATAGGGGATGTAGCGAAAGACCGAAAGAAAATGGGAAAAAGGTTCGATGGACAGGAAAAGGTAGAGGAAGTAAGAAAAGATAGGGCAGCGAATAGGAAAAATTAGAGGGAGAAAGGAAAGCAGGAAAGCTGGAAGATGAAGGAAAAGGTGGGAAAACTAGGAAAAGTTCCGGGAAACAGGAAAGGAAGCGGAAATAAGAATCGGTAGATGAATAGGAAAAGACAGGGGAAGACATGGAAAAGCAGAAGGTGGTGGAGGAAAATAAGAAAACAATCAGAAAAGTTTGAAAGGTGACAATTTTTTTGTTTAAGTAGGAAAAGATGGGGTTGGGCAGGAAACGTTTGCTGGAGGAGCTCAAAAGGTAAATAGAACTAGGAAAAGAGCATGGAAAATAGAAAAAGCCAGGGAAAATGGAGGGGGTGGGGGGGGGGGGGGGGGGGCTTAGGAAAATAAAGATAGAGGAAATTAGGAAAAGGTAAGAAAATTAAGAAAGGGTAGAGAAAATTAGAAAAAGACAAGAACATTTGGAAAAAGTGGGGGAATAGGAAAAGAGGGAAAATAAGGAAAAGGTAGAGAAACAGAAAAAGATCAGGAAAATTAAGGAAAGGTAGGAAAACTAGGAAAAAGTCGGGAAATTTGGAAAGTGTAGGGGAAACAGGAAAAGATCGGGAAAATAAAGAAAAGGAAGGGAAAAACTGGAAAAATCGAGAAAATGAGGAAAAGGTAGAGGGGAAATAGGAAAAGGTCGGGTCGGGAAAATTAGAAAAAGTCGGGGAACTTAGGAACAGGTACGCAACAGTACGAAGAGGACGGGTAAATGAAGAAAAGGTAGTGAAAATATGGAAAACCAGAAAAAAGATCGAGAAATTATGGAACATGGGGGAGGGGGAGGGGGGGGGACAGGAACAAGTGTGGGTAAACATGAAAAGGTCGGGAAAAGTATTAAAAAAAAAAATAATAAAATAAAGTAGTGGAAAGCCGGAAAAGGTCGAAAAATTGAGGAAAAGTTAGAGAAAGGGTAAAAAAATTAATAGTAAGGAAAAGGTAGGAAAAAAATTGATATTAAGGAAAAGGTAGAAAAAATTGATAGTAAAAAAATTGATAGTAAGGAAAAGGTAGAAATAATTGATTAAGGAAAAGGTAGAAAAAATTCAGTACTGACCGAACGGATGCATTATGTACAGTGCCTCGAAACAGGATTCAAATGACGATGCATGACATTATAACTTGATAAGCTTTGTTTGAAAAGAGAGGGGGTTAGTTACCGCCAAGGACACAGACAAACAGAACAGGACTAGACACTGTCTGTTTGTCTGTGTCCTTGGCGGTAACTAACCCCCTCTCTTTTCAAATTTTGCTTCATTTTCCGCCCTCAGTCACCCCGTTTCGAAACTTGATAAGCTTTGTTGCAAATGAGTTGAAGTGAGCTGGATGATGACGTCAGTAATGACAAAAATATCACAACAGCCTTAATCAATAATCTTGTTGGCAATGCTGATGAAGTTACGCATGCCCTCACCGATTCGGCTACAGTGGCAGCTACAAAGGTGTTGATGATATAGGGTGTTTGGTTTTGTGTGTGTGTGTGTGTGTGTGTGTGTGTGTGTGAGTGGTGTGTGTGTGTGTGTGTGTGTGTGTGTGTGTGTGTGTGTGTGTGATGTAAAATGATAATGGTGATGACAACGATTTTTGATAGTAATGTAAATGATGATGTTGATGATGGTGATGACGACGACAACGAAAACAGAAAAAATGTTGTTTACACGTCATTTGGAGGAGTCGGAACAGGTTATTGATGATTGTTCAAATGAATCCGCTGATGATGAAGATGATAACGATGATACTATGACTGTTCAGTAACCATGATAAAGACGATGGCAATGATGATGACGACGATGATTTCAGACACGTCAAAGCGCCTCCCGCAGAACTCAAGCAACATCGAGCCTTGGTCCGGACAGAAAACGGTGGCGGACAGCGACCGTTGCTGAGCAACATTGAAAGTCGTGTGCGCATGCGCCAGATGATGCGCCGCGGCAGACACACAGCGGAAGAAAGGGAGACCCGGAAACAGGTCAAGATGACAATTTAGATATCCATAGCATTAACAACGAAAGTAATGCATGAAACTCTTGCACACTCACTAGATTCGATGATAAAGACTTAAACATGTCATGTTCGATGATACTGACCTAAGCATGTCACGTTCTGTGATAATGACTGAAATATGTCACTTTTGTAGAACGGAAATATTTAAGAGGCGTCAATTGTTTCAGATTGGACACTTGTAATGTGTCATAGGAATTATTATAATGTCGACGGGACCTGTCCAATATGCAAATCCAATGTCGACAATGAGATTTATCTTCTGTATGAAATATTTCATTTTATGTCCTTCTAAGAAGATCTATACCCCCCTCCCTCCCCCCCCTACACACACACACACACACACACACACACACACACACACACACACACACACACACACACACACACAGCGCTGCCGTTGGTAGTACGGAATCAAACGTTGCATGGTTCAAGTTTAGTAAGGAACAGACCATCATTTATTCTTCAGACTGGTAAATATGCATGTGTCAAGCCTTTACAGACATAAGTTTATTTGCCTGTAGCTACAGCAAAGAGTATAACAGAGATGCAGGAAAGTAACATTTCTTGATTTTTGCTCTGAGGTCAATCGTTTAACGAATTACCTGAGTCAGACAAGGAAGGCTGTAAATATCCACAACATTGCTTTGTTAGCTTAAGGCAGGTTAGGAAGACTATGCACGTTACCACGTAAGGCAAGTCTTTTAACCTAGGATAGGTACGGAAGACTATGTAGGTATCCGTAAACGGGTCTACCAAAATCTACCCTACCCCCTGATCCCCCTCCCCTGCAAAAACAAAAAAGAAAAAAAAAGTTTGGGTATTCCTTTGTGGAGAACCTTTCTGAGAATTGACTTTGTGATGATATGTCGTACATAGCAGACGATGCTTATAAACTTCCGGCATGCGCATCGGCTATGTTATTGATGATGTAACTTCCGACGTTATTCCAACAGCTGATTTTCGGTTTGGTCAAGTAAAGTCTTTTGAGGCATTCAAAGAGTCTTTGTGATGTTAGCACGACACGAGATCGTAATGTAAGCTCGAGTCGCGTTAGAGACTTCAACGAGGTGACAGCCCTGATATGGTCCTATGTGGTGAGTTTGGCTTTAAGCAACATGAGCTGAATTGAATAGTGGGTCATCTCTGTGAGAAGCCTTGATACTTCTTTGGCACATCTCTGATGTTCTTTGCGACGCGATACATCCTAAGCACATGTTGAATCATATTATATGGGACTGGTCCACAGGTATTCACTAGATCAAGCCATACCATATCGAGATCCCTTTTCTCTGCTTTGGATCCTTGGACTGCCATGCTCCACACAGCAAGACATTCCCGTAATGACTCTTTTCTAGACTGCCACATGCAAGTACTCATTTTCTGTGAAGTATTGGGTTAACCGCGGTGCTATGACAGAGGAGAAGATTTTCCGCGCAACGCTTAGAAGTGACGTTGATCTGGACAGCTGATGTCACTCGAATTCTGCTCTTTGGGAATGTACACTCCATCAGCTTTAATCCATTGGTTGCTAATTATCAAGTTTCCCCATGCTGGTATCATCAGTTTATGGAGCCATTTAAGGACGTTGGGTCATTTCTAATACAGCAGAATGGATATTCCATCGGGCCCAGGCGTAGATTTCTCTCTAGCTTTCTGAACCAAAATGCGTTTACTTCATTCAGTGTTGGTGGCTTGTCGTTGAACTTTTCTGTTGCGCTGCAGGCCACACCCAAACCCAGGATTTTGAGGGTCGGAATATATTTCCCTGAGGTGCTGGTCAAGAGTTCCTCTGTACACTGTGAGATATCCGGGTTTTGGCTGCTCAAACAGTATCCTGGAGAACTGAACAAGCTCTCTGGGTTTTCTTCTTTTTGTTTATCTCCTTGCGGATCTGCTTTTCTGGGAGGCACTGTTTTACTTTGAGGTCCTTCCACACCTTGTTTAGCACTTGTTCCTCAAATTCTGAGATAGCTTTTCTTTCGTTTGTGGGGATATTTTTTTTTCTTCTTTTGGAAGTTATCTATCTTTCCTCGGCGTCTGAATATCGGAGGAGGTGTCTTCAACGTTGGTTGTTGTATTCCATAAGCGTCAGTATCGTTTTTCCGATTGTGCTCTTCCCCATCAGCATATCAAGCCTGTGGACTGCTTTTGCGTTGCATTGTATTGTATTACACTAAAGTGTGTGTTTTGTGTTATAGGGCATTGCACTGCCTTGTATTGTTAAGTTATTTGCTGCGTTACATTGCGTTGCATTATACTGTGTTGAGCTATGTTGTATTGCTTTGTGATGTATTAATCTGGATTGGATTGTCTTGTAATATACTGCGTTGTATTGTTTTACATTGTATTGCATCGTATAATATACTTGTATTGTCACAGCACATTTCTCTGAATGATAGTCAGGTTGGTCTCCCTGAGTAGAATGCCATCAATATTTTTTTGCTTGACTCCTGAAGATGCCTTTGTTCACCTACCAAAACTTTAGGAAACTGACTGATGAAGTGGCGGTTTTTACGTGGCCCTTTGCGGTCAGCTGGGCTCTGAACGATCATGATCTGAATGGATTGAAACTATCAAAGCGGATTTTCTTCTCTAAAGATTTTGCCAGATGCGTGTCCTCTGTCGCAAATCTTTGGCGCTGCAATGTTTGATTCTTCATGGTGAGATGATTCACTCAAGTCCAATGCGGTATGCATTTAAGTTCACGCGAGGTAAACGCGAACTGCTCTGAACTAAGGATTAATCATCTCATCATTAAGGACCGGGAATTGGCTACGCCCTTTGAGTGGTCAGTTCTTATTGTTTTCTTGACCGCATGTGCTCTTCCATGACCCTTCAGGTGGTGGGGATGCTGATGACGGTGCTGCTGCTGTTCGTGCTATGCTGGGCGCCCATCCTGATCAACAACGTGCTGACGGCTTGGGGCCACCTCCACCACCTGCACTACGGCTACCTGAAGCCCATGCGCCAGGCCTTCTTCCTGCTCTCCTACTTCAACTCCTGCCTCAACCCCATCGTCTACGCCTTCTTCTCGCACAACTTCCGCCAGAGCTTCAAAATGGCCATCTGCGCCTGCTTGCGGGGCAAGGCCTTCGTGAGGGCCTACCGCTACAGCCTGTCGGCGGCCAGCACACGGGCGTCCTCCGCCAGGTACCAGGGGCCCGCGCCCAACGGGCGAGGCGTGGCGAGCTCGGGCGCCGCGCTGTCTCTGTATGACACCGGGGCGGTGAGCAGCGAGAACGACATGACGCGCTCCCCCACCTCCTACAGCTGCAGCAGCCCCGAGGTCCTGGAACTGCACCGGTTGTCTCCCTGACCCGTCACGACGGGCGAACGGCAGCGTGACGTGCTCCGCGACCACCAACTGGACGGCGGAGTGTGACTCGGTCCTTGACGCTCGTGACGTGCTGAGATGATGTTCGGTGATGCTCGTTTCGTGCTCAATGGGGTTTGGACTAGGGTTCTGGGAGACTGGTGCTGTGCTGGGTGATGATTGTGACATGCGATATGATGACCGTGGTGTGGTCTGTGATGACTGAATGGTCCGTGGTCATTATGTGTGTGGTCTGTGGTGATGGTGTGTATGGTCTGTGGTGATTGTGTGTTGTCTGTGGTGACTGTGTGTGGTCTGTGGTGATTGTGTGTCGTATGTGGTGACTGTGTGTGTTTGGTCTTTGGTGATTGTGAGAGTGGTCTTTGGTAATTGTATATGGTGATAGTGATGTCATCTGTTGTGGTTGTGTTGTCTATGGTGATTGTGTGTGGTCTGTGGTGATTGTGTGTTGTGTGTGTGTGTGTGTGTGTGTGTGTGTGTGTGTGTGGTCTGTGGTGATTGTTGTGGTTTGTGATGATTGTGTGTGTGTGTGGTCTGTGGTGATTGTGTGTGTGTGTGTGTGTGTGTGTGTGTGTGGTCTGTGGTGATTGTGTGTGTGTGTGTGTGTGTGTGTGTGTGTGTGTGTGTGTGTGTGTATGTGGTGATTGTTGTGGTTTGTGATGATTGTGTGTGTGTGTGGTCTGTGGTTATTGTGATGCGTCTGTGGCGGCTGTGTGTCTGTGTGTGGTCTGTCGTGATTGTGTGTGACCTGTGGTGATCATGTATAATCTGTGGTCACTATGTGTGTGATTTGTGGTGACTGTGTGTATGTGATCTGTGCTGATTGTGTGTATGGTTTGTGGTGATTGTGGAGGGCTTTGTGGTATTTAGATACCGTTCTGTGATGGTTGTTATTTTGTTCCTAGCGTGATCCTGATTTTATTATGTCTCAACGATGCTTGCGATGTAATATAAAATGATCGATGGCATCTGTGTGTCTGGAGAGGCATTGGTGTTGCACTGTGGATTGGTCAGTTTTTGTACTCCCAGTTCTTACAGAACAGGGAGTACTTTAGAATGGGAACGAAGAAATGCTTGTGTGTGTGTGTGTGTGTGTGTGTGTGTGTGTGTTGTTGTGTGTGTGTGTGTTGTGTGGTGTTTTGTGTGTGTGTGTGTCCGTGGTCAAAATGTGTTCCACTCGCTCCAGACAAAACTACTGGGTCGATCTTTCTGAAAATTTGTAGGTATGTTCATTATGGGTCACGGATGATGCCCGATGTTTCAGTTTACCGTTATAGCCGTTACTAACGGCTGTAACGGCCTGTAACGGTTTTTCTTCTTTATGGAATATCTCAGAAAGTACTTGGCCGGTCTTTGTAAAAATGAGCAGGTACATTCATTATGGGTCACGGATGATGCCCGATGTTTAGTTTACCCCGTTATAGCCGTTACTAACGGCTGTAACGGTCTGTAACGGATTTTCTTCTTTATGGAATATCTCAGAAAGTACTTGGCCGATCTTTGTAAAAATGAGCAGGTACATTCATTATGGGTCACGGATGATGCCCGATGTTTAGTTTACCCCGTTATAGCCGTTACTAACGGCTGTAACGGTTTTTCTTCTTTATGGAATACCTCAGAAAGTGCTTGGCCGATCTTTCTGAAAATTTGTAGGTATGTTCATTATGGGTCACGAATAATGCCCGATGTTTTAGTTACGTTATAGCCGTTACTAACGGCTGCAACGGCCTGTAACGGGTTTTCTTCTTTATGGAATATCTCAGAAAATACTTTGACCGACCTTTATGAAAATTTACAGGTATGTTCATTATGGGTCACAGATGATGCCCGATATTTTAGTTTACCCCGTTATAGCCGTTACTAAGGGCTGTAACGGCCTGTAACGGTTTTTCTTCTTTATGGAATATCTCAGAAAGTACTTGGCCGATCTTTCTCAAAATGTGTAGGTATGTTCATTAATGGTCACGGATGATGCCCAATGTTTTAATTTCCCCGTTATAACCGTTATTAACGGCTGTAACGGCCTGTAACGGTTTTTCTTCTTTATGGAATATCTCAGAAAGTACGTGGCCGATCTTTCTGAAAATTTCTAGGTATGTTCATTATGGGCCACGGATGATGCCCGATGTTTTAGCTTACTGTTATAACCGTTACTAACGGCTGTAACGGCCTGTAACGGTTTTTCTTCTTTATGGCATATCTCAGAAAGTACCTGGCCGATCTTTGTGAAAATTAGCAGGTATGTTCATTATGGGCCACGGATGATGCCTGATGTTTTAGTTTACCCCGTTATAGCCGTTACTAACGGCTGTAACGGTCTGTAACGGTTTTTCTTCTTTATGGAATATCTCAGAACGTACTTGGCCCATCTTTCTGAAAATTTGTAGGTATGTTCAGTATGGGTCATGGATGATGCCCGATGTTTTATTTGACCAGAATAGCCGTTACTATCGGTTATAACGGCCCAAAACTGTTTTTCTTCTTTATGGAATATCTAAGAAAGTACTTGGCCGATTTATAAGCGGTTTGGATGATCTTGTGACAAATCGGAGCCGAAAATCGATTAAACAAGTTAAAAACCGTTATTTTGCTGTTATTTCCTATATATAGGTGAATTTTCATGAAATTTGGTATACTGAAAGGTTATCACACACAAATGGCACTTCTATATAGTGTTTTAGCCACTTTGACCGAGTGTGGCATGAAGCATTATGGGCGACAATGAAACTCTACAACATCAATGCCAACCTCATCAAAGTCATCGAGAGCCTCTACAACAAAGCCACCAGTGCGGTTTTCTTCAACAACAACATAGGCCAATGGTTCCGAACAACTGTCGGAGTGCGCCAGGGCTGTCTACTCTCTCCCACGTTCTTCAACGTCCTCCTGGAAAGAATCATGACTGATGCACTTGAAGACCATGAAGGATCAGTCAATATTGGAGGCAGAACCATCACAAACCTCCGTTTTGCCGACGACATCGACGGTTTAGCCGGAGAGGAGCAAGAACTAGTCAATCTGATCAACAGGCTGAACAACACCTCTACAAAATTTGGCATGGAGATCAGCGCAGAAAAGACCAAAGTGATGACCAACAACCCAATCGGTTTTGCCAACGACATAATGATCAACAACAAGAAGCTTGAACCCGTCAACAGCTTCAAATACTTAGGTGCAACAATCGCAGATGAAGGATCAAGACCAGAAATTCTCTCCAGAATTGCTCAGACCACAGCCGCATTGACAAAGTTGAAGCCAATATGGAAAAACAAAAACATCTCCATCAGCTCAAAAATCAGACTGATGCGATCCTTAGTCATGGCAATCTTCCTCTATGCTTGCGAATCATGGACACTAAAAGCTGACCTCGAAAAAAGGATCAAAGCAGTTGAAATGAGGTGCTATAGAAGACTCCTTGGCATTCCATACAGAGATCACATCACCGACGAGGAAGTAAAGAGACGCATCGAGAATGAAATCGGTCCATATACAGATCTCCTCACTTCAGTTAAACGACGCAAGCTGAAGTGGTATGGACATGTCACGAGGTCATCAGGCCTTGCCAAAACAATCCTGCAGGGCACAGTACGAGGAGGAAGGCGGAGAGGTCGACAAAGAAAGAGATGGGAAGACAACATCACAGAGTGGACGGGCCTGGAGTTGAGGGACGTGTTGAGGAGGGCGGAGTGCCGGGATGAATGGAGAGGACTGGTTGTCAGAGCTACACAGGTGCCCCTACGGACGGGAGTCTAAGGGATCAAGGACAAGGACAAGGACAAGGATATAGTGTTTCACAATTCGACCGTTAAAAACCGTTATTCTTGACATATTGTCCGATTTGGATGAAGTTCGGTATGTACATAGGCTTTAGCTCAGTGATGACTAAAATACCAGTTTCAAAGTGTACATCGGTTATATAACCGTTAAAACCGTTATTTTGCCGTTATTTTTTTACATATTGGTGGATTTTAATGAAATTTAGTATACAGAAAGGTTGTCGCACACAAATGGCACTTCCATATAGTGTTTCAAAATTTGACCGTTAAAAACCGTTATTCTTGACATATTGTCCGATCTGTATGAAATTTGGTAGATACATAGGCTTTAGCCCAGTGAGGACTAAAATACAAGTTTCAAAAGTGCACATCGGTTAAATTACCGTAAAAACCGTTATTTTGCCGTTATTTATCTCAGAAAGCACTTGGCCGATTTATAAGCGATTTGGAAAACTGGGAGTACGTTTATATGCTTTGCATCTTGTTTGGAGTTGCAGCGCCTGCTGTGGCTGAAGAGCCCGATCTTCGAGTGGTAGACTCTGTTGCAGTTTCTGCAGGTGAAGTCTTGGTCATCAGCGTCTGTGGATGCCGACGCAATTCTTTGCCGTCTGCGGCGCCTCTGTTCTTCCCACCGGGCCTCTCTCCTCTGCTCAACTTGCTTGATGCCAACCTTGATGGTGGACCGCCAGCTGACCCGGTTTGAAGCTGCTGTCTCTAGATCTGCTGGGTCGAGGCTGCCTGCCTTCAGGCCCAGCTTGCATACATCCTTGTCCGTAGAGCGGGCCGTCCTGTAGGTCTAGAGCCTGTAGCCAGCTCGCCGTACAGCATGTCCTTTGGGATGCGACCGTCATCCATGCGGCTTGTTGGTGATGCGGTCCTGCCAAGTGATGCCCAGGAGTTTTCTGAGGCAGCGCAGGTGGACATGTTCAGTCTGCGTTCTTGTCGAGAGCACAGGGTCCATGATTCGCTTCCGTAGAGAAGAGTGCTCAGCACGCAGGCTTGATACACTTTCATCTTGGTGTTAGCATGTTGTCCCAGACTCTCTTCGCTAGACGGGACATCGCTGTTGCTGCCTTTCCGATCCGCTCGTTCGGCTCGGCGTCCGAAGAGATGTTGCTGGAGATGGTGGAGCCCAGGTAAGTGAAGTCTCCGACCACTTCAAGGGTGTGATCGCCGATGGAGATGCGGGGAGTGCTGCTGACGTCTTGGCCCAGGATGTTTGTTTTCTTCCGGCTGATAGTGAGGCCGAATCCGCGAATCAGCGAAGCAGGTGATGAGCGGTTGTAGCGCTTCCACGGTGTGGGCAGTGAGAGCGACAGCATCTGTAAAGAGCATCTCCCAGATGGGGACTTTCCGCACCTCCGTCATTGGTCGGAGGCGTGCCAGGTTGAAGAGGCTTGCGTCACTCCTAGTGTGGAGGAAGATGCCGTCTTCAGACCGTCGGAAGGCATAGCGCAGCAGCACGGAGAAGATGTTGAAGAGTGTCGATGATTCTCCTACCGTTGGAGACAACCCGTGGCGCCAATACGCCAATACCCTCTGGGCTTATAACTCGTAACTGCTATCTCCCGTGTTGCTTCTGTCGCTGGCATACCTGCACTGGAGTGACCTCTCCAGGGCGCAGGCTTAGGCAAAGTGTGTGGAGATCTTGGGGTGCCCAATCGCCAGAATCCATCTCATGGTGCAGGAGTTGTCGACCAGCCGCCCTAGGGGCTCCGCTCCGGATTTTCTTTCAGGGTTTACTTCCTTAGCCTTTGTCTCTCCCGAGACATCCACAAGGCAGTGAAGCTGTTTGACTGGTACATGAGAGTCTGGTTTGTGAGCACCAGGGCGTGTCCACACGCCTTTGGGCCTGAATGCCACATGTGTGGGGAGGGGGGGGGGGGGGCACACTTCCTCCGAGTCCCAAGGATAAAATGATTATTATGTCACTTACGATGATTATGATGTGCTATAAGATGATTATCATGTCATCACAATGACTGCGATGTGCTATAAGATTATTACTGCTGCGTCTGTACATTGTGTGATGCACTGTAAGATGAATATTATCTTTCTGATGATTATTTTCATGTGTTCTTCGATGATTACTAAGTCAGTGTGACTTATGCGATGTGCTCTGAGATTATTAACATGTCGCTTTGATCATTGTGATTTGCTGTGCGATTATTATCAAGCGCTTTATAATGAATATGATGTGTTCTGAGATAATAATGATTTTATGCTTTACAAGGTTTGTGATACGATCTTAGAGGATAATGATGTTCTTTGGATGACTGTGATGTGCTCTGTGACGAATGTGTTGTGCTCTGTGATGAGTGTGTTGTGCTCCGTGATGAGTGTGTTATGCTCTGTGATGAGTGTGAAGTGCTCTGTGATGAGTGTGTTATGCTCCGTGATGAGTGTGTTATGCTCTGTGATGAGTGTGAAGTGCTCTGTGATGAGTGTGTTGTGCTCTGTGATGAGTGTGTTGTGCTCTGTGATGAGTGTGAAGTGCTCTGTGACGAGTGTGAAGTGCTCTGTGACGAATGTGTTGTGCTCTGTGATGAGTGTGAAGTGCTCTGTGATGAGTGTGAAGTGCTCTGTGATGAGTGTGAAGTGCTCTGTGATGAGTGTGATGTGCTCTGTGATGTGTGTGTTGTGCTCTGTGATGTGTGTGTTGTGCTCTGTGACGATTGTGAAGTGCTCTGTGATGTGCTCCGTGATGAGTGTGTTGTGCTCTGTGACGAGTGTGTTGTGTTCTGTGATGAGTGTGAAGTGCTCTGTGATGAATGAATGCAGTATGTTTTAGAAAGTCTGTGATGTGCTCCGTGATGAGTGTGATGTACTCTGTGATGAGTGTGTTGTGCTCTGTGACGAGTGTGTTGTGCTCTGTGATGAGTGTGTTGTGCTCTGTAATGAGTGTGTTGTGCTCTGTGATGAGTGTGTTGTGCTCTGTGATGAGTGTGTTGTGCTCTGTGATGACTGTGAAGTGCTCTGTGATGAATGAATGCAGTATGTTTTAGAAAGTCTGTGATGTGCTCAAGTAGTATACTGATATGTTCCCGTGACGACCACCATCTCATGGCTATGCTGAATTTTCAAGACGGTAATATGCTGGTTGTGGCTGTTTACTGCATTGACTGAATGTGTAAATATGTAGCAATTTGAATGCTTGCAAGTCGGTGGCAAGTACATCCAAGCAGTTTACACATGGACAGCTGTATCATTATCTGTGACGATTGTGAAGTGCTCTGTGGTGACTATCATGAGCTGAATGATGAATCAAACAGTGGAGGTGGATGTACTGTAGGATACTTCTGACATGATGACCTTTATGTGTGCAGTGACAATCTTAATGTATTCATTGACGATCTGGGCATAATGCTGTTAGTTTAAGTACCCAGTGGTGATCTTGACGTGCTCCGTGACTACCTTATAGTCCCCAGTGAGGGACCCGAAATAAAAACGGCCAGAACATACGCCTGCGGAGCTTATGGTCGGGACTTCTAAGCCACGTGCAGGGTCGGATGCTTTCGGCTGGAAAACTTTCTGTACCTGATTCGGATCAGGAAAGGTTAAGGAGGGCTTCACCTTCCACTTTGCCGTGGCCTTGACACGTTGAACCGTTAACAGTTCACTCCCATACAGCCATTACGCTATGCGACTTAATTTTTTTTTTTTTTTAACGATCGTGACGTAGCCTGCGACGACTTTGGCGTGAGCAGCGACCAGTTCAGCTGCTCAGTTTCCACCTTGATGTGCATTTTCGACGTTTACACATACAGTGACAAATTTGAGACCCGATCAGTGTTCACCCTGCTATTCTCAAAAATGGCTTTGATGACGTACGTTCAGTAGTGACCAGCTCGTGCTCAGTGACGATCTCAACGTGCTGATCTTGATGGTGACCTTGACTTTCTTTGGTGTGTGTAGTGATTGTCTTGGCATGAGCTTTAAAGACCGTAATTGACCTTGAAACATTAGGTGACCCGAGTGCAAGGATCGCTGTGCGTGTTCACTGCAACACGCTGTGTGGCGATTATGACGTGTTCCGGTGATGTGTTTGATGAATGTTTTTTTTTATGACGTAACTGACGTATTGTGACAAAACGTGCATGTACAAGTTGTGACGCGGCTGTACGTTGCCATTTGTTGCAACTGTGACATGAAGCGTAATTTTTTTTCTGTGACAGCAGTATCACGTGGTATATTACATGACGTGTAACGACCCTGACACCCCATGGTCGAGTTTATTGGAGTCGAGGCAGGACGATTGGAATCCCATGTGTTGTGATGATGAAACCTTTCAGCTAACAACAGAGTCTTTGCGGTATTTTTCACCTTTTGGAATGGCAGCTGAGTTGTCGTCAATGTTTTTTTGTCTGTTTTCGGTTGCCTTTGTTTTCTTTTTTTCTTTTTCTTTTTTTTTTTTTTTTTGGGGGGGGGGATGATGGGAATAGGAGTAGGGATAGGCTTTGCTCGGGTATGTGTGTGGGAGGAGTGTAGAAGAGAGGGAGGGTAGTCGCAGAGGGAGCGTGGAGGGCTGGGGTTGAAATCAGGGTGGGGGAAAGACTTGGAATAGGTGAAGGTACCACATGCTGAATGAGTATGTCACTACGTTGATTACAACCGCAAGAAATGCTCCCCTGCGTTTAAGCAGATGACAGTCCATTCTTGCGACACAACACTCACCGCCTTGGTCTTCCTTGTGCTTGTTGTTTGTCAGTTACGAAGGCCGATTCCTTCTACTGCTTTGGTCTCTTCAGCAACCTGTACATCCTGACAGCCTCAATATTGTATAAAAGTCATGGCACAAAATGTCTCTCTTTTACGGCTAGTCGATGGCATTTATATTGGTATAGTTGTTTTTTTCCTATCGGGTTTCTGTGTTTGATTGCAAAAAAAAGTCCACTTTTAATTGCCTCCCATTTGTGGTTCTCTCTCTCTCTCCCTCCCTCCCTCCCTCTCTCTCTCTCTCTCTCTCTCTCTCTCTCTCTCTCTCTCTCTCTCTCTCTGTTTCTGGTCTCTTGGAGCTGTCTGCGTGTTGTTCGTGATTTGTTTGTTGATTCTTATACGTGATTGGTATCCACTCTGCTTGATGATTTTAATATTATAAACGATTGTACTTTACCATAGTTTCTATGGTGTACTTTTGTCACCAAGACTCTCTCCTCTCTCTCTCTCTCTCTCTCTCTCTCTCTCTCTCTCCTCTCTCTTTCTATCTCTCTCTGTTTATCTATCTGTGTGTATGAGAGAGAGAGAGAAAGAGAGAGACAGACAGAGAGAAAGAGAGAGAGAGAGACAGAGAGGAGAGGGCCCACGTGACATTTACGTTTTATATTGTTTTTTGTTTTTTTCTGTAACACTTTTTTTCTTATCTGAATCGTGGACAACTCATAACAAAATCCGCTCCAGTGACGTAGAGATATTCATCTGACACTGTGAACTTCACCTGGCATTTACCCACGGTCATAGTGTGTGTGTGTGTGTGTGTGTGTGTGTGTGTGTGTGTGTGTGTGCGTGTGTGTGTGTGTGTGTGTATGCGCACCAGCATGTATGTGTGCGCAAATGTGTGTGTGCATGCGTGCGTGCGCTAGCGTTTGCGTGTACACAAGTGCGTGTGCGCGTGTGTGTGTGTGCGGGGTGTGTGTGTTTCCAAATCTCATGTATATGTGTGTGCATGCGTGCGTGCGCGCGCGCGCGCGCGCGCACGGGCGTGTGTGTGTGTGTCGCGACGCGCGAGTGCGTATATGCGTCTGTGAGCGTGTGTATGTATGTATGTGTTTGCGCACCAGCGTGTACGTGTGCGTAAGCGTGTGTGTGCGTGTGTGTTTGTGTGTGTGTGTGTGTGTGGTGTGTGTGTGTGCGTGCCTGTGTGCGTGCCTGTGTGCGTGCCTGTGTGCGTGTGTATGCGTGCAGGTGCCAGCGTATGTGTGCACAAGTGTGTGTGTATGTGTATGCACAAGTGCTTGTGGTGAGTGTATGTGTGAGTGTGTCTGTCTGTCTGTCTGTTGTGTGTGTGAGTGTGTTTGTGTGTGTCGCTAGATGGGTGGCTGTGTGTGAGGAGAAGGGGGGGGGGGGGGTGCATAGGTATGTCTGTGTCTGTGTATGTGTGTGCCTACGCACTTCAGAAGTGAATATTGATGAAAATCGATCAGTGTTGGCATTCAAAAGAAAACTGTTACAGGAGGGAATAAAACTGAGTTGGCTGAAAAGCTATTGAAATGAACACGAGTGTACATTAAGATATCAAAGCTGGAAAGAACACTTCACCAGACGACAGAAGATTTTACAAGCATTTGTAAACTGGGAAAACCCTTCACCAAAAAGAATTGAAATAATATGAATATGATAATAACTGATAAATCGATAAGTAAATAAGATAGCAACATCAAAGAAGCTGATTTGAACTAGCTTCAATTTTAACGGAGTGTGAATATATAATTCGGAACAAGCAAACCCTATTCTCCCTATAATTAAAAGAACAGTGAACCTGCTTTGGACCATCCTCTCCGCACTGTCCTGCACCACCAACCTGTTTCTGCTCACCAGCGTGGACGATGGTTGAGAATGCAAGTATTTTGAAAATGTCTTCGGCACACAGATGCAAGGCTACGTCGAATAGCAGTGACATACTAAAACTGTACCGATTGAAACGCTTGTCAGTTTGTTTCTTTTTTTATTTATTTATTTTTTTTTTTTTGCTGTCCCATCTTCTGTGCCACCTAAGTGGCATTGCACCCACGCCGCTCATTCCGACATCCTGTCCACAGCCACAGCCCGGTCAGTCCCGCCGCAGCCCCGGCACTCCACTGGGAGCAGTGAATGTCAAGTCGTCAAGAGGCAACCCACCGGAGGAGACACGGCATTGCTGAGGAGTCACTTCGGTGGTGTTCAGTGGAGCCTGTTCTGATCCAACACACGCAGGACACCACCTACTAAGCCCCCTCCTGACGACAATAACTGCTTGGTAGCGGAGCCGGCGCGAGTGAGCTCTCCCTCCGGAGGGCGCCACCACGTCCGTCCAACGACAGCCCCCGTGGACTAACCGATACCGGTGACCCCGACTGGGTCAAACCAGGGCCATAGACGTGGAGAAGACATCGAAACCGAGGTCACCATGAGAGCTGGGCATGAAGGGCCACAGAATTTGAGACTTTTTTTAATGCTGATCGACAACAGCTGGTCAGCCTGATTAGAGAACTTCCACGATCTTTTTTGCTGTTGGGTGATTTCAATGGACACAATCATCTTTGAGGTAGTGTGAAATCTTCATCCAGAGGTCTGCTTCTCGAAAATATCTTTTCCGAGCTGGATTTGTGTTGTCTGAATGATGGATCTCCAACTTACCTCCACACTTCTACGGGTGCACTTTCGTGTTTAGATTTGTCGATATGTGCCCCTCGCTGGTCCTGGATTATGAGTGGTCTGTCCATGATGATATGCATGGAAGTGATCGTTTTCCCGTTCTGTTAAAATCAATAACAACTGAAAACGCCTCAGTTCCAGAACTTCTTAATTATAGGAAGGCCAACTGGAATCTTTTTGCTGCAAATATTCCAAAGGGGCTCCAGGAAACAGACATTCTTCAAAGTCAAGATCCAGCAGAATCTCTAATACTTTGATTAAGTGTGCAAAAATTTGTATTCCGATGTCTTGCGAAAAACTCCGACTGCCTAAAACACCTTGGTTTAAATCTGACTGCCAACAGATCTCAAAAGCACGCAAACGGGCTCAGTGTCAGGTATTCCAAAGACCAGCTCCCAACGCTCGATCCCGTAAAAAACTCCGTGCCAAAACGAGACACTTTTGAAATGAGTAAACGTCAGTCTCGGAGAAACTACTGCTCCAGGCTGACATCTAAAACATCCAAGAAAAAAGTCTGGAACATCATCAAGAAAATCAAAGGGAAGAACACTAACCCGTCCATTCATCATCTGAAACTTGCCGATGCTCTGATAACTGACAAACAGGCTGTTGCCAATTGCTGGCCTCCACCATTCAACAGAACTCATCATCCTCAAGTAAATCTGCAGCCTTTGGAAAAATCTTCATACAATTTTACATCAGACAACTCTGAAGCCTACAATCTTCCTTTTTCAATTGATGAACTGAAATCAGCTCTGCAAACCTGCAACGAGTCTGCTCCTGGCCTGGATGATATTCATTATCAGCTTTTGAAACATCTCCCAGAGAGCTGTCTCCAGGCCCTTCTGAAAGTCTACAACCATACTTGGACCGTAGGGTGCTTTCCGCCGTCTTGGCGGAAAGCCCTGATCATTCCAATTCCTAAGTCTGGAAAAGACCTTACCAACCCTTCAAACTATCGTCCAATAGCTCTGACCAGCTGCCTCTGTAAGCTAATGGAAAAGATGGTCATCTCCCGACTGATGTGGAAGCTGGAAACCGATGGCCTTTTAGCCAGTGAATGGTGCGGGTTCCGGAAGTACCACTCGACAGTTGACTATTTAGTCCGTCTGGAAACCACATCCGCAACGCCTTCATCAATAAACAGCATGTGGTTGCTATTTTTTATCTGGAAAAAGCGTACGACACCATTTGGAAATCTGGAATTCTTATGGATCTTCATAAATTTGGTTTCCGTGGTCATCTGCCTTTATTTATTCAAAATTTTCTGGCTGATCGGCAGTTCCAAGTCCGTACTGGCACCACGTTGTCTGACATCCATGGGCAGGAGTTGGGTGTACCTCAAGGGCGCATTCTTTCTCCTGCTCTATTCAGTATCAAAGTCAACGACATTGTCAAATCAGTAAATCAAGTTCTGAGTCCGTTCTGTTTGTTGATGACTTCGCACTGTACGCAGCTGGAGCCTCTTACGCCAGCATACAGCGTCGACTTCAGTTCTGTGTGAATAAGATTGAACAGTGGGCCGAGGAAAACGGGTTTACCTTTTCAAGCACCAAAACACCGTCAATCCATTTTCATAATTTTCGTCAGTTCTTTGCTGACCCTGAAATTCGTCTGGACAAGTCCACCATTCCAGCTGTAAAAGAAGCCAAATTTCTGGGTGTTATTTTGTATCAAAAACTGAACTTTAAAAGTCATATCCAACACTTAAAAACTGCATGTCAGAAAGCACTGAACATTCTGTGAGTTGTGGCACACACAGATTAGGGCGCTGACAAGAAAACTCTCCTCCATCTTTACAGAGCCCTAATCCGCTCCAAACTGGACTATGGGTGTGTAGTATACGGCTCGGCCAGACCATCCTGCCTGCAAAGTCTCGATCCTATCCACCATTAAGGGCTTCGATTGTGTCTGGGTGCATTCCGCACCACCCCTGTTTATAGCCTGTATGCTGAGGCAGGAGAACCATCCCTCTCAAATCGTCGACTGAAACTTGCCTTGAACTTCTGTTTGAATCTCTCCTCTGAACCCCAAAACCCTGCATATGACTGTGTTTTTGACCCCAAGTTCCAAAAGAAATTCGATGACCACTCCAGCTCCATTCCACCCTTGGGAATTCGTATTATTCCCCATTTGAAGAAAGCGGATATAGACCTTGGAATAGTTTGTGATTTATCCAAGTTTCCTGATGACCCACCGTGGACTTTCATCACTCCAGAGATCCGGTTTGATTTAGCCTCGTAGCGTAAAGATTCCACTAGTTCCTTGGCATACAAATCCGTTTTTGCCGAACTGTGTTAAAAAAATTCCAGCCGTCAAAAGAATTTTCACCGACGGTTCCAAATCTGAGGAGGGAGTTGCCTCTGCTGTGTTTTGTGCAGCATATCCCCCTCAGAGATGTACCGAACACATTCCCACTGACAGCTCCATCTACACTGCTGAGTTGACAGCCTTGGTCCTGGCTTCTAAAATGGTCTGTAAATCGAAACATAAAGATTTCCTCGTTTTGTCAGACTTCCTTACTGCTTTGGAGGCCATTGCCGGTCGTAATCTCAAGCACCCTCAGCTGCTGAAAGTTTTCGAACTGTACACCTCTGACATCAGATGGATACAACATCGTTTTTGCTTGGGTTCCCAGCCATATGGGCATTTGAGGCAACGAGGTGGTTGATCAACTTGCAAAGAGTGCCACAAAGAAAGAGTTCAGCAGATTGTCTATCCCTCACACTGACCTGAAACCCAAAACACAGGCTTACGTCACAGCCTCTGGTAAGAGGAATGGAACTCGCAGACGGACAACAAAGAGTACAAAATCCGTCCAAACCTGAAAGAGTTTTTACCATGTTCCCAAGGTGACCGTAAAGACGAAACGGTCTTGTGCTGTTTGCATACAGACCACTCGTTTTACACTCATTCTTATCTTTTAAAAGGTGAAGAAGCCCCGTGGTGCATTCTATGTCATGTGCCACTCACAGTGAAACATGTTCCTTTAGATTGTTGGGACTTGCACGATGAGACATAAACATTTTACAGCAGACTCCATGAAAACCTTGTTCAGAGATGTCCCACCTGAAGTGATCTTTGAATTTCTGAAAGAGATTAACATTTTTCATTTGATCAAGGATTTTACGGAAGAAAGATTTTTAACGAAGTCTCTGGTGCGTTTTTAGAAGGTGTATTTTAAAGAGATGTGTGAATGGTGGGTTTTTTAATGACTTGTGAGTTGACTTCAACGTGGTGACAGCCCTGATATGGCTCTTTGTGGTCGGCTGGGCTATAAGCAACGTTACCTTACCTTACCTTATGCTGATCGATGAGAATGACGATGATGAAGATGATGCTAAGGATTTCCATTTCGGTCTAAGACTGCATGATAGGGCTGTACTCTGTGCTTACTTTCAAAATGTATTCCAGTGTCAACCAGGCCCGAGAGTTACAGACACCTTCAGTGTTGGTCAGGAAATTTGAGCAACACTCTCAAAGACGCATCCATTAAGTGGATGAATCGACTATGTGGTCCCAGTCTTCCCAACTGAGCCCGTAGCAAACTCAACTCTGGGTAGGTACCGGTCGGGGCAGAAAAAAAATCCCACATGACTCTGATGGGAATCGAACCGACGACCTCCCAGCTGGCAGTCCGCGACGCTAACCACTTCGCCACAGCGGCTGGTACGCTTGTCAGTTGTTTCAGATAGCTGGCGCAAAGGTCGTCCACCGTACAACACTGCTACGGACAGGGACCGTAGTAAAGGGGACAGCCAACCGTAGCAAGCTCGCTTTGCTGGGCGTGTTGTCAATTTGCAGTCAGAACTGTTCGACAGGTGCCGGGGAAACTTACCTTCGGTTCTGGAGTTCGCAGTGTGGAGAGTGAATCGATCGTCATCGGTCGTCATGCTGAAGCGAGTCGAATAGTTGTAAATTAATTTTTAAAAAAAAACAACTTTGCTTTAAAAACGGGTCAAGTGATAAATTATTAATAGGCATTGTGGCACCTAAAGGATCATTTGTGTGGGATTGTCTGCAATGGTAGGTAAAATAATTATGAGCAGACTGAAACAGACTGCAGCGTTTATGAAAGCAAGCCAAAATGCAAATAACCACGGAACACGTTGAGAACAAAATCTTTGAAGCATGAATTTGTAATGTTTTAAGAGTAAAGCGATGCAATTAATCAGTAAGGTTGGCGGAATGTGGTTATATTAAATCTATATTGAATGGTTTTGATAGTGGCAGAAAAAGACTCGTTCTTCATGTACATAAAGCTGCATATCGATTGGTCAGTTTAAAGAATCGCTTCCGACCAGCTTAAGATTGACTTTAAAACGACTGAGACCTTTTCGAGCTGGCGACACATGGTGCTACAGCTCTGCTGTATCAGCGCGTGAGTCTATTCATCAATTTTGCTTTTGTTCGGTATTGTATAGAAGAGATCAATGTCGCCGTCTGACCGTGCAAACAAGAATGGTACAGCAAGACTCCCAAGGAATGAGGAAATTAACACGAGGACTGGTTTTCGTCATCAGTCGCACGAAGCCGATGTTTTTAGAACCGGAAGTAAATTACCCTCACGCACGCCAGCCCACGGCTGTCCTGACCCCATTAGATGCACAGTGGGTCCTGCGTGTCCCTCCTGCTGCTGTCCTTGCCCAAGGATCGGTTTGTTAATAAAGTACTGGGTTATTATCTTTAATGTCTCCACTTTTTTTAATGTTTAATAATCTGTGTGTGTGTGTGTGTGTGTGCGCGCGCGCGCGCGTTTGTACATGCATGAATACGCTTGCATGAGTGAATATGTGTGTGTGTGTGTGTGTGCAACAGAGAGAAACAAAGAGCAAGCGCGCGCGCACGTGCTTGCATTGGTCCTTTGCCTTACTTCAGTGAAAGGATGATGCTTTGTATCAAATGAAACTACGAGCAAGAATGGCAAGGTGTGACACATGTCCCCAGAATCTAGGCGTTGGTACACCCAGTAGAAAAGGAAACAAAAACGATTGTGATGTCATTTCTAAAATATTTGTCATCGTCGTGTGTTTTCATGATCGTGTGTTTTCATGACAAATGGGTTAAAATGAGTAAAGAGAAAAAAAGAAGAAGAAAGGAGAAAAAAAAAAGAAGAAGAAGAAGAAAAATACACACAAAAGTGAGGAAATTGCCTCCCTTGTTTCTCAACAAATTACATGTATCCATGATGTTCAGAACTATTTTACAAACAATCGGATTTTCCTCCCTTTTTTAACCATTAAACGAAAAGGTTTACGTAATTTTATACCACATTCTGGCAAAATGTTTATTGTTGGTTTTGTCTTGTTCTTTGATGTTATAATTATAACCATGTAAAAAGACGATGAGTAAACACGTTCTAGCTAAGATGAGTAAGCGATGTCGAACTTTCAATTAATAATGACCTCATTATCCTCGGCGCAGCAGAAAATTCTAAGACAGATGGAGCAATCGATTTAAGAATTTTGCGGGAGAAAGTTAGGTTTAAAGAATGTAGCATATCTATTAATTCTGTAAAGAGTAACATGTTCGCACAGTTCGAAAGAAAATAGATACCTTATGTAAATCTGCTTGAAATCATGGTGGTGACCATGATAATGGAAGGGATGTGGGATTTGTTTTCATTGTCTTATCAATGTTACTTCAATTACTATTTTAGTTTTTTAAAGTATATATATATATATATATGAACAATATAAAAAAAAGTCCTTAAAAAATCTGAAGGTGCTCAACCCCTTGGGGAGCAACATCTGTTAAAAAATATTTTAAAAAATATTTTTTAAAAATATTTTATTTTACCACTTCATTTTTAAAATATTTTTTAACAAATATATATATATATATATATATATATATATATATATATATATCAATCACAATAATGAATGTTGTAGGGGAAAATATTGATGTTGTCGTGCTGGTTATCATCATCGAAGTGAAATGGGGAAAAAGAGCATAGGCTGTGACCATCAAAATAACATCAATCTGACCAAAAGCACACACTCAAATATTATTGTTAACAGGAGTAGTGTCGTCGAAGTAGTAGCAGTGGTGGTGGTGGTGGTGGTAGTAGGTTGTATAGTAGTAGTGTTGTGAGGATATAAATTTACTTAAGGGGATCTGGCTTGCAGTTTCACCAACAAAAACACACCGAGCGGCATGCAGTTGTCATACAAACATGGAAACAATGCACAACAGCAGTAACAGTTTGTCATTTTTTTTTTAATTTCATGAAATAAAGAAGAAAAAAATCGATGAAAATGTATTTCTCATACAGAATATTTTACAAATCTTTCTGTTTTGTTTTCGATCTTTTGTTTTAATTTTACCTCTGTGCGCTGAAGGGACACAATCTGCCGTAACAGGTTACTAAACACTAGTTACATCCCTTGAGTTGTTTTGGTGTTTAACATGTATTGATCTAAAACCTGTGGTACCAGTGATGATAACCCCCCGACGATTTAGCCCTTGACACCAAGGTCATAGACTCACGTATGCTGGAATTCAAGATGGTCTTGCTGAACCTAAAACTCCCTTTTCTATCCCCAATCCCCTCACTCCAGTCCATCCCCACCGACAACCAGTCAGCTCACTCGTTTTCGAACACGATTTTGTCCTTTTTTTTCGTCAAGCATCAAAGTGGAATTAATAAGAAAACATCGTAATGTTTTATATAAATGCCACATACACGCGAAAATTAGCATGTTCATCGTTTAGTAGAATCCTATCTTAATGTTTAACAAACAAAAAAAAAACTCTCTGTCCAACGGAGGTTCTCATACGGGAATTGAAAACGGGACCTCCTATTAAAAACAAGATTACTTCCCTTTGGAGTACTTGAGTAACGAACTATGCCAGCTGTTACAGCGGCATCAGACCTGCATCATCACATGATATGAAGCAAACACGGAACCATCGGCCAAGGTGATGGCGGACAATGACAGCATCTGGAGGCATTTTGAAGTACGCGTTCTGTGAAACAACGAACCACCAAAGGAACAAATCCGGACGATGCAACGTGAGAAAATCCCTTGAATTTGTTTGTAAATGCGGACAAAATCATAGGAGACTATTTTTAAGCAATTTCTGGTTTTGTTTTTTATTCTATTATGGAGAAGAGAAGTCGTCGTTCAGCCCATTACACGTGAGTATTAGACAATTGGTAGCGGATTTTTTTTTCAAAACCTCGAGGTGTGGTGTGTGTGTGTGTGTGTGTGTGTGTGTGCGTGCGTGCGTGCGTGCGTGCGTGCGTGCGTGCGTGCGTGTGTGTGTGTGTGTGTGTGTGTGTGTTCAGGAATTCACCTCTCTCTCTCTCTCTCTCTCTCTCTCTCTCTCTCTCTCTCTCTCTCTCTCTTCTTGCGCTCGCATGCCCATCGCACGCGCTTTGTTTGTGTGAGAGAGACAGACAGACAGACAGACAGACAGACAGACAGATAGAGACAGAGAGAGACAGAGAGAGAGAGAGACAGTCAGACAGACAGAGAGTTCTGAAAAGTCAGTCCTCAACTACCACTGCTATTTTACTCTTTGTTAAAGTCCACGCCTGCAGCATTCACACTCATCCTCCTGGCGACAACGTAGTCCGGACAAATGACAATCTCCTGTCTCCTGGACTCCCGACGGCCCGCAGAGGCCGACTTACACCGGGATCCAGACTGCTCCACCCTTCCAGACCTCAAGTCTGAAGGCGAACACTCCGTCAAAGGCCGACCAGAAGGCCGTGACACGTCACTGGAAGCAGAGGGCACAGCGGCCACAGTCCGCGGTTCATGCAGGTCACTTCCTTGTCCCGGATGGGAAATAGATCGGTGGAAATTTTTACTTCTGCTGGGATGCACAGGTGCAGTAGAAGCAGCAGTAATGTCTGTCACACCGGCTGCGGAACTGTCGGAGAACGCCCTTGACTTGAAGACGGTCGACGCCGCCAAGTGGGGCGAAATGTCGGTTGCCGCGGGCGTGGCAGCTGCTCGCTTCAGCGCTTCTTTCATCGTGTGCTTATGTTTGGTCAGAGGGGCGCAAAACTCGTGCCCTCCCAAGTCGACGATCCCGGCGTCTTCCACGACAGCTTCTTCCTGATTGGCGGGGAGGCTTTTGCGCCGGTACGTCGTCATCACGTGCCGGAAGTCCGTCAGTCTGACGTCAAACTCCTCCAGAGTCATGCTGGGAGTGTAGCTGTTTCTTCTCAACTTCCGGTACTCTTCTTTCTCACTTTCTGTCAGACCTGCATGGGGGGAAAAGACAGAAAGAAAAACTGGGTGAGAAATGTGTCCGATTCTCCGTCAGGGCAACCAAAAGAAACACCGAGGTCATAATCACACACACAGGCGGTTAAGCGCAGAGTAACTGCTTCAACCTGTAGCGTTTTGCAATGGTAATTTTGCCATATGACATGTCTTCAGTGAGAAAGCTTCGAAACATTCATTGCTCTACACTGTCTGGGTCTGTTCAGAATGTGTATTTCACTTGAGCACATTGTCGTGTGAAGTAGAGCAATATTGTCGTGTAACAGAGAGCAACATTGACACGTGACACAGAGCATTATTAGGACATCGAACAATATTGTCGCAAGAAACAGATTACACTGTCGTACGACATAG
>CM065726.1:35290896-35313396 GCA_033310375.1 Conus canariensis | reverse complement strand
TCTACTCACCGGGGCAAGAGTAGGTTTCGGCAGCCACCTTGGCGACGGAGCAGCCCTATTCAGGGATAGCACTGCTCCCCCCTCATGGGGAGGGGCCTAGAAAAGGTGGCCTAAAGAAAGCTTGCCTCATCCCATCCTGTCAGCATACCGCAGTTGACCTGACATCTAACAACGCAGTCAAAATCATTCAAAAAAGATCTACCACAAAGAACAAACGCGCTTTATGTGTTGGAGCCTGGAACATCCGGACTCTAATCGACAACAGGAAGAGCGACAGACCAGAGCGTTGAACAGCACTTGTGGGCCAAGAACTAAAACGTTACAAAGTTGATATTGCTGCACTTAGCGAGATGCGCCTGGCAGACGCTGGAGAAATCACAGAAGAAGGCGCTGGATACACCATCTTCTGGACAGGAAGGCCCCTGGAGGATAAAAGAGAAGCAGGAGTGGGCTTTGCCATCCGCACTTCGCTGGTCAAGAACCTATAGTCTCTCCCAAAGGGCATTGGTGATCGTCTGATGACTATGAGATTGCCTCTCCAAGGAAAGCAGCACCTGACACTCATCAGTGTGTACGCCCCCACCATGACCTACACCCAAGAACAGAAGGAACTGTTCTACCAGAGCCTCTCAGGCTTGCTATGCAGAATCCCAAAGGATGAAAAGCTTTTACTTCTTGGGGACTTCAAGGCTCGTGTGGGCAGGGACTCCCAGTCTTGGCCGAATATCATCGGACCGCATGGAGTGGGACAGGAAAACTCAAATGGCCAGCTGCTTCTTACACTCTGCCCGAGTTTGGTTTGACCATCACCAACACACTGTTCCAGCTGCCGGACATCCACGAGGCCACCTGGATGCACCCTCGCTCCAGACACTGGCACTTGATCGACTATGTGATCACTAGGCGGCGTGACATCCAGGATGTCCACATCACAAGAGCAATGAGGGGAGCGGACTGCTGGACTGACCACCTGCTGCTGAGATGCAAGTTCTCCTTCTCCATCGCTAGCACCCACAGACGCCAGAAAGCCGACAAGAAGAAGAAACTGGATGTCCAGAAACTGGATGATTCAGCGACAAGGGAAGCCTTCTTATCCTATGCCTATCATTGGTCAGTCGCGGCCAGTACATTAAATTTAACGTTGACAAGTCCGCGTCACTTAAAACACACACACAGACTCTCTCTCTCTCTCTCTCTCTCTCTCTCTCTCTCTCTCTCTCTCTCTCACACACACACAAAACCACACACACACACACAACACACACACACACACACACACACACACACACACACACACACACACGCACGCACACACGCACGTTTAATATCACATGATTTTGTGAAAAGACGTAGAATGAATATACTACTACTACTACTTCTACTACTACCACACACACACACACCACACACACACACACACACACCTGTGAGGCATGCACCCTCACAACGCCTCGACGTAGTAAACCGCTGGACCAGTGTGTCCACCGGGACAACAGAAAATCCTGCTGTGATAAACAATCACCTTGTGTTGTTTGTTCAGTTTCTTCTATGACGTCTACTGTACGCGAGCAGCACGCTTCCTATAACGAGGAGGGCCAAGGCATAAGAGGTTGAAGTGAAGTCTTAAAATCCGTTTCTTTTTTTTTTTTTTAATAGCTTGCACGTTTTCCGTCAACATTTAATTCTCTTCATATATAAATACGTATCAAAAGACCAGGATCTTGGGCATGTTCATTTATACGTTGTCATTCCCATGATGACTATTATGTTGGGAGTACTGTTTGGATTGTTTTGTCCCTTTTGTTTATGTTTGTCGTTGGTGAAATCTTAAGACGTCATTTGTCTATAATTCACTTGTTTGTTTCATATTGAGTGTTTGTAAGCTCACTTCATGCTTTGTTTCCTGTATTGACTTAGGAAAAGGATGAAGATGAGAAGAACTGTTTGGGGAGAAAAAAAAAAGAAAAGAAAAAGAAAAAAGGCGGACGAATTCATACACACGCACACACACGCGCGTACGCACGCACGCACGCACGCACGCGCGCGCACATACACAAACACACACACACACACACACACACACACACACGCGCGCGCACACACACACACACACACACACACACACACACACACACACACACATGACAGACAAAAGCAGTTGCATACTCACATCTAGGACAGCGAGGTGAAAATAGATCAGGAACAGACCCCAGAATTTCCCAGTCACATAGGTAACGTCTCTCTTCGAAGTGTATGGCGTGTCTGAGTGAACTTCACCTCTGTGTGTTTGTCACAGAAGAAAGTCCTTCAACAAAAAAAGGGGGTAATCGAGTAGCTTCCCGATCTGTGTATATTAGTGGCAACATGAAATTATGTCACCATGGCAAAGTTCCTCATCACGGAATTTTGTCTCTAGGTCAAAGTTTTACACTGATGTCTTAAGTCATTTTGTTTTGAAGTCCAGCCGATTACGGTGGACACACATTAAGGCTGCAGTCAAGTTAGGATCAGATGGGAAAAAAAAATTTTTTTGGTACTATTTCGAAGTCGGTACGAACTAACTGAGCAAACAAAGGTGTTGATATGTATGGCACTGAAGGTATTAAGCGAGAGAGCTTGCAGGCGAAAAACTGTCTGGAGATAAAGAAATGTAATGATTCAAAGTGTGCTTTTAAAAGATGAAAAACAAAGTCAGACAATTCTTGATGCAACACGGACATCTTATGTCGGCGCTGATTGCATGAAAAATGACAACCATGAAAACAGCATCTCTCTCTCTCTCTTCTCTCTCTCTCTCTCTCTCTCTCTCTCTCTAAAGTGGTTTTGATGACATATTCTCTGGCAGCCTGAAAACTGTTTGCTGTTTCTTTTGAAAAGAGAAACACAGCAGAAGCAGCAGCAACAATCACAACAACAATAATACTAATGATGATGATGATGATGGTGGTGGTAATGATGATGATGGTAACAAGAAAAGAAGAAGAAACATGGGAAGTGAGAAGGGGGCAATCAGAACTAGAAAGCTTCTGACTGGCTGTTGCGTGTGGCGCCATTTCAACTCGTGTGTATGACTGCACTTGATGCAACATGTTTACTGTTTTCCTCTTAGTCCTATGGTCTTTTTTGCTTGTTTGTTTTCAGAATAGGGACACCAGCTATTTCAAATTTCTTTTTCACTTTTCTTTCTTTAATCACTATGAAACTAAAACAAACTTTTAATTTAGAAACAAGGGGGGAAAAAGACCACACACACACACACACACAAAAAGTAAATTGTGGTGCAAAATTTCACAGTAAGGTTACGGTCGGTCATCAGACGTAGCAATAAACTCGCTTCACCCGTCCCGAGCCCTCCAATCGTACAACCCCCCTTCCCCCTCCCCTCCCCCTCTCCTGTCCCCTCATTCAGTATTAATCTCCAAAGTCCATCTGGCGTTCCGTCACCAAGCGTCATCCAATATTGAACACCGGCTTGAGGGCGGAGGCGGTGCCGAGGGTGCCAGGACCTCCGCTGTTTGCCCTGGGGCCGGGTTTCAAACCCTTGTCCTCCAGGACCGGTGTATCACATCGAAGGTACCCCCACATAGAAGACGTGCCCTCGTGGAACTTCTTTTCTTTCTGCAAATGAGACGACTGCAGGCGGAAATCTAAACAAATCTTAAATCATTGTTAGCGAACCGCCAAGAGAAACTTGAACAAACGAGTCACAAGACAAAAACACGACGCGTTTCGACCTCTTAGGTCTTCTTCAGGCAAGACACAAACAAATAGGACAATGAAAATGAACGAGTTTGTTACTTAGCTTGATCTCTTCAGCGCAAGGTGGGCGTTGAATGAAAACGAGCTACGCGCTGAAGAGATCAAGCTAAGTAACAAACTCGTTCATTTTCATTGTCCTATTTGTTTGTGAGCCTGAAGAAGACCTAAGAGGTCGAAACGCGTCGTGTTTTGTCTTGTGACTCGTTTGTCCACGTTTCTCTTGGTGGTTCGCTAACATTTACTTAAGATTCTTTTCTTTACCACAGGTTTGCGTACATTTGCAAAGTAGTTTTTGGCACTGTAGTGAGTGAACTGGTGAAACTGTGGGAGATTTTCTGAGTGGGGACAGTTTTGTAGTTTGGACAACAATTTTGAGACGTTTTGTTCGGGGCAGTCTGGACGGGAAGGGAGGGACGGTAGGCGAGGAAGGAAGGGGGAGGGGTGGGGTGAGGGGCCAAGGGCGTGGACACTTTTTAATGCGGTCACTCTGACATTGTGTCCTTTTTCTTCTTCTTCTTCTTTGTTATTGCTGTTGTTGTCAAATGAAGTTCTATTCTTTTGTTGTTGTTGTTGTTGTTGTTACTTGTGTGTTACTTTTTGACAACCACTTCGACGCTTATTGAATGCGTCATTTTGGATTTTTTTTTTTTTTTTTTTTTTTTTTTTTGGGGGGGGGGGGGGTCTTTATTGGGTTGAAAGGCTGTTTTCTTTTGTTTTGTTTATTTCGTTGTTTTTTGTTGTTTGTTTGTTTTTTTGTTTGTTTGTTTTTGTAATGCCGTGGGATTTTTCCTTCCTGCTATGGACACGTTAGACACTAGTGTTTAATCCAAGGATCTGCACTTTTTTTTTCCTGTTCATTCTTTTCAAATGTTCGGGACCACATTTGTCGTGGTAACAGTCCAAGGTCCTTTGTGGTCGACTGGGCTATAAACACCATGAACCAGCGCCTACCTATGAGACTCTAAAACCTGCTGCTCGGCGTGTTTGTTCATTTAAATAGTGGACACAATGGTGTCCTCACCAGGGGGACTGACCAAGTCTCCGCATGCTTACTCCCCTTAGCCACTTGTCTGGCGTTACAGCAATGTTTGATCACTTCACCAGTGTGCCGGTGTGGTATACCAAGTGTAGTCCCTTTTCTGTGCGGACAAAAAAAGGCCTACCTGTGAGAAGACATGCACAGCTCACGCCAAATCGTTACACTTTGAAATGCTCGCTTTTTACATACGAAAAAGCATTTCGCCAAGCTTTTTGAAAGGTAGCTGATTGGGGCCTATGAAAGTCCTGTTCCGGAAAAAAAGATCAGAAGATAATTCATGTCTTTCCCTTGCAAGTAGAGTTACCTTCTCTTAGTTCATAGGTCATGCAAATAGAGCTGGAAAGTCAAATAGTTGAAGCGAACACCGGATATCAACTGTCTGGAGTACAGGCGCACCGTTTCACACCCACGCTTTTGGCATGTTCTCTCTCGGATTGAAGTGTTTAACTGACTGATGGGGCGTAAGTGCTTTGGGCGTACCCACCAGCAGAATTCATAAAAGCCGGATCGTTCTCTCTCTCTGATACTGGTTACTTCACTTCGGCTGAACGCCGGCTCTGACACAGATTTCTTCTCTTCAGAATTTCTGAACACCGTCTATTGAAATAACGAAATGCAGACTTTTACGTATTTCATAATGGATAAAATGATGTTCTGCTGTCAAGTACATTTGTTTAAAATGTATACCCATCCCATATATTTTCCTTGAATCCGATTTCATGAGACCGTTCCAGCCAAAAAAATTCTTCCTGTGCAAATGTGTGTGTGTGTGTGTGTGTGTGTGTGTGTGTGTGTGTGTGTGTGTGCGTGCGCGCGCGCGCGCAATTGCATGCGTATATGTGTGTGCCTATGGGTATGGGTGTGTATACGTGTGTACCAGTGTATGTGTGTGTGAGAGAGAAGGACAGAGACAGAGTCACAGAGAGACAGAGAGACAGAACTCAGAACTCAGATAGTTTATTCATTGCCCCTTATGAAGGGGGTTATGGAGAACACGGCAACAAGATAGGAATTTTACGGAACACTAGAAAGAATGGAAGGATGTCTCTCTCACGACGTCATAACTGATCAAAACTGCAGTGCCTTAAAACAAGTAAATTGAGAAATTCCTTACTATGCTTTCATTCTGAGATGCCGTAAGCAGACTTAATCAAAATTGACAGGGATCCCTGGTAAACGTCGTTGGTATACATTGCGCTCTTAGACTAGACACTTTTCGGCAGGATAAAACAAAATGCGGTCCGTCTTCTTTTCCATTTTTGCATAGTGGACAAGTCAAATCCATTCCAGTATATTTACTGTAACGATACCCGTGCAGTGCAATGTCTGAAACTCCCAGTCTAAATCTGGTCATAATAAACTTCAAGTGTGTGCCTAAATCCATTCGCAGGTAAAGTTTGACATCGTGTACCGTACAAAACGTCCAAAACATGGACAAAAAAATGGGCAAAATCCATTGTTATTTTTAATATACAAGTCCAGTTCCTGCCACCTGCATGCAACCAGTCTGTCTTTAAATTCATATAAAAATGATTGATCATTTTGCATACCTTGGTTTATCCAAACATAACCAGATCCAAATTGATATAATTCACAATGGACAGTTGAAACCCAATTTCTTTTGTCTCTTGCATCTAGGTCGTATTCATCATATAGGCTTTCCGTGGTAATCTATGATCATTCATTTTCGTTGATTTTAACCAGTATCGAACACAGCTTAATACGGAATTTAAATAAATAGCATATGTATTGGTCTCCCCAAAGACAAAGTCATTGGAGCTTCGCATTTCAATTCCTAAAAACTTTTTTTTAAAGGAAAGAGGTGCACTTTTTCACAATGGCGGGCTGCATCATCTAGTCCCTAAAGTTCTGCACCGTACTGAGCAATGGGTTGAATCTGGGAATCAAATAACCTCAGAAACAGATCTAATCTAGTATTCTTCAAAATATACAATTTTCTCATAATGCAGAGCAGAGCTTGATTTGTTTTACTTAACAGATCATTGAATACCAATGTGGGACTGAGTTTTGTTGAAAAGAGTATACCTAAATATTTATAAGCATTTACGACAGGCACGACAGCATGAATATACGTCCAATTTTCTCTTGCTGCTAAGTAGCCACCTTTTCTAAACACAGTTATATTGCTTTTGCTTAGCTTCACTTTCAAATCAAGAGAAAAAGCTGCACGTTGCAGATTGTTTAACTGCGTTTGCAAACCTATGATTGTCTCGATAATAGTACATCATCTGCTAGTAATGAAGTAAAGAGCTTAAAATAATCAATTGTAAACATTGTACCATGCTTACCATTTGAATTGTTTCTATGGCAAGTTCAGTGATAAACAAGGAAAATAAAACCGGACTGCACATGTCACCTTGCTTAACACCATAAGTGCACATAGTGAAATCAACTGGTTTGTATCAACACCGTGTCTTAACTTTAACATTATTATACATACTTTTGATACCACGGTATGAATTACCATTGATACCAGTTTTAACTAGAACTGACGAAACAATTTTCCTATTTATGGTATCAAAAGCCTTCTCAAAATCAATAAATGCAACATATAACTTTCTGTCGAAAGAGAACTGTCTTTGTACAAGAGCCAACAAAGTAAACATATGATCAATAGTTCAATAGTTCTTTTTGAACGCTGCTTGATATTCCCCAGTAATGTTATTTTCTTCAAACCACTTTTGTAAACGATGATTAATAACTGCACTATAAATTTCACACCAATATAGCATAACGAAATACCCCTGTATTAGGGTTGTTGACATCTCCTTCTTGAACAGAGAAAGCTTAATACTTTCTGCCAAGTGTCAGGGAATATACCTTTCTGAAACAAAGCAATAAAAAAAAATGTGCCAAAGAAATCTGCAACACAATCACCTACATTTTTAACAACTCTCCAGTTATTCCATCTAGTCCAGCAGCTATTCTAATTTTTATCTTTCTAACTGCTAAAAGAACTTGTCCCTTTGAAACTGGTTGATTGAAATAATTATCATTACCATCAACCTTCAATTCGTCCTAATCTGTATCACTTTCTTTTTCGAGTAAACTTTTGAAGTGTTGAAACCAGTCATCCAAAGTGATATTATTACTGATGTTGGTTTGTTTGTTTGTTTGTTTTTTACATGAAAATGTATCTATATTTTCCCAAAACTGCTTTTGATTATTCACTGAAGATAACAATTAATCCAATAACGATTTGTGGAAGTCATTCTCTTTGCGTTTCAACAGATGTTTATACTCTCTACGTGCAATACAAAAAGGATTTTCGTCTTCATGATCTCCTATTCGACGAGCTATTCTGTAAAGCTTTGTACCAGTCATCTGATTTACATTATCACCAGTGCTGATCTGCTTATTCATGTGTTCAGCACATCGCTTAATACAATTATTAAAAGTAAACAAAACCTCATCAATATCACACTCAATTAATCTTACAGCTAGTTCTAACTTTCTACGAGATTCCTTAGAGTGTATTGAGTCAATGAACACTGGCGCTGCCTTATTCTCCCAAACTGTCCTATTTAAGGTTTGTTTCTCTTCTTGAGATTTCACACTGCCGTGCTCTTCCGAAAAAAAATCAAATATAATTCAAGTGGCATATGATCTGAATGAAACATATCATGAATATTAAGTTCACACAAGGACTCAAACATGTCAAACATTGAAAAAATAATCGTTTACACAACTGCCTGAATCTGAGATGTATGTGTGACAACCCTAGCGCTGGCCATTACATACACCATTCAGAATACGTAAATATGGTACACAAATTCAACATAAGTTTACCATAGCTGTTCAACACTTTGTCTTGAGATTTCCTATTCGTGGTGATCGAATTGCTTGTTTATAATGACTTAATACATTTTTCGGCGCAGAAATTATTAATGTTTATACCGGCAGTTCGACGTTGAAATCTCCGGACAATACAAAGTATACATCATAAAATGCAACTGAATAATCTGACAAGCATTCTTCCAAAAGGCCAATGCCATTGTTTACATCCAAAAAAGAATAAAGTAGTGACACCTCAGGCGGAACTCACACACAAAATTAATATACAATACATATTTCATGGTGCCTTATACAGCTCCGTCAATATGAAAAACAATAATATTTGGGTAATCTACGTCAACAGATCGAACAAATGGGGCATACATTCTCCACCAGAAAAACGACCATGTTTAGAAAACTTAAAAGTAGGTTTACAACAACAAAAATCATGTAATCAATAAATAAATCTGATTGAAATGTCTCTATAAAGGTTTCAGCAAAACAAATTATATCACAGGAATGAACATAAGAACGGAAATCTTTATGTTTTAATTTAGGGAGCAGTCCATTGGTGTTTCATTGCAAGACTCCCAAATTCTTCACAGAAAACGCACGTGCACCACAACAGGAATTAACGTGACCTAATATAGAAGTTTTTCGCACGGCTGCATGGCCGGTAACCTGTTTGCTCAAACTTTCCTCCCTGTCGCTGATAACGTCACGAACGTTAAACATACAGGCACGTGCAGTATCAGCCACACAACTGCTCACAAATGGTTCCACAACCGGTGTCAAATTTTTTGGGTGCTCCCTTTAAATGAAATGCGGATGAAACATTATTTACAAAACAGTATGAAGAATAAATACCTTCGCAAAAAAAAAGCGGCCATTGTCTATCTCAGTTTTTCCAGTTTGCCCTCTGAGTCCACAGAAACCTTAGCGCCATCTATGATCAGATGGTCAAACACCACAGACGCCTTTCTGTTGGCTGTTCTTGCTTGGGGCAACAATTTTCGCCTGATTTCCCTAACCCTGAAAGAAAAATCTTCCCCGATGAAAATACTGGAACCTTTCAGTTTCCTTCTCGCTGTAGGTTATATCTACCTTGTCCTTGAAGAATGTACAGCACCCGATCATCGGAGAGCTGGGCCTCTGGTTCCGACGATGTCGTCTAACGAAGTGAACGTCCTTGGAAAGCCCCAGCCTGTCAGTGAAGAGATCTCTGACAGCAGCCTCCAGGTCATCTGCCGACTCCTTCTCTGCTTTGTAGAGCCCATGGATGATGACATTGTTCCGTTTGGATCTGCATTCCAAGTCGTCGGTCTTCTTCTCCATCTCTTCAATCCTCTTCTCCAAGCGGACGTTGCTCTCCTTGAGTGCGGCGTTTTCTTCTCGCAGGCGGGTCCATTCTTCCATCATGTTCTTGATTTTCCCGTGCAGCATATCAAAAGCGTCTTTGAGGCCTCTGATGTCATCCCTCGCCGCATCATACTTCATGTCTGACGGGTGGAGCATAGACACGACATCATTAGAGCTCTGATCTCTGTTCTTGGAAGAAACACCCGATGCTGTCTCCAACACTAGCACGAGGAGAACGTGCGGACGGAGGTCCAAGGTGTGACTGTTTCAAAGCAGTCCTGGTTTCAGTTCAACATCGCCGCATTGTAACAACAACAAGAAACTTCCCCAGAACAAATAGGAGAGGAGGAAACCACACACGACACTGGTAGTCTTGGTTTTCAGTGTCATGCTCGGTAACCCTGAACTTGCGCGTTTCTTCATCAAAGCAATAAAAACACAGATAAAGAGTCCACATCATTGTCTGAATGCCAGTGTTTCTGAAGGCATGGCGCCCAACAGTAACCTCTACCACAGAGAAAGCTACAACGATGCCTATAACGCTTATAACTGACCAATCTCAAAAGACGCGATTCACCCGCTGACATCAACTCCAGCTCCCCCCGAGAGAGACAGAGAGGGGGTGGGGGAGAGGGAGAGAGGGGGAGATCATGGGGACATGGTATGTATGTGTGTATGTATGTACGTATTGGTTTGTGCGTGAATGTGTATGTCTGTGTCTTTGCGCACGCGTGCTCGTGCGCATGTACTCCCCTCCTACGTGAATGCCTGCGCTAGACCGACTTCGGGTCCAGCTTGCGAACTTCTTCCATGCTTCAAATCGTATTCAAGGGAAATCAATGTAGACAATGATTATGTTTGACTAAAAGCATGGGTAGACTCCCTTGGCTCAGGGCAACGGCAGACACACACACACACACACACACACATACACACACACGCACGCACGCACACACACGCACGCACGCACGCATGCACGCACGCACGCACGCACGCACGCACGCACGCACGCACACACACACACACACACACACACACACACTGGGTGCAGACAGACAGAGAGAAAGACAGACAGACATACAGAGGCATAGAGACAGAGACAGACGGTCAGACAGACACTGAGAGAAAGAGAGACAGGCAGGCACACATAGAGAAAGCGAGAGACAGACAGAGACATTGACAATGATTCTTTATTTTACTACAGTAAAGGTATCAAATCAACAGTTTTCATGTTTACCAATTTCAAATCAGCTAATCATCTTGAATAGCTGCGACACATGCATCACAGTGTATCTAGACTCTAGTAAGACACAGTTACTCACTGATGACTTTGAGCATATTTGACGGGTGCCAACGAAGAGAGGGAAAGGCATGCAGAAGGAAACAGGAGAGAAACAGGAATTCAGGTAGAATGAATTCAAGCCAGAACTAAGAACACGGGAAATAAAGTGAAGAAAGAACAGAACGGGAAGGGGGGGGGAGAACACACACACACACACACACACACACACACACACACACACACACACACACACACACACACACACACGCACGCACGCACGCACACGCACGCACACGCACAGAGGAGAGAGAGAGAGAGAGAGAGAGAGAGAGAGAGAGAGAGAGAGAGAGAGAGATTGGAAAACTTTAGCGAATAACAACACTGGAGGTAGGATGATGGGGAGAAAGACAGATTGAAAAAGGCTGAGAAACAGTCCTACTGGCAACGATTTCTTTTACATTTGCGCACGCACAACACGTACGCCGGCACTGAATATGATCACTCTATTGACTATTGTGATTTGCCAATGCATTTATCGTTAATCGACAGCCGGTAAAATGACCCCCCCCCCCCCCCCTTCTTCCCATCCCCACCCCCGGTCAAAACAAACGAAACACGATCGTGCACTTTGCTTGAAGAATTCTGTGGACGGTTCAAAAAGGCGATAGCATTGAAACGACGGGAAGAAACATTTCCACGGCTCTCCCTACCAATCAGAAAGGACGTTACTGGTGTGTGTGTGTGTGTGTGTGTGTGTGTGTATGTGTGTGTGTGTGTGTGTGTGTGTGTGTGTGTGTGTGGTGTGTGTGTGCGTGCGTGCGTGCGTGCGTGCGTGCGTGTGTGTCTGTCTGTCTGTGTGTGTGTCTGTGTGTGTGTCTGTGTGTGTGTGTGTCTGTGTGTGCAAGGAGAATAAAATAAGGTTGAACATATTCGCAAAGATTTCCTTTTTCGCTTCTGATTCTTTCAGACAAAACTGATCCTGTTCGGAACAAGATGATAGGGTTGATTTGAAACTGGAAAAGGCTGATGACTTCCAAATTGGGTTGTTTGGTCTTTGTCATCTGTCTGAAACTTATGATTTCATGAATGTTAATATGTAGGTCAGGTCACGTCATTCACCGACTTCTGTGAAGCATCTCGCAATTGGTAGAAAGACCTTTGGGACGTAGCTGTAGTGACCTGACCCGCGTTTTATTTTTCCTTTGTAAGGTCAGACAGACTGTCAAGTGCCTAGCTGACTCGGGGCAAAGAGTTCTCTCCATAGAGACAGGATGTTGATGGTTCTCTCCCCTCCCTGTGCCACACCCCGCAATCCTCCAATTACTCCAGCGCGTGCTTGCTTCCCCCCCCCTCCCCCCTCTACCCCCATCCCCACCCCCCCCCCACCCCCCCTTCCTTCCTCCTCCCTCTCATTTTTCGTTATAAGGTCAAACGGAATGTCAAGTCTCAAGCTGACTCATGGCAAAGAGTTCTCTCCCCTCCCTCTGCTCACACTACCCAATCTCCCAGTTACTCCCGCAAGTGCTTGTTGTACATGTGCTACAGCGGTACGGGTTGTTTGGTCTTTGTCATCTGTCTGAAACTTATGATTTCATGAATGTTAATATGTAGGTCAGGTCACGTCATTCACCGACTTCTGTGAAGCATCTCGCAATTGGTAGAAAGACCTTTGGGACGTAGCTGTAGTGACCTGACCCGCGTTTTATTTTTCCTTTGTAAGGTCAGACAGACTGTCAGTGCCTAGCTGACTCGGGCAAAGAGTTCTCTCCATAGAGACAGGATGTTGATGGTTCTCTCCCCTCCCTGTGCCCCACCCCGCAATCCTCCAATTACTCCAGCGCGTGCTTGCTTCCCCCCCCCCCCCCCCTCTACCCCCATCCCACCCCACCCCCCTTCCTTCCTCCTCCCCTCTCATTTTTCGTTTATAAGGTCAAACGGAATGTCAAGTCTCAAGCTGACTCATGGCAAAGAGTTCTCTCCCCTCCCTCTGCTCACACTACCCCAATCTCCCAGTTACTCCCGCAAGTGCTTGTTGTACATGTGCTACAGCGGTACGGGTTGTTTGGTCTTTGTCATCTGTCTGAAACTTATGATTTCATGAATGTTAATATGTAGGTCAGGTCACGTCATTCACCGACTTCTGTGAAGCATCTCGCAATTGGTAGAAAGACCTTTGGGACGTAGCTGTAGTGACCTGACCCGCGTTTTATTTTTTCCTTTGTAAGGTCAGACAGACTGTCAAGTGCCTAGCTGACTCGGGGCAAAGAGTTCTCTCCATAGAGACAGGATGTTGATGGTTTCTCTCCCCTCCCTGTGCCCACACCCCGCAATCCTCCAATTACTCCAGCGCGTGCTTGCTTCCCCCCCCCTCCCCCCTCTACCCCCATCCCCCCCCCCCCCTTCCTTCCTCCTCCCCTCTCATTTTTCGTTTATAAGGTCAAACGGAATGTCAAGTCTCAAGCTGACTCATGGCAAAGAGTTCTCTCCCCTCCCTCTGCTCACACTACCCAATCTCCCAGTTACTCCCGCAAGTGCTTGTTGTACATGTGCTACAGCGGTACGGCGGCGGCTAAATGAAACAAAGGTGCAGGACAAGCGGTTTGGTTTTGGTGCGCTGGGCTCATAGCTCCCGAGGGGAAACTCTCAGTTTCGTACAATGGGACTGTCGAGAGAGAAAGAGAGAGACAAGGCAAGACAAGACAAGACAAGACAAAATTCTTTATTAACGAGGATAATAGATAAGCACTGATGTGCTTTTTTACATCCAGTCCTCGCCCTGAGTAGGGTCAACAATGCAAAATAAGATGAGGTAACAAAGGAAGCATGCAAAAAGTGACTAGAACTGCAATAGAATACGGGATTAAAATTCGAAAACAAAAGAGAGAGAGAGAAAGAGAGAGAGAGAGAGAGAGAGAGAGAGAGAGAGAGAGAGGAAAATAGAGAGCGAGAGAGAGACAGAGAGAGAAAGAGAGAGGGTGGGGGGAGAAAGAGGCGAGAGTGGGTGCGATAAGAGAGCACGTTTAGAACAATCTGACAATCAAAAAATTCCAAAGAGATACAAGACAGTCGATTTTGAAGCACCGAGGGGGGGGGGGGGGGGGGGGTAGAAAATAAAGCACAAATGGAAAGGGGAAATGCATAATGATAGCCCAGTCGCCACGGGTAGGAGCGGATGTCATATAGATAATAAATCAAGTCATTCCAGCAGACAGAGAGAGAGAGAGAGAGAGAGAGAGAGAGAGAGAGAGAGAGAGAGAGAGAGAGAGAGAGAGGAGAGAGAGAGAGAGAGTCACATAAGAATATAAGCATATCGATAGAATGACAAGAGGGCAGGAGGTAGTAGGAAACACACCACACACACACACACACACACAACACACACACAACACACACACACACACACACACACACTCACACACATACACGTACTTATATAAGACATACTTACTAAACAAAATAACTACATGTGCATTTCAAGTACAAAAACACTGTCTAAATACTCAGGTACATACATAAGGCAAAGAGGGTGGTGGTGGTTTGGTGGTGGATTTATGGCGGAGTCTGCAAGTACTGGCACATAAGATGGTTGAAGTAATGGGTTTGAAGGTTGATATGCATTGGCGTTGTTTGGTTGATTCAGGGAGCGAGTTCCATTGAAAGGAACTGAATATGTTAAACTGGATTTGAATAAGTCTGTTTAGGAACAGGGACATGAAGTTTGGGTAGAGCCCTTGAGTAATTAATTGAGAATCTGTGAACTAATGTTGAGGGTGCCTTCCAGACACAATCTTGTGCATTATGATCCTTTGTTGTATTCTAATCTCAGACTTAATGGGAGAACTTGAATCTTTTTGTAAGAGGAGAGAGAGAGAGAGATGAGAGAGAGAGAGAGAGAGAGAGAGGAGGGGGAGGGAGGGAGGGAGGGAGACAGACAGACAGACAGACAGACAGAGAGGCAGGATCATAATGGGGGGAGAGGGCATGGGGGGGGGGGGTGAAATGCTCTCATATTAGTTGTAAAACAGCTGTAAAAATTAAAAGTGTTTGAATGAATGTGCCTGATTTAAGCACATACTTTGCTCCAGAAAATTAACTTGGATCTACAGAATCAGAACTAGTGGACGTAAATGGAAAGAGATTGTATTCTAAGTACTCCACAAATAGAGAACATAGAAGAAAAATTGTCATTCCTAACTATCTGAATAGAAATGTAAAAAGCAGTCTGCTTTGGCGGCACGTCTTTTTTTCATATAAATCATTTTATCATGATAGACAATAAGTTTGTTACATTTAAGAAATGGAACCAGAAAAATATGTTCAGAATTTCAAATTTCATTACATGTTATGGAGAATTCAAAACAGAATATAATATAGAAATATTCTCTGTGTCCTCTGTTAGATGCGTTTCGTCAGTCAAAAACTATATTCGGAAATAAGGAATTTGTATTAAAGATAATTCTGCTGTTTAAAAAAAAAAAAAACTTGCTACGGAAATGGATGCGGACCTTAAGAAAACATACGCAGCACCAAAAGGCACTAAGATGTTTTGAAAAATATAAAATGAGAATAACTGGAAGCCAAAGTGCTGTTCAAAATGGTCAGAAAAACTAGTCTGTGATTTTCTCTGAGATCAATGGTTCGAAAAAAATGCATCAAGTTAAAGCGAACAGATTGAAGCGACAGAGTCTACACCACCTCATAAAGGCTCTCGAGAAGAGCCTTAATCAGCCTGTCACGGATTCCAGTTAACCTACTAAGATGCTGCAGGACTGGGAGGACTGGCAGGCGGACATCCCGCCTATCACCTTTAGCATCCAAGGCGTAACAGCCAAAGCACATCACACAGCAGAGGAACTCAAGTCTCGGATCTTTGAAACTCTCAACACCTCTTACCCACCTACCACCTGGGCTAGAGCATACACGGATGGGTCAGCAGAAGAGGCTGAGAAAAATGGTGGAGGTGGAGTTATCAGCAAATTCCCAGACGGCAGATCCTTCAGAAAGTCTGTAGCCACAGGCACATATTCCACAAACTTCCGAGCTGAAGCTTGTGCCCTACTCCTTGTTGCCCAGACCCTTAACCAGGAAAACAGGCTCCCCACCTACACAGTCTTTCTGACAGACTGTGAATCCATCCTGAAGAGCCTCCAGACACCAGGAGGGGAGCAAATGATCAGAGCCATCCAAGAAGAACTCAGTCTCCTCCAACAGAGAACTACTGCAGTCCTGCAGTGGATCCCTTCTCACTGTGGCATTGGAGGGAGCGAGGAGGCAGACCGTCTATCCAAGATTAGCAGCAGGCAGGAACAGTCAGGGCATCCAATGTCCTACAATGAAGCTAAAACCATCCTCCGGAACAACTTCAGAAGAGCGTGGCGCCAACGTGTGGACGTTGGGACTGAAGAGGACAACATCCACCAACTCGAAAGAGCAGCTCAAGTTGCCATTTTCAGGCTGCAAACAGGACACTACCAGCTCCTCTTTCATCTCTCACATCTCAAACTCTCTCATGCTGACCAGCGCCTTTGTGGCACAGGCTCCCAAACTCCCACCCACATCTTGCAGTGAATGGTTGAGTTTTACGTCCTCATAGCCTAAGCCTTTAGGGACAAGTTTTCGCTGCGACTGCAGCATGGAGACGTTCATCTTGACAAGACGTTGTTGGCTGGCAGTCCTGCCCCTCCTTTGAAGCCGTGAGACGCCAGACGTGGTCCAGCTATGGTCCGGCGGGGTCTCTGCAGTGGACTGTAGACTTCGCCCTACTAACTAGATTGAGGATCTAGCATGTCCGGAAACGCGAAAGAAAGAAAGAAATCAAGTTAAAGATGTTCAGTTAAAATGCATGCAAATGAGAACTGTATATAGAATAATTCCAACAAAAATTATATCAGTTGAGACGGAAATTCTCTTGTCTAGCAACCGTTGTTTTTGTAACAGCGAAAAGGAAAGCACTGAACACGTATTCTGGAAATGTGACCGCATAGGCCTACACGTTTTTAGCGACAGTCAGAATCCGTGTCAAAAGATAAATATGCTATTGCCCTAAATGTTCCATTCATTGAAAACATATAAATATGCTATTGCCCTCAATGTTCCATTCATTGAAAATATTGTGTTATTTGGAGTCGGCAATATAATACACTATTGCGTAATTGAGAAATGTAAACCAGTTTTGTCAGTCTTCAGAAAAGGATTGAAAGCAAGATACACAATGGAAGAGCATATTTCAGAATTGAACCCAAACCAGCTTAAATTCAAAATGAATTGAACTCATTATAAAATCCTATTTAAAGAAGATTATATATATATATATATATATATATGTGTGTGTGTGTGTGTGTGTGTGTGTGTGTGTGTGTGTGTGTGTGTGTGTGGTGTGTGTGTGTGTGTGTGTGTAATACCCACGTGCGGCCATCTCATGAAATATATGCACGTAATGTTGTGAATACCGGGACCAGGCTGCTTCCAATTCAGTAGTGGGGCGACCATCCCCAACTCGGCGGGTCCCCGGGTGGCGGATAGGGGAATGGCCCTCAGATATGGGGGTTAGCTGCGATATAAGTCAGGCTTGCCTGGCAGAATAAGCAGTCCCGGACCAACTGGCGATGTTCCTATCAGGACGGGGTGGGTCAACAGGTGGCACTGTTGTCCTCACTGAAATACCCCATGTGTCCTATGACGGGCTCATCATGCGGTCAAGAGGCGCGGTATAACCTCTAGCCCCGGGGTGGGATCCCCGGAGAAACAATCCCCCCTGTGCTCACAGGGCAGGACGCACGGGCCATGAGCTAAGGGTGAGGCACCCCGAAAGAAAACTCCAGCTGAAGACGGAGGTATCGGGCCACTGGCGCAGCTTAAACCACGATACCACGCATATACGCTTCCATGATGATGCAGTCCACAGAATTTCGATGTGGCGCTCGACCTTCGGAGACCCGCCGGGGAGGTCGGGAGCCGGGCCCTATGCCTCAAAGGGGCCCACCCCAAGCGGTTGGTGGTCAGACAAAGAAATTCTGCATGTCAATGCGACGAAGAAGGAGACCTCATCCTCCTGCTAATGCCAAGCAAACGGTACCACCCAGAATGCTCAACATTCTCCAGTGGAATGCAGAAGGGGTGCATAAAAAGAAACTTGGCTTGGCAGAAAGGATGCATCAAGAAAATATTGATATCGCATGTGTCCAAGAGACACATTTGACCGTAAACCATCGCTTTCAAGTGAGGGGTTACGAGACCATCAGGTTGGACCGTGAGGAAAGAAACAAAGGAGGGGTGCTTATCTTGGTGCGGAATTCCATCGCCGCACAAGAACTCAAGATCAACACCAGTCAACAGGCAGAGATCCAAGGTATTGATATAGTCCTTAAGGAACGCAACATCAGGATCTACAATGTCTATTGCCCTCAAGATCGTGATCTTTCCCTCACATACATGAACATCCCAGACAACAACTGCGTGGTGGTGGGTGATTTTAACAGTCACTCAGAGAGATGGGGCTATGAGGAGACGGACAAGAGAGGCGAAGAAGTTGAGGATTGGGAGATTGACACACATCTTCATCTCATCAATCAAGAAGATGATGAACCCACCTTTTACTCTAGACGCTGGATGACCACATCAACACCAGATCTAGCGTTCGCCACCAACGACCTGTTCGTCAGGACCACAAGAACAGTCAACCAGCTTGGAGGAAGTGACCACAAGCCCGTCAAACTCTCTATCAACCTCAACTTACAGTGTCCACAAGCAAAGTGTTTTCCCCGTTGGAATTACAGAAAGGCGGACTGGACTCTCTTCGAGACCCTCACTGATACACACACAAAGCCAATCAACATCAGGCAGAAGGACTCAAACAAGATGGTTCGAGACTTCACAAAGGCCGTCTTGAAAGCTGCTACAGAATCCATCCCAAGAGGAGCACGTAAAGATTACAAGCCCTACTGGACGGAGGAACTCCAGAATCTGGAAGATGCTGTTACGGAAGCCAGGGACAGAGCAGAAAAGCAGCCATCACTGGAGAATAACATAGCGCTGAAGGAAGTAACTGCCAGATACAAGCTGTCCTGCGCACAAGCTGCAAGAAAAAGCTGGCAAGAGAAAACTGAAAGCCTAAATCTCGACAGGGATGGCAGCAAGCTGTGGAAACTGGCTAGAACCCTCTGTAATGAAACAACAAGTCACACCACTATAACAATACAAGAGAATGGAAATTACCTCTCTGGAAAGAAAGCAGCAGACCACTTCATAGACGTCTATGAAAACATCAGCAATCTGGAAGTCCCTCCTGAACATAGAGCTGCAGTGCACAGGGCCCAAGGTGAACTTCATGAGGAAGAGCCCCAAGCGGAAGTCATGACCACAGCTTTCACAGAGAAAGAGCTGGAGGAAGCGTTGCAGAGCCTCAACCTGAAGAAGTCACCTGGACCAGACGGAATCACAAATGAAATGATTCTGCATCTTGGGATGAAGAGCAAGGCAGTCCTTCTAAAAATCTTTAACTCCAGCTGGAAGACAGGATCAGTACCACAGTGTTGGAGGGAAGCAGACATGATCCCCATTCACAAAAAGGGAAAGGACAAGTCGAAGGCTGACAGCTACAGACCCATCAGCCTTACAAGCTGCTTAGGGAAGCTGATGGAGAGACTTGTCAACACAAGGCTTGTCTGGCACCTTGAGGAGCATCAGCTGCTGAGCCCTGAACAGGCAGGCTTCCGCCAACACAGATCAACAGAAGACCAGATCACATTCATCACGCAAAGCATTGAGGACGCTTTCCAAGAAAAGAAGAACACGCTTGCTGTCTGGATTGACATGGAGAAGGCGTTCGACAAAGTCTGGAAGGACGGACTTAGGCTCAAACTACGGCGATGTGGTGTGTCTGGGGGGATGTACACCTGGATCAGCCAGTACCTACACAATCGCCAAGCCCGAGTCAAGATTCAGGGCCAGAAAAGCAAGAAGAAGGTGCTGAGACAGGGAGTACCACAAGGAGGAGTCCTTTCGCCAACGTTGTTCCTCATCTTCATAGATGACATCGTCAGAGAACTGCCAAAAGGGGTCAGAGGAGCGATCTACGCAGATGACCTGGTGCTTTGGTGCTCTGAAGAGTACACCACCACAGCACAGGTACGCCTCCAGACTGCGCTCAACAAGATCAGCGACTGGACCAAGGAATGGCTTGTCTCTGTCAACTCAAGCAAAACAACCTACACAGTCTTCAGCCTATCCAGCAAGAAGCAAGAGGCGAAGCTGACACTGAACAACCAAAGGCTTGCAGAGGAACCCACACCTACCTACCTGGGAGTGACCTTTGATCGCAGGCTCACTTGGAAACAGCAGATCACCAGATGCTGTAGCAAGGCCAAGTTGAGACTGGCGATCATGAGGAAACTTGCGGGGACGAACTGGGGGGCTGACGAACGTATCCTGAAGAGACTCTATACAGGGAGAGTCCGACCTGTAGTTGAGTACGGGACGTCAGCATGGGCATCAGCTGCAAAGTCTAACCTCAACCACCTCAATAAGATACAGAACCAAGCTCAGCGTGTCATAATTGGCGCCATGAGATCCACCCCAATCCTGAAGATGGAAGAGACCACTGGGCTACAGTCATTAGAGGACAGAAGGGACACAAAGATCCTCATCCAAGCAGCAAAATTCAAACGCCTTGAAAACCATCCAATGAACAACAGAATGAGCAGACCCACCAAGAGCCGGTTGAAAAGAGGCAGCTTCATCTGCCAGTCAAGACGCCTTGAAAGACAAAGCCCAGTCTTGATGGAACACGAAGCAAAGCCTATCCCGGCAAATGTCACCTACCCATCTTGGAAGAGGCAGGTGTTCCCAACAGTCGTCACCAGCATTCCCGGAGTGGAGAAGAGAGGAATACAGTCAGACACCCAAAGGAAGGCCCTGGCCATGGAGTACATCTGCAACCAATATCCCCAGGAAGACTGGACCCATGTCTTCACAGATGGCTCCGCCACAGAGGCAACGAGGGATGGTGGAGCTGGAATCTTCCTTCGATACAAAGACGGAGATGAAGAAATTGCAATTCCAACAGGAAAATACTCCACCAACTTCCGAGCTGAGCCAGAAGCCCTCTGTGAGGCAGCCACAACAGTCTTGCAGAACTCCAAAAGAACAACAGGGCAGGTGGTGGTCTTCTCTGACGCTCTCTCCGTGCTCCAAGCACTCAAGAACTCCCGCTGCAAAGAACAGAACCATATCACTTCAGCCCTTGTTGCCCTGAGTGCCAGAGTGGAGAAAGTGGTGATACAATGGGTACCAGCACACTGTGGCATCAGAGGCAACGAAAAAGCGGACATTCTGGCAAAAGATGGTGCACAGAAGGAGCAGGCCAACAACCTGGTGTCATACGATGAAATTAAGACAATCATCAAGGCACAACAAGGAATAAAATGGCGCCTCCTGCATCCCAAATACAACCCAGAAGACACATACCATTTGCTGGGACGACGGGAACAGGTCAAGATCTTCCGCCTGAGGACTGGACACAATCGCCTGCTCCACCACATGCACACAAAATTTGGCATTGGACAGAGTGGAGAGTGCCCTTGTAGTGAGGGACCAATGACAACTGACCACATCCTTCAAGTCTGTACGACGTATGCAGCATCCAGGAGAAAGTACTGGCCAACACCGACAGCAGTGGAAGCCAAGCTGTATGGCACCCTGGAGGAGCTGCGACGGACGGCAGCCTTCATCGAGGACACCGGGCTGCTCATCTAACGGGATGCGAACGAGGAAGAAGAAGAATGTTGTGAATACATCTGATAAAAGAACGAATGCGAAGGTTCGTTTTGCCACAGTTTTCAGTCTTTACGTATTTCCTATATATATATGCAAAATCTTTCCTCCCACCCTTACTCTGCGTGTAAGTGTGTGCGTGCGTGCGTGCGAACGTGTATGCGTGGGTGCGTGCGAACTTGTGTGCGTGCGTGCGTGCGTGCGTGCGTGTGTGTGTGTGTGTGTGTGTGTGTGTGTGCATGCGTGCGTGTGTGTGTGTGTGCATGCGTGCGTGCGTGCGTGTGTGTGTGTGTGTGTGTGTGTGTGTGTGTGTGTGTGTGTGTGTGTGTGTGTGTGTGTGTGTGTGTGTGACACGCTCACGCAACGTCAACAACCAGTCGGACAAAACAGAGTGGCCCCTTTCAGTTGATGATTAAACTTTTACATTATTTACAGACAAATTCTTTCTAGTTGATTTCCACAAAATTATACAGACGTACTTTAAAGTAAAAAAAAT
>CM065726.1:35283396-35288396 GCA_033310375.1 Conus canariensis | reverse complement strand
TGCCAATCTCCAACAACTTCTGTCTCTCCAGTCTTAAAGATGCTCGACTGAAAACGTGAACTTCGAATTTAAAAAAAAAATCAAGGGGGGAAGGGAGGCGTTCAGTTTGGTGAAATACGGAATGGAATAACTCGAGGAGAGGAAGAAAGGAGTGTCTCAGACAGAGACGGAAACTGAAAGGAAATCTTACTCAGCACAGGCCGCGCACCCTGCTAAAGGGTAAACTGTATCATGCCGATATGAAGTGACATTAAAGGCCGCTACTATGTGAAATAACAATATCACATTTCACCGACAAGTGGAGCATTAATTTGTATTCTTGAACGCACTCATTAAAACCTGAGTAAATTAGCACATAGTTTGAAAGCTTTGCACACGTGCATGCGAACATCTTTCGGTACCATTTTCTCCTGATTGGTCTTATGAGCAGAGCGACACGACCGAGACATGTATGTCTCAGACAAAAAAAAAAACAACTATGTCTCACACAGAAGGAATACAGAGAGACAGGTGGAGGGGGGGGGGGGGGGGGGGGCGTTATCCTACCCATGATTTTTTTTCAAGGAAACAGGGCTATTGGTGAAAAGATAGATTGTAACCCAAGGACGAACCCAAAACATTTGGCGTGGGTCTGTGCAAAGAATCGGGAACGAAAAGCACACTTTCGGATCCGTTTGGCAACATTCCGCAAAGAGAAGGTCGCCTATTTCAATGAAAGATACAATGTGGTCCATGGACGAACTCTTGGACAAACTGCTGTATGAATCCGTGGTGTGGATGATGATGTAGATCCGTGATGTGGATCCGTAGCATGGATCCGTGTCGTAGATCAGTAGTATGGATCCGTGTTGTGGATCCACGGTGTGGATCTGTAATGAGGATCCGTGGTATGCAACCATGGCGTGCATGCTGGGTATTGATCTATGATATGGATCCGTGCTATGGACCTGTGACGTCAATCCGTGGTGTGGATCCGCAGTGTCGATTCGTGGCATTAACCCGTGGTGTGGATCCGTGGCATTAACCCGTGGTGTGGATCCGTGGCATTAACCCGTGGTGTGGATCCGTGGCATTAACCCGTGGCATTAACCCGTGGTGTGGATCCGTGGTGTGGATCCGTGACATTAACCTGTGGTGTGGATCTGTGGCATTAATCCGTGTTGTGGATCTGTGGCATTAATCCGTGTTGTGGATCTGTGGCATTAACCCGTGGTGTGGATCTGTGGCATTAATCCGTGTTGTGGATCTGTGGCATTAACCCGTGGTGTGGACCTGTGGCATTAATCCGTGGTGTGGATCTGTTGCATTAACCCGTGGTGTGGATCTGTGGCATTAATCCGTGGTGTGGATCCGTGGCATTAACCCGTGGTGTGGATCCGTGGCATTAATCCGTGGTGTGGATCTGTTGCATTAACCTGTGGTGTGGATTTGTGGCATTAACCCGTGGTGTGGATCCGTGGCATTAATCCGTGGTGTGGATCTGTTGCATTAACCCGTGGTGTGGATCCGTGGCATTAATCCGTGGTGTGGATCTGTGGCATTAACCCGTGGTGTGGATCCGTGGCATTAATCCGTGGTGTGGATCTGTGGCATTAACCCGTGGTGTGGATCTGTGGCATTAACTCGTGGTGTGGATCCGTGGCATTAATCCGTGGTGTGGATCCGTGGCATTAACCCGTAGTGTGGATCTGTGGCATTAACCCGTACATCCTAGATATTGATCTATGATATGGATCTATGATATGGATCTATGATATGGATCCGTGCTATGGACCTGTGACGTCAATCCGTGGTGTGGATCCGCAGTGTCGATTCGTGGCATTAACCCGTGGTGTGGATCCGTGGCATTAACCCGTGGTGTGGATCCGTTGCATTAACCCGTGGTGTGGATCTGTTGCATTAACCCGTGGTGTGGATCTGTGGCATTAACCCGTGGTGTGGATCCGTGGCATTAACCCGTGGTGTGGATCCGTGGCATTAACCCATGGCGTAGATCTGTGGCATTAACCCGTGGTGTGGATCCGTGGCACTAATCCGTGGTGTGGATCCGTGGCATTAACCCATGGTGTGGATCTGTGGCATTAACCCGTGGTGTGGATCCGTGGCACTAATCCGTGGTGTGGATCCGTGGCATTAACCCATGGTGTGGATCTGTGGCATTAACCCGTGCATCCTAGATATTGATCCATGATATAGATCTATGATATGGATCCGTGCTATGGACCTGTGACGTCAATCCGTGGTGTGGATCCGCAGTGTCGATTCGTGGCATTAACCCGTGGTGTGGATCCGTGGCATTAACCCGTGGTGTGGATCCGTTGCATTAACCCGTGGTGTGGATCTGTTGCATTAACCCGTGGTGTGGATCTGTGGCATTAACCCGTGGTGTGGATCCGTGGCATTAACCCGTGGTGTGGATCCGTGGCATTAACCCATGGCGTAGATCTGTGGCATTAACCCGTGGTGTGGATCCGTGGCACTAATCCGTGGTGTGGATCCGTGGCATTAACCCATGGTGTGGATCTGTGGCATTAACCCGTGCATCCTAGATATTGATCCATGATATGGATCTATGATATGGATCCGTGCTATGGACCTGTGACGTCAATCCGTGGTGTGGATCCGCAGTGTCGATTCGTGGCATTAACCCGTGGTGTGGATCCGTGGCATTAACCCGTGGTGTGGATCCGTTGCATTAACCCGTGGTGTGGATCCGTGGCATTAACCCGTGGTGTGGATCCGTGGTGTGGATCTGTGGTGTGGATCCGTGGCATTAACCCGTGGTGTGGATTCGTGGCATTAACCCGTGGTGTGGATCCGTGGCATTAACCCGTGGTGTGGATCCGTGGCATTAACCCGTGGTGTGGATCCGTGGTGTGGATCTGTGGTGTGGGTCTGTGGTATTAATCCGTGGTGTGGGTCTGTGGTGTGGGTCCGTGGTATTAATCCGTGGTGTGGATCCGTGGTGTAGATCCGTGGTGTGGATCCATGGTATTGATCCATGGTGTGGATCCATGGTGTGGGTCTGTGGTATTAATCCGTGGTGTGGGTCTGTGGTGTGGGTCCGTGGTATTAATCCGTGGTGTGGATCCGTGGTGTAGATCCGTGGTGTGGATCCGTGGTATTGATCCATGGTGTGGATCCATGGTGTGGGTCTGTGGTATTAATCCGTGGTGTGGATCCGTGGTGTGGGTCTGTGGTATTAATCCGTGGTGTGGATCCGTGGTGTGGGTCTGTGGTATTAATCCGTGGTGTGGATCCGTGGTGTGGGTCTGTGGTGTGGGTCTGTGATACTGATCCATGGTGTGGATCCATGGTGTGGGTCTATGGTGTGGGTCCGTGGTATTAATCCGTGGTGTGGATCCGTGGTATGGGTCTGTGGTGTGGGTCTGTGGTATTAATCCGTGGTGTGGGTCCGTGGTATTAATCCGTGGTGTGGATCCGTGGTGTGGGTCTGTGGTGTGGGTCCGTGGTATTAATCCATGGTGTGGGTCTGTGGTGTGGGTCCGTGGTATTAATCCGTGGTGTGGGTCTGTGGTGTGGGTCCGTGGTATTAATCCGTGGTGTGGATCCGTGGTGTGGGCCGTGGTATTAATCCGTGGTGTGGATCTGTGGTGTGGGTCCGTGGTATTAATCCGTGGTGTGGGTCTGTGGTGTGGGTCCGTGGTATTAATCCATGGTGTGGGTCTGTGGTGTGGGTCCGTGGTATTAATCCGTGGTGTGGATCTGTGGTGTGGGTCCGTTGTATTAATCCGTGGTGTGGGTCTGTGGCATTAATCCGTGGTGTGGATCCGTGGCATTAATCCGTGGTGTGGATTAGCAGTATTAATCCGTGGTGTGGATCCGCAGTATTGATCCGTGATGTGGATCCAAGATGCGGGTCCGGATCTAAGAGCAGATCCAGGAAGCGCCTAGTCTTGTAATCTGCACATTGTCTACAGTATTCATTCTCATCCCAGTCCCTTCAGACTTTTAAAAAAAAAAAAAAATAGCCGATTCGTACGGAAAATTGTCCGGTATGTACAACAGGTGAGCATTGTTTTTCAAGCAACACCGCCTACGTGAAACGTGCGCGAAGACGGTATGCTGCTGCTGTTGTACTGAGACAGATGCTCGTGCTGATGCTAGCGTTTCGCCGCTGTCTGTACAGGCCCGGCCGTCTCTGTGCGCGAGGGGTGCAGAGGTCTGTGGCTGGGAGTGTGCTCTGTACACTGTCCGCGAGAAATAATTGCCGGCGGCTTGCTGTACGTGCTGCTGTGTTGGCTGCCGGCGCTGGAGGGCGGCGTTCTGTCGGGTGTAGAGAGAGGAAGAGAGAGAGAGAGGGAAGGAGGGAGGGTGACTGAGCACGATGTACAGGTACTGGGGTTGTTGTACTGCTGTGTGCTACCAACACCAACTCCACCTTCCGCTGGGAGACTGTTCGTGATTGCCCCACCTTCATCTGAGTAAGCTTTAATTGTTGTTGTTGTTGTTTTTATTGTTGAAAACGATCATTTCAGTGGAGAGAGAGAGAGAGAGAGAGAGAGAGAGAGAGAGAGAGAGAGAGAGGAGAGAGAGAGTAGTCTGTCAAGTTAGTTGAAAGAGAGAGTAGCATATAAGGTTATGTGTGTGTGTGTGTGTGTGTGTGTGTGTGTGTGTGTGTGTGTGTGTGTGTGAGAGAGAGAGAGAGAGAGAGAGAGAGAGAGGAGAGAGAGAGATTTGTAATGTCAGATGCTGAACAATCATAATGCACGCGTCTCTTCATCAACTAAACTTATATACACCTCTCTCTCTCTCTCTCTCTCTCTCTCTCTCTCTCTCTCTCTCTCTCTCTCTCTCTCTCTCTCTCTCTCAAAGTAGGCTTTCGTATTGTTAGAAATTATTTTGCTGCTGCTGCTGCTCTGTGTGTGTGTGTGTGTGTGTGTGTGTGTGTGTGTGTGTGTGTGTGTGTGTGTGTGTGACGAGAGTTGGGGGTGGGTCGGTGTGTCCACTAGGGGAAGGACTGGAAGATTTTCTCTAAT